>OX387428.1:11838190-13047837 GCA_947563755.1 Lochmaea crataegi
AAAAAAATTATAAAAAATGCTAAAAATTCGCAAAGAGGGGTTTTTTTGGCCAAAAAAATCGACTGGCACAATCAGTTTTGTGATAAAATCATTATTTCGCCTTCAAATAGAGTCATGAAATTTTCGAAAATCCACTTTTCAAAACAAAAAATACTCATAACTCGACTAATAGGAAAGATAGAACGTTCTAGTCTTCACCAATCGATAGAGGGGACAATTTTACATATTTTAGAGAATTTTGAGTCCATATTTCCAAGGATTATGGGAGTTAGAAAAAATCAATTTGTATCGCAAAATATTTCCATAGCTACCCCCTTTGTTCTAAATTTTCGACAAAAAAATTATAAAAAATGCTAAAAATTCGTAAAGAGGGGTTTTTTTGGCCAAAAAATCGACTGGCACAATCAGTTTTGTGATAAAATCATTATTTCGCCTTCAAATAGAGTCATGAAATTTTCGAAAATCCACTTTTCAAAACAAAAAATACTCATCACTCGACTAATAGGAATGATAGAACGTTCTAGTCTTCACCAATCGATAGAGGGGACAATTTTACATATTTTAGAGAATTTTGAGTCCATATTTCCAAGGATTATGGGAGTTAGAAAAAATCAATTTGTATCGCAAAATATTTCCATAGCTACCCCCTTTGTTCTAAATTTTCGACAAAAAAATTATAAAAAATGCTAAAAATTCGTAAAGAGGGGTTTTTTTGGCCAAAAAATCGACTGGCACAATCAGTTTTGTGATAAAATCATTATTTCGCCTTCAAATAGAGTCATGAAATTTTCGAAAATCCACTTTTCAAAACAAAAAATACTCATAACTCGACTAATAGGAAAGATAGAACGTTCTAGTCTTCACCAATCGATAGAGGGGACAATTTTACATATTTTAGTGAATTTTGAGTCCATATTTCCAAGGATTATGGGAGTTAGAAAAAATCAATTTGTATCGCAAAATATTTCCATAGCTTTGTTCCCCCTTTGTTCTAAATTTTCGACAAAAAAATTATAAAAAATGCTAAAAATTCGTAAAGAGGGGTTTTTTTGGCCAAAAAATCGACTGGCACAATCAGTATTGTGATAAAATCATTATTTCGCCTTCAAATAGAGTCATGAAATTTTCGAAAATCCACTTTTCTGAACAAAAAATACTCATAACTCGACAAATAGGAAAGATAGAACGTTCTAGTCTTCACCAATCGATAGAGGTGACAATTTTACATATTTAAGTGAATTTTGAGTCCATATTTCCAAGGATTATGGGAGTTAGAAAAAATCAATTTGTATCGCAAAATATTTCCATAGCTACCCCCCTTTGTTCTGAATTTTCGACAAAAAAATCATAAAAAATGCTAAAAATTCGTAAAGAGGGGTTTATTTGGCCAAAAAATCGACTGGCACAATCAGTATTGTGATAAAATCATTATTTCGCCTTCAAATAGAGTCATGAAATTTCCGAAAATCCACTTTTCAAAACAAAAAATACTCATAACTCGACTAATAGGAAAGATAGAACGTTCTAGTCTTCACCAATCGATAGAGGGGACAATTTTACATATTTTAGTGAATTTTGAGTACATATTTCCAAGGATTATGGGAGTTAGAAAAAATCAATTTGTATCGCAAAATATTTCCATAGCTACCCCCTTTGTTCTAAATTTTCGACAAAAAAATTATAAAAAATGCTAAAAATTCGTAAAGAGGGGTTTTTTGGCCAAAAAATCGACTGGCACAATCAGTTTTGTGATAAAATCATTATTTCGCCTTCAAATGGAGTCATGAAATTTTCGAAATTCCACTTTTCAAAAAAAATACTCATAACTCGACAAATAGGAAAGATAGAACGTTCTGGTCTCCACCAATCGATAGAGGGGACAATTTTACATATTTAAGTGAATTTTGAGTCCATATTTCCAAGGATTATGGGAGTTAGAAAAAATCAATTTGTAACGCAAAATATTTCCATAGCTACCCCCTTTGTTCTAAATTTTTGACAAAAAAATTATAAAAAATGCTAAAAATTCGTAAAGATGGGTTTTTTTGACCAAAAAATCGACTGGCACAATCAGTTTTGTGATAAAATCATGATTTCGCCTTCAAATAGAGTCATGAAATTTTCGAAAATCCACTTTTCAAAACAAAAAATACTCATCACTCGACTAATAGGAATGATAGAACGTTCTAGTCTTCACCAATCGATAGAGGGGACAATTTTACATATTTTAGAGAATTTTGAGTCCATATTTCCAAGGATTATGGGAGTTGGAAAAAATCAATTTGTATCGCAAAATATTTCCATAGCTACCCCCTTTGTTCTAAATTTTCGACAAAAAAATTATAAAAAATGCTAAAAATTCGCAAAGAGGGGTTTTTTTGGCCAAAAAATCGACTGGCACAATCAGTTTTGTGATAAAATCATTATTTCGCCTTCAAATAGAGTCATGAAATTTTCGAAAATCCACTTTTCAAAACAAAAAATACTCATAACTCGACTAATAGGAAAGATAGAACGTTCTAGTCTTCACCAATCGATAGAGGGGACAATTTTACATATTTTAGAGAATTTTGAGTCCATATTTCCAAGGATTATGGGAGTTAGAAAAAATCAATTTGTATCGCAAAATATTTCCATAGCTACCCCCTTTGTTCTAAATTTTCGACAAAAAAATTATAAAAAATGCTAAAAATTCGTAAAGAGGGGTTTTTTTGGCCAAAAAATCGACTGGCACAATCAGTTTTGTGATAAAATCATTATTTCGCCTTCAAATAGAGTCATGAAATTTTCGAAAATCCACTTTTCAAAACAAAAAATACTCATCACTCGACTAATAGGAATGATAGAACGTTCTAGTCTTCACCAATCGATAGAGGGGACAATTTTACATATTTTAGAGAATTTTGAGTCCATATTTCCAAGGATTATGGGAGTTAGAAAAAATCAATTTGTATCGCAAAATATTTCCATAGCTACCCCCTTTGTTCTAAATTTTCGACAAAAAAATTATAAAAAATGCTAAAAATTCGTAAAGAGGGTTTTTTTTGGCCAAAAAATCGACTGGCACAATCAGTTTTGTGATAAAATCATTATTTCGCCTTCAAATAGAGTCATGAAATTTTCGAAAATCCACTTTTCAAAACAAAAAATACTCATAACTCGACTAATAGGAAAGATAGAACGTTCTAGTCTTCACCAATCGATAGAGGGGACAATTTTACATATTTTAGTGAATTTTGAGTCCATATTTCCAAAGATTATGGGAGTTAGAAAAAATCAATTTGTAACGCAAAATATTTCCATAGCTACCCCCTTTGTTCTAAATTTTTGACAAAAAAATTATAAAAAATGCTAAAAATTCGTAAAGATGGGTTTTTTTTGACCAAAAAATCGACTGGCACAATCAGTTTTGTGATAAAATCATGATTTCGCCTTCAAATAGAGTCATGAAATTTTCGAAAATCCACTTTTCAAAACAAAAAATACTCATCACTCGACTAATAGGAATGATAGAACGTTCTAGTCTTCACCAATCGATAGAGGGGACAATTTTACATATTTTAGAGAATTTTGAGTCCATATTTCCAAGGATTATGGGAGTTAGAAAAAATCAATTTGTATCGCAAAATATTTCCATAGCTACCCCCTTTGTTCTAAATTTTCGACAAAAAAATTATAAAAAATGCTAAAAATTCGCAAAGAGGGGTTTTTTTGGCCAAAAAATCGACTGGCACAATCAGTTTTGTGATAAAATCATTATTTCGCCTTCAAATAGAGTCATGAAATTTTCGAAAATCCACTTTTCAAAACAAAAAATACTCATAACTCGACTAATAGGAAAGATAGAACGTTCTAGTCTTCACCAATCGATAGAGGGGACAATTTTACATATTTTAGAGAATTTTGAGTCCATATTTCCAAGGATTATGGGAGTTAGAAAAAATCAATTTGTATCGCAAAATATTTCCATAGCTACCCCCTTTGTTCTAAATTTTCGACAAAAAAATTATAAAAAATGCTAAAAATTCGTGAAGAGGGGTTTTTTTGGCCAAAAAATCGACTGGCACAATCAGTTTTGTGATAAAATCATTATTTCGCCTTCAAATAGAGTCATGAAATTTTCGAAAATCCACTTTTCAAAACAAAAAATACTCATAACTCGACTAATAGGAAAGATAGAACGTTCTAGTCTTCACCAATCGATAGAGGGGACAATTTTACATATTTTAGTGAATTTTGAGTCCATATTTCCAAGGATTATGGGAGTTAGAAAAAATCAATTTGTATCGCAAAATATTTCCATAGCTTTGTTCCCCCTTTGTTCTAAATTTTCGACAAAAAAATTATAAAAAATGCTAAAAATTCGTAAAGAGGGGTTTTTTTGGCCAAAAAATCGACTGGCACAATCAGTATTGTGATAAAATCATTATTTCGCCTTCAAATAGAGTCATGAAATTTTCGAAAATCCACTTTTCTGAACAAAAAATACTCATAACTCGACAAATAGGAAAGATAGAACGTTCTAGTCTTCACCAATCGATAGAGGTGACAATTTTACATATTTAAGTGAATTTTGAGTCCATATTTCCAAGGATTATGGGAGTTAGAAAAAATCAATTTGTATCGCAAAATATTTCCATAGCTACCCCCTTTGTTCTGAATTTTCGACAAAAAAATCATAAAAAATGCTAAAAATTCGTAAATAGGGGTTTTTTTGGCCAAAAAATCGACTGGCACAATCAGTATTGTGATAAAATCATTATTTCGCCTTCAAATAGAGTCATGAAATTTCCGAAAATCCACTTTTCAAAACAAAAAATACTCATAACTCGACTAATAGGAAAGATAGAACGTTCTAGTCTTCACCAATCGATAGAGGGGACAATTTTACATATTTTAGTGAATTTTGAGTACATATTTCCAAAGATTATGGGAGTTAGAAAAAATCAATTTGTAACGCAAAATATTTCCATAAAATTATAAAAAATGCTAAAAATTCGTAAAGAGGGGTTTTTTTGGCCAAAAAATCGACTGGCACAATCAGTTTTGTGATAAAATCATTATTTCGCCTTCAAATAGAGTCATGAAATTTTCGAAAATCCACTTTTCAAAACAAAAAATACTCATAACTCGACTAATAGGAAAGATAGAACGTTCTAGTCTTCACCAATCGATAGAGGGGACAATTTTACATAGTTTAGTGAATTTTGAGTCCATATTTCCAAGGATTATGGGAGTTAGAAAAAATCAATTTGTATCGCAAAATATTTCCCCTTTGTTCTAAATTTTCGACAAAAAAATTATAAAAAATGCTAAAAATTCGTAAAGAGGGGTTTTTTTGGCCAAAAAATCGACTGGCACAATCAGTTTTGTGATAAAATCATTATTTCGCCTTCAAATAGAGTCATGAAATTTTCGAAAATCCACTTTTCAAAACAAAAAATACTCATAACTCGACTAATAGAAAAGATAGAACGTTCTAGTCTTCACCAATCGATAGAGGGGACAATTTTACATATTTAAGTGAATTTTGAGTCCATATTTCCAAGGATTATGGGAGTTAGAAAAAATCAATTTGTATCGCAAAATATTTCCATAGCTTTGTTCCCCCTTTGTTCTAAATTTTCGACAAAAAAATTATAAAATATGCTAAAAATTCGTAAAGAGGGGTTTTTTTGGCCAAAAAATCGACTGGCACAATCAGTTTTGTGATAAAATCATTATTTCGCCTTCAAACAGAGTCATGAAATTTTCCAAAATCCACTTTACTAAACAAAAAATACTCATAACTCGACAAATAGGAAAGATAGAACGTTCTAGTCTTCACCAATCGATAGAGGGGACAATTTTACATATTTTAGTGAATTTTGAGTCCATATTTCCAAGGATTATGGGAGTTAGAAAAAATCAATTTGTATCGCAAAATATTTCCATAGCTACTCCCTTTGTTCTAAATTTTCGACAAAAAAATTATAAAAAATGCTAAACATTCGTAGAGAGGGGTTTTTTTGGCCAAAAAATCGACTGGCACAATCAGTTTTGTGATAAAATCATTATTTCGCCTTCAAATAGAGTCATGAAATTTCGAAAATCCACTTTTCTAAACAAAAAATACCCATAACTACACAAATAGGAAAGATAGAACGTTCTAGTCTTCACCAATCGATAGAGGGGACAATTTTACATATTTTAGTGAATTTTGAGTCCATATTTCCAAGGATTATGAGAGTTAGAAAAACTCAATTTGTATCGCAAAATATTTCCTTAGCTACCCCCTTTGTTCTAAATTTTCGACAAAAAAATTATGAAAAATGCTAAAAATTCGTACAGAGGGGTTTTTTTTGGCCAAAAAATCGACTGGCACAATCAGTTTTGTGATAAAATCATTATTTCGCCTTCAAATAGAGTCATGAAATTTTCGAAAATCCACTTTTCAAAACAAAAAATACTCATAACTCGACAAATAGGAAAGATAGAACGTTCTAGTCTTCACCAATCGATAGAGGGGACAATTTTACATATTTTAGTGAATTTTGAGTCCATATTTCCAAGGATTATGAGAGTTAGAAAAAATCAATTTGTATCGCAAAATATTTCCATAGCTACCCCCTTTGTTCTAAATTTTCGACAAAAAAATTATAAAAAATGCTAAAAATTCGTAAAGATGGGTTTTTTTTGGCCAAAAAATCGACTGGCACAATCAGTTTTGTGATAAAATCATTATTTCGCCTTCAAATAGAGTCATGAAATTTTCGAAAATCCACTTTTCTAAACAAAAAATACCCATAACTAGACCAATAGGAAAGATAGAACGTTCTAGTCTTCACCAATCGATAGAGGGGACAATTTTACATATTTTAGTGAATTTTGAGTCCATATTTCCAAGGATTATGGGAGTTAGAAAAAATCAATTTGTATCGCAAAATATTTCCATAGCTACCCCCTTTGTTCTAAATTTTTGACAAAAAAATTATAAAAAATGATAAAAATTCGTAAAGATGGGTTTTTTTGACCAAAAAATCGACTGGCACAATCAGTTTTGTGATAAAATCATTATTTCGCCTTCAAATAGAGTCATGAAATTTTCGAAAATCCACTTTTCAAAACAAAAAATACTCATAACTCGACTAATAGGAAAGATAGAACGTTCTAGTCTTCACCAATCGATAGAGGGGACAATTTTACATATTTTAGAGAATTTTGAGTCCATATTTCCAAGGATTATGGGAGTTAGAAAAAATCAATTTGTATCGCAAAATATTTCCATAGCTACCCCCTTTGTTCTAAATTTTCGACAAAAAAATTATAAAAAATGCTAAAAATTCGTAAAGAGGGGTTTTTTTGGCCAAAAAATCGACTGGCACAATCAGTTTTGTGATAAAATCATTATTTCGCCTTCAAATAGAGTCATGAAATTTTCGAAAATCCACTTTTCAAAACAAAAAATACTCATCACTCGACTAATAGGAAAGATAGAACGTTCTAGTCTTCACCAATCGATAGAGGGGACAATTTTACATATTTTAGTGAATTTTGAGTCCATATTTCCAAAGATTATGGGAGTTAGAAAAAATCAATTTGTATCGCAAAATATTTCCCCCTATGTTCTAAATTTTCGACAAAAAAATTATAAAAAATGCTCAAAATTCGTAAAGATGGGTTTTTTTGGCCAAAAAATCGACTGGCACAATCAGTTTTGTGATAAAATCATTATTTCGCCTTCAAATGGAGTCATGAAATTTTCGAAAATCCACTTTTCAAAACAAAAAATACTCATAACTCGACAAATAGGAAAGATAAAACGTTCTAGTCTTCACCAATCGATAGAGGGGACAATTTTACATATTTTAGTGAATTTTGAGTACATATTTCCAAAGATTATGGGAGTTAGAAAAAATCAATTTGTATCGCAAAATATTTCCATAGCTACCCCCTTTGTTCTAAATTTTCGACAAAAAAATTATAAAAAATGCTAAAAATTCGTAAAGAGGGGTTTTTTCGGCCAAAAAATCGACTGACACAATCAGTTTTGTGATATAATCATTATTTCGCCTTCAAATGGAGTCATGAAATTTTCGAAAATCCACTTTTCAAAACAAAAAATACTCATAACTCGACAAATAGGAGAGATAAAACGTTCTAGTCTTCACCAATCGATAGAGGGGACAATTTTACATATTTTAGTGAATTTTGAGTCCATATTCCCAAGGATTATGGGAGTTAGAAAAAATCAATTTGTATCGCAAAATATTTCCATAGCTACTCCCTTTGTTCTAAATTTTCGACAAAAAAATTATAAAAAATGCTAAAAATTCGTAGAGAGGGGTTTTTTTTGGCCAAAAAATCGACTGGCACAATCAGTTTTGTGATAAAATCATTATTTCGCCTTCAAATAGAGTCATGAAATTTTCGAAAATCCACTTTTCTAAACAAAAAATACCCATAACTAGACAAATAGGAAAGATAGAACGTTCTAGTCTTCACCAATCGATAGAGGGGACAATTTTACATATTTTAGTGAATTTTGAGTCCATATTTCCAAGGATTATGAGAGTTAGAAAAAATCAATTTGTATCGCAAAATATTTCCATAGCTACCCCCTTTGTTCTAAATTTTCGACAAAAAAATTATGAAAAATGCTAAAAATTCGTACAGAGGGGTTTTTTTGGCCAAAAAATCGACTGGCACAATCAGTTTTGTGATAAAATCATTATTTCGCCTTCAAATAGAGTCATGAAATTTTCGAAAATCCACTTTTCAAAACAAAAAATACTCATAACTCGACTAATAGGAAAGATAGAACGTTCTAGTCTTCACCAATCGATAGAGGGGACAATTTTACATATTTAGGTGAATTTTGAGTCCATATTTCCAAGGATTATGGGAGTTAGAAAAAATCAATTTGTATCGCAAAATATTTCCATAGCTACCCCCTTTGTTCTAAATTTTCGACAAAAAAATTATGAAAAATGCTAAAAATTCGTACAGAGGGGTTTTTTTTGGCCAAAAAATCGACTGGCACAATCAGTTTTGTGATAAAATCATTATTTCGCCTTCAAATAGAGTCATGAAATTTTCGAAAATCCACTTTTCAAAACAAAAAATACTCATAACTCGACAAATAGGAAAGATAGAACATTCTAGTCTTCACCAATCGATAGAGGGGACAATTTTACATATTATAGTGAATTTTGAGTCCATATTTCCAAGGATTATGGGAGTTAGAAAAAATCAATTTGTATCGCAAAATATTTCCATAGCTACCCCCTTTGTTCTAAATTTTCGACAAAAAAATTATAAAAAATGCTAAAAATTCGTAAAGAGGGGTTTTTTGGCCAAAAAATCGACTGGCACAATCAGTTTTGTGATAAAATCATTATTTCGCCTTCAAATGGAGTCATGAAATTTTCGAAATTCCACTTTTCAAAAAAAAATACTCATAACTCGACAAATAGGAAAGATAGAACGTTCTGGTCTCCACCAATCGATAGAGGGGACAATTTTACATATTTAAGTGAATTTTGAGTCCATATTTCCAAGGATTATGGGAGTTAGAAAAAATCAATTTGTAACGCAAAATATTTCCATAGCTACCCCCTTTGTTCTAAATTTTTGACAAAAAAATTATAAAAAATGCTAAAAATTCGTAAAGATGGGTTTTTTTGACCAAAAAATCGACTGGCACAATCAGTTTTGTGATAAAATCATGATTTCGCCTTCAAATAGAGTCATGAAATTTTCGAAAATCCACTTTTCAAAACAAAAAATACTCATCACTCGACTAATAGGAATGATAGAACGTTCTAGTCTTCACCAATCGATAGAGGGGACAATTTTACATATTTTAGAGAATTTTGAGTCCATATTTCCAAGGATTATGGGAGTTAGAAAAAATCAATTTGTATCGCAAAATATTTCCATAGCTACCCCCTTTGTTCTAAATTTTCGACAAAAAAATTATAAAAAATGCTAAAAATTCGTAAGGAGGGGTTTTTTTGGCCAAAAAATCGACTGGCACAATCAGTTTTGTGATAAAATCATTATTTCGCCTTCAAATAGCGTCATGAAATTTTCGAAAATCCACTTTTCAAAACAAAAAATACTCATAACTCGACTAATAGGAAAGATAGAACGTTCTAGTCTTCACCAATCGATAGAGGGGACAATTTTACATATTTTAGTGAATTTTGAGTCCATATTTCCAAGGATTATGGGAGTTAGAAAAAATCAATTTGTATCGCAAAATATTTCCATAGCTTTGTTCCCCCTTTGTTCTAAATTTTCGACAAAAAAATTATAAAAAATGCTAAAAATTCGTAAAGAGGGGTTTTTTTGGCCAAAAAATCGACTGGCACAATCAGTATTGTGATAAAATCATTATTTCGCCTTCAAATAGAGTCATGAAATTTTCGAAAATCCACTTTTCAAAACAAAAAATAGTCATAACTCGACAAATAGGAAAGATAGAACGTTCTAGTCTTCATCAATCGATAGAGGGGACAATTTTACATATTTGAGTGAATTTTGAGTCCATATTTCCAAGGATTATGGGAGTTAGAAAAAATCAATTTGTATCGCAAAATATTTCCATAGCTACCCCCTTTGTTCTAAATTTTCGACAAAAAAATTATAAAAAATGCTAAAAATTCGTAAAGATGGGTTTTTTTTGGCCAAAAAATCGACTGGCACAATCAGTTTTGTGATAAAATCATTATTTCGCCTTCAAATGGAGTCATGAAATTTTCGAAAATCCACTTTTCAAAACAAAAAATACTCATAACTCGACAAATAGGAAAGATAAAACGTTCTAGTCTTCACCAATCGATAGAGGGGACAATTTTACATATTTTAGTGAATTTTGAGTCCATATTTCCGAAGATTATGGGAGTTAGAAAAAATCAATTTGTATCGCAAAATATTTCCATAGCTAACCCCTTTGTTCTAAATTTTCGACAAAAAAATTATAAAAAATGCTCAAAATTCGTAAAGATGGGTTTTTTTGGCCAAAAAATCGACTGGCACAATCAGTTTTGTGATAAAATCATTATTTCGCCTTCAAATGGAGTCATGAAATTTTCGAAAATCCACTTTTCAAAACAAAAAATACTCATAACTCGACAAATAGGAAAGATAAAACGTTCTAGTCTTCACCAATCGATAGAGGGGACAATTTTACATATTTTAGTGAATTTTGAGTCCATATTTCCAAAGATTATGAGAGTTAGAAAAAATCAATTTGTATCGCAAAATATTTCCATAGCTACCTACTTTGTTCTAAATTTTCGACAAAAAAATTATAAAAAATGCTAAAAATTCGTAAAGAGGGGTTTTGTTGGCCAAAAAATCGACTGGCACAATCAGTTTTGTGATAAAATCATTATTTCGCTTTCAAATAGAGTCATGAAATTTTCGAAAATCCACTTTTCAAAACAAAAAATAGTCATAACTCGACAAATAGGAAAGATAGAACGTTCTAGTCTTCACCAATCGATAGAGGGGACAATTTTACATATTTTAGTGAATTTTGAGTCCATATTTCCAAGGATTATGGGAGTTAGAAAAAATCAATTTGTATCGCAAAATATTTCCATAGCTACCCCCTTTGTTCTAAATTTTCGACAAAAAAATTATAAAAAATGCTAAAAATTCGTAAAGAGGGGTTTTTTTGGCCAAAAAATCGACTGGCACAATCAGTTTTGTGATAAAATCATTATTTCGCCTTCAAGTAGAGTCATGAAATTTTCGAAAATCCACTTTTCAAAACAAAAAATACTCATAACTCGACAAATAGGAAAGATGGAACGTTCTAGTCTTCACCAATCGATAGAGGGGACAATTTTACATATTTAAGTGAATTTTGAGTCCATATTTCCTAGGATTATGGGAGTTAGAAAAAATCAATTTGTATCGCAAAATATTTCCATAGCTACCCCCTTTGTTCTAAATTTTCGACAAAAAAATTATAAAAAATGCTAAAAATTCGTAAAGATGGGTTTTTTTGGCCAAAAAATCGACTGGCACAATCAGTTTTGTGATAAAATCATTATTTCGCCTTCAAATAGAGTCATGAAATTTTCGAAAATCCACTTTTCTAAACAAAAAATACCCATAACTAGACAAATAGGAAAGATAGAACGTTCTAGTCTTCACCAATCGATAGAGGTGACAATTTTACATATTTTAGTGAATTTTGTGTCCATATTTCCAAGGATTATGGGAGTTAGAAAAATCAATTTGTATCGCAAAATATTTCCATAGCTGCCCCCTTTGTTCTAAATTTTCGACACAAAAATTATAAAAAATGCTAAAAATTCGTAAAGAGGGGTTTTTTTGGCCAAAAAATCGACTGGCACAATCAGTTTTGTGATAAAATCATTATTTCGCCTTCAAATAGAGTCATGAAATTCCGAAAATCCACTTTTCAAAACAAAAAATACTCATAACTCGACTAATAGGAAAGATAGAACGTTCTAGTCTTCACCAATCGATAGAGGGGACAATTTTACATATTTGAGTGAATTTTGAGTCCATATTTCCAAGGATTACGGGAGTTAGAAAAAATCAATTTGTATCGCAAAATATTTCCATAGCTACCCCCTTTGTTCTAAATTTTCGACAAAAAAATTATAAAAAATGCTAAAAATTCGTAAAGAGGGGTTTTTTTGGCCAAAAAATCGACTGGCACAATCAGTTTTGTGATAAAATCATTATTTCGCCTTCAAATAGAGTCATTAAATTTTCGAAAATCCACTTTTCTAAACAAAAAATACCCATAACTAGACAAATAGGAAAGATAGAACGTTCTAGTCTTCACCAATCGATAGAGGGGACAATTTTACATATTTTAGTGAATTTTGAGTCCATATTTCCAAGGATTATGGGAGTTAGAAAAAATCAATTTGTATCGCAAAATATTTCCATAGCTACCCCCTCTGTTCTAAATTTTCGACAAAAAAATTATAAAAAATGCTAAAAATTCGTAAAGAGAAGTTTTTTTGGCCAAAAAATCGACTGGCACAATCAGTTTTGTGATAAAATCATTATTTCGCCTTCAAATAGAGTCATGAAATTTTCGAAAATCCACTTTTCAAAACAAAAAATACTCATAACTCGACTAATAGGAAAGATGGAACGTTCTAGTCTTCACCAATCGATAGAGGGGACAATTTTACATATTTAAGTGAATTTTGAGTCCATATTTCCAAGGATTATGGGAGTTAGAAAAAATCAATTTGTATCGCAAAATATTTCCATAGCTACCCCCTTTGTTCTAAATTTTCGACAAAAAAATTATAAAAAATGCTAAAAATTCGTAAAGAGGGGTTTTTTTGGCCAAAAAATCGACTGGCACAATCAGTTTTGTGATAAAATCATTATTTCGCCTTCAAATAGAGTCATGAAATTTTCGAAAATCCACTTTTCAAAACAAAAAATACTCATAACTCGACTAATAGGAAAGATAGAACGTTCTAGTCTTCACCAATCGATAGAGGGGACAATTTTACATATTTTAGTGAATTTTGAGTCCATATTTCCAAGGATTATGGGAGTTAGAAAAAATCAATTTGTATCGCAAAATATTTCCATAGCTTTGTTCCCCCTTTGTTCTAAATTTTCGACAAAAAAATTATAAAAAATGCTAAAAATTCGTAAAGAGGGGTTTTTTTGGCCAAAAAATCGACTGGCACAATCAGTTTTGTGATAAAATCATTATTTCGCCTTCAAATAGAGTCATGAAATTTCCGAAAATCCACTTTTCAAAACAAAAAATACTCATAACTCGACTAATAGGAAAGATAGAACGTTCTAGTCTTCACCAATCGATAGAGGGGACAATTTTACATATTTTAGTGAATTTTGAGTCCATATTTCCAAGGATTATGGGAGTTAGAAAAAATCAATTTGTATCGCAAAATATTTCCATAGCTACCCCCTCTGTTCTAAATTTT
This sequence comes from Lochmaea crataegi, assembly GCA_947563755.1. Lineage (NCBI taxonomy): Eukaryota > Metazoa > Arthropoda > Insecta > Coleoptera > Chrysomelidae > Lochmaea > Lochmaea crataegi. Next base: position 11,852,140 of record OX387428.1, read on the forward strand.
CGACAAAAAAATTATAAAAAATGCTAAAAATTCGTAAAGAGAAGTTTTTTTGGCCACAAAATCGACTGGCACAATCAGTTTTGTGATAAAATCATTATTTCGCCTTCAAGTAATCATGAAATTTTCGAAAATCCACTTTTCAAAACAAAAAATACTCATAACTCGACAAATAGGAAAGATGGAACGTTCTAGTCTTCACCAATCGATAGAGGGGACAATTTTACATATTTAAGTGAATTTTGAGTCCATATTTCCAAGGATTATGGGAGTTAGAAAAAATCAATTTGTATCGCAAAATATTTCCATAGCTACCCCCTTTGTTCTAAATTTTCGACAAAAAAATTATAAAAAATGCTAAAAATTCGTAAAGATGGGTTTTTTTGGCCAAAAAATCGACTGGCACAATCAGTTTTGTGATAAAATCATTATTTCGCCTTCAAATAGAGTCATGAGATTTCCGAAAATCCACTTTTCAAAACAAAAAATACTCATAACTCGACTAATAGGAAAGATAGAACGTTCTAGTCTTCACCAATCGATAGAGGGGACAATTTTACATATTTTAGTGAATTTTGAGTCCATATTTCCAAGGATTATGGGAGTTAGAAAAAATCAATTTGTATCGCAAAATATTTCCATAGATACCCCCTTTGTTCTAAATTTTCGACAAAAAAATTATAAAAAATGCTAAAAATTCGTAAAGAGGGGTTTTTTGGCCAAAAAATCGACTGGCACAATCAGTTTTGTGATAAAATCATTATTTCGCCTTCAAATAGAGTCATGAAATTTTCGAAAATCCACTTTTCTAAACAAAAAATACCCATAACTAGACCAATAGGAAAGATAGAACGTTCTAGTCTTCACCAATCGATAGAGGGGACAATTTTACATATTTTAGTGAATTTTGAGTCCATATTTCCAAGGATTATGGGAGTTAGAAAAAATCAATTTGTATCGCAAAATATTTCCATAGCTACCCCCTTTGTTCTAAATTTTTGACAAAAAAATTATAAAAAATGATAAAAATTCGTAAAGATGGGTTTTTTTGACCAAAAAATTGACTGGCACAATCAGTTTTGTGATAAAATCATTATTTCGCCTTCAAATAGAGTCATGAAATTTTCGAAAATCCACTTTTCAAAACAAAAAATACTCATAACTCGACTAATAGGAAAGATAGAACGTTCTAGTCTTCACCAATCGATAGAGGGGACAATTTTACATATTTTAGAGAATTTTGAGTCCATATTTCCAAGGATTATGGGAGTTAGAAAAAATCAATTTGTATCGCAAAATATTTCCATAGCTACCCTCTTTGTTCTAAATTTTCGACAAAAAAATTATAAAAAATGCTAAAAATTCGTAAAGAGGGGTTTTTTTGGCCAAAAAATCGACTGGCACAATCAGTTTTGTGATAAAATCATTATTTCGCCTTCAAATAGAGTCATGAAATTTTCGAAAATCCACTTTTCAAAACAAAAAATACTCATAACTCGACTAATAGGAAAGATAGAACGTTCTAGTCTTCACCAATCGATAGAGGGGACAATTTTACATATTTTAGTGAATTTTGAGTCCATATTTCCAAGGATTATGGGAGTTAGAAAAAATCAATTTGTATCGCAAAATATTTCCATAGCTTTGTTCCCCCTTTGTTCTAAATTTTCGACAAAAAAATTATAAAAAATGCTAAAAATTCGTAAAGAGGGGTTTTTTTGGCCAAAAAATCGACTGGCACAATCAGTTTTGTGATAAAATCATTATTTCGCCTTCAAATAGAGTCATGAAATTTTCGAAAATCCACTTTTCAAAACAAAAAATACTCATCACTCGACTAATAGGAAAGATAGAACGTTATAGTCTTCACCAATCGATAGAGGGGACAATTTTACATATTTTAGTGAATTTTGAGTCCATATTTCCAAAGATTATGGGAGTTAGAAAAAATCAATTTGTATCGCAAAATATTTCCCCCTTTGTTCTAAATTTTCGACAAAAAAATTATAAAAAATGCTCAAAATTCGTAAAGATGGGTTTTTTTGGCCAAAAAATCGACTGGCACAATCAGTTTTGTGATAAAATCATTATTTCGCCTTCAAATGGAGTCATGAAATTTTCGAAAATCCACTTTTCAAAACAAAAAATACTCATAACTCGACAAATAGGAAAGATAAAACGTTCTAGTCTTCACCAATCGATAGAGGGGACAATTTTACATATTTTAGTGAATTTTGAGTACATATTTCCAAAGATTATGGGAGTTAGAAAAAATCAATTTGTATCGCAAAATATTTCCATAGCTACCCCCTTTGTTCTAAATTTTCGACAAAAAAATTATAAAAAATGCTAAAAATTCGTAAAGAGGGGTTTTTTCGGCCAAAAAATCGACTGACACAATCAGTTTTGTGATATAATCATTATTTCGCCTTCAAATGGAGTCATGAAATTTTCGAAAATCCACTTTTCAAAACAAAAAATACTCATAACTCGACAAATAGGAGAGATAAAACGTTCTAGTCTTCACCAATCGATAGAGGGGACAATTTTACATATTTTAGTGAATTTTGAGTCCATATTTCCAAAGATTATGAGAGTTAGAAAAAATCAATTTGTATCGCAAAATATTTCCATAGATACCCCCTTTGTTCTAAATTTTCGACAAAAAAATTATAAAAAATGCTAAAAATTCGTAAAGAGGGGTTTTTTGGCCAAAAAATCGACTGGCACAATCAGTTTTGTGATAAAATCATTATTTCGCCTTCAAATGGAGTCATGAAATTTTCGAAAATCCACTTTTCAAAACAAAAAATACTCGTAACTCGACAAATAGGAAAGATAGAACGTTCTAGTCTTCACCAATCGATAGAAGGGACAATTTTACTTATTTTAGTGAATTTTGAGTCCATATTTCCAAGGATTATGGCAGTTAGAAAAATTCAATTTGTATCGCAAAATATTTCCATAGCTACCTACTTTGTTCTAAATTTTCGACAAAAAAATTATAAAAAATGCTAAAAATTCGTAAAGAGGGGTTTTTTTGGCCAAAAAATCGACTGGCACAATCAGTTTTGTGATAAAATCATTATTTCGCCTTCAAATAGAGTCATGAAATTTTCGAAAATCCACTTTTCAAAACAAAAAATAGTCATAACTCGACAAATAGGAAAGATAGAACGTTCTAGTCTTCACCAATCGATAGAGGGGACAATTTTACATATTTTAGTGAATTTTGAGTCCATATTTCCAAGGATTATGGGAGTTAGAAAAAATCAATTTGTATCGCAAAATATTTCCATAGCTACCCCCTTTGTTCTAAATTTTCGACAAATAAATTATAAAAAATGCTAAAAATTCGTAAAGAGGGGTTTTTTTTGGCCAAAAAATCGACTGGCACAATCAGTTTTGTGATAAAATCATTATTTCGCCTTCAAGTAATCATGAAATTTTCGAAAATCCACTTTTCAAAACAAAAAATACTCATAACTCGACAAATAGGAAAGATGGAACGTTCTAGTCTTCACCAATCGATAGAGGGGACAATTTTACATATTTAAGTGAATTTTGAGTCCATATTTCCAAGGATTATGGGAGTTAGAAAAAATCAATTTGTATCGCAAAATATTTCCATAGCTACCCCCTTTGTTCTAAATTTTCGACAAAAAAATTATAAAAAATGCTAAAAATTCGTAAAGATGGGTTTTTTTGGCCAAAAAATCGACTGGCACAATCAGTTTTGTGATAAAATCATTATTTCGCCTTCAAATAGAGTCATGAAATTTTCGAAAATCCACTTTTCTAAACAAAAAATACCCATAACTAGACCAATAGGAAAGATAGAACGTTCTAGTCTTCACCAATCGATAGAGGGGACAATTTTACATATTTTAGTGAATTTTGAGTCCATATTTCCAAGGATTATGGGAGTTAGAAAAAATCAATTTGTATCGCAAAATATTTCCATAGATACCCCCTTTGTTCTAAATTTTCGACAAAAAAATTATAAAAAATGCTAAAAATTCGTAAAGAGGGGTTTTTTGGCCAAAAAATCGACTGGCACAATCAGTTTTGTGATAAAATCATTATTTCGCCTTCAAATGGAGTCATGAAATTTTCGAAAATCCACTTTTCAAAACAAAAAATACTCGTAACTCGACAAATAGGAAAGATAGAACGTTCTAGTCTTCACCAATCGATAGAAGGGACAATTTTACTTATTTTAGTGAATTTTGAGTCCATATTTCCAAGGATTATGGCAGTTAGAAAAATTCAATTTGTATCGCAAAATATTTCCATAGCTACCTACTTTGTTCTAAATTTTCGACAAAAAAATTATAAAAAATGCTAAAAATTCGTAAAGAGGGGTTTTTTTGGCCAAAAAATCGACTGGCACAATCAGTTTTGTGATAAAATCATTATTTCGCCTTCAAATAGGGTCATGAAATTTTCGAAAATCCACTTTTCAAAACAAAAAATAGTCATAACTCGACAAATAGGAAAGATAGAACGTTCTAGTCTTCACCAATCGATAGAGGGGACAATTTTACATATTTTAGTGAATTTTGAGTCCATATTTCCAAGGATTATGGGAGTTAGAAAAAATCAATTTGTATCGCAAAATATTTCCATAGCTACCCCCTTTGTTCTAAATTTTCGACAAAAAAATTATAAAAAATGCTAAAAATTCGTAAAGAGGGGTTTTTTTTGGCCAAAAAATCGACTGGCACAATCAGTTTTGTGATAAAATCATTATTTCGCCTTCAAGTAATCATGAAATTTTCGAAAATCCACTTTTCAAAACAAAAAATACTCATAACTCGACAAATAGGAAAGATGGAACGTTCTAGTCTTCACCAATCGATAGAGGGGACAATTTTACATATTTAAGTGAATTTTGAGTCCATATTTCCAAGGATTATGGGAGTTAGAAAAAATCAATTTGTATCGCAAAATATTTCCATAGCTACCCCCTTTGTTCTAAATTTTCGACAAAAAAATTATAAAAAATGCTAAAAATTCGTAAAGATGGGTTTTTTTGGCCAAAAAATCGACTGGCACAATCAGTTTTGTGATAAAATCATTATTTCGCCTTCAAATAGAGTCATGAAATTTTCGAAAATCCACTTTTCTAAACAAAAAATACCCATAACTAGACCAATAGGAAAGATAGAACGTTCTAGTCTTCACCAATCGATAGAGGGGACAATTTTACATATTTTAGTGAATTTTGAGTCCATATTTTCAAGGATTATGGGAGTTAGAAAAAATCAATTTGTATCGCAAAATATTTCCATAGCTACCCCCTTTGTTCTAAATTTTCGACAAAAAAATTATAAAAAATGATAAAAATTCGTAAAGATGGGTTTTTTTGGCCAAAAAATCGACTGGCACAATCAGTTTTGTGATAAAATCATTATTTCGCCTTCAAATAGAGTCATGAAATTTCCGAAAATCCACTTTTCAAAACAAAAAATACTCATAACTCGACTAATAGGAAAGATAGAACGTTCTAGTCTTCACCAATCGATAGAGGGGACAATTTTACATATTTTAGTGAATTTTGAGTCCATATTTCCAAGGATTATGGGAGTTAGAAAAAATCAATTTGTATCGCAAAATATTTCCATAGATACCCCCTTTGTTCTAAATTTTCGACAAAAAAATTATAAAAAATGCTAAAAATTCGTAAAGAGGGGTTTTTTGGCCAAAAAATCGACTGGCACAATCAGTTTTGTGATAAAATCATTATTTCGCCTTCAAATGGAGTCATGAAATTTTCGAAAATCCACTTTACTAAACAAAAAATACTCATAACTCGACTAATAGGAAAGATAGAACGTTCTAGTCTTCACCAATCGATAGAGGGGACAATTTTACATATTTTAGTGAATTTTGAGTCCATATTTCCGAAGATTATGGGAGTTAGAAAAAATCAATTTGTATCGCAAAATATTTCCATAGCTTTGTTCCCCCTTTGTTCTAAATTTTCGACAAAAAAATTATAAAAAATGCTAAAAATTCGTAAAGAGGGGTTTTTTTGGCCAAAAAATCGACTGGCACAATCAGTTTTGTGATAAAATCATTATTTCGCCTTCAAATAGAGTCATGAAATTTTCGAAAATCCACTTTACTAAACAAAAAATACTCATAACTCGACAAATAGGAAAGATAGAACGTTCTAGTCTTCACCAATCGAGAGAGGGGACAATTTTACATATTTTAGTGAATTTTGAGTCCATATTTCCAAGGATTATGGGAGTTAGAAAAAATCAATTTGTATCGCAAAATATTTCCATAGCTTTGTTCCCCCTTTATTCTAAATTTTCGACAAAAAAATTATAAAAAATGCTAAAAATTCGTAAAGAGGGGTTTTTTTGGCCAAAAAATCGACTGGCACAATCAGTTTTGTGATAAAATCATTATTTCGCCTTCAAATAGAGTCATGAAATTTTCGAAAATCCACTTTTCAAAACAAAAAATAGTCATAACTCGACAAATAGGAAAGATAGAACGTTCTAGTCTTCACCAATCGATAGAGGGGACAATTTTACATATTTTAGTGAATTTTGAGTCCATATTTCCAAGGATTATGGGAGTTAGAAAAAATCAATTTGTATCGCAAAATATTTCCATAGCTACCCCCTTTGTTCTAAATTTTCGACAAATAAATTATAAAAAATGCTAAAAATTCGTAAAGAGGGGTTTTTTTTGGCCAAAAAATCGACTGGCACAATCAGTTTTGTGATAAAATCATTATTTCGCCTTCAAGTAATCATGAAATTTTCGAAAATCCACTTTTCAAAACAAAAAATACTCATAACTCGACAAATAGGAAAGATGGAACGTTCTAGTCTTCACCAATCGATAGAGGGGACAATTTTACATATTTAAGTGAATTTTGAGTCCATATTTCCAAGGATTATGGGAGTTAGAAAAAATCAATTTGTATCGCAAAATATTTCCATAGCTACCCCCTTTGTTCTAAATTTTCGACAAAAAAATTATAAAAAATGCTAAAAATTCGTAAAGATGGGTTTTTTTGGCCAAAAAATCGACTGGCACAATCAGTTTTGTGATAAAATCATTATTTCGCCTTCAAATAGAGTCATGAAATTTTCGAAAATCCACTTTTCTAAACAAAAAATACCCATAACTAGACCAATAGGAAAGATAGAACGTTCTAGTCTTCACCAATCGATAGAGGGGACAATTTTACATATTTTAGTGAATTTTGAGTCCATATTTCCAAGGATTATGGGAGTTAGAAAAAATCAATTTGTATCGCAAAATATTTCCATAGATACCCCCTTTGTTCTAAATTTTCGACAAAAAAATTATAAAAAATGCTAAAAATTCGTAAAGAGGGGTTTTTTGGCCAAAAAATCGACTGGCACAATCAGTTTTGTGATAAAATCATTATTTCGCCTTCAAATGGAGTCATGAAATTTTCGAAAATCCACTTTTCAAAACAAAAAATACTCGTAACTCGACAAATAGGAAAGATAGAACGTTCTAGTCTTCACCAATCGATAGAAGGGACAATTTTACTTATTTTAGTGAATTTTGAGTCCATATTTCCAAGGATTATGGCAGTTAGAAAAATTCAATTTGTATCGCAAAATATTTCCATAGCTACCTACTTTGTTCTAAATTTTCGACAAAAAAATTATAAAAAATGCTAAAAATTCGTAAAGAGGGGTTTTTTTGGCCAAAAAATCGACTGGCACAATCAGTTTTGTGATAAAATCATTATTTCGCCTTCAAATAGAGTCATGAAATTTTCGAAAATCCACTTTTCAAAACAAAAAATAGTCATAACTCGACAAATAGGAAAGATAGAACGTTCTAGTCTTCACCAATCGATAGAGGGGACAATTTTACATATTTTAGTGAATTTTGAGTCCATATTTCCAAGGATTATGGGAGTTAGAAAAAATCAATTTGTATCGCAAAATATTTCCATAGCTACCCCCTTTGTTCTAAATTTTCGACAAAAAAATTATAAAAAATGCTAAAAATTCGTAAAGAGGGGTTTTTTTTGGCCAAAAAATCGACTGGCACAATCAGTTTTGTGATAAAATCATTATTTCGCCTTCAAGTAATCATGAAATTTTCGAAAATCCACTTTTCAAAACAAAAAATACTCATAACTCGACAAATAGGAAAGATGGAACGTTCTAGTCTTCACCAATCGATAGAGGGGACAATTTTACATATTTAAGTGAATTTTGAGTCCATATTTCCAAGGATTATGGGAGTTAGAAAAAATCAATTTGTATCGCAAAATATTTCCATAGATACCCCCTTTGTTCTAAATTTTCGACAAAAAAATTATAAAAAATGCTAAAAATTCGTAAAGAGGGGTTTTTTGGCCAAAAAATCGACTGGCACAATCAGTTTTGTGATAAAATCATTATTTCGCCTTCAAATGGAGTCATGAAATTTTCGAAAATCCACTTTACTAAACAAAAAATACTCATAACTCGACTAATAGGAAAGATAGAACGTTCTAGTCTTCACCAATCGATAGAGGGGACAATTTTACATATTTTAGTGAATTTTGAGTCCATATTTCCGAAGATTATGGGAGTTAGAAAAAATCAATTTGTATCGCAAAATATTTCCATAGCTTTGTTCCCCCTTTGTTCTAAATTTTCGACAAAAAAATTATAAAAAATGCTAAAAATTCGTAAAGAGGGGTTTTTTTGGCCAAAAAATCGACTGGCACAATCAGTTTTGTGATAAAATCATTATTTCGCCTTCAAATAGAGTCATGAAATTTTCGAAAATCCACTTTACTAAACAAAAAATACTCATAACTCGACAAATAGGAAAGATAGAACGTTCTAGTCTTCACCAATCGAGAGAGGGGACAATTTTACATATTTTAGTGAATTTTGAGTCCATATTTCCAAGGATTATGGGAGTTAGAAAAAATCAATTTGTATCGCAAAATATTTCCATAGCTACCCCCTTTGTTCTAAATTTTCGACAAATAAATTATAAAAAATGCTAAAAATTCGTAAAGAGGGGTTTTTTTTGGCCAAAAAATCGACTGGCACAATCAGTTTTGTGATAAAATCATTATTTCGCCTTCAAGTAATCATGAAATTTTCGAAAATCCACTTTTCAAAACAAAAAATACTCATAACTCGACAAATAGGAAAGATGGAACGTTCTAGTCTTCACCAATCGATAGAGGGGACAATTTTACATATTTAAGTGAATTTTGAGTCCATATTTCCAAGGATTATGGGAGTTAGAAAAAATCAATTTGTATCGCAAAATATTTCCATAGCTACCCCCTTTGTTCTAAATTTTCGACAAAAAAATTATAAAAAATGCTAAAAATTCGTAAAGATGGGTTTTTTTGGCCAAAAAATCGACTGGCACAATCAGTTTTGTGATAAAATCATTATTTCGCCTTCAAATAGAGTCATGAAATTTTCGAAAATCCACTTTTCTAAACAAAAAATACCCATAACTAGACCAATAGGAAAGATAGAACGTTCTAGTCTTCACCAATCGATAGAGGGGACAATTTTACATATTTTAGTGAATTTTGAGTCCATATTTCCAAGGATTATGGGAGTTAGAAAAAATCAATTTGTATCGCAAAATATTTCCATAGATACCCCCTTTGTTCTAAATTTTCGACAAAAAAATTATAAAAAATGCTAAAAATTCGTAAAGAGGGGTTTTTTGGCCAAAAAATCGACTGGCACAATCAGTTTTGTGATAAAATCATTATTTCGCCTTCAAATGGAGTCATGAAATTTTCGAAAATCCACTTTTCAAAACAAAAAATACTCGTAACTCGACAAATAGGAAAGATAGAACGTTCTAGTCTTCACCAATCGATAGAAGGGACAATTTTACTCATTTTAGTGAATTTTGAGTCCATATTTCCAAGGATTATGGCAGTTAGAAAAATTCAATTTGTATCGCAAAATATTTCCATAGCTACCTACTTTGTTCTAAATTTTCGACAAAAAAATTATAAAAAATGCTAAAAATTCGTAAAGAGGGGTTTTTTTGGCCAAAAAATCGACTGGCACAATCAGTTTTGTGATAAAATCATTATTTCGCCTTCAAATAGAGTCATGAAATTTTCGAAAATCCACTTTTCAAAACAAAAAATAGTCATAACTCGACAAATAGGAAAGATAGAACGTTCTAGTCTTCACCAATCGATAGAGGGGACAATTTTACATATTTTAGTGAATTTTGAGTCCATATTTCCAAGGATTATGGGAGTTAGAAAAAATCAATTTGTATCGCAAAATATTTCCATAGCTACCCCCTTTGTTCTAAATTTTCGACAAAAAAATTATAAAAAATGCTAAAAATTCGTAAAGAGGGGTTTTTTTGGCCAAAAAATCGACTGGCACAATCAGTTTTGTGATAAAATCATTATTTCGCCTTCAAGTAATCATGAAATTTTCGAAAATCCACTTTTCAAAACAAAAAATACTCATAACTCGACAAATAGGAAAGATGGAACGTTCTAGTCTTCACCAATCGATAGAGGGGACAATTTTACATATTTAAGTGAATTTTGAGTCCATATTTCCAAGGATTATGGGAGTTAGAAAAAATCAATTTGTATCGCAAAATATTTCCATAGCTACCCCCTTTGTTCTAAATTTTCGACAAAAAAATTATAAAAAATGCTAAAAATTCGTAAAGATGGGTTTTTTTGGCCAAAAAATCGACTGGCACAATCAGTTTTGTGATAAAATCATTATTTCGCCTTCAAATAGAGTCATGAAATTTTCGAAAATCCACTTTTCTAAACAAAAAATACCCATAACTAGACCAATAGGAAAGATAGAACGTTCTAGTCTTCACCAATCGATAGAGGGGACAATTTTACATATTTTAGTGAATTTTGAGTCCATATTTCCAAGGATTATGGGAGTTAGAAAAAATCAATTTGTATCGCAAAATATTTCCATAGCTACCCCCTTTGTTCTAAATTTTCGACAAAAAAATTATAAAAAATGATAAAAATTCGTAAAGATGGGTTTTTTTGGCCAAAAAATCGACTGGCACAATCAGTTTTGTGATAAAATCATTATTTCGCCTTCAAATAGAGTCATGAAATTTCCGAAAATCCACTTTTCAAAACAAAAAATACTCATAACTCGACTAATAGGAAAGATAGAACGTTCTAGTCTTCACCAATCGATAGAGGGGACAATTTTACATATTTTAGTGAATTTTGAGTCCATATTTCCAAGGATTATGGGAGTTAGAAAAAATCAATTTGTATCGCAAAATATTTCCATAGATACCCCCTTTGTTCTAAATTTTCGACAAAAAAATTATAAAAAATGCTAAAAATTCGTAAAGAGGGGTTTTTTGGCCAAAAAATCGACTGGCACAATCAGTTTTGTGATAAAATCATTATTTCGCCTTCAAATGGAGTCATGAAATTTTCGAAAATCCACTTTACTAAACAAAAAATACTCATAACTCGACTAATAGGAAAGATAGAACGTTCTAGTCTTCACCAATCGATAGAGGGGACAATTTTACATATTTTAGTGAATTTTGAGTCCATATTTCCGAAGATTATGGGAGTTAGAAAAAATCAATTTGTATCGCAAAATATTTCCATAGCTTTGTTCCCCCTTTGTTCTAAATTTTCGACAAAAAAATTATAAAAAATGCTAAAACTTCGTAAAGAGGGGTTTTTTTGGCCAAAAAATCGACTGGCACAATCAGTTTTGTGATAAAATCATTATTTCGCCTTCAAATAGAGTCATGAAATTTTCGAAAATCCACTTTACTAAACAAAAAATACTCATAACTCGACAAATAGGAAAGATAGAACGTTCTAGTCTTCACCAATCGAGAGAGGGGACAATTTTACATATTTTAGTGAATTTTGAGTCCATATTTCCAAGGATTATGGGAGTTAGAAAAAATCAATTTGTATCGCAAAATATTTCCATAGCTTTGTTCCCCCTTTATTCTAAATTTTCGACAAAAAAATTATAAAAAATGCTAAAAATTCGTAAAGAGGGGTTTTTTTTGGCCAAAAAATCGACTGGCACAATCAGTTTTGTGATAAAATCATTATTTCGCCTTCAAATAGAGTCATGAAATTTTCGAAAATCCACTTTACTAAACAAAAAATACTCATAACTCGACAAATAGGAAAGATAGAACGTTCTAGTCTTCACCAATCGAGAGAGGGGACAATTTTACATATTTTAGTGAATTTTGAGTCCATATTTCCAAGGATTATGGGAGTTAGAAAAAATCAATTTGTATCGCAAAATATTTCCATAGCTACCCCCTTTGTTCTAAATTTTCGACAAAAAATTTATAAAAAATGCTAAAAATTCGTAAAGAGGGGTTTTTTGGACCGGAAAATCGACTGGCAAATCTTGACAATTTTTTTAAGTCTTAAACTTCAAAATATTTTCGTAAGTTCCAAATTGTCATTCTTTTTAAAGGCGTGAGTTAGGGAAAAAATTAGTTAAATAATAGTTCTTGATCACGATGTTTGTTGAAACTCTATTTTTAAAGTTTCGGTAGCGGTCCAGCTGCCGTTATCAAGAATAATGAAAAATAATAAATTTTCGAATCATCGAAAATTGATTATTTTCGATTAATCGATTTTTTTCGATTGATCGATTTTTTTCGATTAATCGATTTTTTTCGATTATTCGATTTTTTCGATTAATCGATTTTTTCAATTAATCGATTTTTTCGATTAATCGATTTTTTTTCAATTAATCGATTATTTCCGATTAATCGATTATTTTCGATTAATCGATTATTTTCGATTAATCGATTATTTTCGATTAATCGATTATTTTAGATTAATCGATTATTTTCGATTAATCGATTTTTTCGATTAATCGATTTTTTTCAATTAATCGATTTTTTTCGATTAATCGATTATTTCCGATTAATCGATTATTTTCGATTAATCGATTATTTTCGATTAATCGATTATTTTCGATTAATCGATTATTTTCGATTAATCGATTATTTTCGATTAATCGATTATTTTAGATTAATCGATTATTTTAGATTAATCGATTATTTTAGATTAATCGATTGTTTTAGCTTAATCGATTATTTTCGATTAATCGATTATTTTCGATTAATCGATTTTTTTCGATTAATCGATTAATCGATTATTTTCGATTAGTCGATTATTTTGGATTAATCGATTATTATCGATTAGTCGATTATTTTGGATTAATCGATTATTTTAGATTAATCGATTATTTTCGATTTATCGATTATTTTCGATTTATCGATTATTTTAGATTAATCGATTGTTTTAGATTAATCGATTTTTTTCGATTAATCGTTTTTTTTTCCAATTAATCAATTAATCGATCAACATCGATTAATCGAAAATAATCGATTATTTTATATAATCGATTATGTTTTTTGATAATCGCCCAGCCCTAATTTTGAGTCGATATTGCCAAGGATTAAGGGAGTTAGAAAAAAGCAATTTGATTCGCAAAATATTTCCATACCTACCCCCTTTGTTCTAAATTTTTGACAAAAAAATTATAAAAAATGCTAAAAATTCGTAAAGATGGGTTTTTTTGACCAAAAAATCGACTGGCACAATCAGTTTTGTGATAAAATCATTATTTCGCCTTCAAATAGAGTCATGAAATTTTCGAAAATCCACTTTTCAAAACAAAAAATACTCATCACTCGACTAATAGGAAAGATAGAACGTTCTAGTCTTCACCAATCGATAGAGGGGACAATTTTACATATTTTAGAGAATTTTGAGTCCATATTTCCAAGGATTATGGGAGTTAGAAAAAATCAATTTGTATCGCAAAATATTTCCATAGCTACCCCCTTTGTTCTAAATTTTCGACAAAAAAATCATAAAAAATGCTAAAAATTCGTAAAGATGGGTTTTTTTGGCCAAAAAATCGACTGGCACAATCAGTTTTGTGATAAAATCATTATTTCGCCTTCAAATAGAGTCATGAAATTTTCGAAAATCCACTTTTCTAAACAAAAAATACCCATAACTAGACAAATAGGAAAGATAGAACGTTCTAGTCTTCACCAATCGATAGAGGGGACAATTTTACATATTTTAGTGAATTTTGAGTCCATATTTCCAAGGATTATGAGAGTTAGAAAAAATCAATTTGTATCGCAAAATATTTCCATAGCTACCCCCTTTGTTCTAAATTTTCGACAAAAAAATTATGAAAAATGCTAAAAATTCGTACAGAGTGGTTTTTTTGGCCAAAAAATCGACTGGCACAATCAGTTTTGTGATAAAATCATTATTTCGCCTTCAAATAGAGTCATGAAATTTTCGAAAATCCACTTTTCAAAACAAAAAATACTCATAACTCGACTAATAGGAAAGATAGAACGTTCTAGTCTTCACCAATCGATAGAGGGGACAATTTTACATATTTTAGTGAATTTTGAGTCCATATTTCCAAGGATTATGGGAGTTAGAAAAAATCAATTTGTATCGCAAAATATTTCCATAGCTACCCCCTTTGTTCTAAATTTTCGACAAAAAAATTATGAAAAATGCTAAAAATTCGTACAGAGGGGTTTTTTTGGCCAAAAAATCGACTGGCACAATCAGTTTTGTGATAAAATCATTATTTCGCCTTCAAATAGAGTCATGAAATTTTCGAAAATCCACTTTTCAAAACAAAAAATACTCATAACTCGACAAATAGGAAAGATAGAACATTCTAGTCTTCACCAATCGATAGAGGGGACAATTTTACATATTTTAGTGAATTTTGAGTCCATATTTCCAAGGATTATGGGAGTTAGAAAAAATCAATTTGTATCGCAAAATATTTCCATAGCTACCCCCTTTGTTCTAAATTTTCGACAAAAAAATTATAAAAAATGCTAAAAATTCGTAAAGAGGGGTTTTTTGGCCAAAAAATCGACTGGCACAATCAGTTTTGTGATAAAATCATTATTTCGCCTTCAAATGGAGTCATGAAATTTTCGAAATTCCACTTTTCAAAAAAAAATACTCATAACTCGACAAATAGGAAAGATAGAACGTTCTGGTCTTCACCAATCGATAGAGGGGACAATTTTACATATTTAAGTGAATTTTGAGTCCATATTTCCAAGGATTATGGGAGTTAGAAAAAATCAATTTGTAACGCAAAATATTTCCATAGCTACCCCCTTTGTTCTAAATTTTTGACAAAAAAATTATAAAAAATGCTAAAAATTCGTGAAGATGGGTTTTTTTGACCAAAAAATCGACTGGCACAATCAGTTTTGTGATAAAATCATTATTTCGCCTTCAAATAGAGTCATGAAATTTTCGAAAATCCACTTTTCAAAACAAAAAATACTCATCACTCGACTAATAGGAAAGATAGAACGTTCTAGTCTTCACCAATCGATAGAGGGGACAATTTTACATATTTTAGAGAATTTTGAGTCCATATTTCCAAGGATTATGGGAGTTAGAAAAAATCAATTTGTATCGCAAAATATTTCCATAGCTACCCCCTTTGTTCTAAATTTTCGACAAAAAAATTATAAAAAATGCTAAAAATTCGTAAAGAGGGGTTTTTTTGGCCAAAAAATCGACTGGCACAATCAGTTTTGTGATAAAATCATTATTTCGCCTTCAAATAGAGTCATGAAATTTTCGAAAATCCACTTTTCAAAAAAAAAATTCTCATAACTCGACTAATAGGAAAGATAGAACGTTCTAGTCTTCACCAATCGATAGAGGGGACAATTTTACATATTTAAGTGAATTTTGAGTCCATATTTCCAAGGATTATGGGAGTTAGAAAAAATCAATTTGTATCGCAAAATATTTCCATAGCTTTGTTCCCCCTTTGTTCTAAATTTTCGACAAAAAAATTATAAAAAATGCTAAAAATTCGTGAAGAGGGGTTTTTTTGGCCAAAAAATCGACTGGCACAATCAGTTTTGTGATAAAATCATTATTTCGCCTTCAAATAGAGTCATGAAATTTTCGAAAATCCACTTTTCAAAACAAAAAATACTCATCACTCGACTAATAGGAAAGATAGAACGTTCTAGTCTTCACCAATCGATAGAGGGGACAATTTTACATATTTAAGTGAATTTTGAGTCCATATTTCCAAAGATTATGGGAGTTAGAAAAAATCAATTTGTATCGCAAAATATTTCCCCCTTTGTTCTAAATTTTCGACAAAAAAATTATAAAAAATGCTAAAAATTCGTAGAGAGGGGTTTTTTTGGCCAAAAAATCGACTGGCACAATCAGTTTTGTGATAAAATCATTATTTCGCCTTCAAATGGAGTCATGAAATTTTCGAAAATCCACTTTTCAAAACAAAAAATACTCATAACTCGACAAATAGGAAAGATGAAACGTTCTAGTCTTCACCAATCGATAGAGGGGACAATTTTACATATTTTAGTGAATTTTGAGTCCATATTTCCAAAGATTATGGGAGTTAGAAAAAATCAATTTGTATCGCAAAATATTTCCATAGCTACCCCCTTTGTTCTAAATTTTCGACAAAAAAATTATAAAAAATGCTAAAAATTCGTAAAGAGGGGTTTTTTCGGCCAAAAAATCGACTGACACAATCAGTTTTGTGATATAATCATTATTTCGCCTTCAAATGGAGTCATGAAATTTTCGAAAATCCACTTTTCAAAACAAAAAATACTCATAACTCGACAAATAGGAAAGATAAAACGTTCTAGTCTTCACCAATCGATAGAGGGGACAATTTTACATATTTTAGTGAATTTTGAGTCCATATTTCCAAAGATTATGAGAGTTAGAAAAAATCAATTTGTATCGCAAAATATTTCCATAGATACCCCCTTTGTTCTAAATTTTCGACAAAAAAATTATAAAAAATGCTAAAAATTCGTAAAGAGGGGTTTTTTGGCCAAAAAATCGACTGGCACAATCAGTTTTGTGATAAAATCATTATTTCGCCTTCAAATGGAGTCATGAAATTTTCGAAAATCCACTTTTCAAAACAAAAAATACTCGTAACTCGACAAATAGGAAAGATAGAACGTTCTAGTCTTC
This sequence comes from Lochmaea crataegi, assembly GCA_947563755.1. Classification (NCBI taxonomy): domain Eukaryota; kingdom Metazoa; phylum Arthropoda; class Insecta; order Coleoptera; family Chrysomelidae; genus Lochmaea; species Lochmaea crataegi. Next base: position 11,869,190 of record OX387428.1, read on the forward strand.
ACCAATCGATAGAGGGGACAATTTTACATATTTAAGTGAATTTTGAGTCCATATTTCCAAGGATTATGGGAGTTAGAAAAAATCAATTTGTATCGCAAAATATTTCCATAGCTACTCCCTTTGTTCTAAATTTTCGACAAAAAAATTATAAAAAATGCTAAAAATTCGTAGAGAGGGGTTTTTTTGGCCAAAAAATCGACTGGCACAATCAGTTTTGTGATAAAATCATTATTTCGCCTTCAAATGGAGTCATGAAATTTTCGAAAATCCACTTTTCAAAACAAAAAATACTCATAACTCGACAAATAGGAAAGATAAAACGTTCTAGTCTTCACCAATCGATAGAGGGGACAATTTTACATATTTTAGTGAATTTTGAGTCCATATTTCCAAAGATTATGGGAGTTAGAAAAAATCAATTTGTATCGCAAAATATTTCCATAGCTACCCCCTTTGTTCTAAATTTTCGACAAAAAAATTATAAAAATTGCTAAAAATTCGTAAAGAGGGGTTTTTTCGGCCAAAAAATCGACTGACACAATCAGTTTTGTGATAAAATCATTATTTCGCCTTCAAATGGAATCATGAAATTTTCGAAAATCCACTTTTCAAAACAAAAAATACTCATAACTCGACAAATAGGAAAGATAAAACGTTCTAGTCTTCACCAATCGATAGAGGGGACAATTTTACATATTTTAGTGAATTTTGAGTCCATATTTCCAAAGATTATGGGAGTTAGAAAAAATCAATTTGTATCGCAAAATATTTCCATAGCTACCCCCTTTGTTCTAAATTTTCGACAAAAAAATTATAAAAATTGCTAAAAATTCGTAAAGAGGGGTTTTTTCGGCCAAAAAATCGACTGGCACAATCAGTTTTGTGATAAAATCATTATTTCGCCTTCAAATGGAGTCATGAAATTTTCGAAAATCCACTTTTCAAAACAAAAAATACTCGTAACTCGACAAATAGGAAAGATACAACGTTCTAGTCTTCACCAATCGATAGAAGGGACAATTTTACTTATTTTAGTGAATTTTGAGTCCATATTTCTAAGGATTATGGCAGTTAGAAAAATTCAATTTGTATCGCAAAATATTTCCATAGCTACCTACTTTGTTCTAAATTTTCGACAAAAAAATTATAAAAAATGCTAAAAATTCGTAAAGAGGGGTTTTTTTGGCCAAAAAATCGACTGGCACAATCAGTTTTGTGATAAAATCATTATTTCGCCTTGAAATAGAGTCATGAAATTTTCGAAAATCCACTTTTCAAAACAAAAAATAGTCATAACTCGACAAATAGGAAAGATAGAACGTTCTAGTCTTCACCAATCGATAGAGGGGACAATTTTACATATTTTAGTGAATTTTGAGTCCATATTTCCAAGGATTATGGGAGTTAGAAAAAATCAATTTGTATCGCAAAATATTTCCATAGCTACCCCCTTTGTTCTAAATTTTCGACAAAAAAATTATAAAAAATGCTAAAAATTCGTAAAGAGGGGTTTTTTTTGGCCAAAAAATCGACTGGCACAATCAGTTTTGTGATAAAATCATTATTTCGCCTTCAAGTAGAGTCATGAAATTTTCGAAAATCCACTTTTCAAAACAAAAAATACTCATAACTCGACAAATAGGAAAGATGGAACGTTCTAGTCTTCACCAATCGATAGAGGGGACAATTTTACATATTTAAGTGAATTTTGAGTCCATATTTCCAAGGATTATGGGAGTTAGAAAAAATCAATTTGTATCGCAAAATATTTCCATAGCTACCCCCTTTGTTCTAAATTTTCGACAAAAAAATTATAAAAAATGCTAAAAATTCGTAAAGATGGGTTTTTTTTGCCAAAAAATCGACTGGCACAATCAGTTTTGTGATAAAATCATTATTTCGCCTTCAAATAGAGTCATGAAATTTTCGAAAATCCACTTTTCTAAACAAAAAATACCCATAACTAGACCAATAGGAAAGATAGAACGTTCTAGTCTTCACCAATCGATAGAGGGGACAATTTTACATATTTTAGTGAATTTTGAGTCCATATTTCCAAGGATTATGGGAGTTAGAAAAAATCAATTTGTATCGCAAAATATTTCCATAGCTACCCCCTTTGTTCTAAATTTTCGACAAAAAAATTATAAAAAATGATAAAAATTCGTTAAGATGGGTTTTTTTTGGCCAAAAAATCGACTGGCACAATCAGTTTTGTGATAAAATCATTATTTCGCCTTCAAATAGAGTCATGAAATTTCCGAAAATCCACTTTTCAAAACAAAAAATACTCATAACTCGACTAATAGGAAAGATAGAACGTTCTAGTCTTCACCAATCGATAGAGGGGACAATTTTACATATTTTAGTGAATTTTGAGTCCATATTTCCAAGGATTATGGGAGTTAGAAAAAATCAATTTGTATCGCAAAATATTTCCATAGCTACCCCCTTTGTTCTAAATTTTCGACAAAAAAATTATAAAAAATGCTCAAAATTCGTAAAGATGGATTTTTTTGGCCAAAAAATCGACTGGCACAATCAGTTTTGTGATAAAATCATTATTTCGCCTTCAAATAGAGTCATGAAATTTTCGAAAATCCACTTTACTAAACAAAAAATACTCATAACTCGACTAATAGGAAAGATAGAACGTTCTAGTCTTCACCAATCGATAGAGGGGACAATTTTACATATTTTAGTGAAATTTGAGTCCATATTTCCAAGGATTATGGGAGTTAGAAAAAATCAATTTGTATCGCAAAATATTTCCATAGCTTTGTTCCCCCTTTGTTCTAAATGTTCGACAAAAAAATTATAAAAAATGCTAAAAATTCGTAAAGAGGGGTTTTTTTGGCCAAAAAATCGACTGGCACAATCAGTTTTGTGATAAAATCATTATTTCGCCTTCAAATAGAGTCATGAAATTTTCGAAAATCCACTTCACTAAACAAAAAATACTCATAACTCGACAAATAGGAAAGATAGAACGTTCTAGTCTTCACCAATCGAGAGAGGGGACAATTTTACATATTTTAGTGAATTTTGAGTCCATATTTCCAAGGATTATGGGAGTTAGAAAAAATCAATTTGTATCGCAAAATATTTCCATAGCTTTGTTCCCCCTTTATTCTAAATTTTCGACAAAAAAATTATAAAAAATGCTAAAAATTCGTAAAGATGGGTTTTTTTGGCCAAAAAATCGACTGGCACAATCAGTTTTGTGATAAAATCATTATTTCGCCTTCAAATAGAGTCATGAAATTTTCGAAAATCCACTTTTCAAAACAAAAAATACTCATAACTCGACTAATAGGAAAGATAGAACGTTCTAGTCTTCACCAATCGATAGAGGGGACAATTTTACATATTTTAGTGAATTTTGAGTCCATATTTCCAAGGATTATGGGAGTTAGAAAAAATCAATTTGTATCGCAAAATATTTCCATAGCTACCCCCTTTGTTCTAAATTTTCGACAAAAAAATTATGAAAAATGCTAAAAATTCGTACAGAGGGGTTTTTTTGGCCAAAAAATCGACTGGCACAATCAGTTTTGTGATAAAATCATTATTTCGCCTTCAAATAGAGTCATGAAATTTTCGAAAATCCACTTTTCAAAACAAAAAATACTCATAACTCGACAAATAGGAAAGATAGAACATTCTAGTCTTCACCAATCGATAGAGGGGACAATTTTACATATTTTAGTGAATTTTGAGTCCATATTTCCAAGGATTATGGGAGTTAGAAAAAATCAATTTGTATCGCAAAATATTTCCATAGCTACCCCCTTTGTTCTAAATTTTCGACAAAAAAATTATAAAAAATGCTAAAAATTCGTAAAGAGGGGTTTTTTGGCCAAAAAATCGACTGGCACAATCAGTTTTGTGATAAAATCATTATTTCGCCTTCAAATGGAGTCATGAAATTTTCGAAATTCCACTTTTCAAAAAAAAATACTCATAACTCGACAAATAGGAAAGATAGAACGTTCTGGTCTTCACCAATCGATAGAGGGGACAATTTTACATATTTAAGTGAATTTTGAGTCCATATTTCCAAGGATTATGGGAGTTAGAAAAAATCAATTTGTAACGCAAAATATTTCCATAGCTACCCCCTTTGTTCTAAATTTTTGACAAAAAAATTATAAAAAATGCTAAAAATTCGTGAAGATGGGTTTTTTTGACCAAAAAATCGACTGGCACAATCAGTTTTGTGATAAAATCATTATTTCGCCTTCAAATAGAGTCATGAAATTTTCGAAAATCCACTTTTCAAAACAAAAAATACTCATCACTCGACTAATAGGAAAGATAGAACGTTCTAGTCTTCACCAATCGATAGAGGGGACAATTTTACATATTTTAGAGAATTTTGAGTCCATATTTCCAAGGATTATGGGAGTTAGAAAAAATCAATTTGTATCGCAAAATATTTCCATAGCTACCCCCTTTGTTCTAAATTTTCGACAAAAAAATTATAAAAAATGCTAAAAATTCGTAAAGAGGGGTTTTTTTGGCCAAAAAATCGACTGGCACAATCAGTTTTGTGATAAAATCATTATTTCGCCTTCAAATAGAGTCATGAAATTTTCGAAAATCCACTTTTCAAAAAAAAAATTCTCATAACTCGACTAATAGGAAAGATCGAACGTTCTAGTCTTCACCAATCGATAGAGGGGACAATTTTACATATTTAAGTGAATTTTGAGTCCATATTTCCAAGGATTATGGGAGTTAGAAAAAATCAATTTGTATCGCAAAATATTTCCATAGCTTTGTTCCCCCTTTGTTCTAAATTTTCGACAAAAAAATTATAAAAAATGCTAAAAATTCGTAAAGAGGGGTTTTTTTGGCCAAAAAATCGACTGGCACAATCAGTTTTGTGATAAAATCATTATTTCGCCTTCAAATAGAGTCATGAAATTTTCGAAAATCCACTTTTCAAAACAAAAAATACTCATCACTCGACTAATAGGAAAGATAGAACGTTCTAGTCTTCACCAATCGATAGAGGGGACAATTTTACATATTTGAGTGAATTTTGAGTCCATATTTCCAAAGATTATGGGAGTTAGAAAAAATCAATTTGTATCGCAAAATATTTCCCCCTTTGTTCTAAATTTTCGACAAAAAAATTATAAAAAATGCTAAAAATTCGTAGAGAGGGGTTTTTTTGGCCAAAAAATCGACTGGCACAATCAGTTTTGTGATAAAATCATTATTTCGCCTTCAAATGGAGTCATGAAATTTTCGAAAATCCACTTTTCAAAACAAAAAATACTCATAACTCGACAAATAGGAAAGATGAAACGTTCTAGTCTTCACCAATCGATAGAGGGGACAATTTTACATATTTTAGTGAATTTTGAGTCCATATTTCCAAAGATTATGGGAGTTAGAAAAAATCAATTTGTATCGCAAAATATTTCCATAGCTACCCCCTTTGTTCTAAATTTTCGACAAAAAAATTATAAAAAATGCTAAAAATTCGTAAAGAGGGGTTTTTTCGGCCAAAAAATCGACTGACACAATCAGTTTTGTGATATAATCATTATTTCGCCTTCAAATGGAGTCATGAAATTTTCGAAAATCCACTTTTCAAAACAAAAAATACTCATAACTCGACAAATAGGAAAGATAGAACGTTCTAGTCTTCACCAATCGATAGAGGGGACAATTTTACATATTTTAGAGAATTTTGAGTCCATATTTCCAAGGATTATGGGAGTTAGAAAAAATCAATTTGTATCGCAAAATATTTCCATAGCTACCCCCTTTGTTCTAAATTTTCGACAAAAAAATTATAAAAAATGCTAAAAATTCGTAAAGAGGGGTTTTTTTGGCCAAAAAATCGACTGGCACAATCAGTTTTGTGATAAAATCATTATTTCGCCTTCAAATAGAGTCATGAAATTTTCGAAAATCCACTTTTCAAAACAAAAAATACTCGTAACTCGACAAATAGGAAAGATAGAACGTTCTAGTCTTCACCAATCGATAGAGGGGACAATTTTACATATTTAAGTGAATTTTGAGTCCATATTTCCAAGGATTATGGGAGTTAGAAAAAATCAATTTGTATCGCAAAATATTTCCATAGCTACTCCCTTTGTTCTAAATTTTCGACAAAAAAATTATAAAAAATGCTAAAAATTCGTAGAGAGGGGTTTTTTTACCCAAAAAATCGACTGGCACAATCAGTTTTGTGATAAAATCATTATTTCGCCTTCAAATGGAGTCATGAAATTTTCGAAAATCCACTTTTCAAAACAAAAAATACTCATAACTCGACAAATAGGAAAGATAAAACGTTCTAGTCTTCACCAATCGATAGAGGGGACAATTTTACATATTTTAGTGAATTTTGAGTCCATATTTCCAAAGATTATGGGAGTTAGAAAAAATCAATTTGTATCGCAAAATATTTCCATAGCTACCCCCTTTGTTCTAAATTTTCGACAAAAAAATTATAAAAATTGCTAAAAATTCGTAAAGAGGGGTTTTTTCGGCCAAAAAATCGACTGACACAATCAGTTTTGTGATATAATCATTATTTCGCCTTCAAATGGAGTCATGAAATTTTCGAAAATCCACTTTTCAAAACAAAAAATACTCGTAACTCGACAAATAGGAAAGATAGAACGTTCTAGTCTTCACCAATCGATAGAAGGGACAATTTTACTTATTTTAGTGAATTTTGAGTCCATATTTCTAAGGATTATGGCAGTTAGAAAAATTCAATTTGTATCGCAAAATATTTCCATAGCTACCTACTTTGTTCTAAATTTTCGACAAAAAAATTATAAAAAATGCTAAAAATTCGTAAAGAGGGGTTTTTTTGGCCAAAAAATCGACTGGCACAATCAGTTTTGTGATAAAATCATTATTTCGCCTTCAAATAGAGTCATGAAATTTTCGAAAATCCACTTTTCAAAACAAAAAATAGTCATAACTCGACAAATAGGAAAGATAGAACGTTCTAGTCTTCACCAATCGATAGAGGGGACAATTTTACATATTTTAGTGAATTTTGAGTCCATATTTCCAAGGATTATGGGAGTTAGAAAAAATCAATTTGTATCGCAAAATATTTCCATAGCTACCCCCTTTGTTCTAAATTTTCGACAAAAAAATTATAAAAAATGCTAAAAATTCGTAAAGAGGGGTTTTTTTTGGCCAAAAAATCGACTGGCACAATCAGTTTTGTGATAAAATCATTATTTCGCCTTCAAGTAGAGTCATGAAATTTTCGAAAATCCACTTTTCAAAACAAAAAATACTCATAACTCGACAAATAGGAAAGATGGAACGTTCTAGTCTTCACCAATCGATAGAGGGGACAATTTTACATATTTAAGTGAATTTTGAGTCCATATTTCCAAGGATTATGGGAGTTAGAAAAAATCAATTTGTATCGCAAAATATTTCCATAGCTACCCCCTTTGTTCTAAATTTTCGACAAAAAAATTATAAAAAATGCTAAAAATTCGTAAAGATGGGTTTTTTTTGCCAAAAAATCGACTGGCACAATCAGTTTTGTGATAAAATCATTATTTCGCCTTCAAATAGAGTCATGAAATTTTCGAAAATCCACTTTTCTAAACAAAAAATACCCATAACTAGACCAATAGGAAAGATAGAACGTTCTAGTCTTCACCAATCGATAGAGGGGACAATTTTACATATTTTAGTGAATTTTGAGTCCATATTTCCAAGGATTATGGGAGTTAGAAAAAATCAATTTGTATCGCAAAATATTTCCATAGCTACCCCCTTTGTTCTAAATTTTCGACAAAAAAATTATAAAAAATGATAAAAATTCGTAAAGATGGGTTTTTTTGGCCAAAAAATCGACTGGCACAATCAGTTTTGTGATAAAATCATTATTTCGCCTTCAAATAGAGTCATGAAATTTCCGAAAATCCACTTTTCAAAACAAAAAATACTCATAACTCGACTAATAGGAAAGATAGAACGTTCTAGTCTTCACCAATCGATAGAGGGGACAATTTTACATATTTTAGTGAATTTTGAGTCCATATTTCCAAGGATTATGGGAGTTAGAAAAAATCAATTTGTATCGCAAAATATTTCCATAGCTACCCCCTTTGTTCTAAATTTTCGACAAAAAAATTATAAAAAATGCTCAAAATTCGTAAAGATGGATTTTTTTGGCCAAAAAATCGACTGGCACAATCAGTTTTGTGATAAAATCATTATTTCGCCTTCAAATAGAGTCATGAAATTTTCGAAAATCCACTTTACTAAACAAAAAATACTCATAACTCGACTAATAGGAAAGATAGAACGTTCTAGTCTTCACCAATCGATAGAGGGGACAATTTTACATATTTTAGTGAATTTTGAGTCCATATTTCCAAGGATTATGGGAGTTAGAAAAAATCAATTTGTATCGCAAAATATTTCCATAGCTTTGTTCCCCCTTTGTTCTAAATTTTCGACAAAAAAATTATAAAAAATGCTAAAAATTCGTAAAGAGGGGTTTTTTTGGCCAAAAAATCGACTGGCACAATCAGTTTTGTGATAAAATCATTATTTCGCCTTCAAATAGAGTCATGAAATTTTCGAAAATCCACTTCACTAAACAAAAAATACTCATAACTCGACAAATAGGAAAGATAGAACGTTCTAGTCTTCACCAATCGAGAGAGGGGACAATTTTACATATTTTAGTGAATTTTGAGTCCATATTTCCAAGGATTATGGGAGTTAGAAAAAATCAATTTGTATCGCAAAATATTTCCATAGCTTTGTTCCCCCTTTATTCTAAATTTTCGACAAAAAAATTATAAAAAATGCTAAAAATTCGTAAAGATGGGTTTTTTTGGCCAAAAAATCGACTGGCACAATCAGTTTTGTGATAAAATCATTATTTCGCCTTCAAATAGAGTCATGAAATTTTCGAAAATCCACTTTTCAAAACAAAAAATACTCATAACTCGGCTAATAGGAAAGATAGAACGTTCTAGTCTTCACCAATCGATAGAGGGGACAATTTTACATATTTTAGTGAATTTTGAGTCCATATTTCCAAGGATTATGGGAGTTAGAAAAAATCAATTTGTATCGCAAAATATTTCCATAGCTTTGTTCCCCCTTTGTTCTAAATTTTCGACAAAAAAATTATAAAAAATGCTAAAAATTCGTAAAGAGGGGTTTTTTTGGCCAAAAAATCGACTGGCACAATCAGTTTTGTGATAAAATCATTATTTCGCCTTCAAATAGAGTCATGAAATTTTCGAAAATCCACTTTATTAAACAAAAAATACTCATAACTCGACAAATAGGAAAGATAGAACGTTCTAGTCTTCACCAATCGAGAGAGGGGACAATTTTACATATTTTAGTGAATTTTGAGTCCATATTTCCAAGGATTATGGGAGTTAGAAAAAATCAATTTGTATCGCAAAATATTTCCATAGCTACCCCCTTTGTTCTAAATTTTCGACAAAAAATTTATGAAAAATGCTAAAAATTCGTAAAGAGGGGTTTTTTGGACCGGAAAATCGACTGGCAAATCTTGAAAATTTTTTTAAGTCTTAAACTTCAAAATATTTTCGTAAGTTCCAAATTGTCAATCTTCTTAGGGAAAAAATTAGTTAAATATAATAGTTCTTGATCACGATGTTTGTTGAAACTCTATTTTTAAAGTTTCGGTAGCGGTCCAGCTGCCGTTATCAAGAATAATGAAAAATAATAAATTTTCGAATCATCGAAAATTGATTATTTTCGATTAATCGATTTTTTTCGATTGATCGATTTTTTTCGATTAATCGATTTTTTTCGATTATTCGATTTTTTCGATTAATCGATTTTTTTCAATTAATCGATTATTTCCGATTAATCGATTATTTTCGATTAATCGATTATTTTCGATTAATCGATTATTTTCGATTAATCGATTATTTTAGATTAATCGATCATTTTCGATTAATCGATTTTTTCGATTAATCGATTATTTCCGATTAATCGATTATTTTCGATTAATCGATTATTTTCGATTAATCGATTATTTTAGATTAATCGATTATTTTAGATTAATCGATTATTTTAGATTAATCGATTGTTTTAGCTTAATCGATTATTTTCGATTAATCGATTATTTTCGATTGATCGATTTTTTTCGATTAATCGATTAATCGATTATTTTCGATTAATCGATTATTTTCGATTAGTCGATTATTTTGGATTAATCGATTATTATCGATTAGTCGATTATTTTGGATTAATCGATTATTTTAGATTAATCGATTATTTTCGATTTATCGATTATTTTCGATTTATCGATTATTTTAGATTAATCGATTGTTCTAGATTAATCGATTTTTCTCGATTAATCGTTTTTTTTTCCGATTAATCAATTAATCGATCAACATCGATTAATCGAAAATAATCGATTATTTTATATAATCGATAATCGATTATGTTTTTTGATAATCGCCCAGCCCTAATTTTGAGTCGAAATTGCCAAGGATTAAGGGAGTTAGAAAAAAGCAATTTGATTTGCAAAATATTTCCATACCTACCCCTTTGTTCTAAATTTTCGACAAAAAAAATAAAAAATGCTTAAAATTCGTAAAGAGGGGTTTTTTGCGCCGGAAAATCGACTGGCACAGTCAGTTTTGTGATAAAATCATTATTTCGCCTTCAAATAGAGTCATGAAATTTTCGAAAATCCACTTTATTAAACAAAAAATACTCATAACTCGACAAATAGGAAAGATAGAACGTTCTAGTCTTCACCAATCGAGAGAGGGGACAATTTTACATATTTTAGTGAATTTTGAGTCCATATTTCCAAGGATTATGGGAGTTAGAAAAAATCAATTTGTATCGCAAAATATTTCCATAGCTACCCCCTTTGTTCTAAATTTTCGACAAAAAATTTATGAAAAATGCTAAAAATTCGTAAAGAGGGGTTTTTTGGACCGGAAAATCGACTGGCAAATCTTGAAAATTTTTTTAAGTCTTAAACTTCAAAATATTTTCGTAAGTTCCAAATTGTCAATCTTCTTAGGGAAAAAATTAGTTAAATATAATAGTTCTTGATCACGATGTTTGTTGAAACTCTATTTTTAAAGTTTCGGTAGCGGTCCAGCTGCCGTTATCAAGAATAATGAAAAATAATAAATTTTCGAATCATCGAAAATTGATTATTTTCGATTAATCGATTTTTTTCGATTGATCGATTTTTTTCGATTAATCGATTTTTTTCGATTATTCGATTTTTTCGATTAATCGATTTTTTTCAATTAATCGATTTTTTTCGATTAATCGATTATTTCCGATTAATCGATTATTTTCGATTAATCGATTATTTTCGATTAATCGATTATTTTCGATTAATCGATTATTTTAGATTAATCGATCATTTTCGATTAATCGATTTTTTCGATTAATCGATTATTTCCGATTAATCGATTATTTTCGATTAATCGATTATTTTCGATTAATCGATTATTTTAGATTAATCGATTATTTTAGATTAATCGATTATTTTAGATTAATCGATTGTTTTAGCTTAATCGATTATTTTCGATTAATCGATTATTTTCGATTGATCGATTTTTTTCGATTAATCGATTAATCGATTATTTTCGATTAATCGATTATTTTCGATTAGTCGATTATTTTGGATTAATCGATTATTATCGATTAGTCGATTATTTTGGATTAATCGATTATTTTAGATTAATCGATTATTTTCGATTTATCGATTATTTTCGATTTATCGATTATTTTAGATTAATCGATTGTTCTAGATTAATCGATTTTTCTCGATTAATCGTTTTTTTTTCCGATTAATCAATTAATCGATCAACATCGATTAATCGAAAATAATCGATTATTTTATATAATCGATAATCGATTATGTTTTTTGATAATCGCCCAGCCCTAATTTTGAGTCGAAATTGCCAAGGATTAAGGGAGTTAGAAAAAAGCAATTTGATTTGCAAAATATTTCCATACCTACCCCTTTGTTCTAAATTTTCGACAAAAAAAAATAAAAAATGCTTAAAATTCGTAAAGAGGGGTTTTTTGCGCCGGAAAATCGACTGGCACAGTCAGTTTTGTGATAAAATCATTATTTCGCCTTCAAATAGAGTCATGAAATTTTCGAAAATCCACTTTTCAAAACAAAAAATACTCATAACTCGACAAATAGGAAAGATAGAACGTTCTAGTCTTCACCAATCGATAGAGGGGACAATTTTACATATTTTAGTGAATTTTGAGTCCAAATTTCCAAGGATTATGGGAGTTAGAAAAAATCAATTTGTATCGCAAAATATTTCCATAGCTACCCCCTTTGTTCTAAATTTTTGACAAAAAAATTTTAAAAAATGCTAAAAATTCGTAAAGAGAGGTTTTTTGGCCAAAAAATCGACTGGCACTATCAGTTTTGTGATAAAATCATCATTTCGCCTTCAAATAGAGTCATGAAATTTTCGAAAATCCACTTTTCAAAACAAAAAATACTCATAACTCGACAAATAGGAAAGATAGAACGTTCTTGTCTTCACCAATCGATAGAGGGGACAATTTTACATATTTTAGTGAATTTTGAGTCCAAATTTCCAAGGATTATGGGAGTTAGAAAAAATCAATTTGTATCGCAAAATATTTCCATAGCTACCCCCTTTGTTCTGAATTTTCGACAAAAAAAATAAAAAATGCTTAAAATTCGTAAAAAGTGTTTTTTTGGGCCGGAAAATCGACTGGCACAATCAGTTTTGTGATAAAATCATTATTTCGCCTTCAAATAGAGTCATGAAATTTTCGAAAATCCACTTTTCAAAACAAAAAATACTCATAACTCGACTAATAGGAAAGATAGAACGTTCTAGTCTTCACCAATCGATAGAGGGGACAATTTTACATATTTTAGTGAATTTTGAGTCCATATTTCCAAGGATTATGGGAGTTAGAAAAAATCAATTTGTATCGCAAAATATTTCCATAGCTTTGTTCCCCCTTTGTTCTAAATTTTCGACAAAAAAATTATAAAAAATGCTAAAAATTCGTAAAGAGGGGTTTTTTTGGCCAAAAAATCGACTGGCACAATCAGTTTTGTGATAAAATCATTATTTCGCCTTCAAATAGTCATGAAATTTTCGAAAATCCACTTTACTAAACAAAAAATACTCATAACTCGACAAATAGGAAAGATAGAACGTTCTAGTCTTCACCAATCGAGAGAGGGGACAATTTTACATATTTTAGTGAATTTTGAGTCCATATTTCCAAGGATTATGGGAGTTAGAAAAAATCAATTTGTATCGCAAAATATTTCCATAGCTACCCCCTTTGTTCTAAATTTTCGACAAAAAATTTATAAAAAATGCTAAAAATTCGTAAAGAGGGGTTTTTTGGACCGGAAAATCGACTGGCAAATCTTGACAATTTTTTTAAGTCTTAAACTTCAAAATATTTTCGTAAGTTCCAAATTGTCAATCTTTTTAAAGGCGTGAGTTAGGGAAAAAATTAGTTAAATATAATAGTTCTTGATCACGATGTTTGTTGAAACTCTATTTTTAAAGTTTCGGTAGCGGTCCAGCTGCCGTTATCAAGAATAATGAAAAATAATAAATTTTCGAATCATCGAAAATTGATTATTTTCGATTAATCGATTTTTTTCGATTAATCGATTTTTTCGATTAATCGATTTTTTTCAATTAATCGATTTTTTCGATTAATCGATTTTTTTCAATTAATCGATTTTTTTCAATTAATCGATTTTTTTCGATTAATCGATTATTTCCGATTAATCGATTATTTTCGATTAATCGATTATTTTCGATTAATCGATTATTTTCGATTAATCGATTATTTTCGATTAATCGATTATTTTCGATTAATCGATTATTTTAGATTAATCGATTGTTTTAGATTAATCGATTATTTTCGATTAATCGATTATTTTCGATTAATCGATTTTTTTCGATTAATCGATTATTTTCGATTAGTCGATTATTTTGGATTAATCGATTATTTTAGATTAATCGATTATTTTCGATTAATCGATTATTTTAGATTAATCGATTGTTTTAGATTAATCGATTTTTTTCGATTAATCGTTTTTTTTCCGATTAATCAATTAATCGATCAACATCGATTAATCGAAAATAATCGATTATTTTATATAATCGATAATCGATTATGTTTTTTGATAATCGCCCAGCCCTAATTTTGAGTCGATATTGCCAAGGATTAAGGGAGTTAGAAAAAAGCAATTTGATTCGCAAAATATTTCCACAAAATTTCGACAAAAAAAATAAAAAATGCTTAAAATTCGTAAAGAGGGGTTTTTTGCGCCGGAAAATCGACTGGCACAGTCAGTTTTGTGATAAAATCATTATTTCGCCTTCAAATGGAGTCATGAAATTTTCGAAAATCCACTTCTCAAAACAAAAAATACTCATAACTCGACAAATAGGAAAGATAGAACGTTCTAGTCTTCACCAATCGATAGAGGGGACAATTTTACATATTTTAGTGAATTTTGAGTCCATATTTCCAAGGATTATGGGAGTTAGAAAAAATCAATTTGTATCGCAAAATATTTCCATAGCTACCCCCTTTGTTCTAAATTTTCGACAAAAAATTTATAAAAAATGCTAAAAATTCGTAAAGAGGGGTTTTTTGGACCGGAAAATCGACTGGCAAATCTTGACAATTTTTTTAAGTCTTAAACTTCAAAATATTTTCGTAAGTTCCAAATTGTCAATCTTTTTAAAGGCGTGAGTTAGGGAAAAAATTAGTTAAATATAATAGTTCTTGATCACGATGTTTGTTGAAACTCTATTTTTAAAGTTTCGGTAGCGGTCCAGCTGCCGTTATCAAGAATAATGAAAAATAATAAATTTTCGAATCATCGAAAATTGATTATTTTCGATTAATCGATTTTTTTCGATTGATCGATTTTTTTCGATTAATCGATTTTTTTCGATTATTCGATTTTTTCGATTAATCGATTTTTTTCAATTAATCGATTTTTTCGATTAATCGATTTTTTTCAATTAATCGATTTTTTTCGATTAATCGATTATTTCCGATTAATCGATTATTTTCGATTAATCGATTATTTTCGATTAATCGATTATTTTCGATTAATCGATTATTTTCGATTAATCGATTATTTTAGATTAATCGATCATTTTCGATTAATCGATTTTTTCGATTAATCGATTATTTCCGATTAATCGATTATTTTAGATAAATCGATTATTTTCGATTAATCGATTATTTTAGATTAATCGATTATTTTAGATTAATCGATTGTTTTAGCTTAATCGATTATTTTCGATTAATCGATTATTTTCGATTGATCGATTTTTTTCGATTAATCGATTAATCGATTATTTTCGATTAATCGATTATTCTCGATTAGTCGATTATTTTGGATTAATCGATTATTATCGATTAGTCGATTATTTTGGATTAATCGATTATTTTAGATTAATCGATTATTTTCGATTTATCGATTATTTTCGATTTATCGATTATTTTAGATTAATCGATTGTTTTAGATTAATCGATTTTTCTCGATTAATCGTTTTTTTTTCCGATTAATCAATTAATCGATCAACATCGATTAATCGAAAATAATCGATTATTTTATATAATCGATAATCGATTATGTTTTTTGATAATCGCCCAGCCCTAATTTTGAATCGATATTGCCAAGGATTAAGGGAGTTAGAAAAAAGCAATTTGATTCGCAAAATATTTCCATACCTACCCCTTTGTTCTAAATTTTCGACAAAAAAAAATAAAAAATGCTTAAAATTCGTAAAGAGGGGTTTTTTGCGCCGGAAAATCGACTGGCACAGTCATTTTTGTGATAAAATCATTATTTCGCCTTCAAATAGAGTCATGAAATTTTCGAAAATCCACTTTTCAAAACAAAAAATACTCATAACTCGACAAATAGGAAAGATAGAACGTTCTAGTCTTCACCAATCGATAGAGGGGACAATTTTACATATTTTAGTGAATTTTGAGTCCAAATTTCCAAGGATTATGGGAGTTAGAAAAAATCAATTTGTATCGCAAAATATTTCCATAGCTACCCCCTTTGTTCTAAATTTTCGACAAAAAAATTTTAAAAAATGCTAAAAATTCGTAAAGAGGGGTTTTTTGGCCAAAAAATCGACTGGCACTATCAGTTTTGTGATAAAATCATCATTTCGCCTTCAAATAGAGTCATGAAATTTTCGAAAATCCACTTTTCAAAACAAAAAATACTCATAACTCGACAAATAGGAAAGATAGAA
Source organism: Lochmaea crataegi (assembly GCA_947563755.1). Classification (NCBI taxonomy): domain Eukaryota; kingdom Metazoa; phylum Arthropoda; class Insecta; order Coleoptera; family Chrysomelidae; genus Lochmaea; species Lochmaea crataegi. Next base: position 11,885,494 of record OX387428.1, read on the forward strand.
CGTTCTTGTCTTCACCAATCGATAGAGGGGACAATTTTACATATTTTACTGAATTTTGAGTCCAAATTTCCAAGGATTATGGGAGTTAGAAAAAATCAATTTGTATCGCAAAATATTTCCATAGCTACCCCCTTTGTTCTAAATTTTCGACAAAAAAATTTTAAAAAATGCTAAAAATTCGTAAAGAGGGGTTTTTTGGACCGGAAAATCGACTGGCAAATCTTGACAATTTTTTTAAGTCTTAAACTTCAAAATATTTTCGTAAGTTCCAAATTGTCAATCTTTTTAAAGGCGTGAGTTAGGGAAAAAGTTAGTTAAATATAATAGTTCTTGATCACGATGTTTGTTGAAACTCTATTTTTAAAGTTTCGGTAGCGGTCCAGCTGCCGTAATCAAAAATAATGAAAAATAATAAATTTTCGAATCATCGAAAATTGATTATTTTCGATTAATCGATTATTTTCCATTAATCGATTATTTTCGATTAATCGATTTTTTTCGATTAATCGATTTTTTTCTATTGATCGATTTTTTTCGATTAATCGATTATTTTCGATTATTCGATTATTTTCGATTAATCGATTATTTTAGATTAATCGATTATTTTAGATTAATCGATTATTTTAGATTAATCGATTATTTTCGATTAATCGATTATTTTCGATTAATCGATTTTTTTCGATTAATCAATTAATCGATTAACATCGATTATTCGATTAATCGAAAATAATCGATTATTTTATATAATCGATAATCGATTATGTTTTTTGATAATCGCCCAGCCCTAATTTTGAGTCGATATCGCCAAGGATTAAGGGAGTTAGAAAAAAGCAATTTGATTCGCAAAATATTTCCCCTTTGTTCTAAATTTTCGACAAAAAAAAATAAAAAATGCTTAAAATTCGTAAAGAGGGGTTTTTTGCGCCGGAAAATCGACTGGCACAATCAGTTTTGTGATAAAATCATTATTTCGCCTTCAAATAGAGTCATGAAATTTTCTAAAATCCACTTTTCAAAACAAAAAATACTCATAACTCGACAAATAGCAAAGATAGAACGTTCTAGTCTTCACCAATCGATAGAGGGGACAATTTTACATATTTTAGTGAATTTTGAGTCTATATTTCTAAGGATTATGGGAGTTAGAAAAAAACAATTTGTATCGCAAAATATTTCCATAGCTACCCCCTTTGTTCTAAATTTTCGACAAAAAAATTATAAAAAATTCTAAAAATTCGTAAAGAGGGGTTTTTTTGGCCAAAAAATCGACTGGCACAATCAGTTTTGTGATGAAATCATTATTTCGCCTTCAAATGGAGTCATGAAATTTTCGAAAATCCACTTTTCAAAACAAAAAATACTCATAACTCGACAAATAGGAAAGATAGAACGTTCTAGTCTTCACCAATCGATAGAGGGGACAATTTTACATATTTTAGTGAATTTTGAGTCCATATTTCCAAGGATTATGGGAGTTAGAAAAAAACAATTTGTATCGCAAAATATTTCCATAGCTACTCCCTTTGTTCTAAATTTTCGACAAAAAAATTATAAAAAATGCTAAAAATTCGTAGAGAGGGTTTTTTTTGGCCAAAAAATCGACTGGCACAATCAGTTTTGTGATAAAATCATTATTTCGCCTTCAAATGGAGTCATGAAATTTTCGAAAATCCACTTTTCTAAACAAAAAATACTCATAACTGGACAAATAGGAAGGATAGAACGTTCTAGTCTTCACCAATCGATAGAGGGGACAATTTTACATATTTTAGTGAATTTTGAGTCCATATTTCCAAGGATTATGGGAGTTAGAAAAAATCAATTTGTATGGCAAAATATTTCCATAGCTACCCCCTTTGTTCTGAATTTTCGACAAAAAAAATAAAAAATGCTTAAAATTCGTAAAAAGTGTTTTTTTGGGCCGGAAAATCGACTGGCACAATCAGTTTTTTGATAAAATCATTATTTCGCCTTCAAATAGAGTCATGAAATTTTCGAAAATCCACTTTTCAAAACAAAAAATACTCATAACTCGACTAATAGGAAAGATAGAACGTTCTAGTCTTCACCAATCGATAGAGGGGACAATTTTACACATTTTAGTGAATTTTGAGTCCATATTTCCAAGGGTTATGGGAGTTAGAAAAAATCAATTTGTATCGCAAAATATTTCCATAGCTACTACCCCCTCTGTTCTGAATTTTCGACAAAAAAATTATAAACAATGCTAAAAACTCGTGAAGAGGGTTTTTTTTGGCCAAAAAATCGACTGGCACAATCAGTTTTGTGATAAAATCATTATTTCGCCTTCAAATGGAGTCATGAAATTTTCGAAAATCCACTTTTCAAAACAAAAAATACTCATAACTGGACAAATAGGAAAGATAGAACGTTCTAGTCTTCACCAATCGATAGAGGGGACAATTTTACATATTTTAGTGAATTTTGAGTCCATATTTCCAAGGATTATGGGAGTTAGAAAAAATCAATTTGTATGGCAAAATATTTCCATAGCTACCCCCTTTGTTCTGAATTTTCGACAAAAAAAAATAAAAAATGCTTAAAATTCGTAAAAAGTGTTTTTTTGGGCCGGAAAATCGACTGGCACAATCAGTTTTTTGATAAAATCATTATTTCGCCTTCAAATAGAGTCAAGAAATTTTCGAAAATCCACTTTTCAAAACAAAAAATACTCATAACTCGACTAATAGGAAAGATAGAACGTTCTAGTCTTCACCAATCGATAGAGGGGACAATTTTACACATTTTAGTGAATTTTGAGTCCATATTTCCAAGGGTTATGGGAGTTAGAAAAAATCAATTTGTATCGCAAAATATTTCCATAGCTACTACCCCCTCTGTTCTGAATTTTCGACAAAAAAATTATAAACAATGCTAAAAACTCGTGAAGAGGGGTTTTTTTGGCCAAAAAATCGACTGGCACAATCAGTTTTGTGATAAAATCATTATTTCGCCTTCAAATGGAGTCATGAAATTTTCGAAAATCCACTTTTCAAAACAAAAAATACTCATAACTCGACAAATAGGAAAGATAGAACGTTCTAGTCTTCACCAATCGATAGAGGGGACAATTTTACATATTTTAGTGAATTTTGAGTCCATATTTCCAAGGATTATGGGAGTTAGAAAAAAACAATTTGTATCGCAAAATATTTCCATAGCTACTCCCTTTGTTCTAAATTTTCGACAAAAAAATTATAAAAAATGCTAAAAATTCGTAGAGAGGGGTTTTTTGGCCAAAAAATCGACTGGCACAATCAGTTTTGTGATAAAATCATTATTTCGCCTTCAAATGGAGTCATGAAATTTTCGAAAATCCACTTTTCTAAACAAAAAATACTCATAACTGGACAAATAGGAAGGATAGAACGTTCTAGTCTTCACCAATCGATAGAGGGGACAATTTTACATATTTAAGTGAATTTTGAGTCCATATTTCCAAGGATTATGGGAGTTAGAAAAAATCAATTTGTATGGCAAAATATTTCCATAGCTACCCCCTTTGTTCTGAATTTTCGACAAAAAAAATAAAAAATGCTTAAAATTCGTAAAAAGTGTTTTTTTGGGCCGGAAAATCGACTGGCACAATCAGTTTTTTGATAAAATCATTATTTCGCCTTCAAATAGAGTCATGAAATTTTCGAAAATCCACTTTTCAAAACAAAAAATACTCATAACTCGACTAAAAGGAAAGATAGAACGTTCTAGTCTTCACCAATCGATAGAGGGGACAATTTTACACATTTTAGTGAATTTTGAGTCCATATTTCCAAGGGTTATGGGAGTTAGAAAAAATCAATTTGTATCGCAAAATATTTCCATAGCTAACCCCCTCTGTTCTGAATTTTCGACAAAAAAATTATAAACAATGCTAAAAACTCGTGAAGAGGGGTTTTTTTGGCCAAAAAATCGACTGGCACAATCAGTTTTGTGATAAAATCATTATTTCGCCTTCAAATGGAGTCATGAAATTTTCGAAAATCCACTTTTCAAAACAAAAAATACTCATAACTGGACAAATAGGAAAGATAGAACGTTCTAGTCTTCACCAATCGATAGAGGGGACAATTTTACATATTTTAGTGAATTTTGAGTCCATATTTCCAAGGATTATGGGAGTTAGAAAAAATCAATTTGTATGGCAAAATATTTCCATAGCTACCCCCTTTGTTCTGAATTTTCGACAAAAAAAAATAAAAAATGCTTAAAATTCGTAAAAAGTGTTTTTTTGGGCCGGAAAATCGACTGGCACAATCAGTTTTTTGATAAAATCATTATTTCGCCTTCAAATAGAGTCATGAAATTTTCGAAAATCCACTTTTCAAAACAAAAAATACTCATAACTCGACTAATAGGAAAGATAGAACGTTCTAGTCTTCACCAATCGATAGAGGGGACAATTTTACACATTTTGGTGAATTTTGAGTCCATATTTCCAAGGGTTATGGGAGTTAGAAAAAATCAATTTGTATCGCAAAATATTTCCATAGCTACTACCCCCTCTGTTCTGAATTTTCGACAAAAAAATTATAAACAATGCTAAAAACTCGTGAAGAGGGGTTTTTTTGGCCAAAAAATCGACTGGCACAATCAGTTTTGTGATAAAATCATTATTTCGCCTTCAAATGGAGTCATGAAATTTTCGAAAATCCACTTTTCAAAACAAAAAATACTCATAACTGGACAAATAGGAAAGATAGAACGTTCTAGTCTTCACCAATCGATAGAGGGGACAATTTTACATATTTAAGTGAATTTTGAGTCCATATTTCCAAGGATTATGGGAGTTAGAAAAAATCAATTTGTATGGCAAAATATTTCCATAGCTACCCCCTTTGTTCTGAATTTTCGACAAAAATAAATAAAAAATGCTTAAAATTCGTAAAAAGTGTTTTTTTGGGCCGGAAAATCGACTGGCACAATCAGTTTTTTGATAAAATCATTATTTCGCCTTCAAATAGAGTCATGAAATTTTCGAAAATCCACTTTTCAAAACAAAAAATACTCATAACTCGACAAATAGGAAAGATAGAACGTTCTAGTCTTCACCAATCGATAGAGGGGACAATTTTACATATTTTAGAGAATTTTGAGTCCATATTTCCAAGGGTTATGGGAGTTAGAAAAAATCAATTCGTATCGCAAAATATTTCCATAGCTACTACCCCCTCTGTTCTGAATTTTCGACAAAAAAATTATAAACAATGCTAAAAACTCGTGAAGAGGGGTTTTTTTGGCCAAAAAATCGACTGGCACAATCAGTTTTGTGATAAAATCATTATTTCGCCTTCAAATGGAGTCATGAAATTTTCGAAAATCCACGTTTCAAAACAAAAAATACTCATTACTCGACAAATAGGAAAGATAGAACGTTCTAGTCTTCACCAATCGATAGAGGGGACAATTTTACTTATTTTAGTGAATTTTGAGTCCATATTTCCAAGGATTATGGCAGTTAGAAAAGTTCAATTTGTATCGCAAAATATTTCCATAGCTACTCCCTTTGTTCTAAATTTTCGACAAAAAAATTATAAAAAATGCTAAAAATTCGTAGAGAGGGGTTTTTTTGGCCAAAAAATTGACTGGCACAATCAGTTTTGTGATAAAATCATTATTTCGCCTTCAAATGGAGTCATGAAATTTTCGAAAATCCACTTTTCTAAACAAAAAATACTCATAACTGGACAAATAGGAAAGATAGAACGTTCTAGTCTTCACCAATCGATAGAGGGGACAATTTTACATATTTTAGTGAATTTTGAGTCCTTATTTCCAGAGATTATGGGAGTTAGAAAAAATCAATTTGTATCGCAAAATATTTCCATAGCTACCCCCTTTGTTCTAAATTTTCGACAAAAAAATTATAAAAAATGCTCAAAATTCGTAAAGATGGGTTTTTTTGGCCAAAAAATCGACTGGCACAATCAGTTTTGTGATAAAATCATTATTTCGCCTTCAAATGGAGTCATGAAATTTTCGAAAATCCACTTTTCAAAACAAAAAATACTCATAACTCGACAAATAGGAAAGATGGAACGTTCTAGTCTTCACCAATCGATAGAGGGGACAATTTTACATATTTAAGTGAATTTTGAGTCCATATTTCCAAGGATTATGGGAGTTAGAAAAAATCAATTTGTATCGCAAAATATTTCCATAGCTACCCCCTTTGTTCTAAATTTTCGACAAAAAAATTATAAAAAATGCTAAAAATTCGTAAAGATGGGTTTTTTTGGCCAAAAAATCGACTGGCACAATCAGTTTTGTGATAAAATCATTATTTCGCCTTCAAATAGAGTCATGAAATTTTCGAAAATCCACTTTTCTAAACAAAAAATACCCATAACTAGACCAATAGGAAAGATAGAACGTTCTAGTCTTCACCAATCGATAGAGGGGACAATTTTACATATTTTAGTGAATTTTGAGTCCATATTTCCAAGGATTATGGGAGTTAGAAAAAATCAATTTGTATCGCAAAATATTTCCATAGCTACCCCCTTTGTTCTAAATTTTCGACAAAAAAATTATAAAAAATGATAAAAATTCGTAAAGATGGGTTTTTTTGGCCAAAAAATCGACTGGCACAATCAGTTTTGTGATAAAATCATTATTTCGCCTTCAAATAGAGTCATGAAATTTCCGAAAATCCACTTTTCAAAACAAAAAATACTCATAACTCGACTAATAGGAAAGATAGAACGTTCTAGTCTTCACCAATCGATAGAGGGGACAATTTTACATATTTTAGTGAATTTTGAGTCCATATTTCCAAGGATTATGGGAGTTAGAAAAAATCAATTTGTACCGCAAAATATTTCCATAGCTACCCCCTTTGTTCTAAATTTTCGACAAAAAAATTATAAAAAATGCTCAAAATTCGTAAAGATGGGTTTTTTTGGCCAAAAAATCGACTGGCACAATCAGTTTTGTGATAAAATCATTATTTCGCCTTCAAATAGAGTCATGAAATTTTCGAAAATCCACTTTACTAAACAAAAAATACTCATAACTCGACTAATAGGAAAGATAGAACGTTCTAGTCTTCACCAATCGATAGAGGGGACAATTTTACATATTTTAGTGAATTTTGAGTCCATATTTCCAAGGATTATGGGAGTTAGAAAAAATCAATTTGTATCGCAAAATATTTCCATAGCTTTGTTCCCCCTTTGTTCTAAATTTTCGACAAAAAAATTATAAAAAATGCTAAAAATTCGTAAAGAGGGGTTTTTTTGGCCAAAAAATCGACTGGCACAATCAGTTCTGTGATAAAATCATTATTTCGCCTTCAAATAGAGTCATGAAATTTTCGAAAATCCACTTTTCAAAACAACAAATACTCATAACTCGACTAATAGGAAAGATAGAACGTTCTAGTCTTCACCAATCGATAGAGGGGACAATTTTACATAGTTTAGTGAATTTTGAGTCCATATTTCCAAGGATTATGGGAGTTAGAAAAAATCAATTTGTATCGCAAAATATTTCCCCTTTGTTCTAAATTTTCGACAAAAAAATTATAAAAAATGCTAAAAATTCGTAAAGATGGGGTTTTTTGGCCAAAAAATCGACTGGCACAATCAGTTTTGTGATAAAATCATTATTTCGCCTTCAAATAGAGTCATGAAATTTTCGAAAATCCACTTTTCAAAACAAAAAATACTAATAACTCGACTAATAGGAAAGATAGAACGTTCTAGTGTTCACCAATCGATAGAGGGGACAATTTTACATATTTTAGTGAATTTTGAGTCCATATTTCCAAGGATTATGGGAGTTAGAAAAAATCAATTTGTATCGCAAAATATTTCCATAGCTTTGTTCCCCCTTTGTTCTAAATTTTCGACAAAAAAATTATAAAAAATGCTAAAAATTCGTAAAGAGGGGTTTTTTTGGCCAAAAAATCGACTGGCACAATCAGTTTTGTGATAAAATCATTATTTCGCCTTCAAATAGAGTCATGAAATTTTCCAAAATCCACTTTACTAAACAAAAAATACTCATAACTCGACAAATAGGAAAGATAGAACGTTATAGTCTTCACCAATCGAGAGAGGGGACAATTTTACATATTTTAGTGAATTTTGAGTCCATATTTCCAAGGATTATGGGAGTTAGAAAAAATCAATTTGTATCGCAAAATATTTCCATAGCTACCCCCTTTGTTCTAAATTTTCGACAAAAAAATTATAAAAAATGATAAAAATTCGTAAAGATGGGTTTTTTTGGCCAAAAAATCGACTGGCACAATCAGTTTTGTGATAAAATCATTATTTCGCCTTCAAATAGAGTCATGAAATTTTCGAAAATCCACTTTTCAAAACAAAAAATACTCACAACTCGACTAATAGGAAAGATAGAACGTTCTAGTCTTCACCAATCGATAGAGGGGACAATTTTACATATTTAAGTGAATTTTGAGTCCATATTTCCAAGGATTATGGGAGTTAGAAAAAATCAATTTGTATCGCAAAATATTTCCCCTTTGTTCTAAATTTTCGACAAAAAAATTATAAAAAATGCTAAAAATTCGTAAAGATGGGTTTTTTTGGCCAAAAAATCGACTGGCACAATCAGTTTTGTGATAAAATCATTATTTCGCCTTCAAATAGAGTCATGAAATTTTCGAAAATCCACTTTTCAAAACAAAAAATACTCATAACTCGACTAATAGGAAAGATAGAACGTTCTAGTCTTCACCAATCGATAGAGGGGACAATTTTACATATTTTAGTGAATTTTGAGTCCATATTTCCAAGGATTATGGGAGTTAGAAAAAATCAATTTGTATCGCAAAATATTTCCATAGCTACCCCCTTTGTTCTAAATTTTCGACAAAAAATTTATAAAAAATGCTAAAAATTCGTAAAGAGGGGTTTTTTGGACCGGAAAATCGACTGGCAAATCTTGACAATTTTTTTAAGTCTTAAACTTCAAAATATTTTCGTAAGTTCCAAATTGTCAATCTTTTTAAAGGCGTGAGTTAGGGAAAAAGTTAGTTAAATATAATAGTTCTTGATCACGATGTTTGTTGAAACTCTATTTTTAAAGTTTCGGTAGCGGTCCAGCTGCCGTAATCAAAAATAATGAAAAATAATAAATTTTCGAATAATCGAAAATTGATTATTTTCGATTAATCGATTATTTTCCATTAATCGATTATTTTCGATTAATCGATTTTTTTCTATTGATCGATTTTTTTCGATTAATCGATTATTTTCGATTATTCGATTATTTTCGATTAATCGATTATTTTAGATTAATCGATTATTTTAGATTAATCGATTATTTTCGATTAATCGATTTTTTTCGATTAATCAATTAATCGATTATTCGATTAATCGAAAATAATCGATTATTTTATATAATCGATAATCGATTATGTTTTTTGATAATCGCCCAGCCCTAATTTTGAGTCGATATCGCCAAGGATTAAGGGAGTTAGAAAAAAGCAATTTGATTCGCAAAATATTTCCATACCTACCCCTTTGTTCTAAATTTTCGACAAAAAAAAATAAAAAATGCTTAAAATTCGTAAAGAGGGGTTTTTTGCGCCGGAAAATCGACTGGCACAATCAGTTTTGTGATAAAATCATTATTTCGCCTTCAAATAGAGTCATGAAATTTTCTAAAATCCACTTTTCAAAACAAAAAATACTCATGACTCGACAAATAGGAAAGATAGAACGTTCTAGTCTTCACCAATCGATAGAGGGGACAATTTTACATATTTTATTGAATTTTGAGTCCATATTTCCAAGGATTATGGGAGTTAGAAAAAATCAATTTGTATCGCAAAATATTTCCATAGCTACCCCCTTTGTTCTAAATTTTCGACAAAAAAATTATAAAAAATTCAAAAAATTCGTAAAGAGGGGTTTTTTTGGCCAAAAAATTGACTGGCACAATCAGTTTTGTGATGAAATCATTATTTCGCCTTCAAATGGAGTCATGAAATTTTCGAAAATCCACTTTTCAAAACAAAAAATACTCATAACTCGACAAATAGGAAAGATAGAACGTTCTAGTCTTCACCAATCGATAGAGGGGACAATTTTACATATTTTAGTGAATTTTGAGTCCATATTTCCAAGGATTATGGGAGTTAGAAAAAAGCAATTTGTATCGCAAAATATTTCCATAGCTACTCCCTTTGTTCTAAATTTTCGACAAAAAAATTATAAAAAATGCTAAAAATTCGTAGAGAGGGGTTTTTTTGGCCAAAAAATCGACTGGCACAATCAGTTTTGTGATAAAATCATTATTTCGCCTTCAAATGGAGTCATGAAATTTTCGAAAATCCACTTTTCTAAACAAAAAATACTCATAACTGGACAAATAGGAAAGATAGAACGTTCTAGTCTTCACCAATCGATAGAGGGGACAATTTTACATATTTTAGTGAATTTTGAGTCCTTATTTCCAGAGATTATGGGAGTTAGAAAAAATCAATTTGTATCGCAAAATATTTCCATAGCTACCACCTTTGTTCTAAATTTTCGACAAAAAAATTATAAAAAATGCTAAAAATTCGTAAAGAGGGGTTTTTTTGGCCAAAAAATTGACTGGCACAATCAGTTTTGTGATAAAATCTTTATTTCGCCTTCAAATAGAGTCATGAAATTTTCGAAAATCCACTTTTCAAAACAAAAAATACTCATAACTCGACTAATAGGAAAGATAGAACGTTCTAGTCTTCACCAATCGATAGAGGGGACAATTTTACATATTTTAGTGAATTTTGAGTCTATATTTCCAGAGATTATGGGAGTTAGAAAAAATCAATTTGTATCGCAAAATATTTCCATAGCTACTCCCTTTGTTCTAAATTTTCGACAAAAAAATTATAAAAAATGCTAAAAATTCGTAAAGGGGGGTTTTTTGGCCAAAAAATCGACTGGCACTATCAGTTTTGTGATAAAATCATCATTTCGCCTTCAAATAGAGTCATGAAATTTTCGAAAATCCACTTTTCAAAACAAAAAATACTCATAACTCGACTAATAGGAAAGATAGAACGTTCTAGTCTTCACCAATCGATAGAGGGGACAATTTTACATATTTTAGTGAATTTTGAGTCCATATTTCCAAGGATTATGGCAGTTAGAAAAAATCAATTTGTATCGCAAAATATGTCCATAGCTACCCGTTTGTTCTAAATTTTCGACAAAAAAATTATAAAAAATGCTAAAAATTCGTAAAGAGGGGTTTTTTTGGCCAAAAAATCGACTGGCACAATCAGTTTTGTGATAAAATCATTATTTCGCCTTCAAATAGAGTCATGAAATTTTCGAAAATCCACTTTTGAAAACAAAAAATACTCATAACTCGACTAATAGGAAAGATAGAACGTTCTAGTCTTCACCAATCGATAGAGGGGACAATTTTACATATTTTATTGAATTTTGAGTCCATATTTCCAAGGATTATGGGAGTTAGAAAAAATCAATTTGTATCGCAAAATATTTCCATAGCTACCCCCTTTGTTCTAAATTTTCGACAAAAAAATTATAAAAAATTCTAAAAATTCGTAAAGAGGGGTTTTTTTGGCCAAAAAATCGACTGGCACAATCAGTTTTGTGATAAAATCATTATTTCGCCTTCAAATAGTCATGAAATTTTCGAAAATCCACTTTTCAAAACAAAAAATACTCATAACTCGACAAATAGGAAGGTCTTACACACTCTATTAGGTGTTCAATGGGAAAGTGCTAGTTCTTAGACAGTAAATCTAGGTACGAAATGGTTTTTGATGGTAGATAATTGTAATAATAGTTGTACACCCATATTCGTCATTTCTGCAGAAATTTTAAACATAAATGACCATAATTTACTTTATGGTAGTTTTGATATTGGGTATTGTTGTAGAAAGTTCGCGCACTCTTTCAGAGATATTTAACAGCTTTTTTAGACGATTTCAAGTTACCAAATAAATCAAAATACTCTACATTGTTGTTCATCTTTCTGTAAGCTACCCAATGACTTCCGCTATTCTTAGAGGTATCCACATTAACTACTACACATTCTTGTTTTCGAGAACCGTCTTTGGGGAGAGTTTGTCGCATGAAAACTTCTCGAAAATTTGGCGTAATGTGTTATAGTGCGTGATTGGGTAGCTTTATTCATTTTTTTGCTTTTTCAAATACAATCCAAAACCGCCTTTTGATACAATCAATAACTCATTTTCTGAAAAATACTGAGTTAGTTCAGTTTACCTCTGAGTATAGATATGTATTTGCTAATTACCTAAGACCTAAAAATACAAAAAACATGGGCTTCGTGCTAGGCAATTGATACAATTATATACTTAACCAGTTAATTTATTTTTCTTAATAATATTTAGGCACCTACATCTAATATTAGTAATTATCAATTTAACTATAATTCTAATCTAGGCAAAGTTAGAGTATGATTGGAATCCTGTAATAAACGTCAGGGAAGCTCTATACAAAAACTCGTATTGTTCCTGAAATGAAAAAAATACATTGAAATAGGTGTTTACAACAGGTAGGTAAAATACAAATGATTATTTTCCTCATCATGAAATAGACCAATCAGACAGCACCATTTTTTGAACCAAATCTGTTTAAATAAGTGATTAAATTCCAAGACCCGTCAAATTGATGAAAACGTCATATAAAAAAACGTATAAAAAAATAATCATAAGTCTATAAAATTATTATGTTGTTGGTTTCAATCAAGTTATTCAGGAAATAATCTAGCCCTATACCTCTCGACCTATAAATTTAAATCGATTAAACTGTCGAAATATTTTTTGCATGATTTTGCTTTTTGGCAAATACTTTCAAACACAATAAATTTAATAAAAACCCTTGACCGGTTCGCGGACTCGGGTTTGTATCAATTTATGACTACTTGTTTGTCTATGAGTTTCTTTGCATTGGTGATTAATTGTGACTGTGTGTCTACGTAGGTACATGAAGGAGGACATTACAAGGGCGACAATCCGACAATCATAACATAACATATGGAAGCAAATTTTATTAAAAATAGTGAAGTTTTGCCTCTTGGAGTTAGGTAAATGGTGAGTGGAAACTATAGGGCTGTAAAGTAGCACACAAATGCTTGCTTGCTTGCCTGTATATTACGGGGGACATAAAAACAACCACAATTGCGATGGAGGTATTGTAGGTACTGCTGAATTTACCCTCTAGACTATTTCACCAAAATCGATTATTTTTTTTCCCTTAAATATACTGAAAATGTTGTTGGAAAATAAAATACTATGAAAGTTTGAACTTTTGATATTTATATATGTATTAAGATATGTCATTGATCATTTATATTTTCCATTTAAATAACATGGAAACAAAATTGTCTCGTGGTTTGGAATGTTATAGCTCACATAGGGAGGAGCAATACTTCGAAATTACTAAGATTTATTTTTGTAGGAAATTTGACGTTTTTTCATATTTTCACTCTTTCCAACGTTGTTCAAGGTAAAAGTTAAATTAGTAATATATTTTTGGACGTTACAATCAAGTTTATGATAAAATTTTATAGAATATTTTTTAGAGAGCGTTTTATCGGCTATAATTTATCTTCCTTAATTTTTTTCATATTTTTAATGGGTCGTAATGTTATTCGGATTAAACTAATTGTAATAAAAATCTTTTAGTTCAACAATTACTATTAATAAAAATATAATTATTAAACAATTTTCAGATTGAAAATATAATTATTCAATTAATATAATCAATTATAAACAAAATAACTATGATTATTTAAGAAAATTTTCAATTTAATGCTAATTTTGACCCATAAGAGATATAAAAAAAATAAGATAAATTCTAGCCAATAAAACGCTAGACAAAAAAGTTTCTATAAAATTTTTTCCAAACCTGATTGTAGCGTCAAAAAATTGGAAAAATGTCAAAATGTATTACTAAGTCAACTTTAACCTTGAATACCTTTGAAAGAAGTGAGAATATAAAAAAAATTATAAGGGACCTTTTTTCTAGTGCGTCAAATTTCATACAAGAATATTATTTTAGTTATTCCGAAGTATTGCTCCTTACGTGAGATATAAAATTCCAAAGCACAAGACAATTTTGTTCACATGTTATTTAAATGGAAAATAGAATTTATCAATACGGCACCTCTTAATATAAATATTAAGAGTTCAAACTTTTACAGTATTTTATTTTCGTCCTGTCCAACAATATTTTCAGTATATTTAAGGAAAAAACAGTGAACGATTTTTTTGAAACAGTCTCACCCCCACTACAAATTTTTATTCAAGGCGAAGCCATATCTGAAATGCGGTCTGTCGAAAGCCTATCGAGGAGCTAAAAGCAGATGGCCCATTAACGCAACGGACACAAGATATAGGTTCAATTATAAATTTCAAATAACTATACCAGTTAGGGAAGAAAGGTGTACCCATGCGAGGCAACCTGTTATACGGACGACTCCAAGCCAGAGGTAGATGTAGTAGCCGGTATTTTGGGGTTGAAACAAGGGATAGTTAATCTTTAAACCTATCTAAGGACGTCACAACTTTCCAAGTAGAAGTTACGGCGATTCCACCACTGCGATGAAGATATTAAAAGGTAAGAAAAAACATACTGTTGAGTTGCTATTTTCTCAGACTGTCGCTGCACTGAAGGCACTCGCTTCCATGGAGGTCAATTCTAAACTAGTAGGGGATGGCGCGAGTGCCCTAATAAGCGCCCTCGGAGACTGTTGCAAGGTCACGGTAGCCTGAGTAGCAAAGCACAGGGGTAATAAATTACCAGACAAGGCTCATCAATACCATTCATTGGACCAGAACCCCCCCGTGGCGTCGCAAAATCGGCAATAAACACGGTCACAAGAAAGTGGGAGGTACAGAAATGTCTAGAAAGGCGAATGTGCGGTTTCTTGCATTAGGCGATGAGAAGCAACCAGCAAGTAACTATATGAAAGATTTAGTCTCGAGGTTGATTAACTACATAAAATGAATCGGGCTAGAGAATGTGCTCTAGATTCAGAGGACCACAACCACAATAGATTTTAAAAGGTAGCAGTGGAAAAGGCCAGTTAGTCACCTAATCTAATCTACTCTATTGCTATTAACTTTTGAAATATGCTGCTCATTCAGTATTTAAACTTTATTATAATGTTTTAAGACAAAATAAGACGAATGTTATCATATGTGTATTCATATTAATAATTTGATGCACATTGTGACAATGACAGGTATTTTCTATTGCTACATCTAGATGTAAACTAATAAAACATAAACATAATGGAAATTGATATTATGATTAGATTTTCAGTAGTATCGAATAAATGTATCGATTTAAAAAAATTTTAGACAAAAGAATTCTATAGATTTCCACTGACTAACATAACGAAGTACCTGATTAAACCTTAGTGTGCTTCAATATGCCAAATAAATCAAAGTAACAGTTTCCCCATTAGAAAAAAATGTGAATATAAATATTGTTAAATGTTATCTACTGATCAAACAAATTCAACCTACGTTTTACCTCACATACTTTAAAAATGAATATTTTTGCCTTAAAACATCTTAAAGGAACCTACCTCTGTTGTAACGAACTGTTTTCTGCTATGACGTATACTTCTGACAGCCAAGCAGACATCACATTCTTGCTCCAGTTTCATTTGTTCTATTAAAAATGACATTGCTAAGTAGAGTCCAGAAGCTTTAGCTCCGTCACTGAAATTACAACCAATTTAATATTTAAAAATAGTGAAGTCAGTACAGAAAAGTGAAATAGTGATGGTAGTCTATTAGTTTTTTTTTCTATATTGTGGCGATCATTTCGACTTAAGCACATTTTGAGAAATTTTTCTTATTTTTCAATTAGTTTTAATTTTTTCATTCGTTATTTTATTGACACTTAAAAAAATACGGTTTGGAGGGCCGCATTATAAAATACTTCGTAATAGTTCTAATGGGTATGGTATAGAGTTAACGCAGATAGAGAACAGTACAGGCACCTCATCAATCTATATGCTAGTTTCCAACTGATTCTCGTTCCAGTGTTGCACCCCATTTAAACTTAAAAATTCCTACTACCTACCTACTATTTAAGTTCTAAAAATATTCAACTGAAAATCAAAGTCGAACTATTACAAAAACAACATCGTGTCTCCCATAAATCAGTTGCTAGCAGCACTTCGGTTTTATGCCTCCTCTGGAAATTTTATAACCATCGCTGATTTCTGAAGTTTGTTGTGTTCTTTGTATTTATAGGTTAACCGTTCACATTTATACGCGAGCGAAAGCCAATTCTCACCCGTTACAAAGCCAAATCTGAAAAGTCACCAATAAGTTACTAGATTTTCTCAGAGTACGCAATGCAAGTCATTAATGCCTGATGGCACCAGCTTGGTCAACCAGTAAGCCAGGCTCAAAAAATTAAGCTCACTGCACCGTCATCTAAGCGAAGCTTATGTGCACCAAATTTTAAGCATATCTTTTCCATTCAAGTGAAGACATACGGCATTGTGCGTAAGCGTGGCTTTACTAAGCAATACATAATGCAATAAAAGATTGAAATTATCAGTAAGCTGAACTTTGTTGAGCCTTACTTTTAAGCTAAACTGGTGCAATCGGGCATAAGTGCTTCTTGAAGTTAAGCACAACTTACGAAAGGCGTGCTTAAATGGGCAGGCCTATCTTATCACTCGATTATTAAACGTAGAATAATGCATAAAAGCTCTTCATTCACATAGAAACAACCCGTCACTCAACAACAAACGAAACAAGAATAAGCTTTCGTCTAGAAACGATGTTTAGTGAACGCCTCTGAGACTGTCTGATACTTAAACATGCTATCAGGTGCCAAGCAACCGGACGTTTTTGGTGGAGACGACCTGTACTGTTCTCCATTTGCGTTAACTCTACAACGAAAAAAAAAACGTTGGTTTTATTATTTTAATTTATTGAAAAATTATCGAATTACAAAAAAATTAGAGGAAAATTTGAGGACTCCATATTAACATCACTATCAGAAAAGGAACATCTCTATTTTAACTTTCTAAACTTCATGTTGGAGAAGCTGCTTTCGCGAAGATACGTGCTTTCCAGCACTCAGTCCAGTGTAGGCCCTGAGTTTGGGAAGTTAAGATATCGTTCTTCTGGAAGTTCTTCTGGAAGCCATTTTCAGATTTTCCTTGGTAGAAGGGATCTGATTGCAAATCACACAATTTCATTGAATGTATGCTCTGCTTACATTTTGAACTGAAATTGTGAGGTGCTGAGTGAAACTGAAGTCACTTTTTAGATTTTCTCGCTAATTCGTCCATGTTTTATATGTGAGATAAGTTTGAAACTTCCTCAAAACCTTCCAGTTCTTGAAAATGCTCTTTATAACTCAACCAAAATAAAAAATCATTTTTTTTCTATTGAAGACTTGAAAAGCTTAATTTTATTCAAATCCATTCAAGTATCCAAATTCTCCGCTGTTTTCTTTGTAGCTTGGACTTGTTGGAATCTCCTTGCGTAGAGCGAAAAGGCGTTGCAAACGGTTTCCGGAGCTTAACCAACGAATATCAGTGTGAACTAAAAATAAGTCCCCATATGTAGCATCTATTTCTGCTGAAAAAACACGATATCTATGAGTCTAAGCACGATTGCTCTCTCTAATGATATTAGCTATTTCAACTTCCATGACATTCATTTAACGTACGGTGAGGATGTTGTAAGTATATGGATGTTGTTTTGTTCCAAAAGTCCTGCAAATCCAATTTCAGTTCCTATCATAGCTCTGGCTCAGTCAGAGACAATACAGGAACATTTATCGAGTTCCTCGTAGTTTCACATCACCCTATTCACAGCTTCAAAAATATCCGTACCCTTGGTTGTACCATGGAGAGAAATAAGATCTTGCATCTCCTCTGCTACACTGAAGTCGTTTTGAATAAGTCGGTTTACGTCGAACGGACCGAGGCATAGTGAAAAATATTTACCTCTTTCAACAGTCTAATGCAGCGTGGTGGTAGAAAATATATTGTGGGCAACATGTGCACAAAGTTACTCTCCTCACTTGCTTAAAGGCTCGAGCCACAAACTTCTGCGCTCGTGGAAAAAGTAAAATTTTGTGCACTTGTATATAATAGTAGTTTTTTACAACCACTATTTAAAGAACGATTTTCTGAACACATTTTTATTCGCAAAGTAGGCAATTGTCTATATTTCAACAAAAAATTGGAATAATTGTATTACCACTCTAGTGCGGCAAAATGTAGTTTGCCTCACGATTTTTGTCGCATTAGCATTGAATTCCACGATTGAAGTCTACCAAGCAGCTATTTGCTCAGCACTGTACAGAATGCGAAAAATCGTACGGTAAATATCAATGGTTTTCGTAGTCTTATTGTAGTGTAGTTATGTGTTATATTTAGTTAATCTTTTATATGCATTAGTTTCAATGACTACACTACTTGTTAATGTATATGCATATTGGCAATTGGAATAAACTTTCGCCTGAATTGACATGATTGTAGGAGAAATATTGTAGGTACCTAACACGTGCGGGAAGTGTATTTTCCGCACTAAATTAAGTACATAACTATTCAGTATAAGTATGCGGAAAAGTATAGGTGCTTCTCCGCACTATTTGGGAAAATAACTATTGCTCACTCTCTCAATATCAAAATGATACTAGTAGTTTTTAGTGTGCTGTCGCAAATTTCCTTGAATATATGATTTTATATTTTGATGTTAATTTGTGAAATATATCTGAAATTAATGCAATTTTGCAAATCTTCAATAACGCAACATAGTAGCACTCTATCCATTTTAATCTAAATAATAAAATTGTTAGATGTTAAAAATGTAGATCTTTACGTAACATGTCTTAAAAAGGTCGGGAGACATCATCATATATATTGTATAGAATACATAAGTCTCTCTGAATAACAGGAAGTTTATTTCGATAACCTGTATCTTTACCACAGAAAACCTACTATGTAGAGATAGGATAGTTTTTTAATGGGAATATAAGAAAATTTCATAAATATTAATAATATAAAGTTGTATGGTCTTACTAGCATGTCACAATAACGTTTTCGGATGTTCTAGATAATGCATAAGCTGCATCTATGAATGTCAAAAGCTCCTCAATACTGTTTGGCAATAAATCTTGTGGTCTCCAGTTATTCATGGCCACTATATCAACAATTAAACTATTTGTCTGAAACTAAAAATTAAAATAATTATAAATAATGAAAATGTAACATCGTTACCAATATTCTTTTGTTATTTTTGGAAAATTAAACACTAACTTCTTTTATAATTTTTATTTCCGCGTTTCAGCTACCGTTATCAATCTATAAACGTAAAATCACTATATTGATAGAGCCAAAGTCATATATACTTACTCCCGTTTGTGTTGCTAATACTTCTACGGTAATTATTCTATAAAAATCGAGTCTTTGAGTTTTCTTGTGCACAATTTTCATAAAGTCAACAGGCTGTAGTTCCTCACCTTTCTCGGGCCATACTTGACAACAAGTCTGAAACAGATGAAAATTAGAATTAATTGTTCCAACATCCTTTTTGCGGAATGTTGGAAATAAATATTGAAATTGATTTTTACTAGCTAGAATACCGTTAGGAGGACGAGTAGTTACAACCATCGTGGTGAATTTCACATCATTTAAGCGACAATTTTTGTTCTTAATAACTTCTGTAGTGGCCTTGTATATAAAATCAATAATTTTTACCATCTGAAACATCATTCAACAATTAAGAATAAAGCCCTCTCTGTCTGTGCATTAGGAGTTTGTCTCTGTTAAAATTTGTCAAATTGTATTCAGATTATTAACTTTCTTTTTGGAATCTAAAGCAGAGTCTAATGCATTTTTCCCGGATGTATTTTTTTTCCTGTAGCATTTTCCTTGATGCATTTTCTTTCCGGAAGCATTTTTTGTAATTAAACTTTTTTCATCCTGGCGGAAAACTATCTTCCCTGAAGAATTGGAACTACTTCATAAGAAGATCTGAAGAAATTGATGAGCTGCTATAAACAACTCGATGATCTGATATAAACAACTTTCCTGAGCCGTAAGCTGCAACCAACGAGCAGGGAAGTAGTGCACATTTTGTCTCCGCAATCTGTTCCTTTGCTTTTACACCGTATGATTCTAGTGCAAGTGTTAAGCACTTTATTTCATTTGTTTATTGTTGTAATTGTATAGACCCTTCAGGTAATTATTTTATTTAGGACGTTGCAGTTGTAAGTTTTTTTTAACCTTTATTAAAGTGAATTTGTAAATATAATAACTTGGTTCATAATCAGTACCTTTCCACAATCCTCATCAGGTTATTGGGCAGAAACTATTGAATAGAACGAGAAGTAACTAATAATTTTTCAGGTGGCTCCCGTTTTCCTTCCCTTATAATTTATCTTTGATGTTTCGTTTTTTTATTGAAATCTAAAGTAGACTTTTACCGACGAACCGGTAAAATCTACCCAGGAATTGTATTAGTTAACTCTGTAAAGGATCCACACCGAGATTTGACTAGCCGCGGTCATACTCTAATTTTTGAATTTTTCCATCATTCATCATTCAATTACATAGTAACGATAAAAAAAGGGATAAACCATTATTGATTAAACCTACAATTTCACTTTATTTTTTAATAACAATTTAATTGTTACATATAATCTATATTCATGATTAGGTTAGGTTAGAATGGCGCAGATGCTTCAAGTACGTTTTAATACACAATTTTCAATGGAATTTTAGTTCCTAAAATAATCTAACAGCTGATGGAAAAATGAGGGAAATAAAATACGAGTAGACGGAACTTAGGTAGGTATACAGGCAACAAATAATAGTTGTCCAACATAATAAGTAGGTACGTTCATGGAAAATGGAGAAGTTAAAATATAGAAAAATAATTATTAGAAAAATAATAAAAACGAATAAGAATTTTAGGCAGTTATAAAGTAACCATCTTGCCAGCGCACACTGCACCGTGTCATGTATTTGAAAAACCTTCCAAATTATTACAAATGTCTAAGATTCTTGGTCAAATGCTTATACTGAAATGAGTAGGTTAACATGATGGATTATCCTTAATTTCTAAGAGTAGATTGGGACTTGAATACTTGACTTCAAAAGAAGGTTATTGAAGAGAATACTCTGATTGTCATTGCTCTATTAGGTCTAAAACCTACAGAGACCATATATTAACTCAGGCCAATTCAATCTTACTACTAGATTCAAATCCACTGGTTTTGTAAAAATTCTATTTACCTTATCTTTCAAATCTATAGAATTGAGAGAAATTATTACAGTGCATGATCTTTCCCAAACCATTCTCCAGAAATCCCCTAGAGTGTTTGGCATCGGCTGCTGAGTGACTATAAATCTTCCTGGACTTCTGAACCCATCAACCAAAATGGCATTTATATACGAAGATGATTCATCGTCGTGAGGATATTTTGTAATGTACATACGATATTGGTCTAAAAATGAAATAGTAAAATTAATATATACATCCATAAAAAATCTTAACGGTGCTGATAAGATCTAGTTATCAAAAATCACTTCAAAGGTGAATTTACACTCACATCCAAAGTCAAAACCGCATTGGTTCAGTTTTTTTGAGTGTGAAAAATATTTAGACTTAAACTGTTCACATTGTAATGAGAATACACTGTATAATTTGATCGCTTTAACGTTGATTTCAAGTGCTATAACTGAATCCTAAAGAAAAATGGATATCGGTCGTATAAAGTACAAAAAGCTCATGGAATTTTTGGCACTGACAATATTCGACAAATGGAATTTTGTGAGGAAATAATAGAAGCAGTAACAACGAAGAATTTATTAAGCATATAGTTTTCACGGGTCTACTTTTCTATTACCTGGCCATCACAATGCTTCAAGGGTCTGGTTTTGGTCAAGGGAAAACTTACATCAGTTTTTCACATGGCGCACCCAGTTCTTACGATGCTTGGGCTGGTATAATGGGCGACAAAAATGTAACTGGCTCTAAGTATTTGAATTTTTTGTAACAACCTATGGTTTATCAAAATTCGTCTATTAGCAGGATACAGATTTGATGATATTTGGTTTTAACAAGATGGCCTTTTCCAGACCGTTGAATAATTGTTATAGGAACCATTTTATGGCCCGCACGATCACCAGATTTGTTTTTTTTTGAATTATTTTCATGGGGGTATTGCAAATCCAGTATTTATAGGTATGACAACAGGCCCATTACTTTGAAGAATTTGCGTATATGGAATTTCACAAAGTATTAAAAATACTACACCTTACAATGTTATCAAATAACTGGTTAGGGTTACCTCGCTCAAGAAGGGGGAATTTTTGATCCTATGTTTCAGTCTTTAATTTTGATCTTTTTTTTATTTGGATTGAGTTGAACTTTTTATTATTATATTAGAGTACTATGATTTAATTTATTTTGATTTGTTGAGAGTAATATGATTTCGTTTTAGAATTCACCTTCTTTTCGAAAAATGATCAGATTAAATTTATTTGTGGCAAGTTCCTATGGTGGAATATTTAAATTTACCAAAAAAACATTGAAAGTACGTTCCTTAGTTTTTTTTTCACTACATCGCGTTTCAGCGCCGCCTCAACAGTAAATGATATCCAACCCTCCTTAATCAAATGTGTTCAATCCATGCTAAATATACTAGGAGAATAATCACCTTCCTCGCAGGTCAATCGACTCCTATAAACACAATAGAAGATTGTCCACAAGGAAGAGTTTTATCACCTCTACTGTGGTCACTAGAGGAGGATGACCTCTTGCCGAATCTCAAAAAAGAAAAGGATTTAGTGCTCTGGGCTATGCTATGGTGGCTAGAGGCAAACACGACGGTATTATTACCGATCGCATGTAACGTGCCTTATTTCAATCACAGGAGAAAATTAATAATACAGCTTCCGAATAACCCTATCTTTCTCAGAAGAGTAGGAGTCATCCTTGATAAGAGATTCACGTGGAATGCACACCTCGCATATAGCAACTGGGTGAGCCGCAGGCTTTATGGGATAACATGAGGTCTGAAACAAAGAAGCGCAAAAAGGGCAAAAACAGAGTTGCAAAAAGTGCAACAGCTCGCGCGCATTAGAATCACGGGGATCGTTCCCCAGCACAGCCTCAGAGGTAATTCTAGACCTTCCTCCACTACATCTACAATCTACATGTACGTAGGATCGCTCTGGAAAATGCGTACATGCTGAATAAGACTAAATCTTTGAAACCCAGCGATCTCAGGGAGCATCTTGAGTTACTAAGGGTTGAAGCACCCCAATCCATGAAGATGCCGACGGACTTTATGTCTTCGAAACAAGATTTACAACTCACGTTAGATGCTATTATCAACTAGCGTGAGTAAACACAAAGGAAATCGCTCTAATTGTGGGAGGACCCCTGACTTGCTATACTTATTGGTCAAAAACAAACGAAGGAGTACGAATAGGGGTTACGGGTCCTAATGCCCTAGGAAATACTCCAACAATATTTCAATCGGAACTATTTGCAATAGAGTTTTATGCTGAAGAGTGCCCTAAAAAAACGCCTGAACTCAGCCATAATATTTATTGCGTCTAATGGTCAGGTTGCTTTAAAGGCTCCAAAGTCTACAACATATGAGTCTGAAACAGTCTGGAACTGCAAACAATTCCTTAAGCAGCTGGCTATACACAACAAAGTAGCTTTGTTGTGGGTGTCGAAAATGAGATTTCTGCTCGCAAAGGAAGGAACTTGTACTCCTTATATCGGACCCGAACCATTTTGTGGTATCCTAAAAAGCCGCATCATGGAAGAAGTCCGAAAATGGGAAAAGGAAGTTAGTACAGCCTACGGGAAAAATATTTCAGGCCAAAGACAGGCGAAAAGGTTATTACTACCTTCTGCTCACTACGCTAAATTGCTCTTGGAGCCTGATCAGGTTACAGACCTAGCTTCAAATTGAATGATAGGTTTCCTCGGGAGCCTAAATCTATTCGACTGAAATATAGATGTGGGGTATACATAAAAGATCTTATAGGTCGCAGTGTGGTAAGGCCAACCGTGCCAATCGAACCTCTTGTAATCTAATCTAATGTAATCAAATCTATTAGTATTCAAAATAAAGTTTTATCCTTGTATTAAATGCTCAAGTTATTACAAATGATAAATATCCACGCTCTTCGTCGACTTTTTGGTTGGTTCAATCTGCTGGAGATCGGACAATAGTGTAAGAATCATGGTAAACTAGACCTACTTAGTGGCTTGTAGATTCTGTATATAGATTATTTAATCAATTAGTACATTACTACTTTAGAATATTGAACAATATAATAAATGCGAGTCAGCTAAGAAAAATTATGAAATGATAGTTCAGTTTGTTATCTGGGAAATGGAAATCAAAGGTTAAATGGGTTATAGGAATTTAGAGTCAGGCAATAGGAATGATCTTACCTGGCACGATATCCTGGAACCTATTTTTTTCAGGGTAAATAGGAGCATCTTCTTCATTTTCAAGCATAGCTTCCATTGCCGAGTCATGCCATTTTGTTTCAAGAATGTATTTCATCTGAGTTCTTATGCCATTATTAGATATAGTACTGTCTATAATGGTTCGCATGTCTTCGTTACAAGGTATAGCAGTTCGCATGCCAAAAAGGCATTCAAGAACAACTAAATGAGCCAACTTGTACTGTTCAATATTATCCACCAAATTGGCTCTTTGGTTGCGTAGATTTTCAAGATGCGCCAAAAAATCTATGAAACCTTCTCCTGCAGCCATACGCAAACAGATATCGCTCAAAATAATGGTACCAGTTCTTCCTACGCCAGCGCTGTAAATATAATTTGTTATGGGGTTATAGAATAAGTATTGCATAATTACAAGTTTTATTTATGTTATAGGGTATTTTTCATGTTATATCCGTAAAAACCTCTACAATTTAAGTGAAAAATAATTAGTACAATTTATTGTCCCCCTTTCTTTTACTTAGTTCCTGAGGAAAGGCTCCGAGATTAGTAGTATATTTCCTGGAGGAATTTCTGGATATTCGCGAGCTTCAGTTTAGTTAAGTGTCGCTCTTCTATCCAGTAGTCTCCCAGTATTATCTTTGATTGTCTAGTCCCCACTAGATCTTTCCAATGGTCAGATCTTCTACTTTTTTCGGCGTTGCCTATTTCTTCAAATATTACATTAGAGCTGATACCGCAAACGGGTGTTTCTTTGCTAGCTCATCTGCTATTCCATTTCCTTCCTATTCCAGTGTGTCCTGGAACCCACAGTAAGGTGACGATGCTGTTCTTGCCTAGTTCATTGAGTTTTCCTGGGCAATGCCATATCATTTTAGAACTGATTCCGCAAGAACTCAATGCTGCTTGTCTATTTGATGTGATGATAAACCTCTAGTCATAATTATTAGCATAAGCGTATTTGGTAAAAAATAATAAAAATCTATATTTTGTCATTTACATTTGTGAATCACATAAAGAGCTAAATTCTACAACAAACTTTACCCGAGTGAAAAAAACTTTAATGTAAATTGGAGGTTAGGTTAACATTTACATGGATTACAACCCTTTATTTATCAATAATGCCAATGAGCTATTCTCTTTTAGTACAAATTCAATTATAGTGAAATTTTCAAGTAGCTCAATTTAAGTTCTACTTAACTTTTACCAAGATGGTACACAATGATTCCAATAGCATTGTTATTAAATATGAATTAATTAGTGTGCATAATTTTCTCTTCTAAAATTTTGATCACAAAACTTACCTGCAATGGATAAGTATAGGTGATTGAGTGCCGTATGGTATTTTTAACAGTTTCTGCAAGAAAGGTACCAGACTTTGGGAATACAGTGGTATACCATGATCAGGCCAAGTTGTGAAGTGTAACTGCGTAATCTATATAAATGATAACAAATAAATACTCAGAAAAGATGTTGAATTTCTTTCAAAGTTAAAGCATACTCAACCAGATGCATGTTTTCAATTTAATTCATAAATCGAACAACATATTTGCTTTTGTCGATGTGTATCAGACGAAAGGGTAGTTATTGTTCATATAAAGAGTATACTATTGAAAACTTCACACCCGACTTATATTGAACTACATTCCATAATATTAAAATTGCAGCTATACGTCCATTTTGTTTTCGAGAGGGATACATTTTAGCGATAAATACAGATTCACTAGAATAATTACTTCGCTGTGGCGCATTCCTGAAAAGCAATATAAGTCGAGTACTTACCACTTCATTCGAAAGGGTTGTCATAAAATGATTTTTTATCAATTTTAGTTTGCAAAAAAATTTAATTACTCTTAGAAATAAAAGAAATTTTGAATCAAAATTACGTCAGTGTCATCTTAAAATGAAAATTCTAATTCGGTTGGAAGAGGAATCAGGTCTTTCTTCCTTCGAAACGTCTGAGTCCAACCCTATTAGACCATGGTCTTTAAACCCAAGAAATTTTGTTGATCATTTGAATAATTGTTCAAAATGTCAAATGAAAAACTGTTTCAATCTATTTTCACTGCTTTACAAATGAAAGATATTTTGAATAATGAACAATTTGGTACTGATAACAAATTTATAAATCAATATCTTCCAGTCGCTATTAAATTTTGAAAGAAAAGTGGTTAGTAGAAGTGTGTTCAGTAATTATTAAAATTAAAAATGACTTACACCAAAAGCCGAAAGGGTTGAAATAGTATTTCTCTATTTTAAAGATAATGATAGTGGATGGCTCACGGCTTGAATTTTTAACTGTTCACAACGCTAGTTTGGATCAAAAGTTCTGTGAAACAAAATAAAGATGATCCTGACCGTCATTTTCAATTTGCAGAATAGATGACTAACCGACTGGCAAACAATTAGAATTTTTTATATGTGGAGTGATACCAATCCGACATTATTTAAAGAGAAATATACGGAAAAACTTGATCTGTTGACAGGAATTCTCGTACATAGGATTATTGGACCATATTTTTTGTCAGAAAATCTTGATGGAGATATGTACCTTGAGCTTTTGAATAACTAGTGATTGTTGAATTTATAAAAAATGATAATGACAATATTTAAGAAGACAATGTTTAATTCTAACAAGATCGGTTACCTCCTGTTGCTGTTCGTCAGGTTCTGATAAATTTTTTCCAAATCAATGGATAGGTCGACGCGGTCGCAGTCGCAATCTCTGGAAGGAATCAGGCGTAGAGTCATTACTGTCATTGAATAATGCCACCTAATTACCCCCAAAATCCTTAACAATGTTTGTCGAAATGTTGTACAACGTTTTTATTATTGCATGGAAGGGGGTGGATATTTTCGATATTTTATTTATGAGAATAAGTTAATTTTTTTCTACAATAGATGAACTAAAAATTTTGCATTTACTACGACATATTTTCAATAGAATAATAAAATATATCAAGAGAAAGACGGAGTAGCAATGGGAAGTCTTTTCAGAGCGTCTATTGCAAATTTTTATATGGAAAAATTCGAACAAACAGGCAATTTCAATGTTTTGGAACGTAGAGCAAAATAAACCGTCTGCAAAGTTTTCTAAGGAACACTCTGTAAATATTTTTGCTAAATTTAGTTATCAAAAATGTGATAAGTTAAACATTTATTTAGCTTTGTAAATAGAAATCCAACTCATACCAATCGTTATCTAAACTCCAATTCATATCACAATCTCTCCCAACTTAATGCGTTTGGTAATCATTAAGTGACATTTAACAAGAGGCAAATCGAACTCAGTTCGTTAGAACATACAAAACGGTTTCAATGGAAATCATATGAAAAAAAGCATTTAGCAACATCCTTTTCCATCGTCCTCTAGTTATTCTACACCCACCCAACTGCTAGCAAATCGAATAATTCGTATATATGACATTTTTCCTCCGGAATATTGTTCTGTTGTTTGTTGTCCTCAATGTTTTTCATTTGCATACTAGCATAATTGCCTCTTGGTATATCTGGTTGTATTTCACTTTTTTCCAGACGTTCCATTTTCCTACAGGTTTCTATTATCCCTCCCTCTTGACTTGGTACTCCTTTTTATTCCATTGGTTAGTGCTCATTACACTGCTTATGTTTTTTTCATTTATTTTTCCTTCCATATTTTATTCAACATTTCTTCAGTGATCTTCTCTTCCTACTAACGTTTTATCACACACTTGTTTTGCTCTTCGTTTCCTTTCATATTTAAAGTTTTCCCATTACTTGTTAAATTTCTCATTTTTAAATCCTTATTTTCTACATAAGTTTCTTGTCCATCTTTTGAGTTTTCTCATCATCATTCATTTCATTTACATTTTTTTCCCAGAGTCTTTCTGTTGCTGTTTCTTCATCCTTCTTTTCTCATTATTTGGTTCGTACTTCTGAACTAACTAACTTAAGATACTAAAATACTTATTTAAAATAATTTAAATATATTAACAAACCAAATAAGAATTAATAGTAGAAAATCCATTGTTGAAACCACACGTTCAACAATTGGTATATTTATATTTTAGTTCCTTTGTATATTCATGTACAGTTATATTTTAGTCCTTTTATTTTCATTCGAAATTCCTACCGGCGCGCCACTGCCTCCAGAACACTTCTACCTTAGTTCAAATTCGCGTTTTGTTCTCTTTTCCCTGGCGGCTGATCGGCGCCTTGCAATATTTACTATTATTCTTCGGCAGTTGAAGTAGGCGTGACCGAACGTGCCTAAATGCATTACCTCCCTGGTTTTTTAACAGTCGATGTTCAGTTTCCAACCCGATCGGTCTGCGACTAAGACCTAACACTCCTTTACCGGTATAAAACCGATATTTTCAGACCAAATGGGTGAAGTTTCATAGTAATTAATTTACTTCCGTTGCTTCCTGCATAATAAGTGCATTTTTCTATAAAGTTAAAGTTTGCATAGTGATTCAACCCGAAGCAAAGTTATATTTAAGTGAATAGTGCTTTGAAAACCACAAAGGAAAGAGTAGGATCGTTCTAATAACTATTATTTCATACTGAAAGGCTTGTCTATATTCATCGTTCCATCTGTTTGTATTCTCGACGTTAAAGTTTATTAAAGTTTATTGAATTGTTAACGAAATATAGTTATTATTTTTGCGAGAGAACCAGTCATCCTATAGAATTCCAGTGCACTAAATCGAAGGCATCCTATTTCTTACGACAGCATAAAATTTGTTGTCATTTCAACTGATGTGGCATCAACGGCCACATCATCCATAATTATAGGAAACTTTCAACTTACCTTTCTTTCTTTGCCATTGTAGGAAACAGTAAATACTCTTTCATCAAAATTGGCAAAAACGGTTGAAGATAAGTAGTGAACGGTTATTTCACCATATTGTTTATTTTCGTTTATATCAGGCCAGTACTTTTCGACTTTTTTCTAAAAATTAGAATTATTTTTCATTCAAATTTACTTCAATGATACCCTATTAATACATTAATACTCTAGTCTAGCTAACTATTGCTCAAGCTGTTGTGGAAAATATAAGAAACTCGAGAAATTCAAAAAAAAGGGAGCTACAATCCTTACCGGATATGAGGAAGGCCCAGGGCCGGCCTGAGGGGTGTGCGACGTATGCAGCCGCACACTCGAGCCTTTTGGAGGGGCATAAAATTGGCCAATTTTGGTAAAAAAATTATAAATTTGACAAATTTTTAGAAATTAATTTAAAAGTTGGGCAGAAATATTTAAACTAGAGGGAAATTTGCCTCAACACCATTGAAAGTAAAACCGAAGATCTACCCCAATGAGCTCTGAAATACAGTAGTCTGATGCCCATCACCAAGGTCCAAGGTCAGTAGAGCAGTCGTTGTGACTCATATTCCTGCCTCCTCTCCCACGGCTTTGTTCTTCTAGCCTTATTCTTTTTAGGTAAAAAAAGTCTCCAATGGATGTCCTTAACTTTTAGTCATTGACCGAAAGCACGGATTTCTTTTTCAACCTGTGGATAGCGTTACGGATCATCTTACAATCATCTTTATCGAAAATATAATGTAATGTGAATGGACCTTAAAAATTTGAGAACCTTTTTTTGCAGTCTTAAACTTCCAAATATGATTGATTGTCTACTTGTCGAATTTTTTGTAAGTGTCAGGTAGAAACAAAAATTTTATAAAACCTAATTTTTCTTGATAACAGTAACTGGAACGCTACCGAAACGTTGAAAGTAAGTATATAAAAAAAGATTCTGGTTTTATTTCCCAAGAAAATAAGGAAAAAAAATACTTTATAAATATTTTTTTCAATCGCTCTTCATTTTATGAACATGAACTCGAGCCGTCACTGATGTCGAGCAGTGTGTGGCGACTGGTATTTACTTGACGAGTTACTTTTGTAGCTCCCATCCAATGTCGATAAATCAGCAGAAGTCAAACGAGACAAGTAACGACTTGAACTTGTACTAGCAATTATTACGCTACACTACGCGGGAAAAAATTTGGTTTGTTGTAACGTGGTAGTAGTGACGTCGGAAGAAAGCAGCATGCTATGGGAAAATTATACTGTAATAAAGTTTCCAGAACTTTACGAAAGAGAACGCATTGTTTGGGTTCCGTCACACATTCTATACAAAAAAGAAAATGAGGCTATTGATATCTGCAAGATAAAGACTTTAAACTAAGCTCTCGAAAAAAAAAGGAGCTCTCCATACAAGTTTTAGCAAGTAGGAACTTGTCTATCTATTTACACTTCCCGAAATGAACTGAATCTCTCAGATTGACACGTAGTTTGTACAATTTACTTGGACTAGGACAAGTACATCGCGTAATAAGTTGGTTCTATGCCATTATCAGTGCAAGGTGGATATAAGTAGATGTTATTTTTCCGTTCAAAATTCGGCAAGTGATGTAACTCCCTTTGAATTGGGAAAAAATTGGTTTGTGTCAAAACGGTTGAAGTTTTCATCATGTTTAACGTTGAGATGTGATTCAATGCATCTTTGGATATGTTTGCTTCAAAATTTCCTTTTAAAATTTTCAAGCAAGAGAGGTGGAGATAAAAGATTAATACAAAAACTCTCACAATTTTATCAAACATTTTTTTGTGAATTAGATCATTAAATACCTATTAGTTTTGATGTTTTACTATATTCTGTTTTATTATTGAAAGCTAAAATATGAAGAATGTGTTAAATTTTCAATAAAAGTATGTATAGTTACCCTTCCATTTTCGTGGATATTTGCTAGCATTACGATATATTTTACATTTGTCTGCCACAACATAATCCAAAAATCGTTTAAAGTGTTTAACTTTGGTCCTTGCGTTGCTATGTAGGTCCTTGGTTTCTTGTAACCCTAAATTAAAAACATACAAGGTGTATCAACGAAAACTCAAAACCCAAACACAGAGGAGCATAATAAACGTTGTTTGATTGGAAAGTGGACGGAATCATTACAGGGTGCCAATTTTAAAACTTACAATGGGCTGTAACTCGTGAACGAAAAGAGATTTCAAAAAATTTTCAAAACCGTTTTAGGGTAGAGAGTGGGAACTAAAATGACATGAGAGAGAACATTATTTGACAACAAAAATAACAATTAATTGTGGAACGATACTTCGCTTTGAAAGTGCAAGTACGGTCCCTATTTAAGTGTTAAATGTTCAATTAATTGTATTTAAAAAAAAAACTTGTTTGCTTTGCAGTTTTTCAACAACAACATTTTGTTATTCTGTCTTGCATTTCCTTTCTGTACTCAAATTATTGGTTTATTTAATACTTACCTTAATGTCATGGTCATTTGTGATAGATTAATTATTTGTACGTTTGGTTCGAAAATATTTTGGTACGTTAATTTAACTACTATAATCACGATGGTTTACAGTATACCTGAACGTGTGGAGATAATTTTAATATTTGGCTCCCAGAACGAAAGTTATTTGCAGACAGCTAATGTGTTTAATGATTTAGTCGCAAAATTTAGAGAGACAAATGGCGAATAGAGAACTCGATGAAGCAACTCAAATTGAAGTCCTTGGACAATTTGGAATAGATCCTACTTTATCAACTCGTTACGTCTCTGCAATAACAGGACTATCACATGAGTCGGCACGGAAGGTTTTGAAGCTTCATAAATTTCACCCATATAAAATGCAATGTCTTCAACAATTGTCCGATAACGATCCAGACCGAAAAGAATGAAACTAGACTTTTAAAAAATATTTGTTTTAGTGATGAGTGCACATTTTATCTAAATGGTAATGTAAATAAACAAAACTGTCGTTATTGGAATGATGAAAATCCACATCTGTTTAGAGAAAACCACACTCAGTATCCTGAGAAACTTAATGTTTGGCAGGGGTATTAGGAGATTCTGTGATTGGTCCCTTGTTTATACCGGGAAATTCAAACGGTGAAAAGTACCTCGATATGCTGGAGAACACCATTAAGCCCTTAATTGTTCATGAATTAGAGAACCAACAGGACGGTGATGGCAATCTAGCTCTAGATGAAAATGTGTTCCACTTCCAGCAAGACGGAGCAACTCCCCATTACGCAGTAGCAGTGACAATAATTATCCAAATAGATGGATTGGAAGGAGAGGTCCCATTGAGTGGCCATCTAGGTCACCAGACTTAACGCCAACTGATTTTTTTCTGTGGGGTCACCTTAAGTCGGTTGTTTATAAAACTAAACCAACCTCAATCGACGATTAACGACGAAGAATTAGTCAAGAATGTCGTGATATTACTAAAGCAACATTTGCCAACGTTCATATGGAGTTTGAAAATAGTTTGTACGATCGTTTACAAAACAATGGAAACTATTTTGAACATTTACTAAATTAATTAACATTTTTGTAGTTCGACACTTAACACTTTTTCATTTTGTTGTCAAATAAATTTTTCTGCTTGATTGTTACACACTGTATAATTATGACTATTGGAAAACATTTTCTACGGGCTTTCTAACGACGTATCACAAGTAGGGGGTTGCCATTTAAATTTTTGTAGGTGGGGCATAGGGGGTTGATGGGGGTGCGTTCTCTCTCATGTCATTTTAGTTCCCCTTCTCTACCTTAGAAACGGTTTTGAAAGTTTTTTGAAATATCTTTTCGTTCACGAAGTTCAGCCCATTGTAAGTTTTAAAATTGACACCCATAAATAAACTCAAAGTATCAATATCTACTTTAAACGGTAAGTGATACGTTTAATTAATAATAATTGAAATGGTAATGTTAAGATACTTATAAACGGATAAAATTTTATAAGGAGTTATTTCATTTGTAGAAATTTGTAGGTGTTCGATATTAATTTATATGGGATTAATTTATTTGTAAAAGTTTTTATGTTCTATAAAATTTTCAAAAGGGGTTTATTTATTTGGGAAAATTTTCATTTTCCATGGATTACTAATTTTTTTTTTAAATTTCTGTATCATAGCATGGACGAAGGAAAAAATTTTTAAACGAGGTTAATTCATTTGTGAAAATTCCCATATACCATGACAGAGCCATAATATTTGTATAAGCGATTAATTTATTTGCAAAAAAATGTATCATATGTGTACGATTAAATTTTCCCAAGGGAATAATTTATTTGTGAACTTTTCTATTCCATGGTCGTACGATGAAATGTTTAAAAGGGGTTACTTGATTTTCAAAAATTCATATACACCATGGGCGTACGGTAAGATTTTATAGGAAGTTATTTTATTTCAACAAATTCCCTCCTATCATAGGTGTTCGATATTAATTTATATGGGATTAATTTATTTGTAAAGGTTTTTATGTTATGGGCGCACTACAACATTTTCGAAGGGAGTTTAATTTGTGAAAATTTTCATTTTTCAGGGATTAATATATTTTTTAAGACTTTCAATATCATGGCATTAGCATGGGAAAAAAATTTAAAGGGGTGAATTCATTTGCAAAAATAGGTGTGCGATGAAAATTTTATCAGGATTAATTTATTTGTAAACATATCTATTTCATGTGCGAATGATGACATTTTTCAAAAAAGTTGATTTATTTGAGAAACATTTCCACTTACCATGGGGGTATTAATCATTTAAAAAGGGCTCAGTCATTGTGTTTTCACTTCTTTCGACAGTCCTCATGACCGCCCATTTCTTTTTTTTTGTGTTAATACCTGATATTGAAAATGTACGTCCCTTCAGAATGGGTATCGAATTAAGTTACGCTACTAAGTATTATTCACACCAATATGAATAAATCTGTTCAAGTAGATGATTAATGAAGGTTAATTTGAAGATTTTTTTAAACTGAAATCTAATTTCAATAAACTTTTTTGTATGTCTTGTAGAAACTTTTGTGCAAAAGACAATCGCTATTGCATGCTGTTTCATGTGTTTTCTATGTATAGTACATACAAATTATGTGTTTGATAATATCAAGGATGAAGTCACGAGACCGTAAAACTTGAGCGTTTCTACTGAATCTTTCTATACATACCTTCAGGTATATTTTTTATACTCACATCAATGTAATTCGCGTTTATGTAGTCGGACTCTGTACTTTCAGCAGGACGTATCAACTTTACTCGTGTATGATCATCTGGAAAAAAAATTCAAGAATTTTCAAAAATTTGTCATACATATGTATAACCAATGGCGTAATTACTGGACATTTTGTCAATATCGAAGCTACTCCAATAATTTTTTGTCCACGACTATTTCATAATGATAACATTTTACGTGTGCTTCTTCGAATATATCGTTCATTATTCACTAGTGAATAATAGTTGTGGATAATGAACAGGTCACATGACCAGAATAGAATAGAATAGGAATATTGAACGTTGTTTATATACAAATGTACGGAAGCGTAGAAGGGCCACATGAATTTAAATAAATTTTTTATGATAAATTACGACTTACTAAGACGTTATTACGAGATATAAGACGTAATTACGAGATAGAAGACATAATTATGAGATAAAAGTCGTATTTATTTAAATTCGACTTTCTAACTCGTTATTTCGACTTACTAAGACATAATTACCAGATAGAAGCCATTTCATTTGTAAAACAGTTTATTGATTTTTGTTGCATTCACTTAAATTTGAATAGGTACCTACCAACGAAACTGCCTCAAAATAAACAGTTCAAACATTAGAATGTTATCAATACATAATTTCTTAACAAAAACGTATTTCCAAACACATGTAAGTATGTAGCAGGTATTCCTTAGAAATATATTATAACATGCCCTGCTTTAAAGGATATTTTGTTACTCGGTTTTTGTACAGCGCTTTTACGTTAGATATTTCTATCACCAATATTCTTGAAAATGTACACTAAACTTAATTTTTTGCACCTTTTCCTCTGCTTCTCCATTCATAGCTAGGTACAGTGGAGGGAAGTATTCACCAGCCCTCGGGTCAACTTCGTGACGGCCTAAACCGTCAAATTTTTGACCTGTGGGACTTTGAAGCCAAACCCAGCATTTCCCGATCCCTAGCGACTAGCATGAGGGAACCATGCAAAACCCTCTTGCATGTATCCTTCCTACAGCATGCGGGGCTCTGTTGTAGTGGACCATTCTTTCCATGCTATTCGTGGGACTCATATGGACACCACAAAAAACAATCCTATGGAGGTTGGTGTAGCAATAACCTCACCTTCAAAAAATGTATCCGAACTCCTTCAGCAGACCCCAAGATACAAAGGGAGCAGGGAGAAACTTCTGGAGGGAATAAAAGCCCATCAGAAGATCTCCTTACCACCGGTTTAGGAAGTGTTAGCCTAAAAAATCCTTGACTTTCGGAGGCGCAACGACGTAAACGAGCGATTAAGGAAACTTAAGCCAGTGGAGCAGAGATAAGGCTTAGGAAACCAAGGTCTAATCGCAAATCCTGATCTGGTACTGCCTCAGTAACGTCGTCAGTACCATCTGGTCCTGGAAAAGTGCAGGGTAAAAGAGTTCGCTCTGAAACCAGCACTCCCTCTCCGGTTAACCAGAATAAGAGGAAAAAGGAGGAGCCTGCGAAGGGCAACCCTTGGAGAAACGTACAAGCAAGCTCTTTCCCCTATCAAAATTGGTATCACCTTGGGGACTTAGGTTAGGTTAGGTTCTATGTGAGTGGGGCCTTCTCGCCACCTCCACTGCGACCCCGTTGGGTCTATTGTGGCTCACCCCTAAGGATTACAATTCACCCCACAAGCCTGTGCTTCTGGCGAAGTCCATGGTTGTATTTGGTTCGGCTCTAAGGTACTAGAACCGAATATGTTATACCTTACCCTGCCCGAAGCTGGGCATGAGCATAGTATGTGCTCAGCAGTTTCGTCCTCCAAATTACAGAACCGACAATCCGAGGTCTGAGCCAGGCTCATCTTTTTAGGTGGTAATTTAGTCGATAATGTCCTGTAAGCAGTCCCGACAGAATGCGTAGGTTTGTTCTACTCCATTCCAGGATCTGCTTATTTTTTGTATATGAACGCCTTCGAGTGAGAGAGCCCCGGTATGTCTGCCCAGTACGTGAAGGTTTTCGTCTCCGCCCAGGTAGCTGTGGCTGATCTAGCAGTGCTTTCCGCAATGCCAAAAAATGGTTCAGGTCCGATAAATAGAGACTCTGATCCCTTTTTTGCCAGAGTGTCGGCCTTCTCGTTGCCCTCCTCACCTCGATGCATTGGGGACTAGCCTGAGGGGAAACTCTCACCTGAACAGGCCAAACAGACTCAAATGGCCTTAACCAGGAAGATCTGAAATTGTCCTACGGGGACTGGGCCGCAGTTCACAGGAAGCTACGTCCAAGCGGGTGTAATGGTTGTTGGCTGCGCAAACCAGTCTTCAAGGACATGGCTGAAGGGTATAATACCGCAACTGAAGCCCTGGGAGGAAGGTAGTCTTAAAGTCCATGACAGTAACTTGTTCAAAACTGCCAGAGTCCTTCTGTGGGTCCCAACAGACTTCCTGGAGGTGAAATAACCCTCCAAGATCCTCCAACTTCTGGAAACTCAGAACAGGGTTTGAGAACAGAGGATCCCAGGAAACCATCCTGATGCACAGGGAACTACCATTGTGCTCATAAAGGGACACATAAAGGGCTGAAGGTATACCTCGGCCTGTCACGGCTAACCTTCAGGGTATTCCACGGAAGGTGGAAGAAAACAGAATTCTCAAATGCTGCAGGAGTTCGCCATGTGGTGTTCTTACTTTTTTTGAAGAGGATTGAATAACGGCAACAGTCAACGGAGATCGTCATTTTGACAGAATTTTTTTTTGTCTGAAATTAAACGAGTTAAACCATTATCCGTGAGAATGTTGCTACATCGCACACCATGTGTCGTTCACTCAATCTTCTCTAAGAATTGTTCTCGGCCAAAGTTATGTCTTTACGGGATTACTACACCACAGGTGTACACTTTCATAAGTAGCCTGTCATAATAATTGTAATATGGAACAATAACGAATAATTCATCTTATCGACTAACAAATACAAAAAATTTCTAATATCCTATCAATTAATAAATCTGACCTCAATATTTTTTTAAATTTTTTTTGTTATTATCCTTAAAATTAATAGGCGCATGACATCGAGCTATTATTATCCATATATCCATTATTATCATTTTCTACCTTTGAACTATTTATTAGTTGTATCGTTGAAGCGGTTTGGAATTGATCGGATTGTGTGGACAAACAATGTACTTACATGCAATCAAATTCTTGTAACGATTTTTGTTCTTGTTTTCTGGTAAAGAACCCACTTCATGTGGTCTCAGAAGCCCTTTAGCAAAAAGCTGAAAATGGTATTAAGACTTTTGTTAATAGGTGCACAATACAAATTTATTAATTCTATAATTTCTATCAATAGCTATTTGTATAACAAGGGAGGAAAGTGCTACTTTTCCTTCCGAGTAATCATTCAAGGGAGGAAAAGGCACTTTACTCCCATGTTATACATATGATTTTTCCGCCTCTCTCAAATAACAAGACATTTTTAAATAATTTATTTATGAAAAAATTTGAAAAAAAATTATCCTCGCCGGAATTCGATCCAACACCTACAGGCATATCACGAACAGTGAGCTGTGCTCTAACGCGTTGCGCTACCGAGACTCGTAGGAAAGTTTTTCGGAATCATGAACATAACGTATTGCAGAAGGCAAATTATTAATGTAAAAATCGTAAAATAAAATAACAATTTACTGATTTCTACCATTTTACCATAACCTCACTTTTACTTTTACTCCCTAGGGAGGAAAAGTACGACTTTGCTCCCTACAATGAGGCCAGGAAATGTCTACTTTGGATAGAGGTAGGCGGAAAAGTATTTTTATCTACCTCGATACTATTTCCCTATTTAAGAATTTTCTTAATTAGAAATGATAGTTTTTGCCGCACTATTGGTAGCGCTGCGGAGGATATAGAATATTAATGTCTGTCTGCCTGATCGGGTTATTCTCCGGAACGACTAAGGCTGTGGTCAGAGTAGGTCCGGTATCGACAGAATTTTTAACTCTGCCGTACACGGCGAAAATGGTTGTTTAGTATTGCTTCAATGTTTCTTGTTTTTACTTGTAATTTTTGGAATTTGTTTTGTTACTGACAACCTTCCTGCGCGCATCTACTGGTCCCCACTCCCGCTCGAGCAGTAGTCTGCCTGCCTTTGTAATGAGCAGTCGCTTGCCATTTTTGTGATTATGTAACACGTCAACCATAAATAAAGTATGTTTTACGAAACTGCAGGCAGTGGTTTTCTAAGCACGTTACCTTCATATCTCGAAGTTCATGTTCGAAAAAATTCATGGAGAAGCTAACGGACAAAAGAACAGTGGTCACAGTATAAATAGGATATACTACCGTATTTCCGAAAGAGCACGTCAGGTACTATTAATTCATATTTTATATGTAGGTATATCCAGTAAATATGGCGATACTGATGAGTAAATTACATTGGTTTTTCAATGAAATTAATCGTAGACGGGATAATATTAGATATATACCAAAATGGCTAAAGGCTGTTCCAACAGCCGATGAAAAGTAATGCGAAATTCGCCATATTGGTCTTCTGTCTTCGTAAATGGGGGTTGATCTAGAAATATTTTTCGTTTTAGAATAATAATACTTTCCAGTAGGGGACGAGTTTCCAACAAGTACTGTTGCGAATTGTAATATTTCTGTCAGTTTGTGGAAACAAACAAACACACTGGTAGACTCCGATTGTACAAATCATATGTAAGTGGTGAAACATATTTATAACTAAGATACTTTTCTGTATCAGTAAG
This sequence comes from Lochmaea crataegi, assembly GCA_947563755.1. Classification (NCBI taxonomy): domain Eukaryota; kingdom Metazoa; phylum Arthropoda; class Insecta; order Coleoptera; family Chrysomelidae; genus Lochmaea; species Lochmaea crataegi. The sequence goes on from OX387428.1 coordinate 11,924,701, forward strand.
TATAAATTCGTTCAATAAGTTATGGTAGTCGCCCTGTTGCTGGTGGTTTTTGACAATATCCCTTATCCAAGACCGTTTTTGCCTTCTTTTTCTTTGTTTTTGGTCTGGTTATTAACAAAAGTTTCTGAAGTAACACATTTTGTATATTTTTTGTCGATCTCCGAAGAGCGCCAAACCTGCTGACGTCATCAGGTAAGATTCTGCTCATCTGTAGGTTACAGGACACAGATCGAATTGTTTACATTCGTAAAATTTGTGTTCTGTTGTGTTCTTGTTTTGTTGTGAATTGCATCAAACCAATCATACAAAATACTATTAATTAAAGAAAATGTTCCGTTTGCCCTTACGTTATGTTGTCTTTCCAATTCTCCATTTTCAATGGATTCCTTTACAAAGTTTTCAAAGTCAATAATTCGAATTTTTTGCGAATGTTTCGTAGTGAGAGCCTGAAACAAAAAGATTATAATATGATATTGAAAAGAAATTCAAGTAGTTTTTGTTACCGGTAGTGTGATACTATGCCTGGGCTTCACAATATGAACCCTAGGTTTTCTATTTGGTTGGTTATCTGTTGATTTATCTGTGAGTGCTATTTGGTCATCGGGCTTAGCTAGAAATAAATACAGATACTAGTTAAAATCAGAAAATGATAGCACAAAAGTAGGTAGAGTCCGCAGAAACTCTCCAGACAAATTGTTTTGTTACGCATAGGACGAGCGCGGAAAATACTAGAATTTTCGAGAGTTGAGAAAGACTATATATATACGCGGGTTTTTGAGTGAGTTGACAATTAGTGAAACGAAGACAAAGAGTTAGTGCACAGTCAGTTTACAGAAGTTCTTAGTAATCGGACAGTGAATTAAATAGTGAAGATAAATAGTGTAATATTCAAGTGGTAAAAATAAATTAGAACTATTATACCGAATGTAAATAAATCAATAGATAGTAATTAGTCATAGTGTCTATAATTTTATCCCACAAGTAAAAAATATTTAAATAAATAACAACACCATTACAATATTTACTATTAAAATTAAAATAGCGCTTATTAAAATGTGTGTCTCAGTGGATGACAGTGATAGTGACAAACGTGTGTATTCTAGGAATGTTACGAAGAAATAGCTGCTCTGGTCATCAGTATTGCCTTTTGATGCGATACATTGCGTAACGTTGGAAAACAATGTTTCTCGCCGTGCGCACCAGTTCTATCCTGAAGGAAGGCCATCGGACGAGTTAATTCCCAAGAATAGCTTCGTTAAACACTCATAACAGGCAGAGGCATGGAAGGAAGGACCTCTTATTAGCCTGTTTCCTCTGAAAATTCAAAATTATCCACCAGAGGCCGCACTAGTGGGGGGTACATAGGTTTTGATTTTTCATTTGACAGTACCGTTAAACGTACCTAATAAAAATGGAATTAACGGAAGATGATGTACCTGTAGCGAAGTTAAAAGTCATCTTGTTTGGGATTTAAAACGATAGCTTGCATGCCGTGATTTACCTATTTCATGTAATCAAAATATACTTGTAGAAACGTTAGTTGTTATTGATAATACGACTAATTTGTTGTAAAAGAATTAAATATTTATATTTAAGAAATTGGGGAATGTATTACAAATGGTAAAAAATATCATAAATAACAAAATTCACATAGTGACTATCATCATCCCTATTCTCACTGGCACTGGTCACTCAGATACCACCTCTGTAAAATAGGCAAAGTGGACAGTGGAACATGCAGAATTTATGATGATGCAGATGGGTCGGCGGAACACATAATCTGCAATTGTAGGGTAATTATCGGCCAACGCCTTAAATACCTGTAACAGGTCTACTTTGAGCCTAACCGGGTTACACACCTTGCTCTAAAACCTGATGAAAACTTTCTCAGAAGCCTAGATCTCATAAACTGAAATAAAGATGTGGGGTATACACCAAAGATCTTATGGGTCGCAGTGTGACAAGGCCAACCGGGACGATCGACCCCCTTGTAATCTAATCTTATCTAATTTAATTTATGCCATACTGATCAGAAGTCGATTAATTTATATTTCTTTCTCAAGTTAGTTGTCATACGATGGACCTGGTGTCAGAAAATTTAAGGATATTATGATACAAACTTCAATTACGTTCATCTCGAGTTAGAGACGGTCAATCGAATTAAAATTTCAATAGTAATTGTATCGTAGCATCCTTGTATGTATGTATATTGGGGTGACATTCACTGAGATCCAAAAGATCGTAACATCCTCAATAAGTAACAGGAAATTAAAATTTACGGACACCAGGCAAATTGCACGACAACTATCTTAAAATAAATTTTTCCCTAAACAATAGAATCTTTGCCTGACTTTTGTTTTGTTTATATCATTCACGAAAGAAGTTGTATGTCTTAGAATTCATTGAGTTTTATTTTTATTTCTTCAGTTCTTTTTTTATTATTTGCTGTAACTAAAAGAAATATGATTATTCAATCAATTTCTCTGGCTAATCGGTTTCTACGAAAACTATTTAACTGTGAAACAAAAATTCAAGCCTAACACAAATAGTAGGTACGTCACTGATTTGACTGAAAATGTCTTAGATCAATATTATGAAAGAAATTAATGTAACTTACTTTGTGGTTTAACAAGACTCGAAATTCCTGGATGCTGCTTTTTAAAGTACCTTGAACAAACATAACAAACTAATGAAAATAATGTAATTTCAAATAAAAATAGGGCAGGTATCTTAATTGCCTCACCAAAAGAGTTATTTTAGTTATATTTACACAAAAAGGTAAATTAATCTAAAGTTCAAGCGAGTATTCGGATAATCTTGAAAATCGTGATATGAGCGTGAAATTTGGTACAAACGGATTTTAGTCAACTATTTGATCCATAAAACACAGCATTCTAAATCATAGGAGTGGGATGGTGGTCATTTTTAATAAAATAATAAAACAATTCAACACCCTGTATCTCATTAACGACAAGACTTATCACTAAAGCTCGGATTTATAGGCAACAAAAACTGAAGAAAAAGGCGCTTATATAGGCAAAGGTTTTTATTGAAAAAGACAGAAATCTTAACATATAGGCAAATGCTTTTAATTCCCTGATTATTAATAATAAGTTATTAAGAATTTATTTTAATATACAAAGTGAATTAACTTAACAATAACTTAACACAAATATATTTGCACAACATAACTAAACAATTGTTAATTAATAATTAAACATTGTTACACACTTAAAATTTTATCATTAATAGCTACAACTAAGTGCTTTTCTATATCTTCTTCCACTTAAAATTAATTTGTACATAGAAAATGAACGCTCAACATCGACAGATGTAATTGGCGCATATTTAAGAGAGGATAATAAATCTGGTCCAATTTGTATTTCTTTGGAAAATGTCCCATTGACAACTTTAGCAACATCACATAAAAAGGAGAAACCTTCATTCTTGTCAAAAACAAATTTCATTTTTTTAGTAATTAATTGACCATTGCTTCCAGGTACCGATTTAATTTTAGACTGTAAATTATCTATTAATTTAACTGACTCACATAAATTTATCTCTTGTCTTTCTAATAAGGTAATTGTGCTAACGATTAATTTATAATTGCTATTGATATATGCGAGCTGCTGTTTTAATTTCGGATTTTTTAAATTATTTTTTGCTTCTCGAATTGCTTCGGAAAAATCATCACCAAATCCTGACGTTACTAATTATATTTCATTAATGTGTTCAAAGTAAAAGAACACTGCTTCGAACCACGTTCCCTACCTTGTAATCACTGGTTTAGGTGGTAAAGGGACACCGGGAAGTCTTTCTTTATACATTTGCACCCTCAACGGAGCCTTTAAGAAAACTTTTTTCATACAATTAATTAAGTCATTCACCAATACAAGCACTTAACTTATTTCTAAATAAACTCACAAAACGTCTGAAACTTTTTAAAATATGTGATCATTACTTTTCGGTATACGCAAAAAAACTAAACTCTGATTCAGTAACCGTCTGTACAACTGATATAAAGGTCAAAACATTAGGGATTTCCCATTTGTTAAGCCTCTCCTTAATCCGCAAATAGGTAGGTACATTTTCCCAGAAGACCTTTAACAAACCTACCATTAATATTTTATTACAGAAAGGTTTAGTAATAAAATGAAGTACCGATTATGAATAACATCATCAGTAGGGTAGCATAAAAGTTTAAAAAAGAAACAAAAAGACGGAATTTACGAAAAAAGGCAAAATAAACAAAAATCTAGATTAGGCAAAATAGGCAAAAAATGCATTTTGCCTATAATCCGAGCTTTACTTATCACACATGTTTATAAGAACTTTTGGTCTTAGAATGGAGTGACGAAGCGCCCTCTACAATAGACGTCAAAAAATAATAGTTCAATACTATGAAACGCTTTACAAAATTAGAAAAATTAATTTCCAAAGAGCAGACCGTCCACTAAGAAGCAACAACTACTTCTCGGGCTACAATATTTTAGATTATTTAGGAAACATCCTGTATTTCGGGAAGAGTGCCAAAAGGATGGTAGAGTAATGAATAGAAACTACAAATTTCACTTTTCAGGAGAAATGGAATATGATTTCTCGTTGCTTAAAATCTCAGAACTAAAATCATAGTATTTGAAGCAATTAACGGAAGACTGTCACTCATAAAAATTGAACATAAACAGGTTAAAATAACTACTATAATGAAAAATGAATTTTACGAATTGTTAAAAGAAATTACTCTTGAAGTACCGGTGAATGATGTACTCACGCTGGGGGGACTTCAACGCAAAGATCGGGAAGAAGAAATATATTAAAGAAAAGACTGGAAAAAAACCATTCATAAATAAACTAACAATAACGGCAGTGGACTCTGTGGATTTACAGCATCAACTAATAATTTCATTGTAGACCATGTTTTGATATTCAATAAATGGAATTAAATAATAAAATATATAAGGTCATGTAGGAGAGACTAAATTTAAGTATATGTAATCGCCCAAGTGAAATTGGAAATAATAAAAAATAATAATGCACACGACTGCAGAAAACGATGGAATATTGGAAAATTAAATTTACAAACTATCAAGACACAATATGTGGAAACAATAAATGAAAAAAAATAGAAACTGTCAATGAAAATAATATCGAAGTATTATGGAAAAACATTAAAGAAAGCATTGATCAGTCCCTTAGAATAAAAGCTAGCAAGGAATGGTATGATTAAGAATGCAATAATAGTTAAGACAAAGAATCAAGACAAGATCTACGAACATATGAAATGTTGAAGAAGGAAGCACCACGAAAAGTGAACGTCTGGTGTGTCATTTTTGGTAACCACATTGTTGGACCATATTTTATTGAGGGAAACTTAAATTGTTAGTCTTATCTACAATTACTCAGAGAAGCTATTGATCCCGAAATAACACGAATACTAGAAAATGATGATACCAAGACAGAAGCTTTACTAGCGTTTCAACAAGATGGGGCACCTCCACATTACTCTCTCGATGTAAGACTATTTTTAAACGAATCATTTTCTGCTCGGTGGATAGGTAGACGAGGCCCACTGTTTGAAAGGCCACCTAGGTCACCCGATTTAACTTCCCTAGACTTTTTTTATGGGGATATCTGAAAACCAAAATTTATGCCACTCAGCCAGCGAATTATTCAAGAATGTCAACAAATAACCTCAGAAATGTTGAATAATGTTCGAAACTCATTTGAGGCTCGATTGTATCATTGTATGGAAACCAATGGAAGTCAATTTGAGCACCTATTAGAATAATTTAGTATTGTTTTGCTGATTTGTTGAGAATTAAAGTGTTATAATTAGTAGAATGAAATTATCCGTAACTCCCAACTGATTGACTTTCCACTTATGAGTTATACATTTTTGTAATCCTCTTGTAGAGGAAAATCCAACAATGCAATAATGTATAGGGTGTTCCATTTAAAAAATTGGGAGTGGTGACCATAGGGGGGATGATTTTTGACGTGTTTTTTCATTTTTTCGTAAAAGTGACGCCTTCAGAATTATGTGGGATTAATAGTTTTCATTGAAATGCTCATATAAAGAAGATTTGGAGATCTATTTAATAACAAGGGCAGTGGAAGACTATTCGGATACATAATGTCACAGCACAAAAGAAATAAAGAACCGGCAAAAATAGACAAAAATGTTTGGTTGCATTACTAGAGGAGATAACCGAGAGACGCGATAAAGTCGCAGAAGAGCCATCAAAATATGAAAAATTCAAAGAAATAATTAATCAACTAAAGCAAGAAAAAATCTCTTGATCAAATCTGACACTCATAGCCACTTAATTCCCTCAGATTTCCTAAGCGCTATCAAAGTTATACAAACCATTTACCCGAACCACTCTCTCGTAACTAAAATTGAAAAGGAACTTTACATCGCTCAACAAAACCAAATTAACGTTGTTTTCATCTGGATCACATTCCACATAAGAATCCATGGCAACGAAGAAGCAGACAAATATGCCAATCAATGGCAATACAGAAATTACTAGGTTATCAGTAAGTGCGGTTGTAAAATCCAAAATTAAAGCTCAAATCAACAGCGCATGAGAAAACCAGTGGAAAAGTGCAAAAACTAAGTTGAAAGAAGTGAGAAAGTCTACAAGACCGTGGTCTATACTTCGCAAAAATCGAAATCTTCGTGAAATGTGCAATATTTAAAAGCGTTTCTTAAATTAACAGATGTTCAAGACTCATAAATGCCATTCACATGTAAAATATTTTTCCGTTTTTGGAAACTTTAACGACGCTAATGATCTTCGTGGTCGATGCATCTGACTAAATAATAAAAAAGCAAAAAAATATCGTAAACGAATTAATGAAGAATGGAGGAGAAAAATTACCAAAAACCATCTACAACTAAATATGCCTGCGGAATGGAGAGACGGATGGGTAACACAAATACTGAATAAAGGAGACCTTACGTAATATCAAAAGATGTATAATGATGTTTAATACAACTTACAAAATATTAACATCATACGACGGAGGCTAACTAGATATACCGAAAGAACGATTGGACAATACCAACAAGGATTTCGAGAAAATAAGTCGATCATAGATGCAATACACATTGTAACACAACAGATATAAAAATGTCACGAACATGATATAGACTTACATGTACTATTTTTTAAGCAGGCATTTGATAGTGTTTCTCGAGTTACCCATCAAAACGTTTAAATATAATATGTGTCAGATTAGCTAATTATCAGAATGACATTTATAGAAGTTTGAAATTAACAAAAGCTACTTCGACACTCCATTAAGTGGGCAGAAAACGACTGTTTGCATAATATGTTATTGGAAAGACAAGGTTAGGACAGGACATATGTCTCAATAGTAAAAACTAATAAAAACTAGACGTCAAAGTTAATAGTTTAATACTATTATAACGCTTTACAAAATTTGAAAAATATTTTTCAAACAACAGACCGTTTCAACGTAGTCTCCAGTCCGGGATTATGCTCCCAGGGCTTCTGGACGAATAGCATCTACCTTGTACTGATGAGACACAAGTACGCCGAAACCGGTCTACAAGTGATGTTGTCCCTTCTAATTACAAACCAGAATTGTTGGTTCTATCTTACAGATATACCAACCCCGTTTAACTTAGAAGTGTAATTCAATGTCTGTCGGGGCATATAGCCCGAGAAGTAGTTGTTGCTTCTTAGTGAATATTTTTCAAATTTTGTAAGGCGTTATAATAGTATTAAACTATTAACTTTGACGTGTCTATTGATCACGCTTTACTAAAATATGACAATTTTTTTACAGGCAAATGTAATTAAGGAAATAATAAAAAATAATTAGAGTGGTTCGTGCAATTAATAATACATTCATTAGTTGGAGAAGGGAAAAAGTCTATTTATTTTGGAAGTAGAAGTGAAAATGTATATTTGCTAATAAAACTTACCATAATCCAAATATAATAAGTGGAACTACTAGCAATAACACAAGTGCCCATAAGCCATTATTTCCTTCATTTCCAGTATATGGTTCTTGGGTTGTCGAATCATCAGCTATCTGTTGAGTTCCCTCAGTAACCACAAACTTTTGTCGAAATTTCGATCTGGTAAACCCGTTACATCTGTTAACCAGAAATACGGCAATGCTATATTTTGTTCCTGGTTCTAAAGCAGGATTAGAAAAATTTGTACTACTTATGTTATTTCCAATTTCGAAGTGGATGGATGTATTTACATTCATTGCTTTATATAAGATACTTGTATTTTTTAGTACTTCTCTATTTTCATTCAAACCTTTTTTAAACTCTAAAAGATCTTCTTTGTTATCATTGGGGGATATAACTATATAAACGAAGTTGATAGTTGTCACGCTTTCATTAATATCGTTAACATCCAAGCTAATTGTGGTATTTGTTTTTTTATAAGAAAAGTTCGCGATATCTGGTGGATGAAATGGTGGAGATTTAATCTCGTCGACTCTTGTATATTCTCCGGACTTGAATTCGTTGTGTGCCCTGATGCGGAAATTAAAACGTTCACAAGCTGTAAATTCTCTTTTAATCTGAAAAATCATTAAATAATGTTTTGAAAAATTGCTTATTGTGATGTTAATTCAGCAGGGCTTTTGGTTTAGTGTTATTTGCATTAACTGCTTTGAACGTTAGTCTCCTGTTATGTGTAAATTTTTGTTTTCGTACATCATTGAATTAACATAGGTATTAGTAATAAAGAAACTAACAGGAATACAAGTGGCAATTCACATATAAGATTATCCACTTCAGGAAAAATCGAAGGTATCTTGATACACAGGCTAATGTCATCCACTTCGTACCTCCTACATGATTAATAATAGTACATTTTAAGTGATAATGTGTACAGCGCTTTTCACGACGACCGTCGTTTTCGTGATATTTAGCTTTTTATGATATTTAAAAAAAAATAACCATACATCCATCAGTGAATTATGCACAATCTATAATTAAAAACAATTGTTAGCTAGTTTGTTTGTCAGATGTTGAGCAATTAATCAAAAATATTTATTTTCCTTAAGCGTCATGCATGGTGTTCTGAATTTTTATTTCAATCTTCTAAAACTCGATTTTTTCAAATGAAAAACCCTTTATATTTTTACATTTTTGGATTCCGCAGATAATTTTAGACTCATTTTCTTCCACAAGCCCTATTGAAACAGTAATTATTGTTTCTTACATTAACGGGAGAGCGGTATAGTAGACATTTCCAGGGAAGTATTGATTTTCACATGTGACAAGTGCACAAGCGTTTTCACGCTAAGCCTGAAAGAGGAAAGTGTAAACGCTGTCTGATGTCTGGTCTCTCTGAATCTATCGCTAAGAAAGAGAGGCGAGGCGAAATAAAATTCGTTTGAAGCCGCAGAGATCTTGAAGAATTAAAATTTGAAAACAATAAATGGTTTAAACGATAATTTTTATCTCTGGTAAGTTTTGTTACATTAATTAAAGACATAGAGATTAACTAAACTGTCGATGTGTTTGTATTTCAATGGAACGACATAGGAATTCATATTTTAACATGGCGGAAGCTTATAAAAAATGAATATCTGTTCTTCCTATTGAATTTTGCAAACGTTACTACTATTCATTTACCTGTTGTTTGATTTCCAAATTCTCACCTTTCTATTTCCTAACATATCTATTTGTACAGAATTCAAAGATAACCAAATTTATAAAACAAAAAAAAACATTCAGGGGCATGTCTGTTCACTTTTTTCTTTAGTTAGAAATGTAAAATATTTAATTGTGAAAACCTTTTTCTTTCTTTAAAGAGAATTCAATGTAAAACATTCAATTGTAAAAACCTTTTTTATTCCTTCAAGTAGGATTTGATGTAAATCAAGTAATTGTAAAATTATTATTTTCTTGGGGGTTTAACAAATTGAGTAATGATGGAATCTGTAATTTTTGTATATCTTTTAGCGGTTTCTATGAGGTTTCTATGAGGTTTCTAAGAAGTTGATACGAGATCTGTATCTAAAACTTAAATAGTTTCTAAGAGGTTCCTACAAAGCCTGTCTGATGGTTATACGAGGCTTGCCTGAAGTGCATACCTCTTAGTGTTCCTGAGTGCCTCAGAGGGTTCTGTGAAGCTTAGTTCATGCTTTATTTTGAAATATTATACATCAAACTTCGTGCCATTTTAAACTGCCAGGCGTGCCAAGTCTGGCACGCGTGCCTTAGCTAGCCTTTTTGGAAACATTTCCTCTATATTTCCTTATATTATTATCTAGATTTTGTAATTTTCATTATACTTGCCTAAATAAACAAAATTTCAAATTGTTTAACAATTTTTGAAAAATTAAGGATTCAAAAAATTAGATGTAATAAAATAGTAAGCGACCGTTGAATACCAAAATGAAGAAATATTAACAGATGGTATTGAAATAATAGACAGATTGAAGGAATATTTTCAAAAACTATTAGTTACGACTGATAAAGAATATAATATAAAAAAAACTGAGTCTGTAAATAAGGAGCAAGGAACGGAACGTTGAAGGACATTATAGAAACAATACAAACATTAAAAAAGGTAAAAGCTGCAGGTCACGATAAAATAACTTCAGAAATGATAATAAATTTGGGAGAAAAATGAGCAGAGTTGCTTTTAGATGTTTGTAATGAATCATGGTCTGAAGAAAAAATACCAGAAGAATGACATAGAGGAATACTTCTACCAATACATAAAACAGTAGAGTTAAGTAGTGCAGCAACTACAGGGGGATAATGTTGTTGAGTTCAGCCCGTACGAACAAAATTATTTATAATAAATTAAAAACAACCCATCATCTGAAACATTTGAGACAAAACAGGGATTGAGGCAAGGTGGAGTTCTAAGCCCATCTTAGATAAACAGAGATAATTGAATGTGCATTTGCTGACGATCTAGTTATAATGGTCAATACTGAAAAATGACTTCAAAAAAATTTAGACAAATAAAACAGGACTCTAAAATTGGATGGAATAAAACATAATGATGAAAGCAAAAATCAAGAAAGGTTGAACATACGAATTAACGATATAATAATGTATAATCGTACAAGTTACCTACTTCAAATACTTAGGAACAACAATTTACAGCACTAGAAACCAGGAAAGGGATATTATGGAAGGAACAGAAAAAGCCATAAAAACTTGCCGCATGTTGAAACCTGGATTTATTAATAAAATATAAATCTCGAAAAGTGTCAAAATGACAGTATTCCAAACAGTTTTTAGACCGATACTTACCGAAACGTGGGTACTGGACCAAAAAATAAAAAGCAGAATATCAGCTATAGAAATGGAATACCTGAGAGCCGTGAAAGGAATAACAAGACGAAACAGAATAAATAATGTAGATATAAGAGAGGAGCTGGATATAAAATCCATGCTAGATTTTATAGAAGGAAGAAAACTTTTCTGGTGGGAACATCTACAGCCGATGGGGGATACTAGATTAGTTAAAAATGTATGGGAAGCAAAGGTGATTGTTAAAAGAGGCAGAGGTAGACCAAAAGAATCCTGGAATAACAACATATTCAAGATATTAAAGGAAAGAGGGAAAACAATGATGGAAGGAAAACGATTAGTAATAAATTGGCAAGAATGAAAAACTTGTTGAAGAGACAAATAATTTTTTTTCTCCCTACGCCGAAAGGTACAAGGGAATTTAAATATTTATACCATCGACATTTTAATTTTGAAAGAAATGTTAACTATTACTTGTTGGCATGTAGAACAAGAAAAATATAATGTTTGTAGATTTGGAAGCAAGCCCCAGGCTAGTCTTAAAAGCAATTAGTATGTTGAGGGTTTATCAGAGAATTGGTAATCAATGGGCCTTTTCAGTAATTTTCTTTATTGCTTTGATTTAAAGTATCTTATGAGAAAATGTCCCTATATTTTTTATTTTTCTTTTGGAGCAGGATTTCTATCCAAAAAAAATTATCAAAAGTGTGGAAGGCAAGCGCAAGCTTTGAACGTGACGTCACGCACCCCACCTCAGGACGTCAGGTAGCCTAAGATTTGGCCAGCACAGGCTAATTCACTTTGATGCAATTCTGACAAATGCTGCCAACATAATAATTCCAGGTTATATTACGTCAATTGCCCCAAAGTCAAACGAGTGATCAATAATATTTTTTTTTACAGTTTATTACTGTGAACGAACTTTAAAATTTTGACAACAAAGAATATTGATGTTGGTTATTTCATAGCATATTTGTTTTACTATTACCATTTTTTAAAAATATAGAGATAGGTGGTGAAACGCCGTAAAATTCTCATTTGACGTCCCTCCTTTCCCCACTAATAGTAAAGTGTTTAAGGAAGTGGTGGTGTCTAGCGGAAACTAAACGAAGTTCGCAGATCTTCAAATTTGTCATCATGAATTGAAATACGGTGGCAGGAGAAAAATAAATAGACAAGTTACATTATGAGGGTAATTAGATATTATGTGGCCAAAAATATGAAATAGAACAAACAAGTTAATTTCAGAAATAGAGATTGATGCGAGTAAAAATATTGTTGAATATTAAAAAGGTGAATATGGAGTGCGAAATATCTGATCCATAATTTATACAGATTATTACCATTTAACTGGAAAACGGCAACAGTATATTGACTCAAACCGTTCAGTGATATTTTTATTATTAAACATTCTCAATAGAAAATATTTTTTTGTGGTAAAAGTATTGTTGTTTGCCATATACAATATGAATTACAACATATTAGAAATGACTGGTTTTAAAGAATTGACAATTTTGATTGTTTTTCAGGATTTCTATTGTTAGATGCTTTGGAGGTTGTTCAATCTTTAAATGAAGTGTTACAATAATAATATATTTGTTTTCCTATCAATTATTCCAATATATAATTACCGTGGCTTTCACAATGTTTATTATTAGATTAAAACCAAATACTTGTAAAAATCATACATTCATTTTTACGCATATGGTACCTAAAATTTCATCCTGATGATTTTTTTTGAAAATCGCACAAAAAAAATGTTATAAAAAATTCATTATTAAATGAATATAATAATAGCCATTGCGGCTCTACAGATAGGAAGTAAAATAATGAATACTATAAAGGTGGGGGTGAGTTAGAGAAAAATTAAGGTTGGAATGATTTTGAGAAAGTCATCAAATTCCACATCATTTTTAAGGCATGTTTATGAATTTTTTTTATTTCTTCCTCATTATTGCCAAAAATATTCATTAAAACGTGCGTTTGAAATTTTTCGACGTCGATTTTTCTTAAAAAGACAAAACCTGTCGATATTGGATGATGGGTTTGAACCCTTTACGCTTTATATTTAAAAATGAAAAAAATATTGTGATTCGACATGGCGAGTAGGTATTGGAACGAAAAAAATTACACGCTCACCCCATACTATAAGGATGGGAAGGGGTGAGTTAAGGGAAATACTGGGGTTGGGGTGATTTTAAGTACGTTATCAAATTCTTTAAAGGTAAGTTCACCAATTTTCATATATTTTTTTTATTATTGCCAAAGATACGCCAAATGTGCTTTCCTTTGTTTACATCAATATTATAGTTTTGAGCTTATTCTGTAGGTTACAGAATGGAAATAAATACCGTCTAAAAAGTTCTACAAAATATAACAGTGTCTCACTTTTCTTGAATAAGATTTTGATTATTTTGCTTTATTCAAAATATATTCACATATACATTACTTGAGTTGATTGTAGATGATATTATCAACTTTCTAATTAACATTTTTTTCCCGGAGCGAGAAATATTTCAATATTAATCTGTAATATGTGTATCAATTTGCAATAATAAAAGAAAAAATATGAAAATTCTCCATTTTCTAACCTACAGAATAACCGAAAAACTAATAAGCAGAGATAAGGAAGGTTACTATTAAGTAAACAAAGGAACGACGTAATTGGCTTATCTATAGCAATAGTTAACTCGTAAACATACCTTAAAAACAATGTAGAATTTGATGACGTACTGAAAATCATTCCAACCACAATATATCCCAAATTCACACGTTATAATATGAGGTAAGCGTGTAATTTATTTTTTATTTCCAATTTTATATTGTACAATATACACATGCCAAGTTATAACTTTTTATTCCTATCCGTAAAGCCGCAATGGCGATTGCTATATTCATTGAGTGATTAATTTTTTGATATATTTTTTTAAACTTAAAAAAAAGTTATCAAAATGAAATTTTGGGTATTAACGGAGAAGATAATGAGATATTTAATGCCAAAGTTAAAAATAGATTTTTACAATATTTCCACTAAGTCCACCTAATAGTGTACAAAATATTATATACATGTTGAATAATAAATTTTTTGATTACATTTTTTGTGTATAACTTTCTAAAAAAAGTCATCTAGATTAAATTTTAGGTACCACCATATACGTAAAAAAAACTACGTAGAATATGGTACCAAATTTGAAAATTGATTTTTACATTTTTTTCACAAAATTACCCCCATCCCCTAAGGGCGGGGGTGGGGTAATTAAAGTAGATCAAAATCAAAGATAATGAGCCCAAAATACAACCCTGTGAATTTTTTACCCAATCTGGACCTATATATTTCAATCCTATCTAACTAGAAAAATTATGTGTACAAATACATTCAATACAATAATAATAAAACAATTCAAAAATTAATAAGACAAGTTCAATGAAATACGGAAACTGCTACTTGCTACTGTCTTAAATAAAACAACCAATCGAGTGATATTAGTTATTGCCATATCGAGTTCACACGAAGTTTGAAACCTGTAAGGTTCATTTCGTTTATACCTAGTAATTATTCAATAATCACCTTCTTATAAGTGATAACAAATTGTTGCAAACTCTGACCATGAATTTCAAAATGGACCATTTTGTAGATAAATTGAAAATTGTAACTTTGGCAATGATTAAAATAAAATTGGATAAAATATGGCGACGATCACATATGGTGGAGCTGCAAACACAGTCGCCATCTATCGCTGTACCCCATTTTCTTCAAATTTAATTCCAGTAAGCTTAACTAACTATCTCTATATAAGGTTCGTTCCAACTGGCGATAGAACCGTTCTAGGTATTGTTGGCGCAAGTGCTGTATTTCTATTGCGTTCCATCTGATTATAGTATCGTTTTTGGGATGGTACAAAAACTACCTTCTGGAAGGGGCGATAAAGTTAATGTGTCCATCCCTAATTCGAGTTTGCACACTATACAGTACTCGATACGATTCCAGAATGGTTCTTAAATGCCAGTTGGAACAAACCTATTTATTAAACAATGCTATTACTGCAACTTATTAATTTAATTGTGTGATCCAAAACGGAAAAGGAATTCTAGTAGCAGTTATACCTTAGTAAGTTATCCAAAAGGGTTAGGAAATAGCAATTTTGTATATAATACCATTGTAGTACTAGCATAGAAATATGAAATTATAGTTAAAAAAAATTATACAAATAATTTTTAACGAATGAGAATATGTTACTTTTATAATAAATCGATTTTTAAAAATCGATAGATTTACTGATATCATGCATCGCTTAGTTTTTATTTCAAGCTTATTTTTATTAACTTTCAAAATTAAGATCAATTCCAAAATTCAAAGAAACCATAATAAAAAATTATAATTCTCGAGTTTTGGCAGTGACCTAAGTAGAATTACCTACCTTGTAAGTGTATGTCAACTTGTATTTATTAACTGCCAAATTATGTTTTTCGTTTTGGTTGATTATTAAATCAAAACTTGTCAAACGTCCATTAGTATTGTTTGGGTGATTCATACTAAAATACAAATCATTCTCATCAGACCAATGATATGTAAAATTATATGGTGGTTCTGGTCCTAAAATCAAAAAGTTCTATTATTGCCAAATTCTCCGGGCTATTTTAAGATTACTAGAAGGTAGGTTACCTGGTAACAGCACCAGAAGCTGTGTTACGTCAGTATAACTTTCCCACTGAGAATATATTATAGTGTTAGTGCCATTACAGAAAATAATTAATATTTTAATCATTCATGTTAAAAAAAATTAAGTTGAAACTATTTATATTGTTACGTCGGACCTGTACTGAGGATATGTAGAGGTCCATGAAGAAAAAGAAGAAGACATACATCTAGAATAATCTAGAACTGTCATCGAAAAGTCTAGAAATGTCATCGAACAGTCGAGAACTGTCTGGAACAGGTGAAAAGGATAAAAAGCGGGACAATTGACATTAGTTAGTTTGTGAACTATTAGAGAGTTGAGTTCTGTGTTCTGATAGTGAGACGTTATTAGTATTGAATTTTTAATGTTAAAGTTGTAGAAATAAAGAAAGTTTAAGAAGTCATAAGGAGTAACATTGATGACAGCGGTGGATGCCCGATCCGTAGTGTCAACTTTTATTTAAAAATGAACAAAACTTACTAGTCAGAGGGCACGTTGACAATCAAAATTGCACTTTCGTCATTGATACCGGTGCCACCAAGTCTTTCATTCGAACAGGGATTCTGAATCGGAAACTACAACCTACTGAAAGGAGTTTAGTTCTTGAAACAGCTGCAGGACACACTATTCCTGTTCGAGGAGAAATAAAAGTAACTATAAAGATTGGCAATACTCTGATAAAACAATTATTTCTGGTAGCCGTTATTATAGATCAATGCATCGTTGGTATGGATACTGAGCAAAATAAATTGATCATAGACCTGCAATATAAAATTCTAGTAATTGTAAATGAAGAGATAATCCTAAATTCGGAAGAAGAGACTTCTAGTAGTGGACAAAGATACAGAAGTTCCCGAAAATTCTGAAGGAATCGTCTTCGTGAGACTTAGTCAAAAACCAAAAGATCTACATTTGGGCATTGTAGAAAGTGAGGAACTAGTGAATGAAGGAATTCTGTAAGCTCGATGTCCCGTCAATGTAGATCAACCAATTCCAGTTGAAGTTGTAGAAATAAAGAAAGTTTAAGAAGACATAAGGAATGTTCACTGTTTCAAACGGAGGCCTATTATCTGGGACATATCGTTTCTGCAGAAGGAATTAAAACCGATCCGGCTATTAAAGAATGGCCTAAATCAAGGGACAAAAAGGAAATAAGGAGTTTTCTTGGACTTTGTTCAGATAACCGAAAATTTGTCAAGGACTTTGGTCGAATTGCTAAACCTCTTCATCGACTTACTGAAAACAACATTGAATTTAACTGGACGTCGGATTGTCAAAATGCTTTCGTAGCGATGAAAAACGATTAACCACAGCACCGATTTTAGCCTACCCACGGGAGAAAGGAACATTTATTTTGGATAGTGATGCATCCCAACACGGCATAGGCGCTGTGCTATCACAAGAAGGCTGAGAAAAATTATTGCGTCACCAGAAAAAAACTTTTGGCTATTATCAAAGCCATTGAACACTTCCATTCTTCTTCCTTTTCTTTTTGTTATTAGAAGTGACTATAGCGCCTTGAAGTGGTTAATGAATTCCTTGGAGGACGATATAACTTTGTAATAGTACACCGAAAAGGACTTCTCCATAGCAATGTCGATATACTTTCCAGGCGACCCTGTTTAGAACGAGAATTCCGGTATTGTAAAAGGCCAGAAGAAAAGGAAAACGCAGTGGAAGAAGCTAGTCTACAGATAACCACTATCAAGCCAGAAAGTGATGATAATCAGAATCCCCTTGAAATCCTTAGAAAAAGTCAAAAGAAAGACAATGACTTGAAGGTTATAAGAGAATGGCTTAAAAATGGAGTCAGATCTACTTGGCAAGAAGTAGTCAGATATAGTGGAAGCTTGAAAGAGTACTCGGCTCAGTGGGATTCACTGTATCTTCATGATGGCCTATTGCATCGAAGATGGGAAAGCCCCGATAAAGTACGTATAATTCACCAATTGGTACTGCCAAGATCACACATCAGAACTGTGTTAGAAGAACTTCATAGTAGCCACTCAGGAGGACATTTTGGTACTAACAGAACACTGTCATAAGGAGACATCCTATTCGATGACATTTCTAGACTTTTCGATGACAGTTCTAGATGATTCCCGATGTATGTTTTCTTCTTTTTCTTTATGGACCTCTACTTATCCTCAGTACAGGTCCGACGTAACAATATTATAAATAATTTAAAAATAAAAAATAAAGCAGCAGTTCGGATGGTTGGGAACAGAACAATAGATCTGTCAGGAGGAGAATAGGAAAAAAATATAATTTAAAATCAAAATTTGGACTTTGGTCTTGATTTTGGAAAGCAGTTGAAAAAAGAAGCATTAATCACATACGGCATCCCATAAAAGTAAGAAAATCTTAATAAATCACGCAAAAGCTTCATCAAAAAAAGTCATCTAGATTAAATTTTAGGTACCACCATATACGTAAAAAAAACTACGTAGAATATGGTACCAAATTTGAAAATTGATTTTTACATTTTTTTCACAAAATTACCCCCATCCCCTAAGGGCGGGGGTGGGGTAATTAAAGTAGATCAAAATCAAAGATAATGAGCCCAAAATACAACCCTGTGAATTTTTTACCCAATCTGGACCTATATATTTCAATCCTATCTAACTAGAAAAATTATGTGTACAAATACATTCAATACAATAATAATAAAACAATTCAAAAATTAATAAGACAAGTTCAATGAAATACGGAAACTGCTACTTGCTACTGTCTTAAATAAAACAACCAATCGAGTGATATTAGTTATTGCCATATCGAGTTCACACGAAGTTTGAAACCTGTAAGGTTCATTTCGTTTATACCTAGTAATTATTCAATAATCACCTTCTTATAAGTGATAACAAATTGTTGCAAACTCTGACCATGAATTTCAAAATGGACCATTTTGTAGATAAATTGAAAATTGTAACTTTGGCAATGATTAAAATAAAATTGGATAAAATATGGCGACGATCACATATGGTGGAGCTGCAAACACAGTCGCCATCTATCGCTGTACCCCATTTTCTTCAAATTTAATTCCAGTAAGCTTAACTAACTATCTCTATATAAGGTTCGTTCCAACTGGCGATAGAACCGTTCTAGGTATTGTTGGCGCAAGTGCTGTATTTCTATTGCGTTCCATCTGATTATAGTATCGTTTTTGGGATGGTACAAAAACTACCTTCTGGAAGGGGCGATAAAGTTAATGTGTCCATCCCTAATTCGAGTTTGCACACTATACAGTACTCGATACGATTCCAGAATGGTTCTTAAATGCCAGTTGGAACAAACCTATTTATTAAACAATGCTATTACTGCAACTTATTAATTTAATTGTGTGATCCAAAACGGAAAAGGAATTCTAGTAGCAGTTATACCTTAGTAAGTTATCCAAAAGGGTTAGGAAATAGCAATTTTGTATATAATACCATTGTAGTACTAGCATAGAAATATGAAATTATAGTTAAAAAAAATTATACAAATAATTTTTAACGAATGAGAATATGTTACTTTTATAATAAATCGATTTTTAAAAATCGATAGATTTACTGATATCATGCATCGCTTAGTTTTTATTTCAAGCTTATTTTTATTAACTTTCAAAATTAAGATCAATTCCAAAATTCTGAACTTACTGAAAACAACATTGAATTTAACTGGACGTCGGATTGTCAAAATGCTTTCGTAGCGATGAAAAACGATTAACCACAGCACCGATTTTAGCCTACCCACGGGAGAAAGGAACATTTATTTTGGATAGTGATGCATCCCAACACGGCATAGGCGCTGTGCTATCACAAGAAGGCTGAGAAAAATTATTGCGTCACCAGAAAAAAACTTTTGGCTATTATCAAAGCCATTGAACACTTCCATTCTTCTTCCTTTTCTTTTTGTTATTAGAAGTGACTATAGCGCCTTGAAGTGGTTAATGAATTCCTTGGAGGACGATATAACTTTGTAATAGTACACCGAAAAGGACTTCTCCATAGCAATGTCGATATACTTTCCAGGCGACCCTGTTTAGAACGAGAATTCCGGTATTGTAAAAGGCCAGAAGAAAAGGAAAACGCAGTGGAAGAAGCTAGTCTACAGATAACCACTATCAAGCCAGAAAGTGATGATAATCAGAATCCCCTTGAAATCCTTAGAAAAAGTCAAAAGAAAGACAATGACTTGAAGGTTATAAGAGAATGGCTTAAAAATGGAGTCAGATCTACTTGGCAAGAAGTAGTCAGATATAGTGGAAGCTTGAAAGAGTACTCGGCTCAGTGGGATTCACTGTATCTTCATGATGGCCTATTGCATCGAAGATGGGAAAGCCCCGATAAAGTACGTATAATTCACCAATTGGTACTGCCAAGATCACACATCAGAACTGTGTTAGAAGAACTTCATAGTAGCCACTCAGGAGGACATTTTGGTACTAACAGAACACTGTCATAAGGAGACATCCTATTCGATGACATTTCTAGACTTTTCGATGACAGTTCTAGATGATTCCCGATGTATGTTTTCTTCTTTTTCTTTATGGACCTCTACTTATCCTCAGTACAGGTCCGACGTAACAATATTATAAATAATTTAAAAATAAAAAATAAAGCAGCAGTTCGGATGGTTGGGAACAGAACAATAGATCTGTCAGGAGGAGAATAGGAAAAAAATATAATTTAAAATCAAAATTTGGACTTTGGTCTTGATTTTGGAAAGCAGTTGAAAAAAGAAGCATTAATCACATACGGCATCCCATAAAAGTAAGAAAATCTTAATAAATCACGCAAAAGCTTCATCATGGGCTCAAAATAAAAAATAATTCTTTATAAAATCTAAAAAATCAGATCGGCAGTATATTTTACAAGGGAAGATAATAATTTTGGGGGATTACCATTAGATAAAAAAACACGTAGAAAAGGAATATTTTAGATAGACAATAGAAATTTTGGCGTGGGAGTCTTTTTTTCTTTGGGAATTTTTTTATATTATAGTTTCTGTGTATCGATTTTAGTTAATAAGTTATTTGTTTGGTTTTAATAATTATTGAATATTATATTTTGGATTAAATTGTTTTAACATTACCATAACAATATGGCCCCCAACGTGTAGGCTTCGAATCACGTTATTTTGAGAGTGACTGTTACGTTTACTTGATCGAATCGTATCTGATTACATCTTTCTATCAATAACAATTTCAGTAATTACTTATTTTACTTAAAAAAAAATAGTCTGACATACTTAATTTCGATATAGAAAAACTAAAGGTGTTAGAATTGAAAGAAGAACTAAAGAATCGAGGACTGGATAATATTGGAATAAAAAATGTACTACAAATTAGACTAGAAATGAAGCTATTGGAATAGAATCTGGTGATTTAGATATACAAAATAATGTACAGGAGAAACAAGAAAAAACAGAAGAAATTTTAGAATGTGATGAAAATGAAAAACAGTTCAATGATGGAGGTGGTGATCTAGAAGTCGACGCCAATCACCAGGAAGAATCTCGTGTGATTATACAGGAGATAATAAGTAGTTATGTGCCTACGCAATCACAAAACTTGTCCAAAATCCAAAATATGCACGTGAATTTGCAAGAAATGAAGAATAATCTACTAGGTGCATTATAAAATGTATAAATTAAACTAGAAAATCAAAATTCCAATATGGAAAAAAACAAAATGCTGAAATAAGAGCTGACTTTACAGACCCATTTGAAAAAAAATATGAAAGACAAAATTAAAGAATGGAAGGAATAGAAAATAGAGTAATACAAGTATAAGATACTGTAGAAAACATAAACTCTATAAAAATAACAAAAATCTATAGCTATAAACATCCATAGTCTTAGCAAGATCTAGAATATAATAATAATTGTCCACATTATAAACCAATTGAAGACAAATATCCATACTTAATTATATACCTAAATTAGTAGATATAGTCGAAACTGGAAAATTCAGAAAATAAGTTTGTGAGACGAGAAATACAGTTTTAAAGTTGGATACAGTTGGATATTGATCATCGTATAACGGGGACTACATAATTTATCATGTTCATTGCTGGTTTCAAGCACACATTTATGTTATTAAACAATGTTTATATACAATGAAAACGTAGGTTCCCACTTATTTAATTGTGATAATTGATTAAAATCAAAAAAAGATAATACACTTTTTTATTTCGGAATCACTCCAAACCAATTGAATAATAATTTTAACTTTTTCTCTGTACCTAACTCAACTATAAATATTACAATATTCCTTATAGGATCCATGTATTTAGAAATTATTCAAGTGAAAGAGTTGATGATGACACAGGTACCTATTATTTTTATTTATTTTTGGTCAAATCTGAATATAAATGAATGAGTACTTACCTTCTTCACATGTATAAACAACAATGTTTTCAGTGAAAGCTCCATATTTGGTATCTACATTTTTTGCTGCTACCTGAAAACAATATATAATTATTATATTATTATATACTATAATGTTTTTCTTATTTATTTAAATAGTTTTAACGAGTGGGATGAAATTAAACACACTTGTGTGGCTAATCACTATTGATTTATTTATAGAAACACACACTGTATTAAGCTTAATTTATATACACACTTTACTTAATGTCTACTAATTTATTTACACTCGGTATAATAGCTCTAATTTATTTTTACCACTTCAATATTACACTATTTATCTTCACTATTTCATTCACTGCCCGATTACTAAAAGCTTCTGTAAACTGTCTGTGAACTAAAACTAACTCTTTACTGTCCGTTAACTATCTTTTTACTAACTGTGTTTTAACTAACTGTCAACTAACTCAAAAACTCGCGTATATATAGTCTTTATCAATTCTCGAAAATTCTCTAATTTTCCACGCTCGTCATATGCGTAAACAAAACGATCGTCTTTTATTTTCGAGTGACAGGGCCGGCTTGAGTTGGTGACCTCGCAACACACTAATATAGTAGTAGTAGTAGGTTGTAAATAAATTGTTATTTTGTACCCTCTTTTACATTCCAAAGTAACTTATATAGTATAGTTTAGTACTACAGAAAGTATATGACAAAGTAAGGCCTTACCTTTTAATTTAATTTTATATTACGACGATAGTGATGTGTAAAGGTATAAGTAGCAAATATTAACAATGTTTTGTTTTTACAATACTCCATTTACTATACTATAATAGTGCATTTTTCGCCATCGGCGTTACCATATATCACTCTACCAATGTTTACCTCATGTTCTTAAAATATGTAAAATCTTTGGCAAAACCTCGTAATATAAAGTATAACTGGAAGCGTGGATTTTTGTTACCATTCCTACCACTAGCTAGGAGGTTAACTCTGTTAAGCTACAATGGTCCTTCGAGAATGCTTTTGACCCGCTCCAAAGTATTGTAAGGAAGACTACCCAAAACTTTGGATTCGTAAATCACCAGCAACGTATTTCACCATCTTCCCTTACACCACAAGCTTTAATAATAAGTTCCAAATAACTATATCCGGTAGGATGACCGTGCACCTACACAGGTGTAGCTGAGGCATTCTGGTATTCGGACGACTCCAAGTCAAAAGTAGGTGTAGGAGTAGGAATTGTAGGGCTAGGGCTAAAACAAAAGATAAGCCTATCTAAAGACGTCACAACTTTCCAAGTGGAAGTGGCGGCGATTCACCACTGCGTTAACGAAATTAAACGACAGGAAAGGACATAGCGTTCAGTTGTCATATACACCGACAGCCAAGCTGCACTGAAGGCACTTGATCCCAAAGAGGTCAATTCTAAGCTAGTATGTGATTGTATAGATGCCTTGAACGCACTTGGAGAGCATTGCAAGGTCATGGTAGCCTGGGAACCAGCGCACGAGGGTCAAAAGATCAACAAACTGGCGGATGAAACGGCCAGACAAGGCTCATCAATTCCATTCATTGGACCGGAACCCTTCTGCGGAGTCAAAATTCGACAAAAAATATGGCCACAAGGAAGTGGGTGGCACGGAAATCTTTTTAGAATGGTGGGTAATATCACCAGTTTAGAGACATGCGAAACAATTTATTAGAGGATATTCGCTAACATTCACGGCAGACCTAAGATGCAAAGATAGGGAAACGGTCAAGGCTGTAGTTGGTATGTTAACAGGGCACTGTAAGCTTAACAGGCACGCAAAGCTGATGTGCAGATTTTCTTACCTAAAGGAGGAAACTGCAGAGCACATCCTATGCCAGTGCGACTGCCTGGCGAATGTGCGGTTGCTTGTACTAGGCGATGAGAAGCCACCGGCAAGGAATTATTTAAAAGGTTCAATCTCGAGGCTGATTGGCTATTTAAAAAGAGTCGGGCTGGGAAATGTAATCTAGATTCAGAGGACCACAATAGATCTGAAAAGGTTGCAGTAGAATAGGCTGATTAGTCACCTCATCAAATCCAATCTACTGGCTCTGGATATACTTTATTGTATTGTCATCAGAACTAAAGGTGTGTACCAAATTCTAGATCTCAATCTGTCAAAAGGAAGGGAATACAATTTTAATCACCAAATTTGATCTAACACAAGTGAAAAAGCGTTAAGAAAAGTGCCATAACGTTTTCATTTCACGCTTTCCACAACCTAACACAGTTAATTAGAGCAATCATTTCACACCTTTAGCCAAAACAATTTCGGGTCACCTTTGACAGCTCATCAACTGTAACTAGTTTGACATTCACAGATTTGCTTATAGCTTAGACTAATTAAAAAACAAGATACCAAATTAATTACTTTTTCCGGGTTAGCCAATATCGTCCCACCTCTCTTTTCCATCTTTTTCTCTCCTAGCCACATTGTAGCCATATTCCACATGCTTCTATCCAATAAAAAATGGTTTTTTTTAATAAACATTGTCTTTTGTAATATTGTATTATTAAAATACTAGTAAAATATACATCAAAAATTTCTCTTAGTGAAATATCAGCAGCATAAATTTAATTGATTATTAGCGACGTTGCCGGAAAGTAAGTTGAATTTTGGTGGTGTATTGTGTTATTTTTTAGATTTGACATTTCGAAGTGACGTTCATCAGACTTTTTTTTGAATACTATCGATCCCAGCTTTATATAGTATCAAAAAAAGCATTTCAAAAATGTCTTGCCAAGTGTGATAAAAATGTTGATTACTTGTAGCTTTGAGTAATTTTATCACTCAACGTTTGTAGTCTTTTGTAGTTTGCATTGGATCGGTAGTTGACTATCAACAGCTGTTCTACATACTGAGTTATCACAATATGATATAATATCATAATTACTTATTTGATTTTGGCAAAACAGTGCAAAATGTGTTATTTTTGTGGTGATGAGGTTAACTGATTGCTAAGCTCATTTCGCTACAAACAATAAATGGGGGTGATGAGGCGTCCAGCTCAATTCGCTGTGACACTCAAAAAGAGATAATCAGAAGATATTAGGATACTTAGCTCAGTTCACCACGACACTGGTTAATGAGTTATTTAACAACTAGCTCAGTTCTCTGCGACGAGGGGTATGAACTAACAGAAATAAATTTGACGTTTTTTTAATACAATATGCTCACTGAAAATTCCCAGCAGCTGACATTTAAGTTCATTTTTCCAACGGTGGAAAAATGTAGAAAGAACCATTTATCTGCTCTTGTGGTGGTCATAAGCTGGTTCACAGAATAAACCTAGAAGGACGTCCAAGCTGGACCCTCCGTCTGGTACAACCGATCAAAGACTAAACTGGTTGAGAGTCTTGGACAAGCGAAAGTTTCTGCCATTTATTTTTGTACGTTCATTTCTGACAGCCAGTCTGAAATAACAGCACTGAGCACCAAAGTTACCAGTTACTAGTCCTTGAACCACGACTGGGATAGAAAACTATCTCGGATCGGTTGGACTGTGAAACGAGGGTATACTGCAATGAGTCACCAGGCTTAAGGAAAAACAATGCGTTTATCGTCCAGCAAGGCTTCTGCCTTGTTGGAGAAGAGACGAAGAAGATCGGGTCTATCAGTAGATAGACTCGCCCCTTCTATCAACCTTCTTGTAAAGATTGAACTTTCAAGGGTGATCTTCCTTGGATTTTGAACAGCCCACTCACAGAAACCAAACCAAAAATAGGCATATCTATCCATTTTGATGTGTTGATTTCCTTGGTTGCCTATGAAAGTACTGGTACCTAGATGTAGGGCTCCAATCTATGCCTACTGTATCTAAATGGTTTTTTAACTTTTAATGTACCTTTGAGGCCGGCGGTTTATAGAGCAGGTATAAAAGATAATGAAGAAACTTGATAATAAGACGATTAGATAGTTATGAACAAACAACTTGAATATAGAAAAAATATGGTTTCTGTTAAAACCTTTGATATTTAGTCGCAAAGGTTTGCCAATAAATCCAATTTTAGTCTTTTCACAATTTTAATGACAACTATATTTCAAAACTGACAAATCAAGTAAGTAAAGTTAAAACATACAAGGTGGAACAATTTCACATTCTACCCCTCCCCCCCCCCCCATAGATAATTTATTATTCCTCTAGTTCTAATTTACAAATTTTGGTAACGGGACGCTTATATTCGGAGGTTGAAGTCTTAACGTTGACTACTCATATTCGGGCCATCCTGTCCTGGATAGGTTACTGATATTCTGCCCAATTTCCAATTATACCTGGGCGCTTGATCGTCTACCAAGATCACCACGTCGTCAACAGATATAAGTTTATTGTCATTTCTCCATTTATTTCGTTTCGACAATGTTGGTAGATATTCTCTGATCCACCGTTTCCAAAATTCT
Organism: Lochmaea crataegi; assembly: GCA_947563755.1. Taxonomy (NCBI): domain Eukaryota; kingdom Metazoa; phylum Arthropoda; class Insecta; order Coleoptera; family Chrysomelidae; genus Lochmaea; species Lochmaea crataegi. Next base: position 11,951,436 of record OX387428.1, read on the forward strand.
CTTCTCAAGGCATCTGCTCCTGGGTCTATGGGTACTACCACCTTCACCGTTGGATGAACCAATTAAGAAGTGGTTTGGAGTGAGTGATTCATTATCTAAAGGATCGGTTGATACCCTCGACAAAGGTCTAGAATTGATAATTTTCTCCGCTCCAGCAAAGAAAGTTTGCAAAGTTTCATCCCTTAAAGACTGATCATGAAGGACTTTACCAATAACTTTTTACACTGAACCAATTAATCTCTCCCAGGCTCCTCCCATGTGAGGCGCAGACGGTGGAATAAAGAAAAATGTGATTCCACGAGAGGACATTGAATCGACTATAACAGACTGATCTATTTCTTTAAGAGCTTGGGTAATTTCTTTGGCAGCTCCTCTAAGATTTGTGCCATCGTCATTGTTATTTGCAGCGGATAGTAATTCATGTATAAAATTTCATTAAATGAAATACATTAATTAGTACCTAAAAACATCTCAAAATTCAGTAAAAACTAAGGAATAAAAGTACATAGCACCTTTTTTTTTCGGATACAGGTAACTGTTAATAGATATATTACAAAAAATATAGATTTTATATATATCTGAGAGCGAGGAGAATTATTTATCGAAACATTGGCATTAGTAACGGTGAAAAGAGGTTATTCCCTGAAACCTATTGTACGATAAATAATATTTTAAAATATATGTCCAGATCATTTTTTTAAAATTGACTTAATAAAAATTCCTACATATCTCAAGCAAAATTTCAAATTAAGATGAGTTATAAAACAAAATTGTTAAATATCATTGAACTAATTCTCACCTTTAAGTAATAATTGTAGCCACCATACACTTGTTTAATTATTGTAGTGCAGTGATATTCTTTCCACACTTGACATTGTTCGGGCTTAACTATTATGGTGTAATTATACCAGTATCTCCGGTATACATAACCATAGGCAACTGTATATTCTTCCAAAATTCCAGTTGGTGGAGAAGGCTGTTTCCATCTAATTGAAATATAATTCTCGGTTTTAGAATATAACCTCAAATCTGATACCTTAAATGGCTCTGAAACATTTAGCAGTTTTTAATATTATATTAACTCTCACTTAGTTATTCCTTACGTGGTGAATAAATCGACTTAACACATAAAAATCTATTTAAATAGTTAATAATTGGAATTGTTAATAGGTACTAAAATATTTGTTACTAATATACAGAGTGTCTCTGTTTCATATTTTACTTTAATATTTATAATAAATTTATATATTATATAGTTTTCGAAGTATTTTATTTATGCCACAATCCGACACTATTCATAAAGTAACTACCTACGATCATCTCAACTAGTCTTGTAGTAAACGATTAGCTGGGATGATAATACTAAATATGTAAATATCAATTTTATAACATCTCCTCCCTTAAAAAATTTTAAAATACCGTAACATCCACTAACGGACCTTGAAGTTTCACCGGCTCAGTTAGTATTTTCCCGGTGATTGCGTACAAAAATACCAATTATAACCGGGCTGTTGGAGCCAGAAATTCAAACAAATATCACGGAGAAAATTCAACAAAACAGACATCATCAAAAGAAACTGTATGATCGTCCAGCAATCCACTGTCAGAATTACAAGTGGGTCAGTCAATCAGTGTTCTTAATCATAGGAAATGTATTTGGGAGAAGGGATTGGTTATTGAATGTCTTCCACATTGTTCATATATGGTGACAATCAAAGGACATACTTTTCGAAGACATCCAATTGATCTTCGTGTATCAGTAAGTGAACCAACAAGCTAGAAAGATTTGGAACTACCAAGTTCTGAAAATGAAACTCCCACTATACCACCTGTTGAAGCTACAGCATCGAAACCTGAGCAACCACAACTTGGAAGAAGTACTCGTACACATAGAGTTCCAGAAAGGCTCAAATGTTGTGTTCAGCTTTAAGCGAGGAGATGTTATAAAATTGATATTTATATATTTAGTATTATCATCTTAGCTAATCGTTTATTACAAGACTAGTTGAGATGATCGTAGGTAGTTACTTTATGAATAATGTCAGAGTTTGGTTAGTTTTGTTTCATTACTATATCTCTTTGAATTTAAATAAGCTAGAGAGATGAATATGCTTTATTGTTAAGAACAATTGCTACAATTTTATGAACAAAGTGATCTAAAAACTTAATAAGTAAACAATAAAATGAGAAAGTAAAATACAATAATTCCAACGTTAATAGTAAATGGGTATTTCAAATAGGCGATTATTCTATGTTAATACATATTTAAAATTACAAGAATTTAAAAATAATGTTCATTCATTTAAATTACATTCCAAAAAAAGAATTAAGCTTCTTTAAAACACAGCAATACTATGAGTCGTAGGGAACAGTTTTTGAATTTACGCAATCAAAATGGAATCATTTTATCATTTACTTCATCACACAATACCATTGGTCTACCATCATCAACATCATTACAAAATTTCTACCACGTCAAACTACTACATGGGATGAGGGTATGCTTGAAATAAAATTTTGAACCATTTCTTGACCTAGCTATTCTTATTCATCTATGGAAACTTCCTCGATATGTTGTAGGGTTTCTCATATATAGAATACTGCTCATATAACATTAAAAATAATAGACTCAAGTATTACCTTGCCTTCTAAAACAAAAACTCCATGAACTAAAGTAGATCCTACTTTCAGCACAAAGCCAAATTCAAAATATTTGTAGGCATGTAAACTTTTTAAAGCCTCCATCTGTTATTTGTTGCAAAAACTTTGTGAAAATACCAAATAACTGTTTATAGCCATATCTAGGGGTTCTTCCATTTTTAGAATGTGGTCAAAATACAATGAAGGTTTACAAAGAAACACAAAGTCAAACCACCACGTATACAATTAATAAAATCGACGAAAAAACTTTTGAATACTGTTTACCATTGAATAAACAATACAAAACTGACCAGCTGTCCAAATTGTTTGCCATAGATGGCCATATTAGGTCACTTGATCTGGATTGCCCAATGGGATTTGCAGTAGCGACGCTGTGGTGATAAAACAAACTGCTTAGATAGACGATTTTGAGGACATATTTTGTCAATTTCCCCGTATGAGTTCGTATCTAGTCTCCATGATGAATATTATGAAAAATAGCTAAATTTTCACCACAGGCATGACACCACACATTTTGAGCAGCTCAATCTTAATCCAAACATTCACACAAGCCTACTAAAGTTCATCATCCTTGAAACATGCGAAATAAAATAACATTTAACAGAAGTGAGAAATATCAAAAATGATAATAATATTAATGTTTTTTATAATAAGTAAGTACTTACCATCTGGTTGAGTCAAGAAGTCTTTGGAACCAGCATAGTCCCAGTCACTAACATTGGTTTTTGAAATTGACAATGTTATGGTATAGTTCGAAAAAGGATATATATTTTCGGTGATATTTATAATATTTAATTCATATTTACGATATACAGTTGATATATTTTGATGTATTTGGTCTTTAATAATGTCAAACTTCAAAAATATTGGTCCTTTTAAATTTGAGCATTGCGGAACATCCAAATTCACTTGAACAGCATGTTTAAATGGTATTACGTTACCTATGATAATTTTTTCGATCTTTGAAATACCTCAAATTAAAAAAATATATCAAAATACGTTAATGTTTTAACTTATCTAACAATAATTACTCAACAAATTCTTACAAAATTAAACAATTTTGAATATTCACGAAGAAGAGAGTATATAGTTAATGCATTTGTACTATTTCTTAACAACGTTACTACGTTACAACGTTCTTAGGAGGTGGGATGCAGTGGAGAGTGAGGAGTCCAACTGGGTCCAAAAACCAAAATGACAAAACCTGGAGTGTACTCTCCAACTACACATAACAAACTAATTTGAATGAAAATGTGTCAGTGGGTCTGCTACCCCCTATGCTGCGGAGATTCCTGCGATAACTACCGACATTTGGCCGCTGGCGGCGGCCCAGACAAACATTTTGATGTGAAAATTTTTGATAGAATGCCATCGTCGTCAAACATTCTCGAGCAATGAACCAAACAAACCAATTGGGTGTAGTCGAAATTATTTCGCGATAAAGCCGCTGCATTCTATGCCCCCAATGCTTTGATTTCTGTGATTGGCTTTTCAAACTTCACTAAGAAGTTAATAACCTGTGAAGAGGTGAGCCTATCTACATCCTCAGGGAACGCAAACCATAGAATGTGTTCCGCTAATTTAACTTCTAGGCAAAGACGACACTAGGTGTTTTCGACCATCCTTATTCTGTCCAGATGATAGTTAAGCCTGTAGTGACCAGTGAAGATTCCAGTTATAGACCTGATCCAACCCTGTCCATATTCAGTAAGGTTTTTGCTTTGAGTTTTGGAGGTCCTTTGATAAAAGCTTTGGCTTACCTTGAGCGTGGTATCTCAGCATTGTGCTCTATCTGGTCCAGATTTAAAGAGATTTACTGCCAGGGCTCCGGGCCTATAAAATGGAACTGACCGTTTTTCTTCGCAAAGCTGGTCCACTACTTGGTGGTGTGACCCGGAATCGATAAAAATACAACTTTGATTGCACCCAATTGAATCAGGATTAGTCTAGTCCAAACCATTTTTGAATTGCGACTGTTCCTTCACTACAGCCTGGCTGCCAGAGGATATTTTCATTGACCTGTTACACTAACAGAATTCACCCAACGGAAAAATCTGCGGCAAAAAAGTCTGCCTGGAAGACTGTTGCATTTTGTCCAAGACTCTCAATAAGCTTAGTTTTTGGTTGGCCTGCACCAGGCGTCGAAGCCGATTCAGCTTGGACGTACAATTTGGATCTGACTGTGAACCAGCTCATGTTAGCCACAAGTAGGGAGAATTATTCCTTCTCCAATTCTTCCTCAGTTGTGAGGAATGCACGGGACAAAAAAAAAGAAGAAACGATATCACATCCTTACGAATAATCGAGATGGACTGGAAATGCGTGACGGTTGAATGTAAAGAAGAAGTGATTTCAAAACCCATAAAGAGTGCCCTTGAGGTATAGGGAATTGAGTATTACAGTTTATTAACGATGCAAGAATGGAAAACCGAAATTAACTTTTTCAACTAAAACGGTAACATTGAATAGTCCACATGAAGAAAGCACAAATTATCAAATTCACGAAAAAGACTAGAGCAAATAGTGCTCAAAGGAGCGGTGATTCCATTCGCTGAAAAAACAAATATTTTTGATCAAAAAGACTTTCAAGGAACACTCACCTTCAGAAAACCACACAAAAAGCTACCATTGCCCTCGGCAGATGTAGAAGGATGTGTGAAAAACTGGGGTCTCAACTCAAAAATGACCCAATGAATGTACACAATGTAGACCAATGGTGATAGCCTATGGACCAGTAGTGTGGTGGACAAAGACACTGCGAGTGGGAGCGTATAAAGTATAAGTATAAAGCTGTTAAGTCTCTTGTGTGTGTATACCGAAGCCATAAAAACCACTTCCACAAGTACGATGGAGGCTCTGCTGAATCTACCATCACTACACATTTTTATACAAGGCGAAGCAAGATCTGGAACGCACAGACTGCTCCAAAGTCAACAATACACAGTGCTGAATATGGAAAGCTTATCGAGGAGCTGAAAGCTTAATGGTTCAACCCATTGATGCAACAGGTACAAGATATGGTGGTGATAGAATATTTTGAGGAAATCACAAATATGGGGGGAAACGTCAAGTTTACAATTGCATTGTTTTTTTCTCAGAAGATTTCCCAAATAATACCAACCCATTTCATTTACGCGACCAGAGTACTAGAGAATAAGTAATAAAGTGGTCGTAAATCGTAAGGGGGCAACGAATAGGTAAAAAGGTAATTGTTTATAAAAGCTTACCTGATAGTACTGCAGTTGTATTGAAATTTTCTCTTGTATTTTTTCCCTGCCCTGCCGTTGAGTATCCTTTAATATTTATTTCATATTTAGTGAAAGGTTTTAGATCTCCTAGCACGTGCGTTGTTTCATATTCTCTTATATGTACATAATCATTATTTTCATCTTTTGAACAGGCAAGTGGTCTTACAATCTACAAACAAAATAAAATAGAAGAATAATCAAATTCATAGTAACATGCTTCAGGGTGATTGGTTAGTGTGATAAAGCTCAGTAGGTCTGTTATCACCAAGATACTATGTGTACCATGTGCATAAGAAATCTAGATAGCTTTAAGCTTCAGATTTCAAAATAAGTAACAATGTGACAGGGTGTTCCATAACTCGGTGTCAGATCAAAGTTATGGTTTATAAAATGGAACACAATATAAGGTTGTAATCTGTTATACAGGGTATTTGAAACGTTATAACCAATTTTCCGTAATAATCGTGTGAAGTTCAACGCCCTGTATAAAAGGATAGGAGTAAATGAATAATAATCCATTGAAAACAAACATTTTTAATGATTATCAAAATTTAGAAACACGAATGATTTCGCAAATATTCATTAAATCATGGTGAGTCAAAACTCAAGTACATTATTTTGTCAGTAATTTTTATATCATTGTTGAAAAGTACTATATATAACCATTATTCTATTTTTATCAAACATTTCGCATACCTTCATTTAGTATAGTAAAGTATCATTTAGGTATGTAATTGTTTACCAGATGTTATGTGGTGAAAATAAATTAGCTCACCAAGTGCCTTTTTCCGTTCCCTATAAGCACGACAGTCTATCCCTTATGGTGTAAAAATAATTCATTCATTCACGAATACCGCTGAGCACTTGCACGAATGAGTGAGAATATAAATATTTCATTTACTTACTATTTAGTTCGATTTACTAAAAGGTGTGTTTACGGATTAATAGAAACCATATTGAAGGTTATTCATTCATGCAAATGTCACAATATAACAAATACAAAAATGAAAAAAATTTCACCGTGTGCAGGATTCGAACCCCATGCCTACAATTCATAATTTTATGCATCCAAACCTCTATATCGCTCGGCTACGAATACATAATATTTTTGTGTTGTATATGGACCATATGATGTATGTCAATCGCGACATGCGATAGATGAACGAAAAATGTTGAAGCGATGGAATAAAAGTTTCACTTTAAAAATCAATAAATTTGCAAAAGCATTGTTAATTGAAAAATAGGTTTAGGAAAATATTCCATGTCACTATGTAACTGAACGACTTATTTTTTACAAAAACTAATGGTACGATACTAACAAGTGGTTATGAAAATAAAAAATAAAGTTAATTGACAATTAAATATGAAATAAGAAAAGCCGGTAAATGAGAAAAGAACTATTCATTCATTCATTCATATATTGGGTTGTGCTCATCAGCCCAGGCACTTGAACTGAATCTTTGTACCATTTCCCATGTTATCTACTTCCATTCCAGAAGCTTCGTGTCTTCAATAAGAGCCACTAGTTTGACTGGAGGGATTTTCAGTAGTTGTGATGGATTTATTAATTCCTCTCCAAAGTGCTTCCGTCTAAGTACTTGTAAGTTGTCGCAGAAGCAGAGTATGTGAGTAGGTGTTTCATCATCAAGTTCACATTTTCTGCACATATGTTCACTAACTTTGCCCATATTGTACAGATGTTTCCTCAAGGTGCAGTGTGCAGTCACTAAGTCGGTAACTGTCTTCAAATGTCTCTTACCCAGTTTCAGTAGCCTGGTTGAGAGTTCCTTGTCTACCTTGTTCAGTAAACTCTTTGTATGAAGGTGCCCTTGTGAAAACCCTCCAATTGAATTGGTGTTCCCTATCTAGCCAGTTCCCGATTTCCCCTCTTATGCAATATTTTGTGATTCCACAAAACGGTTCCGGACCTATGAAGTCTCCTTTAGAGCCTTCTTTAGCTAACTGGTCGGCCATTTCATTACCTGCAATCCCCTCATGTGCCGGGAACCATATTAGAGTGACTTTGTTGTTTCTTGTCAGCCTGTTGAGGGATTCTTTGCAGTTTTTCTCCAGTCTAGACCTAGCTGTTGGATTGTTTGATATTCACTCGCTCAGTGAATATAGTCTCTGGTGTCATGCTATCAAAACTCATGATGTGAAATATGGGTTCGTCTAGTAATGTCCCAGTTGTATCAGCGTGTCCTTCTCGAACATTGTTCGGGGACCATAAGTCTCCCGATTTCAGCCTAAGAATTGCCATCATTGCCTCCGCCCTTATAAAAAGTTCTAGAGGAGGAAGTCCAATAAGGGCTTCCATTGATGCCGTCCCCGAGCAGTTCTTTGCCCCGGTAATACCATGCCCATAACTCTTCTGCATTGCTAGAAAAGCCTAGTCGCCCTGGTAGTAATTTTTTCCAGGTGTGCCTTCCAATTCAGTTTGGAATCAAGGGTCACTCCCAGATATTTAACTTCTTTGGATATTTCTAGCTCTTCTCCGAACAACAGTACTCTACCCTGCGTAAGAACTCTTCTATTCGTAAAAGCAACTAGTTTGGTTTTTTTTTGGATTAACTGAAAGGTCCTCTTTAAGACACCATTCCTCCACAATTCGCAGTGCTACCTGTAGGATATTCATAACCACCTCTGGGAATTTCCCATTGGTGACAATCACTATGTCGTCCGCAAAGCCCTACGTCCATATGTCTTGTTCATTCAACCTGCAGATCAAGTCATCCACAACTAGGTTCCATAAAAGTGGTGAAAGTCCTCCACCTTGAGGACATCTTTTAGTTGTCCTAACGGTGTATGTTTTATCATGCAAATGTGCTGTTATTCTCCTATGCTCGAGCATGGATTGTATCCTTTTGCATTTGGTGCTGTTAATCCCTCTTTTTTTAAGGGAACTGTTAATTGATGACATCGATGTGTTGTAAAAAGCACCTTTCATGTCTAGAAATGCTGCAAGGGGGTAGTCCTTATGATTCAGGCTCCTTTCGAGACCTGAGACCAAATTATGCAGGACAGCTTCACCTGATTTCCCTGCTTGATAAGCCCATTGTATTCTATGTAGAGGGATGCTCTTAAGCGCTCCTTCTTGTAAGTACATTTGTAAGACTTCACGCACAAAATCCCCAAATAAAGTTACCTCCATTCATTTGAAAGCTACAAACGAGGTCAAACTTACTGCTTATTCTACAAATACTTACCTTGTAACTTATTTCATAATATTGAATTGTGCCATATATTGGGAAGGGCTCCCGCCAAGTCACAGTTACTTCATAAGGAGTTATGTCGCTGAAGTACAGATTCTGTATTTTAGCCGGAACTGAAACACACATTTGGGATTAGATCAGCAGATATTGGAATTGAACGAAAATAATTATATTTATGATTACAATGTCTGCCACAACCGTCCTGTCAGCTAATTAATATGTCAAATAGTGCAAACATTATATCGACCATAATATAAAGGTGAGTTTATACAACATTTATATAACTTAAGTGATAAGATAAGATGATACAAGAAATAAGAACTATACTCTGTTCATTCAAATTGAATTTACGTCCAATGTAAACAAAAGCACGTGGGCAGTTAATTGAGTAGGTCCGCATATTTTATTTTACAGTATACCAAATAAATAGTGCCGTTTTAACAGGGTTTTTTGAGTACAGTAGCACCAGGAGGTGGAAATTTTGAGAAAAATTCTAAAATGCACCATAACAAATAAGCAATTATGATTATTAACAATTCCTTGGACATTCTATGTGTGTCCTCCGAAAGTGAAGGTTGTCCTTTACGTTTTGAGTGTTCATTAACGTTATCTTTAACAAAAGTGACAAGTTTTTCATCGATTTATATTGGCATGTGTCTTCTTACATTTGTTGATTATTATACACAAATTCTTCTGTAGGCCAGTTATTGACCCTAGTTTATTAAATATTTTGGCATCCAGAATATTTAAATATGGCAACACAATCTACTGCTCCAAGTTTCGCTGCTGTTACTAAAACCATCCCAAGAAAAGCCACCCCGACACCTACATCATACCCTAGTACGAATCAAGCGGTCGTAATAAATGCACTCCCAGATATTGCTCTTTTTGATTACATTAAGGCAATTGGTGAAATCATGATGCAAAAAGGAATTACTCATGCTTTCCGTATAGCCAACCAACGTATTTGTATCTTTCTTGCATCGATTTCCGTCTTTAATAACCTTCTTAATTATTATCCTACAATTATCATTAAAGAAGAGATCGTCCCTATTCGCAGACTCATTAGCCCTTCCAAAAGACTATTGATATCTAATGTATGTCCCTCTATTCCAAATCAACTCATCGAGCAGGCTCTAAAAAAATATCTTGGTCTTCAGCTTCACCAACATCCGTACTGGTTCGCCTGAAGAAGACTATTCCCACATATTAAGCTTTCGACGGTCCATCTATGTAATACCTGACAAAGAAAACTTCGAAATACAAACTTCAGTCGTTATACACTACGAAAACACCGCCTTCCGTATCTTCATTAATACATCAGACAAATATTTCTTCTGCAAACAAAAGCTGGACATACTGCAGAAACCTGTCAAAACCCACCTCTCTCTTCCTCCTTCATCCCACCAGCACCCATTCACAATGAATCCGATGACAATATTCGATCAGCTCCCACTTTCCCTACCCCTACAGCTGTCTCCGATTCTTCAACCGACAATTTATCTATCCATCCACCTTTTGTCCAATCTAAACCTACCCCTACTATCTCTTGCCTCAAAAGAATGCATGCAACTGACTCAAGCCTTGAATCTCCCCCAGTAACCTTCTTACCTGAACCTCCCACGCACAGCGAAGACAAAACACCCCCTGACGGTGCCTTTTGCACTCCCAAATCAGCCCTAAAGAAAAAAACCAAAACCTTGGAAACAAATATCAGCCCCTCCGCTCGTTCCACTATAGAAAACAATAGGACCGAGTAAGACTGGCGTCTGCTTTCTTATTTCCATATCGTGTGTCTCAATATCCATTGCCAGGTTTTTTGACGTGCGAAGTTGATCTGAGTTCACCTTAATTAATAGCCAATGGTCTGTGAGGTAAGGTATTTTCAGTAACCGTTCCCAAAATCATTTGTTGTAGGTACACATTGTAGTACGATTTTGAAAGCCTATAGTTAGGCGAATTCATTCATAGTCCAGCATCTATCACCTTTGACTCATCTGTTTACCAAACGAATGAGTTGTTTAGAAATATGATCTCATTATTACACTAATCTTAACGATACTTTATAGCCATGTCTTGTGGGATTGAGTTTGATGGTTTAGTAAAAGTACCTATTACTCAATTTTCTGATGACTGAGTTTCCATTTTCCACTATAGTCCTATTTATTTGGAATCATCTGTGGTAACTCATTGCTGCCTTTTTCCTTATAAAGATATGTAACAGAATCTATTGAGAGAGCTTCTAGAATGAAGTTCCCCCATTCGATAAAAGGAACCATAGAAGTTTTGCTATTGACTGAGACTTATTTTTTATCGCACCAACTGTTTAAAATGTTTGGGGCGACTTGTCTTAAGACTTGAATATTCCATGTCCGCCCCGTCATACGTTTAGTTTCAATCGCACATATAAATGTTATAACTGGACTAAAATGAATTGAAAGATGAATAAGTTCATAAATTGATATGTAGTAACATATTAATGATAATAGTCATGTTTTTAGCATTAGTGCAATAAGCTTTGAGAATGTAGTGATGAATATTGGTACGCATCAATATGAAAGTAAATATTACCAACTTACCTCCTTCTTTGGTAGTAAAAGGTTTTGTACTAGTACTAGTACTAGTGTTCGGCGAAGGTTTGTAGATAATCACGAATGTATATTGATTATATGGGATGAGGCCAGTTATATTAATAGGTGTCTGGACAATTGGTTCATATGTTTTGATGGCAACAGAATGATTTTCTGCAGTGAGCAGACCATAAGAATATTTGTCCATTCTACAATTGAAACTTGTTCTCTAGAAATAATTGGATCAATTTATTTTTCAAACTAGGTATTTAAAACTGATATTGTTATATATTTTGGATGAAGTATCATTGGAATTATTTACTAACACGAATTATTTTCACTTGCATATGTTTATACAGTGTGGAAACCACTTATGGAATAAAATTCTTTATGTCATTATTTTAGAAAATTATAAAAAATGCCGAGACACGTCAACTTTTGAATTGAGGGGGACACTTTTTGGCGCTAATGTCATAAACGTCAGATTCACCCCCTCCCTACTGGAGACACCCCTTACATTTTTTCAAATGGCATTAGGTATCAAGTCACACCTCATTTTAAAGGTCTGGTAAATCTCTATTCAATCATTTTGTTTTGCCTTTGATACTAGCCTTCCATTGTTATTTAATCGTTGTTTAAAATTGGCTCTTTTTCAACTTTTCGTATGCTCCCACATTTTGTTATGATAGAAAGACTCTTTAAAGAATGAAAAATTTACAAATAGTAAAAAGACAACTGTTAACAAGGAAAAACTGCTATTTAATAATGCCGTCAAAGTGACCACCGTTAACATTCAGGCAATAAAAGTTGAAAAAGAGCCAATTTTAAACAACGATAATTTTCCAAAATAATGACATAAACAATTTTATTCCATAAGTGGTTTCCACACTGTATATCAGATTATGTATTGTGTTTTTTTAAGAAATACTTATGTTTAAAGAACACACTTTATTTTGTTATGCTTTCGTTAAACTCCGTCAAGTTCATCGAAACAAAATTTGTGATCATAAATCAATATCAAAACTCTCCATTGTATAAAAAAATACAGAATGATTTTATAAAAACACGTTTAAATTTTGGCGTTACCAAAATTACCTTACCAAACTGGTACACAATATATAATCTGAGTTATTACATAACTGGAGATTACATTCCTCCTCACCCCTCTGCCACTATTACCAATAAAATTTGAATAGGGAAAGTATTAAGTGTGACACTTTATTTAAAATATAATTTAATGAGTTTAAATAACGACACTTCCTATTAAATAAAAATTAAGTAAAAGTAAGTAATTATAATTTGAACTAACGTTCAATTTGAACTTGTGACGCGTTTCGCTAACACAGTAGCCATTGGTTTTTGGTAGCGATTATTGCAATAAATCAGTGAAAATGAGCCTGACGAAATCTCCAATGCAGCAGCTGCTGCTACAGCACAATTATTACCTAAAAAATCAAGGTTTAGGTACGAAAACGTTTATAATTTGTTCACGAAATGGATTAATATAAATAAATGCAAAACTAATACAGAGGACGTAATTTTGGCTTATTTGGCACAAAAATCAGAGATTGTTAAATGTACTCTATGCATGTACTCTATGCTGAAAAGTACCATTTTAGTGAAGAAAAACATAGCCACGTTCCCGAAGGTTATCGCATTTCTTAAAAGGAAGAAAGTTAGTAAAGCAAAGAAATCAGGAGTGTTCAGCAGGGAGCAGATCAACAAATTTATTAGGGAAGCAGACAATGAAACCTACCTCTTGCTAAAGATAATTTTAACAAAAAATCACGATTGTAGGAAAAAAGTATCAACTTAGTTTATTTTTACTTCCAGGTAGCAACAATTCTTAGATTAGCCGGTGCGTGTAGACGAGAAGAACTAACAAAAATGTCAATTGATCATATAAAAGACAAGGAAGACGTGTTGCTTATGAAAATACCGGATTCCAGAACACACATTGAGAGAACATTATTTGTTGTAATTGGACGAGAAAATTTGGTATTGATTAGACAATATTTATCTTTACGGTCATCCCATACTCCACACAAGAGATTATTTGTGAATTACAAAAAAGGAAAATGTTCAATTCAGCCTGTTGGTATCTACAGTTTTGGAAATGTAGAACTCAGGATTTCAGAATTTTTAAAGCTACCCAATCCTAAAAATTACACAGGCCATTGCCTTCGTCGAACTTCGGCGAGACACGGTGGCTGGAAGTCTACCAATGTCGCTGAAGGATATGTGGAAAATTCTCTTACAAACAAAATCAAAATTGCCAAGACCATTCAAAAATTATGACAGAAAATGATCAACATGAATCGGATACTTTACCTTCATGTTCTGACTTCAACAAGAGGGATTTAAATATACCAAACATTTCAAACAAATTGAATCCCTTTAATGTTAGCAATTGTTCGAATTTCAATATAAATAATAATATAAGCAATAATTAGAATGTTCCTAATTTGTTCTAAAAATAAATATTACAAAGAAACACGTCCAGAACTCGCTTACGGCTCGTCCTGGAATCTTGTCTACTCGTTCAAAAACACAGTATTTTCCGTACTTGTTACGTAATTTACTATTTCGATGATGTGTCACACTTAGTATTTTTCCTATTCGAATTTTATTGGTTATCGTGACAGAGGGTAGGAGAGGGATGTGCGACAGTTGAGATCACGAAAGGTCTCCCTTGAAATAAAAAACTACCTTTTTTGCATATTTCCAAAAAAAATTTGTCTCATCTTTACCGATATTCCCATTTAGAAATTGCTTAAAAATGAATATGTAAATATTCAAAAGCTTGTAAAATAAATTCTCAAAAGTGTATACTCTGGTATTATTGCCACATCCCCACAAAAATTCTCAATATATATTTTACCGTCAAATAACTAACTTTGCCTGGGCAAACCTGGGTATGACTTCATAATGGACTTTGCCGGCAACATATACATCATAATATATTAATTCAATATTGTTAAAGTACTACAGATATGAGGAATCAGTTTTAAATGAATGAGTATCTAAGTCGAATTATTTCAGCTTCGATCAATTAAAATCGTTTATCAGTTTGTTTATCATTTCTCATTGGCCGAATAAGAAAAAAATTCATGCATTTATTACTATTAAACAAGCAATGTCCTACCTTAAATTCAACAATTGCACTAGTATTAGATGGTATGATAGTTATGTCTCCTTCCGTAAGTTCTAAAAATAAAATAAAATACAGTAAAATTAATAAGGCTTTACAAAGTTTTGAAAAATATTTTTCGAAAAACTATGACCGTTCAACTAAGAAGGAACAACTACTTGTCGGGCTATATGTCCCGACAGACATTGAATTACACTTCTGAGTTAGACGAAGTTGGTATATCTGATATAACCAACCATTCTGGTTTGTAATTAGAAGGGATAATATCACTTGTAGATCGGTTTCGGCGTAAAGGTGCCTCATCAGTACAAGGTAGATATTCTCCGTCCAAGAGCATAATCCTGGACTGCAGACACTGAAATCATAACAATACATATCCTCAAGTAGAGGAAATGTTAAAAATGCGACAACAGCGACATCTCCACATCCAACCTCAAACCAAAATTTGACAAAAACCATCTCGGTCGATGTCGTGTTATTGTCGTCGTGCGTTAAAATTATTCTCTATATTAATGTGGCCCTACCTATTTGAACCAACCATATTTAAACTATATACATATATCATATTGCCATTAGTGAGTTTTTGAGATGGTAAGTACCATACAATCTCTGAAATTAAAGTTAAGCGCAGAAACTGAACCTTGTTTACACTACCACTACACCAATACTAACACTTTACACTATCTCCCACATAGCACGCAATATTCCTGGGATATTCTCTCAATGTCCTAGAAGGAATATAAATATTCCGAATATTCCAAGAATATCCGGTAAATATATATATTCTGAACGGATATTCTACGGATGTTCCCAATAGAATATCCATAAAATAATATTAGGGGCAAATCCTAAGAATATCTCTTGAGGAATATCTTTCGTAGAAGATTCTCAGAATATTCGGGAAGGGAGTTTCTAAAAGCATACTGAGTAAGAGGCCATTAGTTAGCATAAGAAGAATTGACATCTGCCAGTCTGCCATTGAATTATTTGACTCCTCCAGTCATCCATTTGCAATATTTGCATCCATACTTTTGTGTGTAGTAGTGATGGTAAGACCCGGCTCATTTTGGTGACCCGGGTCTTCCAGATCAATCATTAAAATGACCCGTTCTTGAAGATTCGTTCATATGACCTTGTTTATTTGTTCCATCGTTTCATGATGTGAATGAAATGAACAGCTTAAATGATTATGCAGATTTTCATATTCATTTATTTATTAAACTTCTCGTCTGCTTATGAACCTTCATTAGAGTGGATGAATGATGAAATACTGAATTTGTAAATAATCCAAAAATTGACTTTACTTACAAAAACGAAGGGATCAGCAGAAAAGTAGCAAGTGAGATATACCAAATGATATGTAGACCACTTCTGGAATATGGCTCTATATTATTTCAAACCTGCTCGAAACCAGCCCTGAACAATCTACAAGTAGCAGAAACAACTTGCCTCAGAAGCATAACCAAATTAAGACACCCCCAGAACCCTATACACTGTCCATCAAACCAAATGCTATATAGTACTGTCAACATCACACCTATCTTGGAAAGAATGGATGAGCTAAGCAAGAATTTCGCAAAAAACTTAAACATTGAAATGCTTCAAGATATGGTCATAGCCCGGGATCCGAATATACCACCAAAAAGGAAAATTCCAGAAAAGTCACTGTGGACAAAAATAATGAATATTAAAGCAAACTCTGTAAATTAGTGCAATGTAGGTCTCTGAATCAGACTCTATTAAGTGTTCCAATTACATCTCACATATATACTTATATAATTGTTATCTATTTATTTTCACAATTTTTTTTTTCTTTTTTGCATTTTATTTATTATATCTATATCAAAAAAAAAAAATTATGTTATACAAGTAAATTGTAAAAATCTGTGGCAGAAAGACCTCGGTCGTTAGCCATTTGGGTAACCAATAAAGATAATCTCCTCCTCCTCCTCCAAAAATTGAAATAGTTTGTATTTTTTGTCAAATTAAAACATAAATGTATAAATGAACAAAATATAACACAAATAAAAAATATTTACTCTTGAAAATTTTATCAAACATAAATTTTATTTCCTATAAATGTGAACAAAAAAACAAAATATACTCTTAAATAAACTATAAATTAGCGTTAACAAATAAAATTTTTGAAACCCGTTTACCACTAAGACGGTTTCGTTGGTCTGTTAAAATGCGTCCGGCTTTTGAGAAAATCCGTTCTGAAGGAACAGACGTAGCAACAATGCAGAACTTTTTCTTGACTAACTCATATAGGTGGGGATAAATATGGCTTCTTTGACTCCACCATTGTAAAGGATTGTCTTTTCTAGGCTGCAACGGTTCACCAAGATATTTGTCGACTTCTATTATTGCTGCTGCTTTAGGGTTATTGACCTGCACAATATTGCTTACCTTTTTGTCAAAAGCCGCCCATATTGATTGATTTGCCTCTTCATCATCATCTTTAGTTTCTAGTTTAGGATTAGCTGGTTCAATAGTTTGTGTTAGGGATAAAGCTGTAACTTGTGCTATCAAAGACTGCTTGGCTTTTTCGAATGTGGATTCAATGTTAAAACCATGCCTTTTAAAGCGAGGATCTAATAAAGTGGCCTCCGCATATATTTTGTTGTGTTGAATGAGGTGAAAACGTTGATTTAATTTCTCCAACAACTTCTTACCAAAGTCTTTAACCTCTGTTGGGGTATTACTAGAACGTTGGAGATAATCGGAACAATGACGTTGAAGGGCATTGCTTAACAAGATAACCTTCGATGCTGTGATTTGTTGTTCACTGCTCATCTCTTCGGTGACGTCTTTAAACACTCTTAATAAAGCACATACTCCCTGAATAATTAAGATATCATTATTGTCAATGTTTAATAGATCTGTATAATGTATAGCTATTACAGACATAAGTGATTCCTTGACCTCAAGGATTCTATTAAACATGTCGAAAGTGGAGTTCCATCTAGTCACACAGTCTTGTTTTAGTTTAAGTACAGGTTTGTTCAACTGTACTTGCATTTCTTTCAATTTTGTACTAGCTTGTGTGCTTCGTTTGAAATGATCTACAATTTTTTTGATCTTCGACTGCGTTACTGTAATGATTTTAAGGCTAGATTGCACAATTAAGTTTAAGGAATGAGCAAAACATGGAATATGTTTCCATTCTGTTAATCGAATGGCAGCTGTAATATTTGCTGCATTGTCACTAGCAACAGCTACAATCTTGTTTTGAATATTCCATTCTCGAACCATTCGTAGTAGTTCATTACTTAAATTTTCGGCGGTATATCACTATATTCGTAACAGTCTAACAGACTAGATTCCAATGTATTGTCTTTGGTGATATAATGAGCAGTAACACTTATATAGCTTGTATTCACACACGATGTCCACCCATCAGTAGTCACACAACACGCTACAACAGAATCTAAAGTGTTCCTAATTCTTTCTTGTGTTATGTTGTACATTTGTGGTATTAACGTATTTGAAATTGTTTTACGTGAGGGAACTTGATAATTATTATTTAAGTTATTAACAAATGAACGAAAGTGTGGACTGTCCACCAACTGAATGGGCAAATAATTTTTCACCAGCACTTTTACCAAGCTATTATGTAGTTCCTGCGTTTTTTTGTCCGATAGAGGTCTTTTAATAAAAGAAGTCAAGGAACTTTGACGGTTTGAATATTTAGATTTTGAAACACTCGTGCTTTTTTCTACTTTTACTTCCGCATCTGTATTCGAACTACACGCCCCTGTTGAATTGATATTATTTTGTGAAGCAGACGCTACGTCCTCGACCTTTACGTTGACCGAAGGGTGCACTAATTTAAGATGACGAATGAGGTTACCTGTCGCACCACCTTTATATGATAAAATTTTTGTACAAAATTTGCATTTTGCCTTATTTAACTCTCTTTCATCAAAAAAATTCCACACGATACTTCTCTTCTTATTTTTGTCCATTTTATTTTAATTTATTTTATTTCAAAACTACACTAAATGATTAATAAACTATAAATGATCATGATTACTATGAACTGAAACTACCAAACTACGATGGGATAATGACTAGACATAAATTCGAATTTTAGCTTGGCAGGGCAGCGGTTTCACACTATTCATAGTCTCTTCTCGACTAATTTCTTCTTCTTGAAAACTAGGTTCCACCTCAAATAAAAGTGTCTCCTCTTCCTCTTCATATATTGCATCTGTATCTTTTAAACTTTTAAGTTGTTGTTGTACTTCATAAAATTGTTTAAAAAATCTGTAGGATATTCGTATAGTTTTAAAACAGGATAAGCAAACATTATTGGGCAGATCTTCACTTATAAGTAACTGGAAACATGGTTAAATTAGAATTAAACTGCATTAATCATTAAAATTTTTAAAATACCTTTTTTGATGTACAGAACTCCAACATTGCTGCTATATTCTATATTATATTAACTTCTAGATTAATTATAACGCCTGTTAAAGAATACATTTTGGTAGTTTTTTCCAAACATGTTCTACATATCGAGTCAAAATTATTCTTTTCATCGGTCATTTTTATTATAATTTTGTTAAGTTGCCATGCATGCGGCAGGCAGTGATTAGCACTGATTAGTATTATTTAGTAGGTACATATGTCTGCACAGCAGAAGAAAACGAACAGCGCCCACTAACTGTTAGGGCTGGAACCTAACGATCATTCACATTATCACGGATCACGGCTCTCGTTCATCGGTTGAGACTCTATGATCAACCTTAGAACGCGTGCGTATACTACAGGTCAGCTACAACAGCGGTGGCTTGGTTCTTGGTTCAGTTCATTCGAACGACAGGGTCACAGAACGTGATTGAATCAATCACGGGTCTTGGAACTGATTCGGTCTTTGAGAACGGGTCGTTCGTGACCTTCCCATCCCTAGTGTGTAGTGTGAATTTTTAAGGTGAGTAAAATTTTGGTTCTTATTATTATGAAATTAAAAACAAATAAGTAGGAAAATTATTAGAGTTCTAAAATATGTTGGGGAAAATGCGGTAATACAACCTGCAAACACGTGTGAATCAAATTATAATCGGCACTCTAATGAATTAACTAATGAAATCTCCGACTCCGAATTGTATTACCTATAAGTATTAAAATTCATGTTTATGTTTGTTGCAGATGATACTGCTGTAGAGGCCAACAGAAAATGCAGATTTAGTGCCTCTATTTAACATAGCAGACATAGAAGAACTGGAAAACACCTACAAACTGCTTTCAATCTAGATGCGTAAGTGATATTATTATATTCTTATAAAATTACTACACAAGACTATTTAATGAGAAATCTAATAAATAAAATTTTCTGTAGGTTATTTACCTAAGCCATGAGGGAAGATTGGATTACAAAGAAAGTGTTAGGAGAACTTTGAGAAAAATCTTTGAAGAGGAGGTAGCCATGATGTACAGCTTTCAAGGACATAAAGGGAAAAACTCATTTAATAAAACTCAAATATGCATTGCCGTAATAAGTGAGTATTATGTTTTGTTGACAGTTTTGTGTAGAAATAAATTAAATTGTTGAACAAGTTTAGCAAAAATGATAAAGCACTATTGTTGCAGTAAGTAATTGAATAATATATAAAGCTCTATTATAAATAGAATTAACTCACAGAGTATAATATATAGAGGGGCAATTTTAAAGCTCTTAACAGAATAGTATTCTATTATAATGTACTATGTCGATTTGAGTTACATAAAAGTGATAACTCTCTTAAAATAATACTTCTGTAATTGCTTGTTTTTTACATAAAACTATATAATTTATTTCCATGTACAACAAGATTTAGTAAAAAATAATTCAATGTCAAACTAATGAAAGCTCCGCAACCTTATAAAAATTGAAAGATCGAGATGAATAGATATTTATGTATGCAAACAGGGCACAATAGATCTTTTACGTCTCAGTGAATGCCACTCCAGTATTCGTTGGCAAACAGGGTTGATATATCAAGTCAAAATTTGAAATACTATACATCTGTTGTGTATTAAATAATAGAATATTATGGACTTTTCTACTTCCAATTTTATTGATATTGCAAAAATATTGGTAAAATTTTCAAATTTTAACTTTATACAGATTACTCATACTTTATTATTGATATTGGATTGGAAATAATATTTATTCCAAACACAAAAACTATAACAACTTTTTTTTTAGAATCTGTCTTAAAACAACACTCTGAAACTACTTCCAAGGATGTTGAAGTGGCAATTAGCAAATGGTTAGCTAAAGCCAAAGAACGTATGAAAAAATTCCCAACTGAAGTTAATGATGTATTGGAAATAAATAATTAATTAATATTTGGTTTTTATATATCCTTTCATATAATTTCCCTTGATAGTTGAGTTTAATTTACATGAAATATTCATGTAGTGTGAAATGTACATTCTTCAAATATCGTCAGGAGGACATTGAAAGAATATCTGGAATATACTTACAATATTCCCTTGGTGTTGTCCCTTTAACGTGCCAATCTGAATATTCATGGACCATTCAAGGAACATCTGCAATATTCATGGTATATTCGCTTGGAATGATCCCCGAATGTGCCAGTTTGAATATCCTTGGAATATTCCAGTAATATCGGGAATATGCGTCGTATATTCCTTGAAAATATCCTTCGAATGCATCTTGCGGAATATCTATATGATATTCATAGAATATCTAGGATATTCATGGAATATTCTCACAGGATATCCATCGACTATTGTGGAGACTGAACAAAGTGTTAATCCTAGGAATATTCTCTGAAGAATAAATATATCTCTTGGACATTCACTGAATATACCATTATTCTTGCGGAACATTCTATGAATATCCTATGAATCAAATTTTGCTAACTGGGCTTACGCGAGTTTCGATAACCAAGTTATCTTCTTCAGGTACGAAACTCGCGTGAGATAGTGTATAGTGTTAGTGTCGGTGTAATGGTAGTGTAAATAGTGTTCAGTGTCAAGTATCGCCAACGGTTCCAGAATTCCCAACCTAGTTAAGGGCAGAGTTTTTGAGATGGTAAGTACCCTACAATCTCTGAAATTAAAGTTAAGCGCAGAAACTGAACCTTGTTTACACTACCACTACACCAATACTAACACTTTACACTATCTTACGCGAGTTTCGATAACCAAGTTATCTTCTTCAGGTACGAAACTCGCGTGAGATAGTGTATAGTGTTAGTGTCGGTGTAATGGTAGTGTAAATAGTGTTCAGTGTCAAGTATCGCCAACGGTTCCAGAATTCCCAACCTAGTTAAGGGCAGAGTTTTTGAGATGGTAAGTACCCTACAATCTCTGAAATTAAAGTTAAGCGCAGAAACTGAACCTTGTTTACACTACCACTACACCAATACTAACACTTTACACTATCTTACGCGAGTTTCGATAACCAAGTTATCTTCTTCAGGTACGAAACTCGCGTGAGATAGTGTATAGTGTTAGTGTCGGTGTAATGGTAGTGTAAATAGTGTTCAGTGTCAAGTATCGCCAACGGTTCCAGAATTCCCAACCTAGTTAAGGGCAGAGTTTTTGAGATGGTAAGTACCCTACAATCTCTGAAATTAAAGTTAAGCGCAGAAACTGAACCTTGTTTACACTACCACTACACCAATACTAACACTTTACACTATCTTACGCGAGTTTCGATAACCAAGTTATCTTCTTCAGGTACGAAACTCGCGTGAGATAGTGTATAGTGTTAGTGTCGGTGTAATGGTAGTGTAAATAGTGTTCAGTGTCAAGTATCGCCAACGGTTCCAGAATTCCCAACCTAGTTAAGGGCAGAGTTTTTGAGATGGTAAGTACCCTACAATCTCTGAAATTAAAGTTAAGCGCAGAAACTGAACCTTGTTTACACCACCACTACACCAATACTAACACTTTACACTATCTTACGCGAGTTTCGATAACCAAGTTATCTTCTTCAGGTACGAAACTCGCGTGATATAGTGTATAGTGTTAGTGTCGGTGTAATGGTAGTGTAAATAGTGTTCAGTGTCAAGTATCGCCAACGGTTCCAGAATTCCCAACCTAGTTAAGGGCACAAACTTCTAGCGATTATATTGTTGGGAAACAAAGTCGGAAGTACATCTAAAATTGGTAGACCGTTATCACAGGTATCATCAAAAATGATAACAGCCACTCAAAGGTGATTTGTAATTACGAAAAGACAGTGCACCTCAGCAATTCGAAAAAATCTTTATGTAAAATCAATAAATAACAAATTCCACAACAGAAATATAACATATAACCCCTAACGAAGAAATGTTATTTGTGAAACCGGTCGAGTAATATACACTGTGTTCATTTGAAAACCCACCCAAAAATGGGACATATTAGAAAGAAATGCCGAAACACGTCAACTTTTAACTTGAGGAGGACACTTTTTGGCGCTAATTTCATAAACGTCAGATTCACCCCCTCCCTACTGGAGATACCCCTTACATTTTTTCAAATGGCATTAGGTATCAAGTCATACCTCATTTAAAAGGCCTGGTAAATATCTATTCAGTCATTTTGTTTTGTCTTTGATACCAGCCTTCCATTGTTATTTAATCGTTGTTTAAAATTGGCTCTCCTTCAACTTTTCGTATGCCCCCGTATTATGTTATGACAGAAAGAATACAAAAATTTACAAATAGTAAAAAGACAACTGTTAACAAGAAAAAACTGCTATTTAATCATGTGTCCAAAGTGACCACCGTTAATATTCAGGCAATAAAAGTTGAAAGAGAGCCAATTTTAAACAACGATTAAATAACAATGGAAGGCTGGTATCAAAGGCAAAACAAAATAATTGAATAGAGATTTACCAGAGCTTTTAAATGAGGTGTGACTTGATACCTAACTCCATTTAAACAAATTTAAGGAGTATCTCCAGTAGGGAGGGGGTGAATTTGACGTTTTTGACATTAGTGCTATAAAGTGTCCCCCTAAAGTTAAAAGTTGAGGTGTTTCGACATTTCTCTCTAATATGTCCCATTTTTGAAATATCAAGGGTGGGTCCTTTTCAAATGAACACAGTGTATGTAATATTTCTGTTGTGGAATTTGTTATTTATTGATTTTATTTACCTAATAGTTATGGACAGATTCCACGTGGTTAGGGTTGAAACAATTAACTTTTTTGAAGTAATTTGTTTGGGAGCGATTGGAATGAATTTAAAGAAGAGGTTTTATTGTACGACCAAAAACTTTATGATTTCTTAACCTGTTCCATAGGAAGACCCATAACGACGAATAGTGTATAAGTGCAATCTAATTCATCCTAAAAAGCGTTGAAACATTCAATTTCACTTCGAATAGCTACTGTGAGTTTGTATGGACGTCGATCACAATTTCATACATAATTTCATCATGGATAATCATACGGGTGGATATTCCATCGATATGTAATTCCAATAATGTGTCATACATGGTATATTCCTTATACATCATGTGGTAGGATGAATGGAAGAGAGGATATTTATGAAGATAATTTTATTGTATTTGAAATCAAAAACTAATGCATTCCAATCTTTTTTTTAAATATAATGAGGTCCTACCAGATATCAGGGTTTCTCTCTGTTATAGAATAATATTGCATATTCCAGGAGGATGGAATAAGCCACAAATCATTCATTCATTTTTGTGCAGTGAGATTATATTAGATAAGGTTTAAAACTTACGTCTACAATTTGTAGTGAACTGGCGAACTTTCAAATATTCCTTTTTTGAGTAATATTTTGGAATTGACGAAATTGAAGATCTGGTAATGTAATTTGTGTCAGCTTTCACAACATAATTTCCAATACCATTTTCTACTGTAATGGTCTTCGATGTATTTAAATCAATTGGAGATTCAATTGTTATCCAGTTTATCTGAAAAATAGTGATTCCATTTGAATAATACAATGTTATAGTAATCTTAATTCTACTATTTTATATTAGGATGAACCTACTGAATAATTGAATATACATTCTACACAGGGTGGTTATGTATGTATGTATGTTTACTCGGGTGACATTAAAAATTTATTCTTGGCCCCCCTTACTTCTACTTTGTTCCTGAGGGAAGTTTCAAAAACTAATAGTTCCTTTAGACCTATTTCCCGAAATAATTTTAGAATATATGCAGGCTTTAGTGTAGGTGAGTGTCCCTTTTCTATTCAGTAGCCTCCTAGATGTTATGCCCTGGGATTTTGTATTGCTATGCATTCCGCAAGTATGTGCATGGAAGTTTCTAGCCTAACCAGTTCACAGAATATACATTCA
This sequence comes from Lochmaea crataegi, assembly GCA_947563755.1. NCBI lineage: Eukaryota > Metazoa > Arthropoda > Insecta > Coleoptera > Chrysomelidae > Lochmaea > Lochmaea crataegi. The sequence goes on from OX387428.1 coordinate 11,976,561, forward strand.
CCTTGCTCCACTAGTTTTAGTTTTTTGAGGTGCCAATTCAGGCGATAGTGTTCTGTCAGGACACCTGTCTAAGCTCTCATTGCAGCCTTTCTCTGGCTTATGCAATCTTTGATTGACTTAGCCCTACTAGATCTTTCCAATAATCGGATCTTTTCTTTTTGGCTTTGTCTATTTCTTCCAATATTACATTGGAGCTGATACAGCAAAAGGGTTCTGGAATCCCAAATTTGTGCTTCAGTCCCTCTTTTTCCTAGTTCATCTGCTATTCATTTCTTCCTATTCTAGTGTGTCCTGTAACCCACAGTAAGGTGACGATGCTGTTCTTGCCTAGTCCGGCCATTGAGTTTTACTAGTCATTCCTATACCATTTTGGAACTGATTATGCAAGAACTCAGAACTATTCGACATAATGATAGTCCTTCGCTTTCTATATATTTTTTCATTATTGAATTGGGCACACTTTCCTATGGAGTGAATTTCCGCTTGAAAGATATTTGGGGTTTTTGGTTCCTGGTCCGTACTCTCCTATTTTAGTCTCTTCTTTCGCTTTTGAGCCGTCTTTATACCACTGAATGACATTATTTCCAAGTCTGGTAATGGTGTTGGGACCCATCCTTCTTGTTACTGAATTCCGTATGGAATTTTTTTGAAAAGTTATACTTTTTCATTGTGCCATCCTGTGGCATCTCCCAGGATTCCCGATTTCTAAGAATTATGATTTTAATAATTCGATTTCTACTTAGTCCGTATCTTGTCCTTTTCATTACTCTTGTAATGCATATATAGGCTAGTGTTTGCTTTTGTTTGAATTTGGAATTATGCATCGTTTTTTCAAGAGGAATAAATTTCAATTTTTTTGTATTTTGGTAATTAAATATCATTATTTGATTACTGAACGATCTTTACGGGCCTAGTTTTCTTTGAAAAATTAACAAGAGTTGTTATTACGTTAAATTGCTTTGAGACTGAAGAGTTATTGTTATTGTTTTTGCGTAAAAAAGGTAAATTAATTTCTTATCAAAATGGCTAATTATTCCTAAGAACAATGTGCTGATATGCATTTGATCTATGGTGTTGTGCGATGTAACACTCGTGTAGACGAACGGAGGTATGCGGAACGATTTCTCAACAGACGACATCCCATTCGATCAGCATTTACGGATCTCTACTCTCCACCATCGCCTAAGAGAAACCGGCTCAGTAGTACCTAAAACTACTTAAACTGGTCAGCACTCGGCTGTTACAGATGTGAACGAAATAGAACATACGGAGTAAATTACAGTTTTTAAATCCTCCATATGGAATAATACATACAGAAAACTGGCCCTTCTCGTCCAATTCATCGATTTCCATACGTCGTGTTTAGATATTGATGAACTAATCGACTGAATTAAGTAATAAAATGAATGCTTGAGGTTATATTGCTAATCTCGAAAGTAAGGTACGCAATAGGGTTTTCAACTTAAAATTTTGACCCCATGTTTTATTAGGTAATATTAATAAGTGACAAATGGGATAAAATTATTTAAAATTTAATCTTTAGATTAACAGAAAAAAATTAATATTACAATTTACTAAAACTATGCAACTTATAATGCAGATACGTCACTAGTTTAAATGTGAAGTTGTCGATAGTCTTCCTCTGCTGTTCCATGTTACAGCCTCTTCTTCTTTTTTTTTCTTCATTGGGATGTTTGAGCATGTTCAGGACAAAAATGTTCACATCTGACTTGTTTACCTTGTTCAATTTGGGTGGGTAAAAAGGTAACAGAGTGCAATGAACGAGTAGTTTTTGCAGAATGAGATAATGACATGAATTTATCAGTGGAACATATTTTTAGAGTTTATATTAAATTAAAAAAATTACATGGCTTTTTATATATGATTTTCTATGATACTGATCACATTATTTTATTATTCGATCCCTATTTATGAAATTCTACAGCCATGTAAGTTTGAAATAATTAAATAACTTACTTCAAAGAAGAGTGGTTGTATAAAATTTAAGAATTGTTATAAATACTGCAGGTGTTCTTGAATTGTACACCTCAATTAAGATTTACCTCATTTCCATTCTCCGGATATTCCGCATATTGAAAACGGTAGTCTATTCCAACGCCTTCATGTTGCAGATCCAATTGTGTTATTTTGAAGCTATTTTCTGTAATTTCAGTGATTACTGGTGGACTTTTGAAAAACGACTCAAGCGCTAAAATAAACGTAATAATTGAGTAGTCCATATGCAGCATGGGCAACACTGATTAACACATTTTGAGAGTTTGAGAAAATATGGAATCAATGAAAACTCGCTAAGCATTTTTGATGGCCCAATGGAAGAAGTACGTACGAAAAAAACTAACTATTGGCTAGTAGTGCTGTGAATAATAAAACTGAGTTAGTTGTATTTAATGATAGTATTCAGGGAGTGGTGTATGTGTGTTTGAGTTTTATTTACACTGGCTTTCACAACCAACTAGCCAGTAAATTTGTTATAAGCTCTCTCCTCAAAAAATTAGAATTAGTAATTACATTGTATTCGATACTTGTCGAATATTACATTTGCCTCTTTAGTAGTTAGTACTTGTATGATTAGTAACTTTAGCTCTTTATTGTTTGTTTTTGTACTTACATCTATTTTTATTATATATGTATTTCTTTTTATAGACGTAATTTTTGCTAAATCTCTTTCTTCTTTTTTATATAAATGAGCTTTTTTCTTTAATTTTTTTTTAAACTTTTGTCCGAGATTTAGTTTTACACAATTTATATGGCAATACAATATACATACATCTAGATTCTTGGACTCTAAGAGGTGTAATAAATTAGTAAGTAGTGGAACATTGGATTTACTGTTTGGACCCTTACTGTGTGGAATCTACTCATATTACTTACTTGTTTTAAATCAAACTAACTGTTTCTAATTGATAATAATCTCGATAATTGCATATAATCGTCAGAATGACAGAAGTTACATTTTATGTGATGCTTACTTGATGTGTAATATTTTGGCTAGACCTATCTTGTTATTGACTTGATAAATATGAATAGAAAAAAGAAGAAGATTTGATTTTACAAATATTAAAGCTTAGTGATTATTAGTCCTATGGGGATATCCTGGATATCTTTTCCCCATTTAAGATCAGTATAACAGTGCAATGATAAAGGAAACCAAGGAAAACTAGATCTGCTGATCTTTACAATTGTTACTTAAGAAGACAATTTAATAGTGGAGAGCTCCCTAGATTTATTTTTATACAATACAATTTTTAGTTGCTCTAACACAAAAACTAGACCTAATCAAATTATAAAAACATGGTTTCATGGAGAATATAGACGAGTATTTTGAAATAAGTTTCCAGAGTAATTTTAATTTGCAATACCTTTCTAGAAGTAAAATAACTTAAAACTCACCAATGTCACATGTCTGTCCCCAAAATGGCTTCTGGCATTCTCCAGAACATTTACCAGTTATTTGTTGATATGATCCTTCACAGTGACCTACTTTGTTACATCCGTGCCCAAACTGTCCGTTATCACAAGCTGAAAATCTTATAAATATTATGTGGTGTACTAACATAAATACACACAGTTCAAATTTCAATGTTTTGCAGTATTACTTCTATTTTCATTGAAAATTTGTGGTAAAACCTATGACCTAATCTTTAAGCTAAAATATTTGTTTTGTGAATATGAAAGTGAATATTAATGTCCGTCCATTAGTATACAAGGTAAGTCCAAACTACATAATGCGGGGAGACCCCTTGCCTGTCACTTTTTCTGGGTGTAGCAAGATGTGTTAGTGATAATGAGTACTATTTTTGGTAGTGTTTTTTTGGAGAAAATAGACAAACATTCACCGAAAATATTCCTCCAATATTGAACAATAATATGAAATTTTATATGTACGCAAATATTACAAATCAATTATTTGAAAAATCAAAGGAGTTGCTATGGGAGACGAATCCAATGATAATTGATAAAGGTTCCTTCACATAATTTATTGATAAGGAAAGCATATTATGGGATAACGCATCCAAATCGTTAGATCTAATATTTGATACTGAACATCCAAAATTTTTGATATTTTTTCAAACTAGTCATGCTTTTTATCCGTTTTATATCTTTATACTCCGATTGGACTATATATAGTATTTTTTAGTGAATAATATTTTACCCGACGATTAAACTTTTTTATACCAAATTGTATGGGGTGATAATTGGCCTATTCCACTGCGACTTGCTAAGATCTATGTTGCTCCACTGAATCAATTGAATTCTCCAGGCCGATTTCTTAAAATTATAAAGTCAATCAACCTTGAGACTGTATTTTTTATGTAGTTTCATGCCGATGGCTTCTCATCTCCTAGTACGAGTAACCGCAAATTCACCAGGCGGTTGCACTGGCATTGGGTGTGTTCTGCAGTTTTCTCGTCCTGGTGACAAAATCTGCACATAGCTTAGTCTGTGAACCCCATCAACTTTGCGTGTATTTTAAGCCCACAGTGTTCTGTCAGTATACCTACTACGACTTTGGCAGTGTTCCCAACTTTGCTTATTAGGACTGTCCTTCAGTGAACTGTTCTAAGTGGGAAATAAGGAACTGTTACCTCTTGGATTGTTCCGCAGGACGCTCCATACAAATGTTCTATTATCAGTTTGTTTCAACTTAAAACCAATTTTATGTATCTAGTTGATAATGGTTCTTTTGCTACATTGTACAACAGGCATTTTTTCTTGGAACCGCTCACAAGTTGTTTTTGCCGATACATGCTTTCTTCCGCCGTAAATTTCAGGCCCCACTTATCGCGAACTACTTAGAACAAGAGTTGTACATCTAGTTTTTATTTCAGTAACTTTCCCTGAGAGAGAGTTCTTCCGAATTCGGAATCATTGAGAGACTACATTTTTTTGTTCTCTATACAGTTTTTCGTTATATCCCCAACGCCTCTGCAGTTGGTTTGGTCGCTGACTTGTTTGAACTTTTTAAAAGATCGATGTATTTTTCGAAAAACGTGTTGTCCTTCCGTATGAACATATTTCCTTCGTAGGTAATTATTTTGACTAAATTTTTGTTCTGTGACCGGCTTGCAACTACGATCTAGAGACAATAAAAATGTTTTTAATAACATATGTTTCGTCTTCTTTGATTGCTGCAAACGATACAAATTTGCAAACTTTATCAACATATTCGGATAGCATGTTTTAAACAGTTCAAGATTATTCTGAAAATCCAAGTTTTAATGTCAATTAATATTAATTAGTAACTTTTTTTTAAATACTTTTTATATGTAAATAATAGGGAAAGAAAGAAGAATTTGGATTTATTCGACTATACCATATTATGTCAAACGGATGAGAGATAGCATAATCCGTAATTTAGATTGAGATAGATGTTGACACACGTAGTTAAAACAGAAATATATATTCTGTTCATTAAGTGAAGTATTGTATGTCAACACATATGTGCAATTATTATTTAAATATCTTAAATAATTACGTATTAGTAATGTAAGTGAATGCAATAACGTTTCAGTAGAATGAGAAAAGTACGTTTTAACGTAGGTGATCTGTGGTTTTAACCAGCATGTCAGATATCAAACTACTTTACGATGTTGCCGATCAAAAAGTTAGGTTAAGTCCTTCTGTATCACTCATTATCACTCATTACTTGTTTTCAAACGATGTTGGATCAGATTTACATGCATTTCATGAATGAATGAGTTTATCAGTCTGAGATCTGGACCAAAATATTCTTTCAGCTGTGAGTTAGTGAAGAAATTGGGCAGAATGTTTGACAGATATCCTGTATGTCGTTAATGGCACATATAATTCCTAGAACGTAGGGATGCCTCAGTGTCTCCCATGTACAGTTGAAGTATGTACGTTTACCCAACTTTCTTACAGTGTTTCACCTCATTATACTCACGTTGGTTGCAACTGATGTTTTTAAATCCAGCTGAGCAAAAACATTTTGTAGTGTCCTCGAATAACTGACAGTACTTGAATGGATCGCAGTATTCATTTCCAAGCAATTTACATGGAACGCAACCCTCTCCAAAAGAATTTTCTTGGCAACTAATATCTAGAATGAAAAAATAAGAGAAATAGACGACAAATATCTAACCAAATTTCTTATAAAATGGAGATGAATGATTTACATTAATAAGTTACATAGTCGTCCACAAATACAGAATTATTTAAGAAGATATTTTCAAAAAGACTATTTTATAAGTTATTTTTCCAATGAGAACAATTCTATCCCGCGCCTAATATTGTGTTGGGATTAATTATTGTTGACCACGTAAAAGTGTTTATTAACAATGATTCATTCTCTATATTTCTAATATCTTTGTTCATAAATTCTGCCAGGCAATTATTATTAATTGGAACCGACATTTTCCTTTGTAAATTCCTTATCATTAGAAAAAATGACCTTGGCTCTATCGTATTGTGATTTTACTAACCCTCTTTTTACGCCTATAGAATTATTGAAACCAAAATTTAAATACATGAGCTTAGGTTTATAGCAAACACTTGTATCATGCGCTGTCGATGTTTAATTGATAAGAACATCTAGAAATGGCAGAAAATTGTTATTTTTAATTTAAAACTTTACAGATTTTCCGTAATTTATGTTTGTTTTAAATTTTGAATGTTGACTATTTGGGCTTCAAAATGTTTCATAATCAGTGTCTGGTCAGTTTGCAATTTTACTTAGATGAGTACTATTGTTTTCTGGACGGATACATTGGTAAAAAGACTAACTACTCAAAACTAAATAATACTTACTGTTGGTATTCAGTTCCTTTTTTCTGTTCCAAGTTAGTGTTGCAGAATCCTCAATTTTTTGACAGGTAAGATCATCTCCTTCTGCATGAATATATCTGTATTCTACAAAATATAGTGTCTGTGGTCAACATAAATATTTACACTGGTTTAAATGCTAGGAAATGACATTATTTTTGAATATATATCGTCTTTTTGAATCAAATAGAAAGTGCGATTGTACCACAAACTTGTCATTACTTATTATTTTTGGTTGATAAAAAGGTAGGATGAAACATATTTCCTATATTCTCCCCCTAAAAGTAATCCATTTTTTTGAAAGATTGAGAAGTTTCATTTCTATTGAATTCAAGCATGAATAGTTTATAATGAACTATGGAAAATCCTTAAGAAAATCACGGTTTATATATAGTAACTCCTATCTGTAATTATTTTTCGGTATTCAAACCATTTTATTCAACATTATTGTGCATCAATTATTGAATACCATGAAACCATTTTAATTTTTATCTTTACACAAACACAGACATTTAACCAGCTCAAAGTTTTTGGTTCTCTCAAGTCTTCTAAGCCCAGTAGAAAAGAGAACAAACCAATTAACAGATGCGAATATGAAAATGTGAAGATCCAATGAAATCAATGTATGGATCCTTATTATGTGTCCTTCAATACTTATAATATTTAGATCAATATATTGATAGCCAATTGTATTACCAGGGAAGAAAGTACCACAATTTCTTATGCAGGATGTAATTTACATTCAAAGGAAGAAAAGGCATTCTGCTCCCGTGTAATACATATAATTTTTCCTCCTACCCAATTATTATTGGCTCCTCCCAGAAATTGTCATCAAAGTAAGATACATTTTTTAACAAAGGAATTAGCAAAATGTAAATGTTTGATGATATTTCAGAACCTACTTACTACCTACCTAATTACTAAGAACGCTAATGATGATGTGGTTTTAATTTATCTATTGAGATAAACTACATTAAACATCTTACCCTCATACAGTTGTGGTACTGTTACAGACCTTTTAAAACATTTTTCTGAAATGACACACTTTCCTAACATGTTAATCGTTGTGAATGAATTTTATGTAAAGTGCTTTTTTCTTGATTTTTCATTCGAAATTAAATTTTTAATCATAAAATTGAAATATAACAAAAACTATCCAGTTAGGGTATGGGGAATACTCGGATCAAATTTAAAATATAGTACAGGAACTTTCATTTAACTATATAACATAAAGGGTGATCCATTTAAAAAGAATTGAGAAACCGATGGGCTCGCCCTGTATACAGTTTCTTAGATATGGGGGCAGGTGTAGTGAACTTCTGAAATACATTGAAAACCTATCACAACCCTATATCATTGGGATAGCGAAGTCAACCAGAATTTAAATTTGAAGTAAAATACAGGGTATCCTATTTAAAAAAAAAATGTTTCTTAGAACTGACACGGAGCTCTGGAACTGTACAAATGCGACTAATTTTAAAATAACGGTCTTTAGGATCTTTAGGAATCGGTCAAAATTTTATTCAAATATTTTCGGTGATTTACAAGATATTGGACTTTATCGCACTAATGGATCGCCCTGTTTATGTTGGAATCAGAAAATACGCCTGTTTACTCCACTGGTATGTTTATTGTTCGGATGGTCCAAACCTAGAAATGGTAGTTGAATAATTCGTTAAAATATGATACAAAATATGCTCCAAGTATAAAATCACACATAAATGCCTATATTTCTTCCATTTTTTTTTTAGCCAAAAATTTATTAATTCAATTCACAGCAATCATTCATTGCATTTTATATTGACTCATACACCCAATTGAAGCTTTTGTTTCACCCTATCAATGGAAAAACACTGAAAAAATAACCAAAATGTAGGTACTAATAATAGCTGATTGAAAAAATATAAAATGAAGGCAAAATCTGAAAATGGGTCAGTTTTCTACAAGTCGCATGTATAGAAGAGAAAAAATAATTCGCAATAGGTAAACAGTGCTGCAGACTAGATAGAAAGCAGAATGTAGGGTTTGCATTACTGGTGCTTATAATTAACTCACCTTTTTCATAACATTCTTTGACTTCATCCACAGCCCAATAATTATTTGGAGCTGGTAGTTGTAGAAAGTACATATAATATTCTCCATCCGGCATGTTATTTTTAAATAATTTTATTTCTTGCCAAGTGTCCTGAAAATTATAATATTGATTCATACAATGGAAGTAATCTATAATTTTCGACAATTTGCACTTATGCATTTTCAACTGACAAGACACTCTTTCAACTAGAAATGAATTCGGACAAATTCCCCAAAAATTATCGATAATTTCCATTGAACTTATTATACAAAACTGCTTGCACTTCTTGAAAGACGATTCTGGAAATCAACTTAACTATTTATAAAAATTAAATTTTTCCAAAAAATATTTTTTGAACTTCATGGTTCATTTTGCTAAACTTCCAATTTAAAGTCAGACTTGATTTTTTCATTAAAAATTGAATGATCCGTTTTTGTTATCTATTTGTTTACTTTTTTGGATCTTGATTAGAATTCCCGAAAACCATATTCTATTGGGTGAAATTTTTTCATGAAAACATACAAACTTATTTTAAATAACTGGCACTGATTTTTTCTAGGTTCAATAATTCAGTGGGATATTTTACCGAAATATGAGGCCAATTGAATTTATTGTTCAGAAGTTATGACTAAAAGAAATTTCAGACAATATTTATATTTCGCCCTGTATATGGGAGCAAATACTTTTAAATAATCACTTGATATTCCTGATAGGAGCCTCAATATAAGGTAATAGTATGTACAGTTTTTCATGACCTACCCTGTATTACTATTGATAATAGTTACGTACATCGGTTCAACCAGTCGGAGTCTGAGTTGTACTGTTAATGTGAAGTGACCAGTAGCCCTTATCAAACTCACCAGTCTTTTTACTAGGTCCTTCTTTGGAGAAATCCTCCCTTGGATAATCTAGTCCTATCTCCAATGAGACAGTGCTTCACATTCGAAGATAATGTGTGAGACTGTTTCCTTATCTTCCATACACAACCGACAGATAGGTTCCTCCCTATTTAGCGTCGATGAAAAGTCTTGCACCAAGAGAATATCTTTGAAACGTATAAAGGGAAAGTTATGAAATTTTAAGACGATGAATGAGACTTTATTCTGCATATTTTAGAGCAAATGTCGAATGTTTGAGACGTCAGCGTTTAGCGTACGGTCTTCATCTTGACTTTTTTGAAATGGTAACCCAGGTCTAGTGACGAAGAAGAAGAAGCTTATTTTTTCTTCTTCCAAAAATAGTAGCAATGTATCATTTTACTCGGAAATTATAATAGAGATTTCCTTTTTAATAAATAATAATTAAATTAATAGTTCAATGCAAAGACAGTCCAGCCGGTATACTATTAACTCCGCTTGTACCTTCAAAGCACAAAAGACACACGGTATCTGTCTATCTGTCTATCGTCTATCGTCTGTGATAGACTCTTTTCCAAAGAAAATTATATGTGCAATACCTAATAGCAGAACAACTCTGAGTTCCGTTCTTGAATTTACCAAAAATAGTAAAAATTTTTGGTACCTAAACAATACTCCCAATAATTGTATTTTGTCTTACCTATATATTTTTAGTAGGTATTTTGAATAATTTGCAAATTTTTCAGCTGATAGAATCTGGTATAATTTTTAACGATTTTAAATAGTTGTTCATGTTTTCTATTTTTATGTTGTAAGGTATACATGTGGATTTGTTTTATTCTATTAATATAATATATTAGTACATTTTTGACGAATTAGAAACATTTTATTTATATAATGTAGTAGAAGCTATTCTAATGAATGATTTTTGTTTATTTGTCATAATTTTATGTGCCCAATTGAATACTAGAACGTTATCAAGAAATCTGGATAATCCGTTGATAACATTAGCATAACAAAAGTACCTTTTTTATATTTACAATTAATGAATACAACATTTCAATACATCACATCCAATTGGCGGCAATATTCGTGAAGGGTGAAAAGAAATAGGTAAATATCATCAGTTTTGTCTAGAAGTGTGTGAAAATACTCACGTTTGTACAAATTGTTTCTTTAATTTTGATTCCATAACTACGTAACCGCTTAATTTCTATAGTTAAATTTGTAGTAATCGATGTTTTAATAAACATGGAAACGCAAATTTCTCCATTATTTGTTTGGATAGCTGGTCCTATCCTTTCTATTTTATTCCAGGTTATACTTTCTAGAAAGGAATCTGCAAAATGGAAGATTAATACAGTACTGATAGTAACAAATTGGTTTTTGTCGAAGACTTAATAATTTTTTTTCAATGCGATAAACAATTCAGTTGTTTATGATAATTATTTAAAAAACAGTGGAAGTTGGAAATTTAAAAAAAACTATTGTTATATAGTTTTTAGCAATTTAAAAACGAAATGATGAGTTCCGACGGATTGTTTTATATTCATGTGTCCATGTAGTACCTAAAATCATTTACTCCTTAATATTTATATTTAATTGGATGAAAAGATTTTTTTTTACTGAATTGCTTATAACTTTTGCAATTTTTGCCAATCCCAATTTACCATCAGTTGAGCAATTTTTACCATTTCGGATCAAATGCGCCCTAAATCATAGTTTTTGGTATAGTCTGGGTGAGGTTTGGAATAAAGTGCCACTTGTGAACTAGTCTACGTGCTACTTAATTGTATGGTCAAGGTAATTTGGTTCAACTTACTATAAATAGGAAAGGTAGTAATATAAGAGACCAAATATACAGGTCCGTATTTTGTGATCTATATAAAGGCTGCTGCACAATTGCCCGGGAACGGGAACGTGAACTAGAACCAAAACGGAAACGAGAACGAAATATTATATTTAGATGCACAACAACGGGAACGAGAACGGAAATAGTAGGGATGTTTGACATTTTCTGGAGATATTTATTTTCTAAAACACTGTCAACTTGTGACACAATAACAAACTTCCGAATATCATATCAATCATTTTTAATATAATAGATATTATTATTGGCCTCTTCCTCCTAATAAAATTGGTAAGCACATTAATTGCTTCTTTTTGGGGCCACTTTTACATTAGTCTGAGATATTTTCATGCAACGAGGTTGTATGGTTATGTTTGCATCAAACAGGTTGCTGCTTTGCTATTGGCTCAACTATTAGCATTATGCTGTGCTGTGCTGTGATTGGCTCCGGGAATGCAACGGTAACGGGAATGTTAAAACGTGGCCAACTTTCCAGTTCTCGTTCCCGGGCATCTTCTCGTTTTCGTTACCGGAAATTGGTTATGCATGGGTACAATAAAATATGTGTATCTTAACTTTTATTCCGTTCTCGTTCCAGTTCCAGTTCACGTTCCCGATCCCGGGTAATTGTGCAGCGGCCTTAAGTCTTCACAAATTACAAAAATTAATACTTTTAATCACTTTTCTACTTAAAATGTTATTACCACTAATGAAAATATTTCACTTTATTATTTTACAATTTATATAAAAGAGGTAAGTAAGTATTATTAAATGAGTATTCGATTTATCATTTGATTTATAAATTGCTAGTAAATGGAATATATTATAACGGTTGGTAGAGTTTGAAACCGTGTTACGAACTCCGATTCACGATTGGTTTTAAACTATGGCATGTATACCGGAGCGCTTTCTTCGTGCTCTATATCAAACAGAGTCCAACGTTTAAAAACTTGCTTGAAACAAGTGTGAAGAATTTGTTGATCTAATGTGGCTTCTGTGTCAATAGTTAGATTGTCAAAATAAAGACCTATATCGGGTGTGAATGAGCCATTTTAAAATGGGTTGATATATTCATTAGGTGAATTATAAGGGGTCAATTTTTCTTCCAGGAAATAGGACTAAAAGAGCTACTAGTATCTGAGACTTTCCTCAGGAACTAAGTAGAAGTAAGGGGGCACAATGGATCTTTTAGGACTCAGTGAATGTCACCCCAATATACATACATACATACATACATACATACATGGTGCCAATTTACAATTATTCCAAGCAGCCATTAAAGCACCGAGATCTTGTGTAATCAGTTCCAATATTTTGAATTATTGTGATTATATGAAAATGAAAAACTGGTACTGGAATGATCTTTTAATGTAAAAATGACAACTATATAACTGTCTTATTTGACAACATGAAAATACAAGTGAATGTTACAAACTTAAACAAAACAATACCTGCAGACAACGCTTTACTAAATTCAATACTCCCACTTTTTGTTACAAGTCAATGTCAACATTCACTTTGACAACACATTCAACATTTGACAAAAATGTTGATGTTTCAATTTTGATAATGCCTTTGTCATGATATCGGCTGCCTGGTCATCTGTTTGAACATATTGTAATTCAAAAAATTCATCTTTGAATTTCTCTCGGATAAAATGGTAACGTACGTCAATATGCTTAGTTCTCTTATGAAACTCTGGATCTTCACAAGTCGTATTGCGCTTTGATTATCCATAAATAAAACTGGTACATCCAATTTAACTTGTCGAAGATCACATAAGACATTCTTCAACCAGACAAGTTCTTTTATAGCTTGTGACGCTGCCACATACTCGGATTCTGTTGTGGATAGTGCGACGGATTTTTGTCGTTCTGATCCCCAGCTAATTACCCTTCCTCCAAGCATGAAAACATAACCTGATGTTGATCTTCGTGTTTGCGTGTCTCCAGCATAGTCGGCATCACTATACCCGCAAAAGTCTAAATCGTTTCCGCTTACGAAACGTATTCCTTTGTTCATCGTACCTTTGATATATTTCATAATGTGTTTTACTGCATTCACATGTGCAGTAGCTGGTTTTTCCAAATATCGACTGACACTTCCAACTGCGAAACTAATATCTGGTCTGGTTGCAACGGCCAGATACATCAAGCTCCCGACTGCCTCTCGATAAGGAAAATCGATTTTTTCATCAGCTTCAAAATCTCCGAGGTTTTGTGAACTAGCTAATGGAGTTGTCACTGTCTTACAATATGTCATATCAAAACGATCAAGAACCTTTCTTGCATATCCTTGTTGATGAACATGAATCGATCCATCCAAAAGCTGATCAATTTCGAGTCCCAAAAAAAATTTCAGCTCAAAAATTTTGATCTCAAATTCTCTCTGTAAGTGTCTAATGACCGGCTTAATGGCTTCTTGTTTTTCTGCTGCAATCAATCCATCGTCAACGTAAATTGCCAAAATTAACATTCCATCTTTTCCGTTGCTAACAAAAAACGCATGGATCGGATCCACTCTCTTTGAAACCAAAACTGTTAAGGAAAGAAGTATGCTTCTTATTCCAACAGCGCGAAGCCTGCTTCAAACCATATAAACTTTTGTATAGTTTACACACTCGGCCACTGTTGTCATTATATCCAATTGGCTGGCTCATATAAACATTTTCTTCTAAATCGCCATTTAGAAAAGCCGTTTTCACATCAAACTGTTTTAGTGTCATACGCTTTGCCGCAGCCAATGCTAGGATCGCTCTGATTGATGTAAACTTCACCACTGGACTAAATGTTTCCTGGTAATCGATTCCGTACTCTTGTGTAAAGCCTCGTACTACCAATCGTGCCTTATACCGATTAACACTCCCTGCCGGATTTTCTTTGACCTTGTAGACCCAGCGATTGTCAATCACTTTTTGATCAACTGGCGCATCGACCAAAATCCAAGTATGATTTTTCATAAGTGAATCGTACTCTTCATCCATTGCTCGCTCCCACTGCTTGTAATCAATCGACTGAATTGCCTGCTCATACGTTCTTGGCTCATCACTGACTGCCAACATTGCAGAATGTTCACCAGTTACCAGATGTGTTAATGTGTTACGATCACGTAGACGCCTATTGACAATATTTCTGCTATCAAGATCGCAGGTCATACCACGATTTTTCTGTTGATCTAGTGACGCACATTCATTTGTGTCCTTATCTTCGTCATTTTCATTTTCTGCACCTTTGTCAATACCATAATTGTCTTCGTTTTCGTTATTTTCATTCTTACTGACTACACTAGCATTTTCTTCAACACAAATATCGAGTGTTCCCATTGAATTTTCTAACAAAAAAACGACGTCTCGTGAGATCTCGATTTTACCAGTTTTCGAATTCCAAACTCGATATCCCTTTGAATTATTGTCATAACCAACAAACATACATTTTTCTGCCTTCGCGTCGAGCTTCTGACGTTTTTCTTTTGGAATGTGAATAAATACTTCCGAACCAAAAATCCGTAAATGGTCTAGCTTCGCCTCCTTGTTATGCCATAATTCATACGGTGATTTGTTGTCAACTGTGCTTGTTCCAGTTTGATTTAGCACATGAACTGCTGTATTTACTGCTTCCGCCCAGAATTTCCTATCAATCTTCTTTGCCTCAAGCATTGTCCTTGCTGATTCAACGATAGTTCGTATTTCCCTTTCTGTACAACCATTCTGCTCTGGTGTATATGGCACAGTTCGTTGATAATGAATTCCAGCTGCTCCAAAGAAAACTTTCAGCTTTTCATTGACAAACTCTGTGCCGTTGTCAGATCTGATATTGCGAACACTGTGACCATGCTTCTTCTGAATCAGTTTAACACATTTTTCGATAATACTCGCTACTTCTGATTTTTGTTTCATGAAATATACGAAACGAAAATGAGAATAATCATCTTTGAGCAACAAAAAATATCTGGATCCACCAATTGAATTCGTCTGAAACGGACCACACACGTCAGTATGAATGATTTCGCCACACATCTTTGACTTTTCTTCGCGACTCTTGAAACTGCTTCGATGATGCTTTCCATAGACACAAGCTTCACATGCAAATTCCTCATCAATGAAATCTATACCCCGACTTAGTAGAAACTTCTTCACATGTGTCGAATTCTGATGTCCTAGACGTTCGT
Source organism: Lochmaea crataegi (assembly GCA_947563755.1). Taxonomy (NCBI): domain Eukaryota; kingdom Metazoa; phylum Arthropoda; class Insecta; order Coleoptera; family Chrysomelidae; genus Lochmaea; species Lochmaea crataegi. The sequence goes on from OX387428.1 coordinate 11,992,312, forward strand.
GCCATGAACGAAGTGTAGCGTTTTTGATTGCTACACTCGCTGTAGTTTCAATCTTTGATAGTTGTATTGTTCTGAACAACATTTGGAACAAACTTTTTCTGCGAACTCCCACTGCAACAATGTTTCCATCTTTCAGCAATTTGCAACCTTCGTTGTTCATGTTCAATTGATGCCCGCGATCTAACACCTTTCCCGATGAAAACAAATTTTTCTTAAGTTCCGGCACGAACAAGACTCCCATGACTCGTTTGCGAATCCATTCATCTCCATTAAAAGCAAAAATGTTGATATCGCCTTTGCCCAGAGCCATGATCTTGTCACCATTACCAACTGTAATTGGTTCAGCTATTTCCGTATAGTTTTCGAACCATTCTCGGCGATGACTCATGTGATAAGTTGCACCTGAGTCCAAAATCCAAGTATCTTGGTCTCTATTTGTTGTTTTGTAACAAATAAAAGCATCATTTGAATTTTCTTCTTTTCTCCCGTTGTAGTTAGTCTTCTTTTCCGAGCATTCCCTTTTCCAGTGGCCCTTTTTTCCACATTTGAAGCATTTGCCTTTCGGTTTGTCATTTTTATCTGTCGCTTTGTTATTATTCGATGAATTTCCTTTCTTGTAATTATTGATTTGTTTCTTCGAAAAGATTCTCTTAGCCATTAGCGCCTCTACTTGTTGAACTTGACCCTGCGACTTCAAACGAAGTTCTTCTGCCATCAAACGAGCCCGCAAATTTGCCAAAGTTTGACTATCTGCGTTTGCAGATTCCCATGCACTATGGAAATGATTAAACTCGGACGGTAGTGACATTAAAATCTTCGAAATTACCATGGACTCAGAAATAATTTCTTTTTGATCACGTAATTGTTGCACTATTTCCATTAATTTCGATAAAAATGTCGCAATGTCATCTTCCGGTTGTTTTGTGTAGCCATAATATTTTTGTTGTAAAAATAAAATAGTTGCCTTTGATGTTTGCTCATACGTACTTTTGAGCGTCTCCCACATCTCTTGAGCTGTTTCACAATTCATAATCTGTAGTAATGCCTGTTTCATACAAGTCGTGGAAATTGCTCGTCTGGCCATAGCATCCGCCTTCTTCCAAGTCAGAATTTCCTTAGCATAATTTGTACATTCAGCTGTCGGTTTGACGTTTGTTCCATCGACGTAGTCAAAAAGTTCGTTAGCTTCCAAAATCTGACGCATTTGAAACTTCCATGTTAGCCAGTTGCTGCCGCTTTCCAGCTTTTCAATATTAACGCGATCGCCTTCCATTTATTTTGTCTTTTAATAATTATCGGCTTCAAAACTTCAAAAATAAATTACTTTCCAATTTTCCTTTTCGAGTTCACAAATAAATCTTGCACAAAATAAATAACGATATTTACTGCAGTTAATCTTCCTTTACAATTTCACGTAATCTGGGCCCATAACCTTTTGAATTATTGTGATTATATGAAAATGAAAAACTGGTACTGGAATGATCTTTTAATGTAAAAATGACAACTATATAACTGTCTTATTTGACAACATGAAAATACAAGTGAATGTTACAAACTTAAACAAAACAATACCTGCAGACAACGCTTTACTAAATTCAATACAATATGGTGAGGGAATGCCTAGGCAAACCCAATGAACTAGGCGGGAACAAAATAGTCACCTTAGTGTGGATTCCAGGACAACTGGAATAGAAGGAATGAAATAGCAGATGAACTAGCAAAGAGGGTGACTGAAACACACTTGGGGGGAGGGGGGTGGAACCCTTTTGCGGTATCACCTCTGACCATTGGAAATATCTAGTAGGACTTAGACAATCAAAGACTCTTCTGGGTGACTAAAACCTATTGAGATCAAATGAATGCATAAGTCAAAGTAAAACTACACTAAGAGTTTTAACAGGGATCCTATCGGGACATTGTCGCCTGAATGGGTACCTGAAAAAGCTCAAAATGGTGGAGGAAGAAGAATGTAGATTCTGTGGCATGCTCCATCCACATACCTGCGAATGGCACAGCAATTCAGAATCATAGGGCACAACACCTAGGAGATTACTGGATAAAAAGAGATATTTACCTAAGTTAAAGCCTGCAAATATCCTAAAATTCCTCCGGGAAATAGGACTAGAGAAGCTACTAGTCTCTGAGACTTTCCTCAGGGACTAATTAGATGGAAAGGGGCACAATAGATCTTTTAGGTCTCAGTGAATGTCACCCCAATATACATAAATACATACAATTATTTCACTTGAAAATCAATATGACCGATACCGGTTCATCTGGAAATTGAGTTAAAGGCAACATTGTTGATGGAACATTCTGTATACTTTTACATATTTCAATAGGCATCTTGCATCAGTGAGGGATTAGTGTTTTCTTATAGAATTTTGACTGTCTTTTATCATACAATAACGAATATCGAAAAAAAAAAGATAATATTTATCCCGAACGTCTAGAACGTCAGTTAAAGTAGCGAACGTAGCGAGTGTGTCCAAGAACGTGTTTTGATTGGAGCGACGTCACGGAACAGTAGACGAGATCGGCATTGGGGGAATAGGCTTACGCTACGTGCAGAATTTATAGAAGTATATTCCATTCCAAGATAGTTCGTTTTAACTTAAAACCAACATGATTGATTCAAGAGAAAAACCCACGTAGGTATTCGTTAATCTGATAACAATAGCACAGTATCGTATCGTACGTACCCGTTTCTTCGAAAAGATAATGCCTAATAGTATGATTATTTTACAACTGAAATGTTTGGCTGGTGAAATGAAATTTAGTTTTATTATCTAAATTTTACAGAGTACGGATCTGTTACTGTTCACTCTACAATGATGGATTTATAAACTATTATCATTGAATCCTTAAGACCAGATACCGAGTCAACGAAATATTGTGGAATATACTTTACAAGATCAACCACTTAAAAACGGGTAGGATGACTTACGATTATTCTTAGTTAGTTAGTTAGTTAGATTTAATATAATATGGTTTGGTGGTATAGTGGCCAAACCCAACAGCCACACTAGGCGTGGAAGAAGGACATCCAATAAATGCAAAGATTCCAAATATGGTGAAAATATACGAGGCATTCCATTGAAATTTTGAATTTCCACACAATTTCCGGTTAAACCGGAAGCCAACCAAATTTATTTAATAGGAAAAAACTAAAACCTCAATATAACCTATCAAAATTTAAACAGAATCTATCAACTCATTTAAAATGTCAATTTGTGGCTCATGACTCATTTACACCCGGTGTAACAATGCAGCTCATTATCTCTCACTCCAAGGTTGACGCCCCAAGGGAATTGGACTATTTTCTAGGTTCCAGTTACTAAAAATGCTATTAGACCGGTAACCCGTGACACATGTAGTCTTCATGATTTCGAATGGATGCCGTTTTCACCATCGAGTTTCATGTGAAAAACAAGTAGAACAAGACCCAAGCTGGATAATCGACGCTATAGTGAAAGCCTTTAAATTTTCAAAAAATAGAACTTTTAAGTGTGGCGGTCAGTAATTCAAACCCAAAAGCATACATCCGCCATCGGATATTTAAAGAGCATTCAATGATATTTACTTATATATCAAACGGAATCCGTAAGTTAATTGTTCTTAATTATTACGTTTACATTATTTTGTATATCGCCGCAAAATGTATGCCACTAATTTTCTTAACATACATGAGTTAATTGTTGTTTTTTTCACCTTCGCTTATCAATCTTTAGTATCACTTGGATTTGTATGCCATATTTTTTCGGATACTCAAGGAATGCATCCAAGTACACGGCATCCATAAGTTAATTGTACTAGTTTCGTGAACATTCTTAGATTTTCAATGTTCACTATAGCATCGATTATCCAGCCTGGGTCTTGGGGAATAGCCTTATTCTACTTGTTTTTCCCTTGAAACTCGATGGTGAAAAAGTTATCCATTCGAAATAATGGAGCCCACATGTGTCATGGGCTACCGGTCTATATACTTACAGCTGTGTACTTTCCATAATGCATCGCCCTCGGATTGTATATACAATTTTCGAGGTACAAAAAACTTATCATCATTATATTGCATCATCAGTTTATTTTCTTTGAATACTTTAATGGAATTTTCAATTTTTTGTACAACGAAATGGCTCCAGGAATTTTTTTCAAAAGGATCACCCTAAAATAAAAAAAATCCCTTATCATATTTGTATATGCAAGTCAAAATAAATGAAAGGCTATGTTTTTCATATACATAATAGTGTGTGAAATTATCCACTTAAATTATCATCTTCATTCATGTTGCTTAATTTAGAGTACTTTCGAAATTCTTCACATAAATTTATTGTAATTTCCAGTACTCGCCAATATGTTTAGGGTGACACAAAGGCTAGTTACAATGAAAATAGATACTCTAAGGCTGTTTACATTTGTGTTAGCATCATCCGATGGTCAAAGAATATGTCAAAGTGTAATGATCATTTGTTTGGATGATCTGATGGCGGCATGTAGAACATCAATGTATGTAAAAAATGTATATTGGGGTGATATTCACTGAGACCTAAAAGATCTATTGTGCCTTCTTTCTCATACTAATTTTCTGAGGAAAGTCTCAGAGACTAGATGCTCCTTTAGACCCATTTCCCGGAGGAATTTTAGGACTGCAGGCTTTAACTTAGGTAAGTGTCCCTTTTCTATCCAGTAGTCTCCTAGGTGTTGTGCCCTAGGATTCTGGATTGCTATGCGATCTGCCAGTATGTGGATGGAGGTCTCGTCTTCCATTCCACAGAATCTACATTCTTTTTGCTCCACTATTTTGAGCTTTTTAAGGTGCCCATTCAGGAGATATTGTCCTGTCAGAACACCTGTTAAAACTCTTAGTGCAGTTTTACTCTGGCTTAGGCACTAATTTCTTTCTTACCTGGTTGTAGTTTTCCACCAGTATTTTCAATAATTTGACATCAGTTATTGTTTTAAATAATACCTAGACGTGAACTTGATGCGGATGAAGCTAGTAGAGCTATTGGTATGATTGAGGTGAGTCGTCTCCAGAGAGAAATTGCAGATGTTTCCCAAGTCAATGAAAGTGTCATTTCACGGCTTTCCGTAGATATCGAGCAATTGGAAACGTGAGAGAAAGACCTAGAAGTGGATGACCAAGGGTTACCTCTTCCGCACAAGATCGTTATCTGACTGAGTATACCCATAGATAACCTCTGAGTACTTGTATGATCATACAACTGTGTCTTTTGGATGATTCTGATGTTTCGGTTTCAATTGAAATAGTACGTCGAAGATTACTCGAGGTTAACTTACGTTCACGACGACTTTTGAGGAAAGTTCCATTACACAAATTCATATGCATGCTCGATTGGCTTGGGCTAATGAACTTGTGAATAGGAATGCTGAATGGAGGTCCGCATTGTTCACAGACGGTTTTATCATAGTCGGCATGCTCGTGTATGGACACAGCATAATAACCATCAGCAGAATTACTCTCGGCGAAATACTTGGAACCGATCGGTTCGATAAATTCGTCCTTAAGGCAGCCAGTCCAGGTTAGAAATCTGGGCCGGATTGAAAATATTTGACTTTATTAGACGGGTATGTACTTGGTTCCTTATTATTGACAAAAATTGGTGACTGTGAAAAGGGAAATACGGTATTGGGTTCAGGGGTTGTATTATGTGTAAGTTTTAGATAATTATCCGACTGTTTCATATTGGTGATCACTTTTAACTCGTATAGGTACTATGTACGCTACAAGACCTGCTAGCTCGACGTTACCCAAAGATAGACCAGCATTCATACATTATCACCTAACGTACATAATATTTTGGTCGCAACATAAATCAAAGCTAGTACAATGCACAAGAATTACAATCGCAATTATTTTATGAAAATGTGTAGATTGTAGAATGATTATCTCAAAGATTGTACCTAATAAAAACGATTTTTTTTAAAGATCTAGTATAGAGTGTATTCACGGATGGGGTGCTCAAGAAGAGAAATATTTTTATTTGTAGTTTTAGTGAAACATATCATTCTTGATAAAAAGTTTTGCTTGTTTTGAAAGCCCATGATTGGAAAATGTAATAATAATATAGTGAGTCTCTTTCACTTCAAGAATTCAATTAATTCAATAATTATTCGACTTAGCCTCCCCCAACTTCAAAATATGTCTCCACTCTATTTCTAAATTCTTTATAAGCGTTTCTTAACATGTCTGGAGTGAATTCATTCACGGCATTAATTATTATCAGTTGACTGCTTTGGTTTGAATTTGTTTCGTGAACTTTGTCTTAGGTAGCCCCTTGAAAAATATACAAAATTGTTAAATCGGGTGATCGGGGCGGAAAAAATATCGGTCCATACTGTTCTATCCATCGTTCAGAGAAATATTCATCCAACCATCCTCTTATCAGCAAAGTCGAATGTGATGAGCAGCCATCATGCTGAATTATATTTTACGCATTTATGGAATAGATGAGGCTTTTACTTGATGAAGATCAAAGAATGTATCAGATAATGTTAATTGTTTTTGGAATTATGTTAATAATAAAAGAAAATTACCTACCTATTTCGTTAATGTGTGCTCCATCTAAACTATTTGAGCAAATTATGCACTGTGTTCATTTGAAAAGGACCCACCCTTAATATTTCAAGAATGGGACATATTAGAAAGAAACGCCGAAACACGTCAACTTTTAACTTGAGGGCGACACTTTTTGGCGCTTATGTCATAAACGTCAGATTCACCCCCTCCCTACTGGATACATTTTTTAAAATGGCATTAGGTATCAAGTCACACCTCATTTAAAAGGTCTGGTAAATCTCTATTCAATCATTTTGTTTTGCCTTTGATACCAGCGTTCCATTGTTATTTATTCGTTGTTCAAAAATGACTCTGTTTCAACTTATCGTATGCCCCCGTATTGTGTTATGATAGAAAGACTCTTTAAAAAATAATAAAATTACAAATAGTAAAAAGACAACTGTTATCAAGAAAAAACTGCTATTTAATCATGTGTTCAAAGTGACCACCATTAACATTCAGGCAATAAAAGTTGAAAAAGAGCCAATTTTAAACAACGATTAAATAACAATGGAAGGCTGGTATCAAATGATTGAATAGAGATTTACCAGACCAATTAAATGAGGTATGACTTGATACCTAATGCCATTTGAAAAAATTTAAGGGGTATCTCCAGTAGGGAGGGGGTAAATCTGACGTTTATGATATTAGCGCCAAAAAGTGCCCCCCTCAAGTTAAAATTTGACGTGTTTCGGCATTTCCTTCTAATATGTCCCATTTTTGAAATATTAAAGGTGGGTCCTTTTCAAATGAACACAGTGTAATATAATAAATTATATCACTATATAGAAAAGTATATAGTATCCCAACAGCATGGTTTTATGTCATATAAATCTATTAACACAAATTTGTTATTATTGGGAAAACAAGCATTCGAAGCATTGGGTGTTAAATCCCAAATGGACACGATTTATACAGATTTTCGGAAAGCGTTCGATCGCGTAAATCATGATAACTGTTGACTTAATCGAATTAATTAAAAGCTTTCTAGAAAATAGAAAATTCGTAGTCAGACATAATGGAAATGTCACTGGGAAATACCATGCAAATTCCGGAGTTCCGCAAGGTTCCAATCTCGGGCCTCTCTTATTTATTATATTCATCAACGATTTACCTTCTGTTTTTAAGCATACTGTGTGCCTTTTGTTTGCAGATGACCTCAAAATTTTCAGAAGAATAAACTCAGTCAGAGACTGTGTTATGCTACAAAAAGATATACACAATATTTATGAATGGAGTCTGATTAACAAATTGCATTTTAATATTAGTAAATGTGAGGTAATGGGTGTTACTCGTTCTGGAGATCCCATTTTATTTGAGTACGAGATGATTCGAAGTACACCTATCATGATCAAACTTACTGGGATGTATGGGAGGCGTAAGAAGTTCACGAGACAATCAGCTGGAATTCAATGTGAAGAGTTTGCCGTGCTCAATATAGAAAACCTCCAGTTAGATTGGCGATTGATTAGGAACATGGTGAAGGTGAACTTTCAAAATGCCGATGTTGAAATACTGGTCTGCAGCTATTCTCCCAATACTAAGTCCCCGATAAAGACGTCCCCTTTCTACTTCCATGCGACTGGATAGTTCAGAAACGAATTCAGTTGCCGGTACAAACATTCAATTCCATGAAAGTTCCAGATTTACTGAATTAAAAATGGGTTGGTTGAGATTGAAAAAATAATTATTTCCACTACTCCAATAAGGCAATAGTCATGTTTTTTCCAGCGTGGCAGGAGTTAAACTGTCAGACTCACGTTTGTTACCATATTATTGTCTACTAAATTCAATGGTATTAATGTGGAGTTAATGACTCTCTTGAAAGTGTAGTGGCTCAAATACAAAAGGAATTCGTGTATAATATATAGAATATAATATCATGAATAGTTGGGAAGAACATAAGCAGAATATATTAAGTTTAAAGGAAATGATAATTTCATACAACATTAATCTGAAAGTGATTTTTAATTAGAATAAGAATACATCTGATATTATTTTACTTATATATGTAGAAATCTTCTCAGCTACACTACATAAAACTGTTAAAGAATTCCTGTTTGTACATATTACATGCTTGGCCGTGTAATATGTACAAACATAATTTCATCATTTTTCCCGCTTAGCAATCCAAATGATACAAATTATATACTCTATAAAATTATTGACCAATTTTTCTTTCAAATTTCACAATGGGTACATACCGATTTTTCAACCCGTCTTTCCTTACACTCGCCTTTAGCATAGATCCCAGGCTGGTTCGGTATGAAGCTCTCATTACATTTTCGAATAAAAGATACACCTCTATTGTATGCTCCTAACTGTATCCAATAACAATTTGAACTATGAGGCTCACTTCCAGATCCATCGCATAAATAAATATGTACTCCTTCCTCTGTTTTTATGGATAAGGGGATACTTATATTTTCATGTAAATCGAGAACCTCCTTAATCATCAGTTGGCTACCTCCATCATTATATGTCTTCAATTTTCTAAAATCTAAGATACGATGAGTCAAAATGTTACCGGTGTAATAAATTAGTGTAATTACATAAATGGAAAGTGTCGGAAAAAAATAAAAATAAATACAATTACTTTTCTAATTTTCAAATTAATTGCAGAGGCTAAAATGTTTTTCAATGAAGACAGATTTCGAGGCTTATACCAGGGCCATTAAAAAAATATTGAAACATACGTTTCTTTTTATTAAAAATTATATCAGAATTCTAATAAATTTCTTAATTTTTCAGTCATTTTGTAAACTACAACCTTACAAATATATATTTCAAATATTCAAATGTCAGTTAACAAATCTACTTTTCCGCACTAAGAAACTAGTGCGGAAAAGTGACTCTTTCAACACTAAAATGAGTGCGGAAAAGTGGACTTTCCGCACGCTAGTAGAAAATAGTTAGTCAGGGCCAAGGGCGGGAAAGGCACTTTACGCGTGAGTTAGAAACATTATTTTTTCTACGACCGAATATACAAAAAAGTATACCAACCCATTTTTCAAAAAGTATTTTATTTCAACATATATATACAAAACTAGCTAGAAAAGATGTAGATTTTATTTGATTTGCATAATTTTACTTTCCCGCACTAGTGACACTTTCAAAACTAAAATGGGTGCGGGAAAATGGGTTAAAACGCACGGTCGTATAAAAAATATTTTTTATCACAATTTTAATGCGAGATTTCACCAACCTGATTTATACTTCCTATCTAAGTAATTCCTAAGCTAAGCAATGCCTAAATTCGCTTCTTACCTAAATCGGACTTCACCAACCTACCTAGCTACATATCAGATATTAAACTCTGTGACCTTTTATATTTGAGACAAAGTTACAGAAAGTGATAAATTGTTAATGAAATATTGACGTCAAAAAATGATAGTTCAATACTATTATAACGCTTTACAAAATTATAAAAATAAATTTCCAAAGAGCAGACCGTCCACTAAGAAACAACAACTACTTCTCGGGCTATATGCCCCGACAGACATTGAATTACACTTCTAAAGTAAACGGGGTTCGTATATCTGTTAAGATAGAACCAACCATTCTGGTTTGCGATTAGAATGTTAGTGAATGGTCTGTTCTTTGGAAATTTATTTTTCTAATTTTGTAAAGCGTTATAATAGTATTGAACTATTATTTTTTGACGTCTATAGATCACGTTTTACTAAAATATGACAATTTTTTACAGTTAACTGTAATTAAGTGAAAAACTATTTCTTCACACTCTTCTCCCATTATATATAACAACATATCGATTTTCTCAGCCTCGGTTTCAGATGCCAATCCAGATACAGAAACATATATTTTAAAACGCCTTTCCCATTGAGGCCGTCTGCTGGGTTGCTGAAGGTAAACTTTTCGGGAGCAAGAGCACTTGCAAAAGCTGCATTATTTCGCTAAGATGTGTCTATTTGTTTGAAGATAATACCTTTTCTACGAGATAACGTGGATACTTTTACTACGCTGACTCCATGTTGTTTAAGAGACACCAGAATATTAAAATATACTTTATTCAACTTTATAAAAGTACAATCAAACGAAACTGATCCTTTTAACTCGCAACTGACAAGTCCCTGACAGACGTCCCCTGGCCGTGGCTATTCAACCTAACCTAGGTGAACTTAACTTAACACAACATTTTTTAACCACGAATTTTGTTCCGATGAAGTTGACGAAGTGCATCTTAAGGGACGACACTGGCGGTGAGAAACTTGTGTAATAGGAATGCTGCAAACAAACTGTTGCTCCAGGTCTCCAGCATCATCTTTTGCTGCAACACGTTGTGAGAAAATGATTCATGCGGTGCCCGACAGTTCTGTTCTGTCCTAGAGGAAATGTGGAGCTTGCAGTAGCACAGCACTGCAAGCACAGCAAAATGATGCGGCCGGTGCTTTTCCATAAACAACGTGCTTATAATTTTTTTTATCTTGATTTCATTTGAATTGTTCTGATTATTGGGTTTGCATATGAATTTAGATTTTTAGTAAATTATCGCGAATAAAATCTAACCGCAATAATGCATGTGCAACTGTGGCACGGACTATATTAATAATATTAAATACTACTTACTTTGCCATCGCCAATCCTTAATTATTTCCGGTTTAAGAACTTTATTTGACTTCTGAATGTGCCAGCTACTCAATCGAAACCATTCGGGATTACAATCTTTTTCGTTCTCAAATTTACAGGGAAATTTCGATTCTCCAAATCTTGGATAAATTGAGGAGTCTGAAAATATATAGCTGTATTGAAAGTAAGCAGAATTGTTGACGCTGACGTCATATACTGAAATATTGCGACTTTGTCAGGTTTGGAAAAACAAAGTTCCTAGAAAATTCATTTCATTAACCCGATAAAGAAAAATACAATAGTAAACAGAACATTTTCTTTCAACATTGAACTCGTGTTATTTTTATGCGGATTTGCTGTAAATTACTGATGATCATTTGAAAATGTAACATTTCATTACTTGAATTTTTTTTTTCGGTTTTCGTTGTTATTCTCCTATTTTTACTTTTGTTAAATTAATGTTCATTTCCATTAAGGATTTGGATCAACTTTCGATTAGCTGAAATCAGTTATGTAACAAATATTGGTTTATTTACTAATTGGAACCTTTTCCAAACAGAAAGACTCGAATTTTTTTTTGCGGAAATGCATTTTCAGACTAAAAGACTAAAAGCTCAACTCAATGAACTGTTTTGGCTGTGACTGATTCATGGATAGTTTGCAATTTGTTGGAATACCGAACTTTTTGTACATAACTCGGTCTGAAGTAAGTTAGAACGAGATTTTATTGTTGCGAATGTTACGGACGGTTCGCAAACTAGTTCATTGATGTGTTGGAACAAGGCTAAATGTTAAGTGGTCAATGGAGAACAATTTGAACATTCACTGTAAATTTTCGTTGGTTTGTTTCTGTAAGAGTGTTCGCTTGTGATACATTTTTGGAATCGGCTCAACAAAGGAAATCGACAAATTGAAACTGCTCCTAAACCAACTGGGTGTAATTAATAAGGTTGTCCTGTTGTGGATTCCTGGTTACATCGTAATCCAGGGTAACGAAGTGGTGGACTTATTGGCCAGGAAAGCAGTTTATTGACACGAATCCCTTTTTTCCTGGCAAATGAAACTATATCAGATCAGATGGACGGCAAAGCATTGGCTTAGTGAATTAAGATACCAGGTTTGAGACAGGCTTATGCCTTTGTCGAAGGGCCTTCAAAAGTGAAAGAATGAGCTTTTCTGAACATAAGCAAAGTCCTTGATGGACACTGCATGCTAAACTATCATCTGGTCATAAATTTGTTTTTTTTAACACCCTGTGTACTGTACTTTGACTGACTTCACAGGTAGATGCAACTTGAATTATTGAAGAAGTAGGATTCACTATTACTTCTGCCAGTATATCAATTTTTTCTCATCAGAAATTTGTGGTCTTCCAGATCGTTTTGTATCATTAATACTACCCGTTGTTTCAAACTTAAGAAGAAACTCCCTCAAATTAGTCCTCGAAACTGAGTGATCGGGAAACCTCTCATTAAAAATGCGTTCTACTGCATGAACATATTGTCTAGTTTCACCATGTAATAGGATCGCTGTATTACATTGACAATTTCGTTTCTTGAAGCACTTAAACGTTGGGCTCACAACAGTTCAACAAATTATTAAATGTACAAAAATTTTAAATTGCCAAAAGTTACTAAAACAGTTAAACGTTTGATCAACAATTAGAGAGACCGACAAAAACTTGAATTTTGAATGTTAGTATTAACTGATTCAATTTATCACAGCTTTGCTTTTTTTAGAGCCAGTTGTCAGAACTGCAATAAACACAAACAATATTAGTATCATTGAATTTTAAAGTCTGAAGAAAATGCTGTACAGCCTTTGAATGATATGTGTATACCAGGCAAAATCTTCCAGTGTGCAAGCGATTTGCCTTCCAATACACCAATAGATTGTGTGAAAAGCAAATTATAATCAACGAAAATATTGTAAATATTTGAAACAAAGGAAGAAGTACTAAGCATTCACTGCCCAGAGCAAGTCGAGACAAAGACAATCAATGGGATTTTTCTGATATAAACAGGAGACTGTAAAATAAAATTTCACCAGCAAGAACCAGAACTTCAAGAAAAAACATTTGGGAAACCTCGCGTTATCAATAAGCCTCACTTAGTTTTAGAAAAAGCCAACATTCCAAGAATGACGATTAGATTAAGAAATCTTAACTTAAAAGAAATTCCTCAAAATAAAGTTGCACCTATAATTCAAGAAAATATCAAATTATTTAATCCAAGCTCTATAACTGAATAAATCTTCTAGGCAAGAAACAGAAGACATCTCCAAAGAAGAGATAATGAATCTTCCACAGGAGGCTCCTTTCTAAGGCGGGAGGTCAATAGCCCTTAGCCCTTAGAAACTTGAACCATATAGTGTTGTATAATTGAACTTTATTCTGTTTACTCTGCATTTTTTATTACTTCATTCAAATCAGTTATTTTTTCTTTCAGTGTGGAATCAATTGTCTTATTAGTCGAACGTCTTTAACATATTGTATTTTTTTGAAATAAAAGTTTAAAAAAAAGTATCATACGACTTTTCGTAATTTAAGTTACATTAATTTAGTTTCGGTTTACACGGAAATCCTATTTTATTTCACTGTTTTGTAATTCATTTGGTTTTAGTTAATAGTATGATTATTGATTCCTTTAACAGACTTCTAGATATCATTAGCTTCTTCTTTTCTTCAGATACTTTTTTTTGTCAATATCTCGGTTGGCATTGAAATTAAAAATATCGAACCACATATTTTTGTACTCGTAATGAAATGCTTTATACAAAACTGAAATAATATACAGGGTATATTATTACAAATTTTAAAGTCGACCTTATTTCCGGCTAAACCGGAAATTAAAAATTGTTAAAAAAGTTGAAAACAAATACGCTATTTACTGTATTAGGTACCCATCTTCCAAATTTCATTTCGATATCTCTAACGATTCCAGAGATATTTAATTGTTTGCCCATCACTGTATATATTGTTACTATATATTGGTACAGTTTTTGCATTTTTTATGTTTACCTTTTTTGTTATTAATCTTAACCTTCCACGGGCACCGTTATTTTAACACACATAAAAGGCACCGTGGGGTCTCATTTTACCCTGGTTTTAAAATATGTTAAAAATACAATCTTATATAGCAATAAAGATAGTATAGTATTTTTTTTTATTCAAAGACTAAACTATTGCATTACAGAGAAAGAACAATACTAATTTATTACAGGGAAAGATAAATATTTATTATAAATTTTTTTTATAAACAACCTACACAGTCTTCTGCTTAGAAACTTAATAACTCATATTAGGAACAAAAAAAGAAACAAATGAACTACACAAAAAAACATAAATAAATGAATGCTTTAAAAACCTTAATAAATTGCACGGTATAAATTTGTGAATTTCAAATATTTTTTACACACTCGCAACAGATTTTCCCACGGAGTTCATCACACATGGCAAGTTGACACTTAGTGCATACTAATTTGGTTTTCCTATCTTTTCCTCTAGGGAAAAATCCACATCTTACACGTTTTTGCAAAACCGCGGCGTCAGGTGTTTCCTCAGGAATATCCAAAATGTCATTTATGTAGGTCTTTAGTGTTTTGCTCAATGTTGGAAGTTCCAATCGAACTCGAAGCATAAGCTCTAACAATTTAAAATACAGTGTAGGTATATGAGAAACTGCCGCCGGTTAAGCTTTTTATTTTCATTTGCCAAGTCATATTTAGTACGGCAGCATTAATTCCACATTGATCAAGCATCACATAGAAGTACCTCATTGGCCATCGTCGTGTTCCTCTGGCAGTTGTTTATGCATGGCAAAGTTTATCAAAGGTATCTGTTCCGCCCTTGGTACTATTGTAATCTAAGATTATTTCCGGTTTACCTGTTTCAGGATCAACAGAGTTTGAATAGTGCATTGTTGATAAGGCAAGAACAACTTAATTTTTTTCATTCTGATCAAAGGCAAATTTGAAAGATCCTTCCACGCTGCCCTCTACAAATATAGGAGGTAGGTATCTCTCTTTTATTTTTCCTTAGGGTTCCAATCATAGTAATTTTATAGTTGGTAAGCATATTTTCAAAAAGGGGAATGGAAGAAAACCAATTATCTACAGTAATGTTTCTGTATGTTCCATGAATTGGTTTGGAAAGTTCTCTTAAATAGTATGAAGGAACCGGTTCATTGTTTTCAGTACTAACTCTTCTAACTTATGGAATTGCATTAACCATATACCAGATCCTAGCATCGTTCATCATCATTATTTTAATTCCGTACTTATCTGGCTTAGACGCTAGATAAATTCTGAATGGACATTTACCTCTGTAACCCATAAGTTGCTCATCAATTGTACAGTAAGAATGTGGCGTTTAAAATTTTCTACAATTAGAAATAAATAGTTCCCAAATGTCCCTAATCTATCTTCTTTCAGCCCTGGTTTCCTTATTGTCAAAGTGTAAGAAAGAACATAAAAATTTAAGCCGCTTCATTGACATGAATGCTCTATATAAGAACATTCGATATTGCTTCGGCCACAGTTCTTCGAGTTCTATATGAGCTGATTTTTTGACGCCACACATAAGTAGCAATCCAATAAAGGAAATAATTTCAATTATGTCCGTATAACGGAGATAGGTCTGCTTAATATTTACAAGATTAATTTTTCGTTCTATCTCTTCATTAGTATGAATGACAACTTTGTTAATTATATCCTCGTCAAATAGTAAATCCCAAGCTTCTAATGGAGATCATACATTGCGAGCCTCTGCTTTAGGTCCTGGAATAAAGGAAAGTATATTTCTTTGATGACGCCTCCCTCTCTTTTCCGGAACGTTTAAAGACCACTTATAATTTGATTCACCTAAAATTATTTCTTGTTGGCCGACATCATCTTGTTGGTCTTCCACGTCTAGCTCTTCAGCACTTTCTTCGCTTTCTGAAAGTTCTTGTTCCACCAAATAATCTGATTCTGGATCTGTTTCAGAATCATTATCACTTAGCCAAGTTTCGTCATCTTCTTCCAACATAAATGTATCAACCAGTTCTTCATCAGTCAATGCTCGTTTGTTCCGGTAACTGCTTGAAATTTCTGCCATTTTGACTCTAGAATAAAGCCAGACCAAATATTATGTTTACCTGACCACAAACTTATCTCTAATACTCACCAAAACTCTTACACTTTCAATAATGTACACGGAAAATAAATATACGTGCAAGGCACCGTGGAGTCAAACAGACCCATACACACTTTTTATTTCACTTCCGGTCGACTGTAAACTAATTTTGTATAGAATGCTGCTAAGCACCGTTCAAGGATATCCTAACTTAAATTTACATGGAGTGGGGAGCGCATATCGAGTTTGGTTTATAAAATATTACGATTGAAACAGTTGCTGGGGTCTCATAGACTCCACCCTTGGAAGGTTAATTATCTTTAATAATTTATTGAACAGTGTTTTGTATAAAAATTAACCTTTGTAAGATCTTCTGATCAAGTAATTACAACATAGTTTTTTTTCTTTGTAGCCTGATGATAATTAAGCAATACTAGTTGCTAAACTTTTAATTGGAGTAGAAGAAGAAGTAGAAGTTTTGTGGATTGACTTTGTATTTTTTTGAAAACCTTTATTGGATTCTAAGCACATTTGAGAAACGGATGAACTCCAAGATTTAAAAATAAAAAGTTTTATAATGATTTACATGACATTTAATCGTAATTAGACAATCAAACCAGACTCACCCTCATAATAATTATCAGCATATCTACCGATGAAGGTAATTGCAGAACTTGAATTTGTAATGCAGTAATTATTACCAAGTATGAAAATATCATTATCTTTGGATTTAACAAACAATGCCTTCCATAGTATGAACCAGATTCTGAAACATATGTTGAATATGATTAAACACCACAGTAATTATATTTGAAAAAAAACATATTTTTACATAGAATGCGCATATTTATATAGCGTGGTGCCAGATCTGTTATTCACAGTCAGCAGCACATATACCAAAAGCGTAGTTCTAAAAGCTTATACAATCATGGAGCAGCCCATTGACGCAAAGGTAACGAGATATAGCAACAAGGAACATGTAGTTTTATAATTTATATCCTAACCGAAATCCCATAACAAGATCTACTGTCAGTAAATTATTAAAAAAGTTTAACGAAACTGGTTCAGTAAAAGATTTATCCAAATCAGGGCGCAGAAAAACTGCATCAACTGAAAACAAATCTTTCGATGTTTGTGTCCTGTTAGAAGACGATCCACATTTGAGTGAAAATAAATTCCATCCATACAAAATAAGATTAGTTCAAGAGTTGTCAGATGATGATTTCGATAGACGTGAAGAGTTTGCAGACATAATAATGGAAAAATGTTACAATCAAAACGATCCAAATTTTTTAAGTAATGTTATGTTTTGCGATGATAACCTCCAATAATTCCATCTGGTTTTACGCAAATATGATCACGCTACGTCCCTTTTTAATACTTGTACCCTTTTTTAAAATGCAACTGTGCTACCGTACTGCCAAGTCTTATCACATTAATAGAAATATACCCTAATATTCCAAATGCTTGATTCAGAATCGTCTTAACAACATTTCATATAATAGTCAGTACATGGTAATGATTAATAATGGTATACGATACATACTGGGGTTACCTTAGAAATTCATATTATAAATCAAAAAACTTTTAGTAAATAAAAAAATACGTTCTCATGTTGAGTAACCAAGCGTTAAATAAGAAAAGTTTTTGAATAAATTTTGATAGAATAAAACCTGCAGCATCTGTGTTAATAATTTCTTGTGAACTATGCCGTTTGTTATATATCAATTGCACAACGTAAGAGCTGAAAAAATTACTATAAGTTTGTTGAAAAAACAAAACTGTACAAATTATATGCTTGGATGATTAAGGAAATTAAAAATGATTGTATAATAATATTTATTTAGATACTTACATTTTCAGTACAATCTTCATTTTCATACAAACACTACTAATTCATTTATCAGTTTCGGTTTTCCGGGGCTAGCGAGATGTGCGTCAAATATCCGGTGAAGACAGATATAATTAAAATTTAATACCACACGAACAGTTATTCACGCATTTAATAAAAAAATTCCAACCACGAACTAATTTTTTAATTTTTTTAGAAATCTGGACCATGCGCATATTTACCATTTACACTTTACGGTTAAGACCGTTTCAAGACATTTCGTTTTATGGTGTCAGGTTACTACGTACTAGCTCATATTGGATCACACAAGAAACATACCTGTTATATTTCATATTTTTAACGTATTATATTTATTATACAAAACTTATCAACAAAGATGTCACTATACTTTCGAACCTACAAACGGCCAAGGTTAAAAATCAAGACAGGATCTGAAAAGTGAAGTGGCCTGCTTGGGAATGGGATTTTTTGGAGAATGTTAGTCTATGTATAACCGTGGGATTGAAAAGAGATTGGAGTTTTGTGTTCTGATAGTGAGACGTTAGTAGTATTGAATTGTTAAAGTTAATGTAAAAGAAATGAAGAAATTTTAATAAAGTAAAAGGAGTAACAATATTATCGAGTTTTATTTAATTTAATCCCTTTTTAGTTTGCTTAGTTTAGTAGGTACCGTATCTATCAAATCGTCTACTAATCTCCTTTTTTAAACAAATCATCTTAAAACGGCAACAATTTTGCTTCCTACCTAATAAATGCACTAGTTTCGCAATGTACTCTGCACTTAATCAATTATTTACCTCATCCAATAGTAAAATTTGTTCTGCTTCAGTTTTTCATGGCATCAGAAGTATTCCTTTAAGATAATTAAAATCTTATCTTGAATTCGGTAAAGTTTCTGAATAGCTACCAGTAAGTAGTGGTGTACCCAAAGGCTCAGTTGAAGGTCCAATTCTTTTTT
This sequence comes from Lochmaea crataegi, assembly GCA_947563755.1. Classification (NCBI taxonomy): domain Eukaryota; kingdom Metazoa; phylum Arthropoda; class Insecta; order Coleoptera; family Chrysomelidae; genus Lochmaea; species Lochmaea crataegi. The sequence goes on from OX387428.1 coordinate 12,011,402, forward strand.
TGTTCGTCATTAACGATGTCATAGACATGGAATAAATGGTAAATTTGCTTCATTTGCTGATAACACTACTATATCCTGGAGTAGTTCAGATATGAAAATTCAGTCATTTCCAAAGATTACGTTACCATTAAGTTCTGGTATGACACGAATGGGATTTGTACATTGAGAAAACTGTAGTTTATCTCACAGAGGAGTTTTACAACCTCTTGAACTTAACAATAACTTAAATAAATCTACAAATTCGATTAAGTTTCTCCATATTGACGATACCCTTAAATGGTCTGCACATAGTATACAAATAAACATTTTAGCAAAAACAACATCCTCTGCCGGATTTCCATTAAATATATTCTCAAAATAGACTTAATTCTTCAACTGCATTAATAACTTACTTCTCTCTGTTTGAATCTCACGTTCGCTGAGGTCTGCCTTCCGGGGGCTCTTGCAGTTTGTACCTTTTCGATTGTTCGATTATACAGGGTGTCAATTTGAAAACGAACGGCATTTAATATTGCCTACACTAATGACAGTATCAAAACTTGGCGAAACACGTCAATTTACATATCAAGGGGGACAAGTGTTGAGGCGTTTGTTGTCGTATTACTGTTAACCCACAGGGCACCTACCCCTGAAATTTTAAATGGCAACCCCTATTTATTTTGCCATTTTTGAGTTCCTTATGTAATTCTTATATAAAATTTCGAATTATAATTTATTTAAATCTCAGCCCAACCCTGTTAAGACACATGAAATTTATTTCTTATTCGAATAAAACCACTGATAATAGTTTTTGCCGGTTTTTGAATTAATAATTTCTTTTGTCAGCCATATTGTTTAGGTCTACTTATACAGTTCTTTATTTTCTGATTCCTTGTATTTATTTCTTAAAATCGTTTACACTATTGCTGAACGCGTAGAAATGATTTATATTTATGGAACCGAATGTTGCTTTACAAGAACGGCGACCAAATTTAACGAAAGACATCGGGGAAAAATGTTGGACACCAATACATCGGAGAGTTAGTAGCTAAATTTGAAGAAACTGGATCTATTGGCAATAAGAAGAGGGCTGGGCCAAGATTGCTCAATGAGGCCGCTCAGATTGAGGTTCTTGGTCAAGTTGCTATAGCTCCTACTTCGTCACTTCGTGAAGTTGCGCAACAAACTGGACTGTCGCATGAATCAGTCAGGAAAGTATTGAAGCTTCATAATTTCACCCATACAAACTACAAATTACCCAAGAATTAGGGGATGCCGACCCGGACAGACGTATTGAGTTTTGCGAAATTGGAGCGACTTCAATCGTCATATTATTAGAGAGGGGCATACACAATATCCTCAAAAATTAAATGTTTGGGCAGGTATATTAGGCAATACTATCATTGGTTCCCTCTTCATAGATGGAAATCTAAATGGTGAAATTTATGCCGAAATGTTAGACAGAGGTATAGAGCCTCTTATGATTTATGAGCTGGAAAATCAAAGGGACGCCAATGGAAATCTTGCTCTAGATGAACATTTGCTGAACTTCCCTCAGGACGGTGCACCTCCTCATTATGTACGCCCAGTAAGAGAGTGGTTGAATAATCATTATCCGGAGCAGTAGATTGGTAGGAGAGGACCCATTGAATGGCCACCTAGGTCACCAGATCCGACACCGCTCGATTTCTTCCTATGGGGTCACTTGAAATCCGTTGTATTCAAAACCCAACCAGGCTCTATTGAACAACTGTAACAAATAATTGTACAGGAATGTAGGGCTATTTCACCCGAGACTCTTCAAAAGGTCCGCGAACAGTTTGAATATCGACTGTACTTGTGTTTAGAAAACAATGGAACCTATTTTGAACAATTCATAAAGTAATTATAAATGTAAAAGTTGCATTATTTCAATTTAAAACTTAAATACATTCCATACATTCGTGAGGTCAAGTACTTCAATTTAAAAAAAAATTATGAAATTTATCTAAGAATTACATAAGGAACTCAAAAATGGCAAAATAAATAGGGGCTGCCATTTAAAATTTCAGAGGTAGGTGCCCTGGGGGTTGAAAGTAATACGTCAACAAATGCCTCAACAGTTGTTTCCCTTGATATGTAAATTGACGTGTTTCGCCAAATTTTGATACTGTCATTATTATTAAATGCTGTTCGTTTTCAAATTGACACCCTGTATATTCGAATTACAAAATTGGGTATTTGTATATTGCACCTTAAAAAAGCTCAAAATAGTGGAGCAAGGAGAATGTAGATTATGTGGAATTGAAGAAGAAATCTCCTTCATCCACTCCCTTGCGGATTGCATAACAATTCAAAATCCTAAGGCACAACACCTAGGAGACTACTGGATAGAAGAAGGATACTTACCTAAAACTGAAGCCTGTAGATATCCTCAAATTCCTCCGCGAAATAGGTCTAAAGGAGCTACTAGTCTCCGAGGTTTTTCTCCTGCTATCCCAAGTATGAAATTTTTTTAAATAAATATAATCATGAGCCTCTTTTGAAAATATACTGAAATCTTCTGTACTAAAAGTTTTTTTTGGACGATATCCTTTCGCATTCTTTTTCAAAGTGGCATTTAAAACCCTACTTTATATTTATTAATTTCCTTTGTGTTCTTGAAACTTGACAGTTTTAAAAGATTTTTTAAATTGTTATAATCACGTTAAAAATAAATTGATTATAATCGATAAACTAATATCACACGCCAATGGTGAACGTGAATGTTTGTTTACTATACAAAATTTTAAATTTTTTCATATTCACCACCTAACTTTGATAAACCACATTAAAAAAATCACACGGATTCATGAGAAGCTGAGAAACTTTATGAAATAAATAATTAGACTGTTTTAGGAGTTTTTTTTGTAACCTTGGGCATAAAATAGTATATTGAGGACTTAGGAGTAGGCCAGAAATGCCCGTTATGAATTACTATCTATTCTATGATTTAGAGCTTGCTCGTACTGTACAGTAGTTCATTAACTGTTCTATTTCTTTCGTCTTTAGTAATATAACCTTTTTTTCATTATATTGATGAAAATCACAAAAGAAATTTACAAACGCCTCTGTGTTCGTTATGGAGACTCCATGTTATGTACTATCGTACGAAAATAGGCGTGAAGTTTGCAATAGTTCATTTGCATTAGACGTTTACCGAAAGTATTCCAGAATTGTCATTTTCACGATTCCATAATCACAAAAGTAACAGATATCCGTAAGCTACAGATTCTATCGAAATTTTACTACTGAACATAGAATTGCCACATTTAAAACTTGACTAGGTAAATCAGCAGCTTTCCAGGCTAAAATTTTTAAACGGCGAGGATGTTATGCAACACAAAGGTGAACACTTTAATTTGTATAATACTGTGCATTATTTAAATAACGATTTATTGTGGAAGTGAAAACTTCTTTAGTCGCGTTGTGTGAAGAGACAACACTTATAGATTGGTCACCGCGTATTATATGCGTACGATTTTTTTTAGATGAGGTTACTTAGCAGAAATTTAAATCTATATGTATACTCCATTCCAAGATATTTCGTTTTAACTTAACACCAACATGATTGTTTCAAGAGAAAAACTCAAAGAAGGTAGTCGTTAATCCGATAACCATAGCACAGCATCGTATATCGTACTCGTTTCTTCGAAAAGATAATGCCTAATATCATAATTATTTTACAACTGAAATGTTTGGCTGGTAAAATAATATTATGTTTTGGTATCAAAATTTTACCGACTACGGATCTGTTACTGTTCACTGTACAATGAAGGATTTATAAACTTTTATTATTAAATCCTTAAGACCATATACCGAGTAAACAAAATATTGTGAAATATACTTTACCATGGGCGTACAATCAAATTTTTATAAGAGATCAATTAATTTGTAAATATTTCTCTCATGAGCGTACTACGAAATTTTGAAAGAGGGTTCATTTATTTCGAATTATTCACTTAGGTACTTTGTAACAACTTCCATTCACCGTAGCGGTACGATGAAATTATGGAGGGGGCTAATTTATTTGTGTTTTAACAGAAGTCCCCATGAGTTCCCATTCGTTTTTTTTTACATTTTACAATTTGCTGCTGTGAATGTGATTATGCTGATAAATATTTTCGACATTAACACATATTGAACAATATTGCAAAATACAACATACATGAATCATGAATCTTTAATGCTTTGTGACTAACCATGGTTTTCATTGTTTCCACAAGGGTTTGTAAATTCACGACACAATTTCTTGCAAGCAAGATGGAGATGTGAGAGCTCTGTTTCTAGTAAATAAAGTGTATTCCTGTCTGGCGTTGGGACCTAGTCATTATTTATTATGGGAAAGAATAAGAAAAAAAGTCATCGGATTAGTAAATGCTTTTATTTAATATTATAATTGTTAGTAAATGTTATAAATGTTAATTATTTGTCTAAATACATGTTAAAATTGCTATAATCCATTTTCATAATTTGTATAATCCCATCCAATCTTGAATATGACCGAAATTTATTCCAATTTTATCTAAAATTAAAAATACGTTTATGATTGAATATTGTTGCATTTATTCAAACCGTGCAGTTTAATAAACTGATTTAAATAGATATGCACCGAACGAAGTTTAGTTAAACTTGAAAGAAGTTTGACAACATCGAAAAATGTAGGTACTTTTTGTGTGAAAAACGTTCGTAGGTGGCAATGCTTGACGTTATTTGAATTTTGAGTACTCACGTTCACAGTTACGGACGTGACGGTTGTTCAATGATAAACCTTACAACAGTTCAAATAATTAGAATCAACAACTTTTTCTTGACAGTCAGCACTAACTTCAAACGTTCAAACACACCAAACTAACCTTCTATGAGAGCCACAATAGATCTGGAAAGGTCGCAGTGGAATGGGCCGATTAGTTACCGATCAACCTTCTATGAGACAATGACAGAAGTGTTAAAAAACAGTTTAAGGGGTTGTTGCACCAACATACTAGTTAACGAAGTTTAACTAATCTAGGTTTATAACCTTAAACGAGTTTAAGTTTCGTGTGCTAAACCAATAATAATTTAACTGCCCACAGCTAAGTTCATGTTACTGGTCTATATCGAAAGTGACATTAATTTGATGCTTCAGCATGCATAGTTTGATGTGTTTACTTAAGCTGTTGTTTGGTATTATTTTTTAGTCTTCACTGTCGCTGTTTGTGGTTTGTAATATAAAATAATGAATGCTAAACGCGAGAGATCTTTCAATTTCATCAGCAGTGACAAATCTTTTTTAGTGAATACTAACTACAAACACATAATAGAAAATAAAATTTTAATAGTGCAGCACCATTCTGCCCTAGAGATGCAGAAACTTAAAGCAAAATTATAAAAATAGGAACAAAAATTTTATGTTTGGGCATTCCAATTCATATTACTTAAAACGGTGTACTGAACGGTTCGATTTGACCGTTTTACTTTAAACTGGTTTAACTAGCATTAAACTGGATTAACAATTCAGTGCAACGCAAACTTTAGATTTAAACCGAGTTTTAGCTTAAACTTGGCTTAATAGAAGTCAGTGCAACAGGCCATAAACTAGTTTAATGCTTTAACGAGTATAAGTGTAAACGGTGCATTAGGCCATTAGAGTTACTTTTATAAACTGTAGTCACCATTAAATCAAATTTCACCAATTGATTATGTCTTAACGTTCGTTTCACTAGACATAAAGTCGCGACATTAACAGTGTTTTATAGATACTCAAAAGCAAGCGAAGCGGATTCTGAGAAAGCGATCGGACGGAGGTTGATTTTTACCGTCTAATTAGAAGATAAAAACAGCGTTTTCAAACCCAAATAGTGTTTTTAAACACTATCTATATTCTATTTTTGGAAAATTTCTAAATTTTTAATTTTGTAAATTATAGATGTTTTGAATGTTTTAGGACCTGTGGAGGACAGGAATTATCGAGATGCCAAGAAAAAACGACAGCCGCGCTAGCAGCCAAGCTAGCAGCAAACAACTAAGAAGATGGAAAGATATAACAGTATCCGACGAAGAACGACGAGCTAAAGAGGAACGACGGGCTAGTATAGAGAGGAAAAAAGCCGAAGACAGGATTCATCATCTGACAGCGAAGACGACTACACGGAAAAAAACAAGGAACTGATGAAAAAGGTACACGAAAGTATCCAAATGCAAGATCTCAGAGTTGAGAGGGACGAAGCCGATAAAGCGAAAAAGGAAGCAGAAGAGCTAAAGGGAACCATCAAGCGGATGGAAGAACAAATTACGGGACTGAGGATTGCCATGCAAAACATGGCAAAAACAATGTAGGACATACAAGAAAACAAAAAAAGACGAAGCCGATCTGAAAGCGTCCGCAGAAATGCACAAAGGACGGAATCGCCCAACGAGAACGATGAGATGGACTTCACGGAAGTGGTGTCCATCAAAAACATCCAAAAACAGCAGAAGATGGAAGCCGCCGCAAGGAAGAAAGCCGAGAAAGCAATGATGGACGAAGCCATCAGAGAAAAAAAGAAGACACACCGACCACCGCCCGTCATCCTTCGGAGCACCTACCATTGGGGCTCCGTAAGGAAAGACATATACCGGCTAGGGATAAAAGCGAGGTTCATCACATCCGAGAAAGACTCGGAGTAAAAATCACCTGCGAAGGACCGGAAGATAACAGGAACCTAACAAGATACCTGAATAAAGAGAGAAAGGAAGTGGAATGGTACACCTACCTACACACCACGCGAAGAAAAAAAGGAAGAGTTGTCATCAAAGGACTGACAAACTGCGAAGACGTAGAAGAGCTAAAAGAGGAATCGGGAAAATAAGCCAAATCTGCTCGAGATTCGGTGAAAGGATTTATATGGTGGAATTAGACGTGGAAGAAAAAGACAAGATAAGAAAAATCCAACACATTTAACAAGTGAGGATAAGATGGGAAGAACAGAAGAGAGGAAATGGGCCGACGCAGTGTTACAACTGTCAAGGATACCACCACGGATAGACGACGAGCAGAGTAAACACCAAGTGTATCAAGTGCGGAGGACCACACCGCTCCAACGAGTGCAGTAGACCAAGGAACAAGCCAGCCACCTGCGCAAACTCCCAGGGAGAACACCCAGCAAACTATAAGGGACGCCCACAGGTCCCAAACATCAGGACGACGAGGAAACCAGCCCCAAAAGGAACGACGCCAAGCGACATCCAGGAAGACAACGACGACGACCACACCGACAAAACAAAAGATTCTCGAGCAGGTGACGAGGCTATTAGCTCAGCTAATGGCCTAAGTCACTTGTAAGAAATCTGAAGAAGTCAGAAAAAACAAGAAGATCCACTCTTTAAGGTCGTCTGTAGTCTGTAGTCGCAGTTCGTCGGCTAAGGATTCGCCCCTTACAGTGGCAGCCAAAAAACAGACACAACGGAAAACAAAAGCAAGTTAGAAGACCGCCGAAGAAATAACCACAGCGGTTACTCGCCTAGGGAGAAGACAGCTCGACCCCAGCCAGTAGCCATTTGGCGAAAAACGCGAACGACGACGATAATACCCATCGGATAAGATAGGGGTGTGGTGGAAGTCCTCCCCAGAGAGTTGCATCCTGGGATGGACGGGCTCATCTAGCAAGTGTGTGTGTGTCGCGACATTTCATTTCATGAAAACATGAAAGCGACAGAAATTCTAATCTCATGACTTTATATCACGTGAAAACTAACCTTAGAGCAGGACACGCACTGCTTCGACTCGGGTCGGGACGTTATAGCAGGGTATTATCAGCACTTTTTAGGACCCGCGCATTGACTCGGATCAGCACAGTAAACAGTCGTCAGTTGACAAATTGACATTGTAAAACAAAAATACTAAATTAATAAATAAAAATGGAAAGTTCCTCAGAAGCTTAAGATGAAGGTAATGTTATTACTGCTGTATATTGTTATGTAAAGAAAAAACGCAAACCTACATATTAGGTTTACGATATTAATCTGAAAAGCAATTGATAGTAGCAATATTCATGAAATGGAATGACTGATGATGTGACACTGACAGTCTAAATACAGAAATTGCATGAAGTGAATTTGTCCGTCGGTCCTTTCTTCAAAAGCTGTCGATGCAGTGCGTGTTCTGCTTAAGACATAACTAATCGATCAAATTTGATCTAATGGTAACTTAGAACTTCATGCCATTGATCATATTTTTATTCATCGCATTTTCCATTTCAAATCATTTGGAATTATTGGAGGTTATCAAATGTCATATTAGGTTGTCAAAGCTACAGTTCATAGATGTAGGCTCTATTTTTAAAATTGCATGTTTATAACGATTGATTTGATAAAATTTGAATTTGACGTATAATAAGATAAAATGAATTTATTAAATCGAAACGAAGGAAACTACTGAAACTATGGTTTCGGAAGCCAAGGCCGAATGGGCGGAAGTGTTACTGAAATAAGTAGTTTGTAGGTTATCTGTGGCTGACAATTGCTGTTCACGAAGCTCTATAGCGCCAAGCGCTCTAACATGGTACTAAAACCTATAATGAAAATAGTTTCCGAGATCACCAGCACTGTCGATATAACATCTCGATATCGGAGTCTCTCGCTAAGCATGCAACTGTAGACTTGACGGTTGTAGAGCACATGGGCTTAAGGTTAACCTCAAAAAAGCAGTTTTTCAATTTTCTTTTATGATAAAAATGAATTTTGTGATAGATATTTTGTTTGGAAATTGAATCCAGAATTGGAATGTTATGTATATCTGATATCTTTTTTTACCTATTGTCCAAATAGCTTTTAAAGCACTTTAATTTATTCCGATTTGTGAATATTTCACCCTTTTGGAAAAAGGCAAATTGAATTCGCACGTAAATATACTTATTCACTGGAAGTAAAACTTACCATGTTTTGAAAATGAGAAGATAGACAACTAGCAATAGCACAAGAGCCTTTGAGCTAGCATTTTTTCCATTTCCAGAGCATTGTTTTCGAATTCCCTCTGTAACCACATACTTTTGTCGAAATTTCAATCTGGTAAACCCGTTACATCTGTTAACCAGGAATACGGCAATGCTATATTTTGTTCCTGGTTCTAAAGCTGGATTACAAAAATTTGTACTACTTATGTTATTTCCAATTTCCAAGTGGATGGATGTATTTACATTCATTGCTTTATATAAGATACTTGTATTTTTTAGTACTTCTCTATTTTCTTTCAAACCTTTTTTAAACTCTGAAAGATCTTCTTTGTTATCATTGGGGGATATAACTATATAAACGAAGTTGATAGCTGTCACGCTATCGTTAATAGGAACATCCAAGCTAATTGTGGTATCCGTTTTATTATAAAAAAAGTTCGTGATATTTGGTGGATGAAATGGTGGAGATTGAATCTCGTCGACTCTTGTACATTCTCCGGACTTGAATTGGTTGTGTGCTCGGATACGGAAATTGAAACGTTCACAAGCTGTAAATTCTCTTTTAATCTGAAAAATCATTAAATAATGTTTTGAAAAATTACTTATTGTGATGTTGATTCAGGAGGGCTTTTTGTTTAGTGTTATTTGCATTAGCTGCTTTGAATGTTAGTCTCCTGTTATGTGTAAATTTTTGATACAGTTCTCCAGCTGAACTACTAATATAAAAATAGCAATACAAATAGCAATTTACATCTAATATTGAAAAAAGATCCAAAGAAAAATCTTCAGACGGTGTAGTCGATCACTTCTTCATACACTGCAAAGTTGTATGCAATACTACGAGCACTCATTCATATTAAAGAATCAAAAAAGTCCCTATCTCTAATAATAACAGACTCATTCAGTTCACTCCAAACAATCCAACACTTATATACCAAAAATCCAATCGCTTTACTGATGAAAACAGAAATAGCGTACTTAAAAGCTGAAGATACCACTGTCCAATTCATGTTTGTACCATCACATTCCGGTATAAAAGGAAAGGAAGAAGTAGACCAACTAGCCCGATCTGCACCAAACAACCAAGACTCTATCCAAATAGACGAAGTTTCTTATTATGACATGAAATCTGAAATTAAATCTAAAGTGTTTAGAGCGTGGCAAAACGTGTGGAGTACAACACAAAATAAACTTAAAGAAACCAAATAATCAGTGAATCCTTGGCCCCAACCAACATCAAACACCAAGTAAGAATATCACGTTTGCGACTGGGTCATAGCAATTTAACCCATAAATATGTCATCACACGAACTGAATTACCAATATGTGAAACCTATCAAATTAGTCTTAGTGTAAAGCATATATTAATCGAGTGTAAAAAATATGTAACTACGAGAAAGAAGTACAACACAACAGGTAAAAACATGAACGTTGAAGATACAATAGGTTATTTAAAGGACACCGATTTATATATGTTATTGTAATTTTTATTTTTTTTTCCTTATGTTATGTGTCTTATGTCGCTAATAACCTCAGCGGTTGAAGCGACTGAATTGAATAAAAAAAAAGATCCAATAATTTAATATAAAGAAAAATCCCCTTCAGGCGAGAATCGATCAAAGGTTTCTTGATATTCACTTCACTAACTTGTACACTTGTACCTAAATATTTCATAAAAGTACATTTCAGATGAAATGAATAAATAGAATAAGGAAAGATATCGTAGCCTAAGCTATGCAGTACCTCCCTTTACCTCATGTACCTACATGTATTGTATATATATGACAGATTATGAAGTTTTGTGTTAATTATTTAAAAAAAGAAGAATTGTATTGACCAAATTAAAATGTATAGATATGACAGATGATTATAGTTATTAACGTTACAAGGCCGATATGTAGGAAATAACGGATGAGGTTGAATATTGTAATCCGAGGCGCAGCCGTCAGTTTTTTATGTCGCGTTAACAACGACCATGGATTAAATTGAAGAAATTGAGGAACAAAATCAAATTTCTTTAGAAATATTGGGAGAAACATGTGCAGAAGTGATTTCTTAACGGACGCCGGCCGTTAAAAAATCTTAACGGACGGAGGCTGTTAACATTAACTTTTCAATTGTCATCTGAATACCGTTAAATCAAAATAACAGTATGGGATTACGAAAAGATTTTTTTCTACTAGCGTACGGAAAAGTCCACTTTTCCGCACTCATTTTGCTTAAAAATAATTAGCTCCCCATCTTGGGTGGTCCGCCATATTGGATTCAAAGTGAGTCATTTCGTTTTTCGTATTCTTTCCACCAAACGATTTTATTTGATACCCATATCATGGGAGTGCTTAAAAATGGCTCATCCACCATCTTGGGCGGACCGCTATATTGGATTTCTGAGAGTGAATTAATTTTATTTTTCGTACTCTTCTTATAAAACCCTTTCATTTGATACCCTTATCATGGGAGTGCACAAAACATAACTAGTCCGCTATCTTGGGCAATCCGCCATGTAGTATCTGGAAAGATTTCACTAAACTAACCATGCATTGTTATCCAAACTAAACGTGTATATACAATTTCATCTCAATCGGTTGAGGATAGCTGCTTTAAAATTCAGTTGCAAAAATTGACCCTAACAAACATAGGCACATACTCGTACATAAAAACATTACAATATAAATAAAAGCATATGTTACGGGCCATGTCCGCAATCGGGCCGGGACGTCATGGCCCGGGCTATGTTGACACAGCCCGGGCCCTGACGTCCTGGCCCGACCTTCTTGGACTATGTCGTCTTGGCCCGGGCCATGACAGCGTAGACCGGGCCGTGACAGCAGCGCCCGGGTATTGTCAAGACGGCCCAATACTATCCGGGCTATGTTGTCAAATAGTTTTTTTTGCAAAATTCAATAAACGTATAAGTACATTACAAGATGAGAACTTTGACCAACCTAACAAAACCTAACCCCAACCCCAGTTAGATTCGACGGCGGACCGAATTACGAAAAATTCGGAGTGCGATTTCGGAATTGGGTCCCATGTACCTACTATTTGTTTAATTTTACCAACCTAACAAAACCTAACCCCAACCCCAGTTAGATTCGACGGCGGACCGAATTACGAAAAATTCGGAGTGCGATTTCGGAATTGGGTCCCATGTACCTACTATTTGTTTAATTTGACCAACCTAACAAAACCTAACCCCAACCCCAGTTCGGTCCGCCGTCGAATCTAACTGGGGTTGGGGTTAGGTTTTGTTAGGTTGGTCAAAGTTCTCATCTTGTAATGTACTTATACGTTTATTGAATTTTGCAAAAAAAACTAATTGACAACATAGCCCGGATAGTATTGGGCCGTCTTGACAATACCCGGGCGCTGCTGTCACGGCCCGGTCTACGCTGTCATGGCCCGGGCCAAGACGACATAGTCCAAGAAGGTCGGGCCAGGACGTCAGGGCCCGGGCTGTGTCAACATAGCCCGGGCCATGACGTCCCGGCCCGATTGCGGACATGGCCCGTGACACATATATAAATTAGATATCTCGAAATTTGGCAGTGACGTAAGTAGAGTTACCTACCTTGTAAGTGTATGTCAACATGTAATTATCAACTGGCATATTATATCTTTCGTTTTGGTTGATTATTAAATCAAAACTTATCAAACGTCCATTAGTATTGTTTGGGTGATTCATACTAAAATTCAAATCATTCTCATCAGACCAATGATATGTAAAATTATAAGGTGGTTCTGGTCCTAAAATTGAAAAGTTCTATCATTACGAAATTCTCTTGGCTATTATTATAGTTATTTAATAAACTAGTTTGTTAATGAATGCGAAATAAACGAAACCGTTTATTGATCGTTTATTAATAGTTGAGTTTATATCGCCCATTAACAAATGAGTTGATTACAATATTTTTTAATTGACCGTTGAACTCTTTTTTGTGACAAAATTCACTTTTCCACAAAGACTATCAGGTAATAATAATGTCAACTCCATACCAATGACGTATTATATCAAAATGTCATTCAAAACGTCAAAATCACAAAAAGAGTGCGTTAAAATGTCATCAAAACGTCAAAATCACAAAAAGATTGCGTTAATGACGTCCATTAACGCATCCTTTTTAAAATAAAATAATTCATTAATATCGAAATTAATAAACGGTCAACGAAAAAGTATGTTAATGGTCTAGTGAAAGTGACGTGAAACTGAATAAAACTGAAGAAATAATCTCTATAACCTAAATTCCTAGGAGTGAAACAACAATTGTACTCCAACATTGGCCGTCAAATTGGTATGTGCTCGGCTGTCTCATCATATTTCAGACAAAGATGGCATGTCGTAACTTCCGATAGTTCAGGTCTTACCATATGATTATTCAGACACCAGTGGCTTGTTAGGACAACGTGGGCCATGCCTGCTATAGTCTAACACTTATTTAGAGACATTCAGACATTCTTGGAAGGATGTATAAAGCCGCTGCTGTCTGAGAAAATTTATATTTTTGTCCTAGGTCTGCAACCGTATACACCTACATCAAAGACTAAGGGTGATTTGAGCCATCTGTGTACCAATAAATATTTGCTCTTAGCAGTTTTTCTTCGCGGTGGAATCAGTCTTTCTTAGTTGGAATTAGGATGGTATAAGGCAGGTCGTAAGAAGATATACTTTAATTCTTTTGTAGTTGCGTCATTATGAAAAAACAACTCAGGTAAGTCATCAAAATTTTCAAGGAAAGGATGGAAGGTACCACCAATGCGACAAAAAAACTATGCGGGTTATGTCGTCATTTCCATACAATAATTAAATGCTCATAGCATGATATATTATTCAGTTCCACCCAGTAACTTACCAGCAATAAATATTATAGTTGGAGAATTGGAGAAGCTGCTTATGACACAGGTATTTATTGTCAGTCGGAATTGAAAATAAATGAATGAGTTCTTACCTTCTTCATTTGTATAAACAACAATGTTTTCAGTAAAAGCTCCATATCCGGTACCTACATTTTTTGCTGCTACCTGAAAACAATATCTCATTATTATACTAATATAGTAGTAGGTATTAAAGATAAATTGTACTTCTGCACCATCTTTTGTATTTTAATGATTATTATTCCTACTACATAGGAAACTAACTTATATAATACCTCCGATTCTACAGAGCAGATGGACGTCAAATTATCGGTTTCAACCGACCTTGTAACATCAGATCAGGAATAAGAGCTCCTCAGCTCTTCAACTCCTGAAAGTATACCTGGAGCAGCCAGGTAGCGACTCAGTCGTCTCCTCAAAAGCGGGGAACCTCCGCCTTGTACCAAATTCTAGATCAGCAGGAGCAGGAGCAGTTGTAAAAGAGGAAGCACACTTCTTCTAAGACTGGTTCTAGCAAGCTCACCTTGAATAACCCAAAACCAGAGGCAAAAAACCCTGCTCGACTGAATCAGTTGTAACGTCAGGTAAAGTTGACTTACAAAAGCCATCTTATGGGCAGGTTGTAACCGGCATCAAGCTGAGAACTTGGCACCTTGAACTTCTAACATCCTTGATAACGACCAACCAATTGGAATCTCGTCAGTATGCCATTACGGCTGTTGTAGAGGATATTCCGGAAGGTGAACCACAAGTGTCGTTCCAGAGTTGTACCCGGTGTCTGATTAAGAAAGGTAACCCGTTGTATCTGTATTATAAACTCGCATACGAGAAACTGCTGGAAATTATTTTCAGGTTTTATACTCCACCGCTAGAGGGCGTAGTTCACAATAATAAAACTAAAACATCATTTTTATATAATAAATGTACCGTTATAGTACCACAGAAATTGAATATTCGTAATGATTAGATCATTTTACGTGAGTTTGCTCCAGTACTTGTTCCTCTATCTTGTGAAATAACTGGTAGGAGTGAGGGGAAAAGCTGACTCAATAAAACTGCTATAGGTTTTGTTCCGCTTTATGGATTTTGACAAACTTTGCATCATTTGAAAAGGAATTCAATGCCTAATAAAATATTATATCATCGTTTCACTCCGATGGTTTTAACGGTCGCTAGGTGGCGGTGATTGAACAATTATTTTGTTTTCAACTTTTTTTGGGAATCTTCGAATACGCTATATTTTTTAATCATTTTCTTGAAAGAGAATAGAATTCAAAAAATAGGGAAAATCGCATCTCAATATCTATTTTCTAAGCGAAGATACGAGAAAAAATAGGTATACATAAAATTAGGATTTTGACATTGTAATAATAACCAACAATTAATTAGGTAACAAAAACAGCAAAAATAAACTACATTGACCTAGTGAAGTAACCTAAAGACACTACTCGAAATGGATTATGATAAGACCAATAGTGTGTATTTGTCTATTTTTATACCCATTACTGGAAAATGTAGCTTCATCGGACAACATTATATTTTATAAGAAATTTGGATTTTCATTCATCATATCCGTAAACCAATTACAATGATTTAGTCTTTAATCGTAATCTGTAGCTTTTAATCATTGATAGAGAAATACTCGATACGGATGAGAACGATTTCTTTTGGAAACATAAAATATATACATATTTCATCTATTTCTGTATTGTTTCTCCGCCGTTGTGTAGAATTTCTTTTAGGTTGAACAGATCTGGTTTGTTTCAAGCGTTTAGCCAAATTTTTAAATGCAAAAATGCTGTCGCAAGGGATATCTTAATGCATATTCTCTTGCTGCAATCGGAGCATTCTAAAAACATTCAAAATACACTTTTAACATATCATAAGCTTCGCTATTTGTGTAAGGCACTACGTATTTTCAATTACTAAACGTTACAGGTTTATAAATTCACCCTACTAGGTACTACGTACGCCTACTACATTATGTAAGAGTTTCAATTTACTTAAGCATAAATCCCCTAGTATACCAATTTTTTTCTCGAATCTTTGCTTAGAAAATAAATATTGAGATGCGGTATTAACCTTTTTTTTTTTAAATTCCATCCTGTTTCAAATAAGTGATTAAAAAATATAGCATCGCATTCGAAGATTCCCAAAAAAAGTTGAAAATAACTGTTCAATCACCGCCACCTAGCGAGCGTTAAAACCACTGGAACAAAACGATACAATATTTTGTTAGGCATTGAATTCCCTTTCAAATGATAGGTACTAATTTGCCAAAGACCATAAAGCGGAACAAAAGTTATAACAGTTTTATTGAGTCAGCTTTCCCACTAACCCCTACCAGTTATTTTACAAGATAGAGGAAAAAGTACTGGAGCAAAATCACGTTGTTATTATTGTGAACTTCGCCCTCTAGCGGTGAAGTAGAAAACTTGAAAGTAATATCCTATTTTTATGGATATTTATTCAACCAACTTAAATCAACTTTCCTACTTATTAAACAGATTTTTCATTTATTTATTGTTTTATATTTACATTATTTGTTGCAATACATTAATTGTTACATAAATTGAAATTTCC
Source organism: Lochmaea crataegi (assembly GCA_947563755.1). NCBI lineage: Eukaryota > Metazoa > Arthropoda > Insecta > Coleoptera > Chrysomelidae > Lochmaea > Lochmaea crataegi. Next base: position 12,027,766 of record OX387428.1, read on the forward strand.
GAAATATTGACGTTTATGTCAAAGTTAAATTCATTTACATTATTATGTCATATTGAATAAATTTATGATGATGCCTTTGCTGATTTTTTCAATACGCAAGGTGTTGTTATATGAGGATCTTCTCAATCTATATTGAAAATATAGATTTTATATATCTGATGGCGAAGAGAATTATTTATCTAAACATTGGAAAAGCGGTTATTTCCCCTAAATTTATTGTATGATTTATAGTAATTTGAAATATACACACATCAAAAATGTCTAAGGAACACAAAGATTTTTCCTCGTATATACATGAATTTTGATCAGATTTTTAAAAGTGACATATCGTTATGATGACTGATTAGTCAGTAATGAATTCATCTTAATTTCAGTGAAATTAATTTTCTCTTTGATGAAATAATTTAACAAAAGTTAAAAGGTGCACTAATTTAATTGAAATTCTTAACACATCCATGAATGTAAAACATAAAAATCTTAACAAAAAATGTTTTTAATAATCTGTATTTCCTCCAAGAGCATTAATTACAGCTTGACACCGTCTTGGCATACTTAAAATGAAATTATCAATTTCGTTTTGTGGTAATAATGCCCATTCTTGTGTAAGAAGATCTTGGAGACCTTGGTGAGTATTAACATTATGCAAATGAGGAGCGATCCGTCTCTGGAGCATATCCCATACATGCTCGATGGGATTAAGGTCTGGTGACTGTGCTGGCCACGGTAGAAGGGTAATTTCCTCAGTATTAAACCAATCTCTTACTGTTGCTGCTGTATGTGGCCTTGCATTGTCCTGCATGTAAAGCAAATCAGGGCCTGCAGCAGTGGCAAATGGATGGACAACAGGTTCTAAGATACGGTCAATATATTGAAGCTGATTCAAAGTGCCTTCCACAAAAACGGGAATAGTTCGATGATGAAAAATTATTCCAGCCCACATCATAACTTGTAGACCTCCATACGGACGAACACCATGTTCATGTCTGAGTCTTTCTTGACGACCAGGTCCTCTCCAGACTCTCAATCTTCTTGAGTCAGGATAGAGACAAAACCTAGATTCATCCGTGAATAACACAGAACTCCATTCTTGTAAGCCCCAATGAACATGTTCTTGTGCCCACATTAATCTTAGTCCACGATTTCCATGACGTAACATGGGAACCCTCAATGGACGTCTGGCGTGTAGGCCCGCATCATGTAGTCTATTCCTCAAAGTTTGGCCACACACGCATTTGCTAAGGCCCCACAAAGTTCGCGTGCAGTGGCGTTCACATTTCGGCGAGCTAATCCTACCACATATCGATCCTGTCGAGGCGTAGTTGCACGTTGACGACCTCCACGTCTTTCAGAGACATCACCAAATTGTTCATATCGATGCCATAATCGCGAAATCACGCCCCGAGAGACGTCAAAATGACGTGCAACATCAGCTTGTGAAACACCAACCTCAATCATATTCACAGCACTCACCATTTGAACACGTGATAAATGCCTACGCTCCATAACCACCGTTGCTCTTAACAATCTTGTTTAAGTATAAATTTAAAGTTTACTAGAGCCTATCTTTAAAATTGTCTATACAACTAGAAACAATAAACCTTGTTAGATGAAGCGCTGTCACTTCTGGCTTAATAAAACAATATAATTGACTGAATAATTGTCACCGCCTATCTTGATTTGTAGATAACAAATTTACGAATCGATTGGTATGTATTTACAAAAACTTGTTAAAGTTTTTGTTGAAAAAAGTAAAGTAATAGTCGTGCTCCTTAGACATTTTTGATGTGTGTATTTGCGATGCTCAGAAGTTTTTGTAAATAAGCTTGAGCGAAAAACCCCAAGCAAAGTTTCAAATCAAGTTAAGCTTCCAAACAAAATTGTTAAATATCATTGAACTAATTCTCACCTTTAAGTGATAATTGTAGCCACCATACACTTGTTTAATTATTGTAGTGCAGTGATATTCTTTCCACACTTGACATTGTTCGGGCTTAACTATTATGGTGTAATTATACCAGTATCTCCGGTATACATAACCATAGCCAACTGTATATTCTTCCAAAATTCCAGTTGGTGGAGAAGGCTGTTTCCATCTAATTGAAATATAATTCTCGGTTTTAGAATATAACCTCAAATCCGACATCTGAAGTGGCACTGAAACTTTTAGCAGTTTTTAATATAATATTTATAATCTAAGTTCTAAGTTATTAAAACGTCTAATGATCGCAGTTAGCTCTTCTTTACGAATAAATAATATATTTTTTTCATTACGAGTCTAGTATAGTTGTAACTCCACCCTAATGTGACACCGCCTTAACGTGATGTGAAGGACAATCGAGTGAGAGACAATCGACAAGATACGATGACTTTTCATTCTTATTCTTATTCTGCTGACACACACACACGTATTTTTATTTGCCATGAGCCAAGTATCGCAATTTGTTGAGTGAAATATAGTAATAACCATCAACTAAGTTGTTGAAAGTGCTTTACCAAGTATAACCTATTAAAACACCCACAGAACTCTCCTGATTCCTTTATTCCTACGCGACCTAAACGACCCAAACCAAGCAATCCTACATAGTGACCCTCGTATAATTTAGTAGGTCATTCACGAAATAGCTTAATTAACACTTTTATAATATTGGATACATATGTTTATCAACAATGACATAAAAGTGTAAGTGTAAGAATAAATATGTATATAGTTTTGATAAGGACGACACATGACTCGCCATTTTATAAATATAATTATAAGTTGAACTCTACTGAGATCAGTTGGGCTGACTGAAGTCTAAATAGATCAAGCTGAAGCTCAACTTGTGTTTCACTTATCACCCCGAAATTACCGAACTTTACACTAGAAAATACGTTTTTCCCGTGCGATAGTAACAATTTCGGCTGCGCCTCACTCGGGAAGTTATGCCAGTACGGAAATACTTATTTATGCAACTAGTAAGTAAAGACACCCTTTTTGACGAATGTCCCACAAAAGGTACTTTACACACGAATTACATACAACACTTTCTACTACCGAAACGTTTATCGATAAACAAGATCTAGATCGCCGATGACACTTCAAATACCTTTGCCTTCAATAAATACACAAGCTAGAGGTTTGATAGATTTAATTAATAATTTAAAATCTGATGACCACATTCCAAATTTTGGCATGTCTGTCGGGGACAGCGACATACCACCTAATAATCCACTAAACAATGATATACGCGAGTGGTTAACAAAAATTGATGAACATTCTGTTATTTACAAGTGGCACGATGTGAATATTTGTCATTTGGCAATACATAAATAACAAGGTCGAGCAGGCACGATGGTACAAAAGTTTACCATCTATTCCCAAAAACTGGTCCAAATGGAAAACTTTACTTTTAGATACATTCCATCATCACGCAATTTACATATTTTAATGACTAATATGTTAGCTTTGCGACCTAAAATAAATCAAAGTATATTTGAATATTGTTTTGAAAAGTTAGCGCTTATACGAAAAATGAATTTAAATTTGAGTGGATTGGACGAGGTAAATTTAATTGTTGGTGGTTTAGATAAACATTACATTATATTCTCGGTTCGTGCTGCAAACATAATTATGTGATCCGTCAAAAGTATCTGTGTATTTGAAAGCTTTTGATACCGTTTGGGTACAGGAAAATAAAAAGCAACCAGGAGAGAATTTTGAACTTGTTTCGGGGTGTTCAGATATTTCTCTAAACGTCGTATTGAGAATAAAAATCCTATTTGTTGTTTCAAATGTAATAAATCAAGACATGAAGAAGTATCGTGCCCTCTAAATAATGATCCACAAACTAGAAAGTTGTATTGTAATTATTGCCGAAAAACAGGGCATACAATTGAACGGTGCTTTAAAAGAAGCAAGATCAACTCTACTCCTGCTCTTTCTCAAACTAATAATAATAGTGGTGAACGGGTATAAATGCTTGTTGTTTCAAAAAGAAATGACAGTAAGTTTTATAAGATAGTGCATTTTTTGAGGTAGTGGATAATGTTTTGTTCACCTTTAACCTACTGACAGGTATAAAAAAATATAAACTTTACCCAATTTATCCTAATAATTACATATTTTGTGACCGAAATAACTATACTAAGTATTAGAACTATTGGTTGTTGAGTATTGTATCCCTGATGTTTATACATATATTTATAGGTCAAGATTTTACGAAAAATCACAAATTTTATATACTCTTGATTCTGAGGACAAATTATTCTTTTTATGAGTCGAAAAACGTAAATTAGGCGCAGGCTTCTAAATAAAAATACAGATCATTAAATTCGGAGTCGATGACGAAATAATATTTAAAAATATACAGAACGTTATTGAAAGATGTGCTGTTTTTTGAATCAATCTGGACAAAATTATATTTCAATACTCGATTCTCAATGTGGTTTTCACCAAATTAAATTGTTAGAAGAATTTATTTCGCTCACAGCTTCCGTAACACCTGATGGAAAACATGAGTACTTGAAAATACTGTAGATATTTTGGGTTCAGTATGGTTTTAGTTAATTTTGAGCATATTAAATTCTTCAAAAACCATAGAAGACGGTGTAGTAAAACTGAAAATAGTAACCAATTTGTGCGCCAATCTGCTATGTAAGGGCCAATCTATGGAAATGTATCATTTAAAAATACTTGAAAATAACTCCTTACCATCATTATAAGCTAACAATAACTTCAAATGAATTACTTCCTGTTCCCAAAATCAATTTGTTGATAGAACTTATAGTAATGCCATTACTCACCAACTGGTTTAGTCTGGAAGCTTCTGGAATCTAGAAGGACCCAGTCACTGCTCACATTTGTTCTTGAAGCTGATAAGTTTACCGTATAATTCGAAAAAGGTCGAAGAGGTCGATTTTTGTCGTTGATATCTTCAAACTGGAATTGATATTTTCTATAAAAAACTTTGATATTTATACTAAATGCATCGCTGTAGAATATGGCGAATTCCAAAAATAATGGGCCTGACAAATCTGAGCACTTCAGAACACTCAAATTAATTCTAGTTCCATTGGTAAATGGCTCCAAACTACTGATATTTATTTTTTCGAAGGTTGATAAATCTAAAATACAGAAAAAAACATTAACAAATTATTATTTTTTCCGTCGTCCAAAAGTTTTTAGCAATATATAACGCATACTTGAGTCAACCTAAATTAACTATATTTCAACCAATAAACTAGAAATCTTTTTTCAAACATTTAAAAAAAAATTGTTTCTAGTGATCCGAATGTCCACATTCCACTGCCGTACAAGGCTATACTTCACACGTGTTGTCCTCATGTTAATAGTCAGAAGTGCTCTTCTGAAATAGAACATTATTCTTGTTACAATATTTACAAAAATATCATAAGGTTTATTAAAGTCAAAATGTTCATAAGCTGCGAAATAACAATATAATGTATCATCTAAATTAACATTGGAATTAGCATGCTCTTCTTTTGTCGCACTTTCATTCATTACAACAGCTTTTCATAGCTGATCGAATTTTAATAATTCAAGGTTTCAACCTCAAATTGTTTACTAAGTTTTCAATTCCAATATGACCAGCTATCTATAAGTGATGGACTAGTAACTGGGTATACCCCTATACTTACTGGGTAAGGCATTATCCATAAAAGCATTAAGCTTAAAAAGACGACTGAATTTAGAAAATGTTTTTCCTTTTTCTAGCATTCCTATATCTGCCCCGAATAACTCATATTGATTATTCTTTACCCATAATTTGAAGGCTTTATTAATATCTTTAATATCAAGATGTGGTGCACTTGGTGCACGCGGAAGCTCGAACAATCCTGGACCATTTTTAAAACCGATCAATAACAAGTAATGCTGCAAGCTATTTAGGCTGATGTGTGTCAACACCTAATAAAATTGAAGCTTAATCATCACCTAAACAAGTTGGTTTATTTGGCCAAAATTTCTTAAATTCTACCGGGATGTCCGAATCTTGCATTAAAAATCATTTAAGAACGATCCAGAAGACTCTTTCATACCAACCCATTTCATTTACGCGACCAGAGGACCAGAGAATAAGTGATAAAGGGGTCGTAAATCGTAAAGGGGTAAAAAATGGGTAAAAAGGTAACACTTTTCAATCTGTATAGTACACGAGTCGGGTAGTACCAACTACTTTTCAAAATTATATTTGATTCTATTATTCTTTTTTTACATATGCTATGATTTCAACGAAACAATGGTTCTGTTATGGTCAATACATACAATTGATCAGAATACGCAATTATTGATAAAAGCTTACCTGGTACTGCAGTTGTATTGAAATTCTCTTTGAAATTTTCTCCTAGCCCTGCCGTTGTATTTATTCTAATATTTATTTCATATTTAGTGAAAGGTGTTAGATCTCTTAGCACGAGGGTTGTTTTATTTTCTTTTTTTGTTACATAATTATTATTTTCATCTACTGAACAAGCAAGTGGTTTTACAGCCTGAAAACAAAATAAATTAGAAGAATAATCAAATCCATAGAAACATTCTACAGGGTGACTGATTAGTGTGATAAAGCTCAATAGGTCTGTTATCATAAAATATACCAGAAAAAGATACTCATAAAAAATCTAGATAGCTTCAGATTTCAAAATTAGTAACAATGTTACAGGGTTGTCCATAACTGCCAGATCAAAGTTATGGTTTTTAAAATTGAACACCCCATATTTTACTGTAAAACTGAAATCCGCTTCACTTCCCTATCATCACAATATAAGGTTGTAATATGTTATACAGGGTATTTGAAAAGTTATAACTAATTATTTTCTGTAAAAATCGTGAGAAGTTCAACGCCCTGTATAATAGGATAGGAGTAAATGAATAATAATATATTGGAACCAAAGACTTTTAATGATTATCAAAATTTATAAACAGGAATGATTTCGCAAATATTCATTAAATCAAATTCATGGTGAGTCAAAACTCAGGTACATTATTTTGTCAGTAATTGTAAATGGATCACCCTGTATTCTATATCATTGTCAAAGAGTACTCTGACCATACTTCTTTTTTTATCAAACATTTCCCATACATCAAGTTATTAGTTTTTAAGATATTTTCATTTTCCTTTGCAAAGTAAAGTATAATTTAGGTATTTATTTAATAGTTAACCAGATGTTATGTAATTTTGTATGTAGTTTTTTATAATCCTTCAACTGCAAACTAACATCTGGTAAACAATTACATACCTAATTACAACTTATATAGAAAAATGGAAATATCTCAAACAATAACAACTTCAGGTCTGGGAAGTGCTTGATAAATATAGTACTCTTTGACAATGATATAAAATACAGGGTGATCAATTTAAAATTATTGAAAAAATAATCTACTCGAATTCTGATTCACCATGTATTTGATTTAATAAATATTTGCAAAATAATTCGTGTTTATAAATTTTAATAATCATTGAATATCTTTGGCTTCAATAGATTATTATTCACTTACTCCAATTCAATTATACAGGGCGTTGAAGTTGTTATAACTTTTCAAATACCCTGTATAACAGATTACAACCTCATATCGTTGTAATGAGGAAGTGATGTGGATTTCAGTTTCACAGTAAAATGTAGGGTGTTCCATTTAAAAAAACATAACTTAGATGTGAGACCGATTTATGGAACACCCTGTAACATTGTCACTAATTTTGAAATATGAAACTTAAAGCTGCCTACAATTTTTATGATTAACTTTTTTGGCATCTTTCATGATAACAGACCTACTGAGCTTTATCACACTAATCAATCACCCTGTATATTATCACGGTAAAAATGTAGCAAGAATTTTTTGAAATGGTCTATTTTTCTTATTTACCCGCGAATGTATGAAGATAATTTGATCCGTCAAATATTTATTTGTAATTGAACTGTAGGGTGTGTGATTAATTAACTTCCTTAAAATAGTATATTGTGCAACAAGTGGGGAAAGTTCAACTTTTCTCACGAGTGTGGAAGTTTGTGGCACGATCCCAAAGGGCGAGTGCCGCAAACACACGAGTGAGAAAAGTACTTTCCCCACATGTGGCACACTATACTTTTTCTACAACTGCACAAATTTAAAGAATACAAGTAAAGTAACTTAATATTTATTTTTATGGTTAGTAAAAGAAAAATAACACTAAAGTAAGTATTCTATCTCTAAACTGTTAAATAATTTTATCAAAAATTATAGTTGATGATGATAATTTGTACAATTTTGTATGGTCAAACCCGGAACGTCATTTCTTTTCACTAAATTCTCCGATATATTAATTAATCTGACAGTTTTGTGACAACTAGGTAGGTATTTAAAGATGACAGTAGCCTACTAAGTTTTCGTCGATTTTATTTGATTCTCCATATAAATGTATGTGGCGTGGGCAAAGTGCCGTGAGAAATGATATTTCTCACAGTATGAGAAATATTTGGTTTTGAAATTAAGTAAGGTATAAGAAATACGTCACTTTTCATAGCAGTTGTAGAAAATAGTATATTGTGCAACAAGGGGGGAAAGTTCAACTTTTCTCACGAGTGTGGAAGTTTGTGCAAACACACATAATAGGCATCGATGACGTAACGAGGCAACTGAAACCAATAATATTAAATGGGACCTTATGGCAAGTGACACCTCGTTTGAAAGGTATTTAGAATACCTATTCAATCATACTAATTTTTTTTTGGATTTACGATGTTTTCGATGGTTAAAATAAGTAAACACTAAAATTTGAGTTTCGCTTTTAATTAATAAGATTCAAAAGTCCCCCTATGGTTAATTGTCAAAAAAGTTGAAGTTTTTTAATTGACGTTTTCACATGCGATAATATCGTGAATTTTCAATTTAATTATTGTTTAACGAGATCTTTGGGTATCTACATAAACACATTGGTACGTGCTCTAAGCTGAAAAAGTAACAGCTATCTTAATTATTGGTGAAAGAGGAAATAATTTTCATGCGGCGGAACGCATTTTTAATAAGAGATACCCCGATCGCCATATATAGAGGACTTATTTGAGGGAGCTTTTTCATAAGTTTCAAAATACAGGTAGTGTTCATGATGCCAAACGATCAGGTCGACCAAATGTTGGTATTGATAAACAAATTGATATAGTTGCAGACATTGTAGTAAATCCTCCTTCTTCCACAGCCCAAGTAGCGCCTACCTGTGGAGTCAGTCATAGTACAGTACACAGGGTGTTGACCAAAAACAAATTTCACCCATACAAATTAAAAATGGTGCATCAACTTTCAGATGACGTCCCCGACCTAAGGCTGCAATTCTGTGAAAATATGTCCACTAAAATTGTCCAACAGCCAGACTATGTAAGGACAATTTGTTTTAGTGACGAAAGTACTTTCTTCCTTAATGGAAATGTTAATACTCAAAATGTGAGGTATTGGAGAGACATAGATCCTCACATGTTTCGTGAAAAACATGCACAGTTCCCATTAAGGAATATACTGGTAGATGGATTGGACGACGCGCTCCAATAGAATGGCCAGCTCGGTCACCGGACCCAACACATTTAGATTTTTTTCTGTGGGGATACCTTAAATCTAAAGTTCACGCTACAGCTCCTGACAGTATTGACGTTTTAAAACAACGAATTGTTGAAGAATGAAGGGCAATTTCCCCTGACACATTTTATCAAGTCCGACAAGAGTTTAATAATAGGATATTTTAGTGCCAGGAAGTAGATGGAGCACATTTTGAACAATTATTATCAGAACTTGTTCTTAAATATTTATTAATTAAAAGTAAATCTCAAATTTTAGTGTTTATTTATTTTAACCCTCAAAAACATCGTAAATCCAAAAAAAAATTAGTATGATTGAATAGGTATTCTAAATACTTTTCAAACGAGGTGTCATAAGGTCCCATTTAATATTATTGGTTTCAGTAAATCCAAAAAAATTAGTATGATTGAATAGGTATTCTAAATACCTTTCAAACAAGGTGTCACTTGCCATAAGGTCCCATTTAATATTATTGGTTTCAGTTGCCTGGTGACGTCACCGATGCCTATTACGTCACCTGTTACCACTAGTAAAGAAGCTTACAATCTTTCATTTTCACCCTCCAAATTTCATCAGTCTAAGTATCAGTTTCTTCTTTATTCTCTCACTCCACAGCTAAATGCGGAAGTTGATGCGTGTAGCTTTATGTTTGCTGAGGTGATTTTGTGAATTGAAAAATTGAAATAAGTTTCTGTGGGTTTAGTTTAACTCGCCACCTGTGACATTAACCTGATAATCTGCTCAGCATGTCCTGTATGTTTGTTTGTGGTGCTTCAATAATAGGTACGATATTCATAAGAGACTGCATATATTTAATAGGGTTCTTGACAAAGAATCATAATAAATATAATACAACCATGCATTATGGTACTAAATTCAAATATATGTTTATTGAGATTTTAAAAGTGCTTCGTGTACAAAATCTCCAAATAAAGTTACCACCATTCATTTGAAAGCGACAAACGAGATCGAACTTACTGCTTATTCTACAAATACTTACTTTGTAGCGTATTTCATAATATTGAATTGTGCCATATGTTTGGGAGGGCTCCCGCCAAGTCACAGTTACTTCATATGGAGTTATGTTACTGAAGTTCAGATTCTGTATTTTAGCCGGAACTGAAACATACATTTGGGATTAGAACAGCAGATATCGGAATTGAATAAAAATAATTATATTTTTTATGATTAGAAATCAAGTACCGAAAAACAGTGCTATTGTAATGAGTAGTGCAGTCTGCCACAACCGTCCTGTTAGCTAATTAATATGTTAAACAGAGAAAACATTAAATCGAACATAATGTAAAGGTGAGTTTATACAACAAATAAATAACATAAGTGATAAGATAATATGATTCAAGAAATAAGAACTATACTCTGTTCAAATTGAATGGGGTAAAATAAGTAAGGAGTAAACCTCGATAAAAAACCAGCAGCATAGGGGAGGCATTCTACTACAAATGACCTTTGGAATACACATTGTAGTACGCTTTTGGAAGCTCGCAGTTAGGCGAATTCATTCATAAGCTTTTACTCATCTGTTTACCAAACGAATGAGTTGTTTAGAAATAGTATCTCATTATCACAATAATCTTAACAATGCTGCTTAGCCAAGTCTTGTAACAGTGGGGTGAGTTTGATGGTTTAGTCTTTTCAGAAACCACTCTAAAAAGTACGCAAGCCGCTGCTAACCAGTGAAAAAAGTGTTTAGTGATGCCAAAGCCCAAAAACCTTCCTACCATGCCCAAATCAAAAACCAAACATAAACACTCCGACATTTCTGAGGAATTTCCTCAACTTCCCCCCTCAAAAACCACCAAATCATACTTTTTAAAGGAAATTCCTGAAATTCCCAAATTCAAGCCGAAATCTTCAGCCACCAAAACTCAAACCTCCCAATCTTCAGCCCAAAAAGTCTCCGAGATACCCTCAAGCAGTTCTAAAAAATCCAAACCACGCCCTCAATTTCAATCTGAGTTGACACTACCCTATCTAGAAGAGCTAGAAATGCTAAATCCACATCTCCCTCAGGAACAATCACTTTCTTACGCAGTAGCATACGATAATGCAAAAGTTTTCGACAAACAAATGGCCGAAATCCTAACAAAACTGACCAAACTCGAATCTTCAGTACACGCACATCGCCCTCTTATAGAATCTCCGATTCCACGACACACTCCAAAACACTCAGACTTACCCCCATCTTACGCACAAGTTGCTAAATCTCCTCCGCCTTCCATACATTCTTCTCGTTCTTCTCAGGCCTCAGCAATCCATGAAGCACAAAACCTCAACCAAATCGACGAAGCCTCCGTCCGCAGTTCAGTTTGGACTACTTCGTCAAAAACCTCATCTCACTCTTCTCCGTCACAAACTACTCCGCTTCAAACCCTCAATTTACGAAATCTCCCACCCGAATTCTGCTCTCAGAAGGAACTGTTCATACTTCTGAACAGAAATGAAATTTTAAGAGGTAAAATCTCTTACCTAAAGGCCAACCCAAATTGCACTGCCCTCCTAAAAATCCCAAAGAACATCTGCATCAAAAAACTCCAGTCTAAAATTCAAAACGTCATCGGAGACAACAAAGTTGCATGCCTACCTCTCCACCCACAATCTTCCGCCTCTAGAGAAGAAACTTCGGCCAACACCCACACTCCAAACTTCTCCTTCGTCATCTCCAGAGTTCACAAAAATATTTCCGATGAAGAAATCTTTGATCTTCTCAAAGAACTTCAAATTAATTTCCTAAAATACTGGAGGATCGTCTCCAAATCCACCAATTCTTCAACCACCCTAATCAGAGTTATAACTAACTTAGGACATAATCCTATAACATTTTGCAAATCCAAAAAGGAGAATTCAAATTTTCAATAGTCAAAAAAAGGTATGGACGTCGATCACAATTTCATACATCTAAGAGGAGTCACGGATAATTATACGGATGGATATTCCGTCATTCCAATAATGTGACACACATGGTATATTCCTTATTTAATATTATGTGGTTGGATGAATGGAAGAGAGGATATTTATATATATTACAGATAATTTTATCGTATTTTAAATGAAAAATTGATGCACCTTTTTTTAAATATAATGAGGTCCTACCAGATATCAGGGTTTCTCTCTGTTATAGAATAATATTGCATATTCCAGGAGGATGGAATAAGCCACAAATCATTCATTCATTTTTGTGCAGTGAAATTATGTTAGATAAGGTTTAAAACTTACGTCTACAATTTGTAGTGAACTGGCGAACTTTCAAATATTCCTTTTTTGAGTAATATTTTGGAATTGACGAAATTAAAGATCTGGTAATGTAATTTGTGTCAGCTTTCACAACATAATTTCCAATACCATTTTCTACTGTAATGGTCTTCGATGTATTTAAATCAATTGGAGATTCAATTGTTATCCAGTTTATCTGAAAAATAGTGATTCCATTTGAATAATACAATGTTATAGTAATCTTAATTCTACTTTTTTATATTAGGATTAACCTACTGAATATTTGAATATACATTCTAAGCAGGGTGGCCAGAAACTCTACTGTCAAGCGAAAACTACGGATACTAGTTGTGATTTTATATTCTACAGGGTTAGTTTAAAATATGGAAACATCTGAATATCTCACAAACGGAAAACGATAAAAAGATGATTTCAACGAATGTTGCAGAGTTGCCATAGGAGCATATTTTCACATTGCGACAAAACTTACAGGGTGGTCCTGAAAAGCGTAGTGACTGCAATTAATGATATTTTAAATGGAACACCCTGTATATTATATCATTTTATGAATCCTTTCGACATTGAAAGAAATAAAGAAATATAGGTAACCCAACAAATTCTATAGTAAATGTTCAAAGTGCAAACCATTTACGATTTGACAGTATCCAAATCTTTTACAAAATTTTCCAATTGAATCACGTAAAGATGTGTGTGGTATCAGGTTTATCTCTTCTAAAATACGATTTTGTCGAGTTTCTAGAACAACTGGTCTATTTTTGTAAACTTTATTTTTAAGGTAACCCCACGAGAACAAATCTAATGGGGTCAAGTCCGGTGACCGAGCTGGCCATTCTATCGCTCCTCGACGTCCTATCCATCTCTGGGAACACTGTATTCAGATAAGTACGTACTACCAGGGTGTAATGGGGGGAAACACCATCTTGTTGATACCATAAGTCATCAGAAGGTAACATAGGATTGTAAGGATTGGGAAATATGGCTGCTATAGCTAGCACAATATTATTTCTCGACAGGTCCAGATATCTGTTACCATTTAAATTACCTTCAATAAAAAAGGTCCGATTATGTGATTATTAATAATGCCTGCCCAAACATTTATTTTCTGCGGCCACTGCGTGTCTCGCTCTAACTCTACCTATACTCGTGAGGTCACGAGGGAAGTGGGGGTGATGGTGAAGTGAAGGAGAATTCGTATGGAGGAGTCTGCGAAATACCTAGGGGTGTGGTTGGATAGTCAATTATCCTTCAAAACTCACATGTTAAAGGCGGCAGAGAAGGGGAAAGTGAGGGCAGCGTGGCTGGGGAGATTGATGTGTAATGTGAAAGGGCCGGGAGAGTGGAAGAGGAGGGTAATTGGTAGGACGATAGAGCAGAGAATGCTGTACGGTGCGGAGGTGTGGGGTAAAACAGCGGGGGTGAATGCGAGGGTTAGGCCACTCCTACGGGTGCAGAGAGGGACACTGAGAAGGGTGGTGCAGGGGTACAGAATAGTGGGTAGACTGGCAGCAGCGGTGCTGGTAAGGTCCTACCCATTGGACCTGATGGCTAGAGCCAGGAACAAACGCTGGACCAGAGAGGAAGTACAGGAATGGATGGAGGAGGAAATGGAGAGAAGGTGGGAGGAGTATGAGAGCGCGCTAAAAGGAGAGATTGGATGGACCGGAAATTCGGGGAGGTGAACTACTTCTTGACACAGGTGTTCACTGGACATGGGTCGAGAGTAGGGTACCTCCTCAAGATTGTGAAAAGAGAGACTGGAGTGTGCGAGAGGTGTGAAGTGGAGGATGATGTGGAGCATTTGTTTAGATGCTGGAGGAACGAGGAAATGCTGAAGAAGTTGGAGAGGAAACTAGGGGAGGCGGTGTACTGGGAGAACATGGTGAGATAATGTTGAGGGGGGAGGAGGAATGGATGGAGGTGAGTGGAGTAGTAGAGAGCATGGTTAGGGGTAGAGAAGGACTCGATATGGCATGAGAGGTAGGAATGATAGTAGGGAGAAGACGAAGGTGTGAGCGGAGAGCGTGCGAGGGACCGCCGCCCGTCTCGAAGTATGCTAGGGTAGTGATTCCGAGGCGGGGGTAACGGCGAGTTTGAGGTGGGTTTGGTTTGGCTCTTGGGGATGAGTCCAACACTGTCTGGGTCCTGGACCCATTCGAACACGAGTTTTCCATCTCGACCCAAAAAAAATTTTTTTTACAAATATAATTTTCTAAATCTAAAAACAAAACAACTCTATTAAATTCAAATACGGTGCGACGTAATTTGTTCCCTTAGAAATAACAAACTGGTAATCATTAACAAGAATCTTTTTTCATTTGAACACCTTATTGCCAAAAAATACAATAACTATCCCTATTCTTTTAAAGTGGGTAAAAAGGTAACAGAGTGCAATAAACGAGTAGTTTTTGCAGAATGAAATAATGACAGGAATTTATCACTGGAACATATTTTTAGGGATTATATTAAATTTAAAAAAATGACATGGCTTTTTAAATATGATTTTCTATGATCCTGATCAGATTATACCTATTTATGAAATTCTATGGCCATGTAAGTTTGTGATAAACAAATAACTTACTTCAAAAAGAAAAGTGGTTGTATAAAATTTAAGCAAGAGACCTGAAATAAATTGTTATAAATACTGCAATTGTTCTTGAATTATACTCTTCAATTAAGATTCATACCTCACTTCTATTTTCCGGATATTCCGCATATTGAAAACGGTAGAATATTCCAATGCCTTCATATCGCAGATCCAATTGTGTTATTTTGAAGCTATTTTCTGTAATTTCAGTGATTTCTGGTGGACTTTTGAAAAACGGCTCAAGCGCTGAAATAAACGTAATAATTAAGTAGTCTATATGCAGCAAGGGCATTGATTAACAAATTTTGACTTGAAAACTCGCTAAAAATTTTTGTTGGCCCAATGTAAGAAATCTGTACGAAAAAAACTAAGTATTGGTAAATAGCGCTGAGATTATTGAAACTGAGACAGTTGTATTGATTGATAATGTATACAGGGAGTTTCTGAATGGAAACGAAAAAATTCAGGGGATTACCTGTATAACATTGTGTGGTGTAAGTGTGTTTGAGTTTTATTTGCACTGGTTTTCACAACCAACTGGCCAGTCAATTTGTTATAAGCTCTCTCGTCTTCAATACATTCATCATTGCTAACCAGACCTATGTTTCTTGTATAAAATTATGATGGGTCTTCTATGACAAAATTTCCTCAGCCCACCCCCTTCCCAGATATCACCCCTATAACGGGTGCTGAGTAAAGTTGTTTTTATTATTTTTTCTCTAATTTAAGTAGAGATAAAAACTTTCAGTGCACTCGCAATGAGCCACCGGTATTTTCTCAACATTCCTGTTTCATTATAAGGGTGTGAAATTATTAACCCTTGCTTCATTTAATTCTCGAGATTGAGTTTTCAGAAATAAAAATAATATTACAGATGTCTGTTGTCTTGAAAAGCTTTATTTACCCTTTTTTCCTAAAACCAATGGATTCGGAAAATAAAATATGATTTTACTCTTTATTAGGTGAATAAACTTGGTATTGAGAATAGGATTCATAATAAATATTGGAAATGATCGCCTCCAGCCAAAATACATGAACGTAGTCTACGTCTCATCGATCGTCGAACACGCTTATATATTTGAGGAGTATTTTTAATATTATCACAGGCTTTGAGAATACTATTGTACAAATCCTTGATATTAAGTATCGGTGTGTTTTAAACTAATGACTCAAGGTAACCCCATAACCAGAAATCACATGGATTTAATTCTGGAGATCGAGGAGGCCAGTCTTGCGGTTGGGATAAGTTGCATCCAAGTATTGCCTAGAAATCTGACCAAACTGTACTGGAGCCGAGAGCACTGCAGCCTGTTGACTTATTGTACTCTACGCCCACATTTAGTCCACCCACTCAGTTATCCCCGTACCTTCGAGTAGACTGGATGTATACCATATATGTTTCAGGTGGCACATTGGCTTCTCCGAAAATTGTTTGTTTCCTTGAGTCCAGTGCCTCTCAGTTAGATAAGATATGGGTTACGGTATCGGTCTCCTTGCCACAAAGTTTGCAGCTGAGATCCCCGTTATATAGCCCTATTTTATGCAGGTGATATTTTACCGGGGCATGGCCCGTTAGATAACCTGTAATGATTCTTAGCTGATTCCTACTGATATTCAGTAGTTCTTTGGTCCGTTTAACACATGTATCACCTATAAAGGTCTTACTGTGTATCTGCTTTGGAGTGTTCCTCCACTGTAGTCTATGTTGGCTTTGTACCCATTTTTGTATTTGTCCTTGGACCACTTTCCTTGTGATCCCAAGAACTGGTTATGGTCCAACATATGTCGTTGCTCAACCTCTTCTCGCGAGTTCATCAGCTTGTTCATTTCCAGAAATATCGTTATGTCCCGGAACCCATACCTTAATGTGGTCTGACAGTTCATTCAGTTCTTTATGGCATTCCTCCACCAGTCTGGATGTTACCTTGAGGCTATTTGAAGCTGAAAGGGCTGCTTGGATGTCAGTTAATATGTTTATCCTATGGGTATCAGTCCTCTGTTGCTTCTCTCATTATCACTAGGTGTAATGAAGGAAGGCTTCTAGTACTGCCGTTGGCGGGCTTCTCATGCACCCTGCAATACTGAGACAAGAAAGTATTCGCAACTTGCCTAGTCTCATCATTGCATTCTGTTGTGTCGCCTTTGTCCACCAGACCAAAGACACATATGTTATTATGGGTTTACATATTTAAATCGTACTCTATACATGAATATTGAGCAAAATCATTTGAGAAGCACAAAACATTGTATTGAATTAGATTGGTTGAATTGAAGAACAAACATTACAATCCACTCAAGTGTGAACACGGGGACTATGGTTTTAGTGAGTCTACTTTACTATCGTATTTACACTTCCGACTGCAATAGATCTGGAAAGGTCGCGGTGGAATAAACCAACTAGCCTCCTCATCAAATTGAATCTACACTACCGGCCGATCTACACACCTACAGGTAATTGAACCAGCAAAAAAGTAGACCATTATTGGCTTGGATATTTCTAATTTGTAATAATACAAACACTTATTGAATCCAAGGATGTAAATAATTACTTATAATATCACGTACCTAATGACATATTGTCGCGCAACTACTGATACGTAACGGAACGAAAAAAAACTTCTAGTAATCGACAAATTTCGGGCCAACTAGATCAAATTATACAGGGTGATTATACGATGAAATACAATATCTTGTAAATCCTCAAAGATATGAATAAAATTTTGTGCGATTTGTAGTCAATCTAAAGGCTCATATTTTAAAATTTGTCGCAATTGTACAACGTGTTCCAAAACGCCGTACATGATCAAAGGTATATTGTTTTTAAATGAAACAACTTTTTTAAGACAGGAATTTTATGTAGCTGCTTTTTATTTATTTTTATTGGAAATAGAAGTTTTAATCATAAAATTGAAATATGACAAAAACTATTCAGTTTGGGTATAGGGAAGTATAGGGAGTATATAAAGTAACTTTCATTTAACGATATAAAATACAGAGTGATCCATTAAAGAAATTGTCAAATCAAATGTAATCAAGATCTTTTGAAATACACTCGATAACCTATCACAAGTAAAATACAAGGTGTACCTTTGGTGTTGTACGGCGTCCTGGAACACACTGTACAATTGCGACAAATTTTAAAATATGAGCCTTTAGATTAACTGAAATTTCATTTGAATATCTTTGAGGATTTAGAAGATATTGGACTTTATCGCACACCTGTAGAAAGAAATCTAGTTGGCCTTAAATATTTGAATGTATTGTAACAACCTATCGTTCCCGACATTTGTAGATTGCTAGATGACTATTTGATGATATTTTGTTTCAAAAATATGGATGCCCTGCCCACATTTATGGTCCGATCACATTGTCACTTATTGCACCAGCACAAACGTTGACGCGTCCGTAAAAACTACGTTCTTTGCAAACTGTTCATTGTCTAAAAGTTGTAGCACTCGAATTAATTGCAACATCAATTTCGTTATTCCAAATCATAAATTATTTTGTCATAGGGGTAGGTTTATCATCAAATGGTGCAGAAAATAATGCACGAATTATTCATGTGATACCATTAGGTATATTATTTTTTTGCTCCTAAATTGTACATGATAATGAACAGATCGTTTTGAATTTGCCTATCGTTTCTAAGCGCTAATTAAAGCGAAATAGAATGGAATTGTCGCTTCTGGTTTATCTATCTATCTATCTATCTATTTATTCAGTATTATTGGGGAGTGGAGGTATTTTCAATTTTTAGTTGCTCTAACTAGACATAATAAAATTATAAAAACATGGTTTCTTGGAGAATATAGACGGGTATTTTGAAATAAGTTTCCAGAGTAATATTAATTTGTAATATCTTTCTAGAAGTAAAATAACTTAAAACTCACCAATGTCACATGTCTTTCCCCAAAATGGCTTCTGGCATTCTCCAGTACATTTACCAGTTATTTGTTGATATGGTCCTTCACAGTGACCTACTTTGTTACATCCGTGCCCAAACTGGCCGTTGTCACAAGCTGAAAATATTATAAATATTATGTAACAAAAATACACACAGTCCAAATTTCAATGTTTTGCAGTAGTATTACTTCTTTTTTCATTGAAAATTTGTGGTATAACCTTTGACCTATTCTTTAATCCAAAAAATTTTTTTGTGAGTATAAAAGTGAATATCATTGTCCGTCCATTAGTATACAAGGTAAGTCCAAACTACATAATGCGGGGAGACCCTTAGTCATTCACCTATTCTGGGTATAGCAAGATGTGTTAGTGATAATAAGTACTAGTTTTGGTAGTGTTTTTTTGGTGAACATAGAACATTGTGCGTTAGCGGTTTAACTTAATATGGTCAAATACAAGCTGTTGAAGGTTAGGTTAGGTATATAGGATCTAGCCTTCGATCCATATTAAATTCTATATATTGACCGGAAATATTCCTCCAATATTGAACAATAATATGAAATTTTATATGTACGCAAATATTACAAATCAATTATTTTAAAAATCAAAGGAGTTACTGGGAGACGAATCCAAAGATAATTGATAAAGATTACTTCACATAATTTATTGATAAGGAAAGCATATTATGGGATAACGCATCCAAATTGTTAGACCTAATATTTGATACTGAACATCCAAAATTTTTGATATTTTTTCAAACTAGTCATGCTTTTTATCCGTTTTATATCTTTATACTCCGATTGGACTATAGCATTTTTGAGTGAATAATATTTTACCCGACGAACAAACTTTTTTATACCAAGATGTATGAGGTGATAATTGGACTATTCCACTGCGACTTGCTAAGATCAATTCTGGTCCACTAAATCTATT
This sequence comes from Lochmaea crataegi, assembly GCA_947563755.1. Lineage (NCBI taxonomy): Eukaryota > Metazoa > Arthropoda > Insecta > Coleoptera > Chrysomelidae > Lochmaea > Lochmaea crataegi. The sequence continues at coordinate 12,047,976 of OX387428.1, forward strand.
GAATTCTCCAGGCCGATTTCTTAAAATTATTAAGTCAATCAACCTCGAGACTGTATCTTTTATGTAGTTTCATGCAGGTGGCTTCTCTGGCATTGGGTGTGTTCTACAGTATCTCGCCCAGGTGACAAAATCTGCACATAGCTTAGTCTGTGAACCCCATCAACTTTACGTGTATTTTAAACTCACAGTGCTCTGTCAGCATACCTACTACGACTTTGAAAGTGTTCCTAACTTTGCTTATTAGGTCTGCCGTAAATTTTGGTCTCCTTCAGTGAACCGTCCTAAGTAGTCAGATTTCTTCATATTCTAGAGATTTCTGTGCCACCCACTTTGTTGTGGTCATGTTTGTTGTTGATTTTGCGACGCCACAGAAGAGATCTGATCCAGTGAATGGCTTCGATGCGCCTTCTCTTGTCTGGTCATTTCATCCAGCTTTTAGTTACCTTTCAGTTGCCTTTTTGACCGTCGAGCCCTGATATCTGACCGTCTGTGAAACTGGCAACTGAGCGCCGTCACTTCCGCTTGATTGTTACTTTCTGCTATAATTGTCAACCAAGGAGTTTGTCAATTATCCCCAGATCCCTGCTATATAACGTTATTAATTGCGGAAAAAATCAATTATAGGTACAATATAGAAACAGTTTTATTCTCTAGCTGTTTGATCTGAAGGGTGGGTTACTTTTATAGTGTTTTCAATCTGGTGTTCGTATTGCTATTGATAGTAACACAAAGAGTGCACTTATCGTTTGTAAGACATTTATAAATTTCTGGAAAACAAATTTAAAGGGTATCTCAAAATTAATGATTGAATTTGGATTAATAAAGGGATCATATTAATATATTAAGCCATCTCTTGTTTTTTTGCACTGAGTTAATATAGTATTATCTTGCCATGTTTTTCTCATTTAACCTTTGCTAAAAATACACGTCTCATCCAAAATCTTTGCGGTTTATACAGTTGGTACATTTGTCTTCGGAATGTTTTCTAAGGAACAGTAACCTCTTAGATTGCACCGCTGGAAGCTACATACAAATGTTCTATTATTAGTTTGTTTGAACTTAAAACCAATTTCATGTATCCAGTTGATAATGGTTCTTTTGCTACATTGTACATCAGACATTTTTTCTTGGAACCGCTCACATGCTTTCTTCCGCCGTAAATTTCAGGCGCCACTTATCGCGAACTACTTAGAACAAGAGATGTACATCTAGTGATGAAATAAAACAATTTAATTTGTTTAAATCTTCATTTTTATTCATTATTCATTTTATTCATTATTATTATATTTAAAAATGAAGATTTAAACAAATTAAATTGTTTTATTTCATCATTAGTATGAATAATCTTGAACTGTCTCAAACATGCTATCCGAATATGTTGATAAAGCTTGCAGATTTGTATCGTTTGCAGTAATCAAAGAAGAGAAAAGATATTATTTTAAAAAAAATGTATTGTCTCTAGATTGTAGTTGTAAGCCGGTCACAGAACATAAATACAGGGTTGGGATAAAGTATGGAACCAAGTAAATATCTTTTAAACGAAAAGAACGATATTTATGAAAATTTGCAGGTAAGTGGAATGGAACAAAATGCATCTGATGTACATTTTTTTGTTAATAATATACTTCCGGTTTAAACTGAAATGCCATCAATTTCTTTAATTTAAATGGGACACCCTATATATTTTTACAGATTTTGAAAGAGCTTGTTATTTTGAATTCATACATACTGAGTTTAGTGTAAAAAAATTTGTAAAAACGAGGAATAACTCACTGTTAGTTGTACAATGGGTGTACATTTCATTATTTATTCTGGAGTCACTTCTCCACGTATTAGTTTACATTCATCAATAATTCTTTGTCTCAATTCCTGTAAGTTTGTTGGTCGTCTAACATAAACACGTGATTTTAGATAACCCCAAAGAAAAAATCTAACGGGCTAAGATCCGGAGAACGAGCAAGCCACTTTATGAATCCTCTACGTCCAATCCATCGATTTGGAAAATTCGCATCCAGAAAATCCCTAACCCGTCTATCATAGTGGGGAGGTGCTCCATCTTGTTGAATCCAAACATTTTGTGGTAATTGCCCATTCTGTTGAAGTGCAGGAATAATTTCGTTATTTAGTAGATCCAAAATTTCAATACGCTCTTTTTCACTTAATTGAACCATTCTAAATTGTAAAATTTATTTCCGTCAATTAGAATTTGACACTTGGAGAACAAAAGACGTACTAAACAGTACTCGTTTATTCATTACTATGCATACAAACATCAATTAGTTTATCTAAATAGTTTTTTGCTCTAATGCAAAAAACTCAAAGGAGGTTGATATATTCCTCGTTTTTACAAATTTTTTTACACTAAACTCAGTATGTATGAATTCAAAATAACAAGCTCTTTCAAAATCTGTAAAAATATATAGGGTGTCCCATTTAAATTAAAGAAGTTGATAGCATTTCCGGTTAAACCGGAAGTATATTATTAACAAAAAAATGTACATCAGATGCATTTTGTTCCATTGCACTTACCTGCAAATTTTCATAAATATCGTTCTTTTCGTTTAAAAGATATTTACTTGGTTCCATACTTTATCCCAACCCTGTATTTATGTTCTGTGACCGGCTTACAACTACAATCTAGAGACAATACATTTTTTTAAATAATATCTTTTCTCTTCTTTGATTACTGCAAACGATACAAATCTGCAAACTTTATCAACATATTCGGATAGCATGTTTGAGACAGTTCAAGATTATTCTGAAAATTCAAGTTTTAATCAATTAATATTAATACACGATTTGCACAAAACTAGTAACTTTTTTTTAAATACTTTTCATATGTAAATAATAGAGAAAGAAAGAAGGATTTGAGTATTTATTCGACTAGAACATATTATGTCAAACGGATGAGAGATAGCATAATCCGCCATTTAGATGGAGGTAAATGTTGACACACATAGTTAAAACAGAAACATATTCTGTTCATTAAGTGAATTATTGTACGTCAACACATATTATTAAATATCTTGAAATAATTACGTATTAGTAATGTAAGTGAATACAATAGCGTTTCAGTAAAATGAGATAAGTACGTTTTAACCAGCACGTCAGATATCAAACTACTTTACAATCTTGCCGATCAGAAAGTTAGGATGAGTCCTTCTGTATCACTCATTACTTGTTTTCAAACGATGTTGGATCAGATTCATATGTAGGTACTTCATGAACGAATCGTGTTGTCCCTTGAGTTATCAGTCTAAGAACTGGACCAAAATATTCGGCTTATTAAATTTTATATTTTGTAAATTTAAATAAATAATTGGGAGTTCTTTTAGATGTGAGTTAATAAAGAAATTGGGTAGAATGTTTGACAAATATCCCGTATGTCGTTTATGACATATCATTCCTAAAACTTAGATTATTTGAAATGCCTCAGTGACTCCCATGTACAGTTGAAGTATGTACGTTTACCCAACTTTCTTACAGTGTTTCACCTCATTATACTCACGTTGGTTGCAACTGATGTTTTTAAATCCAGCTGAGCAAAAACATTTTGTAGTGTCCTCGAATAACTGACAGTACTTGAATGGCTCACAGTATTCATTTCCAAGCAATTTACATGGAACGCAACCCTCTCCAAAAGAATTTTCTTGGCAACTAATATCTAGAATAAAAAAATAAGAGAAATAGACGACAAACATCTAACCAAATTTTTTATAAAATGGACTACTATTTTATAAGTTATTTTTCCAAAGCGAACAACTCTGCCCATCGCTTAATATTGTGTTGGGGTTAATTATTGTTGACCACGTAGAAGTGTTTATTAAAAATGATTCATTCTCTACACAGGGTGTTTCTAAATTCATGCGGCAAAATTCAGGAGGTGATTGCTCGTATGAAATTAAGATGGGTCTTTCTCAAAACTAAATAATACTTACTGTTGGTATTCAGTTCCTTTTTTCTGTTCCAAGTTAATGTTGCAGAATCCTCAATTTTTTGACAGGTAAGATCATCTCCTTCTGCACGAATATATCTGTATTCTACAAAATATAGTGTCTGTGGTCAATATAAATATACACAGGTTTGAATTCTACATCGAGGCAGGCTTGGAGACGGTCTTCAAAAGATGGACTTACATCCCCAAGCGTTTGCGCATTAACTTTTTGGAAAGCCTGCCTTATTCTATCTTTCATATCGTCTGGTATACTGACAGGTACTTTGTACACCTCATCTTAATCATAACCCCAGAAGAAAAATGGACTATATTTAACTCTGGTGATCTTGGTGCCCAGAGAACTGGTCCTGCTTCCAGGAAACACATCATTGAATTGACCGTGAATGAGAAGGTTCTCCGTCATGTAGATACATTTGTTGACAAAGGAATTAGCAAAATGTAAATGTTTGTTGACATTTCAGAACCTACTTACTACCTACCTAATTACTAAGAACGCTAATGATGATGTGGTTTTAATTCAACTATTTAGATAACCTACACAGAGCATCTTACCCTCATACAGTTGTGGTACTGTTACCGACCTTTTAAAACATTTTTCTGAAATGACACACTTTCCTAACACGTTAATTGTTGTGAATGAATTTTATGTAGACTGCTTTTTATCGATTTTTCATTGGAAATATATTGAAATATAACAAAAACTATTTAGTTTGGGTATGGGGAATACTCGATCAAATTTGAAATATAGTACAGGAACTTTCATTTACCCATATAAAATAAGTACAGGGTTATACATTAAAAAAAATTGAGAAACCGATGTTTTCGAGTTTGGGCTCGCCTTGTATACAGTTTCTTAGATATGGGGGCAGGTCTAGTGAACGTATGGCTGTGAAAGATTAATTTTAAATAATGATTTTCAGGAAAATCTATCACAACCTTATATCATTGGGATAGCGAAGTCAACCAGAATTTAAATTTGAAGTAAAATACAGGGTGTCCTATTTAAAAAATATTCCTTAGAACTGGAACTGTACAACTGCGACTAATTTTGAGATAAGGGTCTTTAGGATGACTACAATCGGTAAAAATTTTATTCAAATAAGTATCTTCGGGGATTTACAAGATATTTGACTTTATCGCACTAAAGATCGCCCTGTTTACGTTGGAATCAGAAAATATGTCTGTTAACTATTCTAGAATGTTCATTGTTCGGAGGGTCCAAACCTAGAAATGGTAGTTGAATAATTCGATAAAATATGATACAGAATATGCTGCAAGTATGAAATCACACATAAATATATTTCTTCAATTTTTTTGAGCAAAAAATTTATTATGTCAATTCACGGCAATAATTCATTGCATTTTATTGACTCATACACCCAATTGAAGCCTTTGTTTCACCCTATCAATGGAAAAACACTGAAAAAATAACCAAGATGTAGGTACTAATAATAGCTGATTGAAAAAATATAAAATGAAGGCAAAATCTGAAAATGCGTAAATTTTTAACAAGTCACATGTATAGAAGAGGACAAATATTTCGCCATAGGTAAACAGTGCTGCAAACTAGATAGAAAGCAGAATATATGGTTTGCATTACTGGTGCTTATAATTAACTCACCTTTTTCATAACATTCTCTGACTTCATCCACAGCCCAATAATTATTTGGGGATGGTAGGTGTAGAAAGTACATCTGATATACTCCATTCGGCATGTTATTTTTAAATAATTTTATTTCTTGCCAAGTTTCCTGAAAATTATAATATTGGTTCATACAATGGAAGTAATCTATAATTTTCGACAAAGACACTTGTGTACTCTTTCAACTAGAAATGAATTCGGACAAATTCCCCAAAAATGATCGATAATTTCCATTGCACTCACTATACAAAACTGCTTGCACTTCTTGAAAGACGATTCTGGAAATCAACTAACTATTTATAAAAATTAAATTTTTGTAAAAAAAATTAAATTTTTCCAAAAAATATTTTTTGAACTTCATGGTTCATTTTGCCAAACTTCCAATTTAAAGTCAGATTTGATTTTTTCATTAAAAATTGAATGATCCGTTTTTGTTATCTATTTGTTTACTTCTTTGGATCTTGATTAGAATTCCCGAAAACCATATTCTATTGGGTGAAATTTTTTCATGAAAACATACAAACTAATTTTAAATAACTGGCACTGATTTTTTCTAGGTTCAATAAATCAGTGGGAAATTTTACCGAAATATGAGGCCAATTGAACTTATTGTTCAGAAGTTATGACTAAAAGAAATTTCAGACAATATTTATATTTCGCCCTGTATATGTATTAGTAAACAATGGGAGCAGATACTTTTAAATAATCACTTGATATTCCCGATAGGAGCCTCAATATAAGGTAATAGTATGTACAGTTTTTCAGGACCTACCCTGTATTACTATTGATAATAGTTACGTACATCGGTTCAACCAGTCGGAGTCTTGGTTGTACTGTTAATGTGAAGTGACCAGTAGTAGCCCTTATCAAACTCACCAGTCTTTTTACTAGGTCCTTCTTTGGAGAAATCCTCCCTTGGATAATCTAGTCCTATCTCCAATGAGACAGTGCTTCACATTCGAAGATAATGTGTGAGACTGTTTCCTTATCTTCCATACACAACCGACAGATAGGTTCCTCCCTATTTAGCGTCGATGAAAAGTCTTGCACCAAGAGAATATCTTTGAAACGTATAAAGGGAAAGTTATGAAATTTTAAGACGATGAATGAGACTTTATTCTGCATATTTTAGAGCAAATGTCGAATGTTTGAGACGTCAGCGTTTAGCGTACGGTCTTCATCTTGACTTTTTTGAAATGGTAACCCAGGTCTAGTGACGAAGAAGAAGAAGCTTATTTTTTCTTCTTCCAAAAATAGTAGCAATGTATCATTTTACTCGGAAATTATAATAGAGATTTCCTTTTTAATAAATAATAATTAAATTAATAGTTCAATGCAAAGACAGTCCAGCCGGTATACTATTAACTCCGCTTGTACCTTCAAAGCACAAAAGACACACGGTATCTGTCTATCTGTCTATCGTCTATCGTCTGTGATAGACTCTTTTCCAAAGAAAATTATATGTGCAATACCTAATAGCAGAACAACTCTGAGTTCCGTTCTTGAATTTACCAAAAATAGTAAAAATTTTTGGTACCTAAACAATACTCCCAATAATTGTATTTTGTCTTACCTATATATTTTTAGTAGGTATTTTATATATATTAATATAATATATTAGTACATTTTTGACGAATTAGAAACATTTTATTTATATAATGTAGTAGAAGCTATTCTAATGAATGATTTTTGTTTATTTGTCATAATTTTATGTGCCCAATTGAATACTAGAACGTTATCAAGAAATCTGGATAATCCGTTGATAACATTAGCATAACAAAAGTACCTTTTTTATATTTACAATTAATGAATACAACATTTCAATACATCACATCCAATTGGCGGCAATATTCGTGAAGGGTGAAAAGAAATAGGTAAATATCATCAGTTTTGTCTAGAAGTGTGTGAAAATACTCACGTTTGTACAAATTGTTTCTTTAATTTTGATTCCATAACTACGTAACCGCTTAATTTCTATAGTTAAATTTGTAGTAATCGATGTTTTAATAAACATGGAAACGCAAATTTCTCCATTATTTGTTTGGATAGCTGGTCCTATCCTTTCTATTTTATTCCAGGTTATACTTTCTAGAAAGGAATCTGCAAAATGGAAGATTAATACAGTACTGATAGTAACAAATTGGTTTTTGTCGAAGACTTAATAATTTTTTTTCAATGCGATAAACAATTCAGTTGTTTATGATAATTATTTAAAAAACAGTGGAAGTTGGAAATTTAAAAAAAACTATTGTTATATAGTTTTTAGCAATTTAAAAACGAAATGATGAGTTCCGACGGATTGTTTTATATTCATGTGTCCATGTAGTACCTAAAATCATTTACTCCTTAATATTTATATTTAATTGGATGAAAAGATTTTTTTTTACTGAATTGCTTATAACTTTTGCAATTTTTGCCAATCCCAATTTACCATCAGTTGAGCAATTTTTACCATTTCGGATCAAATGCGCCCTAAATCATAGTTTTTGGTATAGTCTGGGTGAGGTTTGGAATAAAGTGCCACTTGTGAACTAGTCTACGTGCTACTTAATTGTATGGTCAAGGTAATTTGGTTCAACTTACTATAAATAGGAAAGGTAGTAATATAAGAGACCAAATATACAGGTCCGTATTTTGTGATCTATATAAAGGCTGCTGCACAATTGCCCGGGAACGGGAACGTGAACTAGAACCAAAACGGAAACGAGAACGAAATATTATATTTAGATGCACAACAACGGGAACGAGAACGGAAATAGTAGGGATGTTTGACATTTTCTGGAGATATTTATTTTCTAAAACACTGTCAACTTGTGACACAATAACAAACTTCCGAATATCATATCAATCATTTTTAATATAATAGATATTATTATTGGCCTCTTCCTCCTAATAAAATTGGTAAGCACATTAATTGCTTCTTTTTGGGGCCACTTTTACATTAGTCTGAGATATTTTCATGCAACGAGGTTGTATGGTTATGTTTGCATCAAACAGGTTGCTGCTTTGCTATTGGCTCAACTATTAGCATTATGCTGTGCTGTGCTGTGATTGGCTCCGGGAATGCAACGGTAACGGGAATGTTAAAACGTGGCCAACTTTCCAGTTCTCGTTCCCGGGCATCTTCTCGTTTTCGTTACCGGAAATTGGTTATGCATGGGTACAATAAAATATGTGTATCTTAACTTTTTTTCCGTTCTCGTTCCAGTTCCAGTTCACGTTCCCGATCCCGGGTAATTGTGCAGCGGCCTTAAGTCTTCACAAATTACAAAAATTAATACTTTTAATCACTTTTCTACTTAAAATGTTATTACCACTAATGAAAATATTTCACTTTATTATTTTACAATTTATATTATATTATTAAATGAGTATTCGATTTATCATTTGATTTATAAATTGCTAGTAAATGGAATATATTATAACGGTTGGTAGAGTTTGAAACCGTGTTACGAACTCCGATTCACGATTGGTTTTAAACTATGGCATGTATACCGGAGCGCTTTCTTCGTGCTCTATATCAAACAGAGTCCAACGTTTAAAAACTTGCTTGAAACAAGTGTGAAGAATTTGTTGATCTAATGTGGCTTCTGTGTCAATAGTTAGATTGTCAAAATAAAGACCTATATCGGGTGTGAATGAGCCATTTTAAAATGGGTTGATATATTCATTAGGTGAATTATATGGGGTCAATTTTTCTTCCAGGAAATAGGACTAAAAGAGCTACTAGTATCTGAGACTTTCCTCAGGAACTAAGTAGAAGTAAGGGGGAACAATGGATCTTTTAGGACTCAGTGAATGTCACCCCAATATACATACATACATACATACATACATACATGGTGCCAATTTACAATTATTCCAAGCAGCCATTAAAGCACCGAGATCTTGTGTAATCAGTTCCAATATTTTGAATTATTGTGATTATATGAAAATGAAAAACTGGTACTGGAATGATCTTTTAATGTAAAAATGACAACTATATAACTGTCTTATTTGACAACATGAAAATACAAGTGAATGTTACAAACTTAAACAAAACAATACCTGCAGACAACGCTTTACTAAATTCAATACTCCCACTTTTTGTTACAAGTCAATGTCAACATTCACTTTGACAACACATTCAACATTTGACAAAAATGTTGATGTTTCAATTTTGATAATGCCTTTGTCATGATATCGGCTGCCTGGTCATCTGTTTGAACATATTGTAATTCAAAAAATTCATCTTTGAATTTCTCTCGGATAAAATGGTAACGTACGTCAATATGCTTAGTTCTCTTATGAAACTCTGGATCTTCACAAGTCGTATTGCGCTTTGATTATCCATAAATAAAACTGGTACATCCAATTTAACTTGTCGAAGATCACATAAGACATTCTTCAACCAGACAAGTTCTTTTATAGCTTGTGACGCTGCCACATACTCGGATTCTGTTGTGGATAGTGCGACGGATTTTTGTCGTTCTGATCCCCAGCTAATTACCCTTCCTCCAAGCATGAAAACATAACCTGATGTTGATCTTCGTGTTTGCGTGTCTCCAGCATAGTCGGCATCACTATACCCGCAAAAGTCTAAATCGTTTCCGCTTACGAAACGTATTCCTTTGTTCATCGTACCTTTGATATATTTCATAATGTGTTTTACTGCATTCACATGTGCAGTAGCTGGTTTTTCCAAATATCGACTGACACTTCCAACTGCGAAACTAATATCTGGTCTGGTTGCAACGGCCAGATACATCAAGCTCCCGACTGCCTCTCGATAAGGAAAATCGATTTTTTCATCAGCTTCAAAATCTCCGAGGTTTTGTGAACTAGCTAATGGAGTTGTCACTGTCTTACAATATGTCATATCAAAACGATCAAGAACCTTTCTTGCATATCCTTGTTGATGAACATGAATCGATCCATCCAAAAGCTGATCAATTTCGAGTCCCAAAAAAAATTTCAGCTCAAAAATTTTGATCTCAAATTCTCTCTGTAAGTGTCTAATGACCGGCTTAATGGCTTCTTGTTTTTCTGCTGCAATCAATCCATCGTCAACGTAAATTGCCAAAATTAACATTCCATCTTTTCCGTTGCTAACAAAAAACGCATGGATCGGATCCACTCTCTTTGAAACCAAAACTGTTAAGGAAAGAAGTATGCTTCTTATTCCAACAGCGCGAAGCCTGCTTCAAACCATATAAACTTTTGTATAGTTTACACACTCGGCCACTGTTGTCATTATATCCAATTGGCTGGCTCATATAAACATTTTCTTCTAAATCGCCATTTAGAAAAGCCGTTTTCACATCAAACTGTTTTAGTGTCATACGCTTTGCCGCAGCCAATGCTAGGATCGCTCTGATTGATGTAAACTTCACCACTGGACTAAATGTTTCCTGGTAATCGATTCCGTACTCTTGTGTAAAGCCTCGTACTACCAATCGTGCCTTATACCGATTAACACTCCCTGCCGGATTTTCTTTGACCTTGTAGACCCAGCGATTGTCAATCACTTTTTGATCAACTGGCGCATCGACCAAAATCCAAGTATGATTTTTCATAAGTGAATCGTACTCTTCATCCATTGCTCGCTCCCACTGCTTGTAATCAATCGACTGAATTGCCTGCTCATACGTTCTTGGCTCATCACTGACTGCCAACATTGCAGAATGTTCACCAGTTACCAGATGTGTTAATGTGTTACGATCACGTAGACGCCTATTGACAATATTTCTGCTATCAAGATCGCAGGTCATACCACGATTTTTCTGTTGATCTAGTGACGCACATTCATTTGTGTCCTTATCTTCGTCATTTTCATTTTCTGCACCTTTGTCAATACCATAATTGTCTTCGTTTTCGTTATTTTCATTCTTACTGACTACACTAGCATTTTCTTCAACACAAATATCGAGTGTTCCCATTGAATTTTCTAACAAAAAAACGACGTCTCGTGAGATCTCGATTTTACCAGTTTTCGAATTCCAAACTCGATATCCCTTTGAATTATTGTCATAACCAACAAACATACATTTTTCTGCCTTCGCGTCGAGCTTCTGACGTTTTTCTTTTGGAATGTGAATAAATACTTCCGAACCAAAAATCCGTAAATGGTCTAGCTTCGCCTCCTTGTTATGCCATAATTCATACGGTGATTTGTTGTCAACTGTGCTTGTTCCAGTTTGATTTAGCACATGAACTGCTGTATTTACTGCTTCCGCCCAGAATTTCCTATCAATCTTCTTTGCCTCAAGCATTGTCCTTGCTGATTCAACGATAGTTCGTATTTCCCTTTCTGTACAACCATTCTGCTCTGGTGTATATGGCACAGTTCGTTGATAATGAATTCCAGCTGCTCCAAAGAAAACTTTCAGCTTTTCATTGACAAACTCTGTGCCGTTGTCAGATCTGATATTGCGAACACTGTGACCATGCTTCTTCTGAATCAGTTTAACACATTTTTCGATAATACTCGCTACTTCTGATTTTTGTTTCATGAAATATACGAAACGAAAATGAGAATAATCATCTTTGAGCAACAAAAAATATCTGGATCCACCAATTGAATTCGTCTGAAACGGACCACACACGTCAGTATGAATGATTTCGCCACACATCTTTGACTTTTCTTCGCGACTCTTGAAACTGCTTCGATGATGCTTTCCATAGACACAAGCTTCACATGCAAATTCCTCATCAATGAAATCTATACCCCGACTTAGTAGAAACTTCTTCACATGTGTCGAATTCTGATGTCCTAGACGTTCGTGCCATGAACGAAGTGTAGCGTTTTTGATTGCTACACTCGCTGTAGTTTCAATCTTTGATAGTTGTATTGTTCTGAACAACATTTGGAACAAACTTTTTCTGCGAACTCCCACTGCAACAATGTTTCCATCTTTCAGCAATTTGCAACCTTCGTTGTTCATGTTCAATTGATGCCCGCGATCTAACACCTTTCCCGATGAAAACAAATTTTTCTTAAGTTCCGGCACGAACAAGACTCCCATGACTCGTTTGCGAATCCATTCATCTCCATTAAAAGCAAAAATGTTGATATCGCCTTTGCCCAGAGCCATGATCTTGTCACCATTACCAACTGTAATTGGTTCAGCTATTTCCGTATAGTTTTCGAACCATTCTCGGCGATGACTCATGTGATAAGTTGCACCTGAGTCCAAAATCCAAGTATCTTGGTCTCTATTTGTTGTTTTGTAACAAATAAAAGCATCATTTGAATTTTCTTCTTTTCTCCCGTTGTAGTTAGTCTTCTTTTCCGAGCATTCCCTTTTCCAGTGGCCCTTTTTTCCACATTTGAAGCATTTGCCTTTCGGTTTGTCATTTTTATCTGTCGCTTTGTTATTATTCGATGAATTTCCTTTCTTGTAATTATTGATTTGTTTCTTCGAAAAGATTCTCTTAGCCATTAGCGCCTCTACTTGTTGAACTTGACCCTGCGACTTCAAACGAAGTTCTTCTGCCATCAAACGAGCCCGCAAATTTGCCAAAGTTTGACTATCTGCGTTTGCAGATTCCCATGCACTATGGAAATGATTAAACTCGGACGGTAGTGACATTAAAATCTTCGAAATTACCATGGACTCAGAAATAATTTCTTTTTGATCACGTAATTGTTGCACTATTTCCATTAATTTCGATAAAAATGTCGCAATGTCATCTTCCGGTTGTTTTGTGTAGCCATAATATTTTTGTTGTAAAAATAAAATAGTTGCCTTTGATGTTTGCTCATACGTACTTTTGAGCGTCTCCCACATCTCTTGAGCTGTTTCACAATTCATAATCTGTAGTAATGCCTGTTTCATACAAGTCGTGGAAATTGCTCGTCTGGCCATAGCATCCGCCTTCTTCCAAGTCAGAATTTCCTTAGCATAATTTGTACATTCAGCTGTCGGTTTGACGTTTGTTCCATCGACGTAGTCAAAAAGTTCGTTAGCTTCCAAAATCTGACGCATTTGAAACTTCCATGTTAGCCAGTTGCTGCCGCTTTCCAGCTTTTCAATATTAACGCGATCGCCTTCCATTTATTTTGTCTTTTAATAATTATCGGCTTCAAAACTTCAAAAATAAATTACTTTCCAATTTTCCTTTTCGAGTTCACAAATAAATCTTGCACAAAATAAATAACGATATTTACTGCAGTTAATCTTCCTTTACAATTTCACGTAATCTGGGCCCATAACCTTTTGAATTATTGTGATTATATGAAAATGAAAAACTGGTACTGGAATGATCTTTTAATGTAAAAATGACAACTATATAACTGTCTTATTTGACAACATGAAAATACAAGTGAATGTTACAAACTTAAACAAAACAATACCTGCAGACAACGCTTTACTAAATTCAATACAATATGGTGAGGGAATGCCTAGGCAAACCCAATGAACTAGGCGGGAACAAAATAGTCACCTTAGTGTGGATTCCAGGACAACTGGAATAGAAGGAATGAAATAGCAGATGAACTAGCAAAGAGGGTGACTGAAACACACTTGGGGGGAGGGGGGTGGAACCCTTTTGCGGTATCACCTCTGACCATTGGAAATATCTAGTAGGACTTAGACAATCAAAGACTCTTCTGGGTGACTAAAACCTATTGAGATCAAATGAATGCATAAGTCAAAGTAAAACTACACTAAGAGTTTTAACAGGGATCCTATCGGGACATTGTCGCCTGAATGGGTACCTGAAAAAGCTCAAAATGGTGGAGGAAGAAGAATGTAGATTCTGTGGCATGCTCCATCCACATACCTGCGAATGGCACAGCAATTCAGAATCATAGGGCACAACACCTAGGAGATTACTGGATAAAAAGAGATATTTACCTAAGTTAAAGCCTGCAAATATCCTAAAATTCCTCCGGGAAATAGGACTAGAGAAGCTACTAGTCTCTGAGACTTTCCTCAGGGACTAATTAGATGGAAAGGGGCACAATAGATCTTTTAGGTCTCAGTGAATGTCACCCCAATATACATAAATACATACAATTATTTCACTTGAAAATCAATATGACCGATACCGGTTCATCTGGAAATTGAGTTAAAGGCAACATTGTTGATGGAACATTCTGTATACTTTTACATATTTCAATAGGCATCTTGCATCAGTGAGGGATTAGTGTTTTCTTATAGAATTTTGACTGTCTTTTATCATACAATAACGAATATCGAAAAAAAAAAGATAATATTTATCCCGAACGTCTAGAACGTCAGTTAAAGTAGCGAACGTAGCGAGTGTGTCCAAGAACGTGTTTTGATTGGAGCGACGTCACGGAACAGTAGACGAGATCGGCATTGGGGGAATAGGCTTACGCTACGTGCAGAATTTATAGAAGTATATTCCATTCCAAGATAGTTCGTTTTAACTTAAAACCAACATGATTGATTCAAGAGAAAAACCCACGTAGGTATTCGTTAATCTGATAACAATAGCACAGTATCGTATCGTACGTACCCGTTTCTTCGAAAAGATAATGCCTAATAGTATGATTATTTTACAACTGAAATGTTTGGCTGGTGAAATGAAATTTAGTTTTATTATCTAAATTTTACAGAGTACGGATCTGTTACTGTTCACTCTACAATGATGGATTTATAAACTATTATCATTGAATCCTTAAGACCAGATACCGAGTCAACGAAATATTGTGGAATATACTTTACAAGATCAACCACTTAAAAACGGGTAGGATGACTTACGATTATTCTTAGTTAGTTAGTTAGTTAGATTTAATATAATATGGTTTGGTGGTATAGTGGCCAAACCCAACAGCCACACTAGGCGTGGAAGAAGGACATCCAATAAATGCAAAGATTCCAAATATGGTGAAAATATACGAGGCATTCCATTGAAATTTTGAATTTCCACACAATTTCCGGTTAAACCGGAAGCCAACCAAATTTATTTAATAGGAAAAAACTAAAACCTCAATATAACCTATCAAAATTTAAACAGAATCTATCAACTCATTTAAAATGTCAATTTGTGGCTCATGACTCATTTACACCCGGTGTAACAATGCAGCTCATTATCTCTCACTCCAAGGTTGACGCCCCAAGGGAATTGGACTATTTTCTAGGTTCCAGTTACTAAAAATGCTATTAGACCGGTAACCCGTGACACATGTAGTCTTCATGATTTCGAATGGATGCCGTTTTCACCATCGAGTTTCATGTGAAAAACAAGTAGAACAAGACCCAAGCTGGATAATCGACGCTATAGTGAAAGCCTTTAAATTTTCAAAAAATAGAACTTTTAAGTGTGGCGGTCAGTAATTCAAACCCAAAAGCATACATCCGCCATCGGATATTTAAAGAGCATTCAATGATATTTACTTATATATCAAACGGAATCCGTAAGTTAATTGTTCTTAATTATTACGTTTACATTATTTTGTATATCGCCGCAAAATGTATGCCACTAATTTTCTTAACATACATGAGTTAATTGTTGTTTTTTTCACCTTCGCTTATCAATCTTTAGTATCACTTGGATTTGTATGCCATATTTTTTCGGATACTCAAGGAATGCATCCAAGTACACGGCATCCATAAGTTAATTGTACTAGTTTCGTGAACATTCTTAGATTTTCAATGTTCACTATAGCATCGATTATCCAGCCTGGGTCTTGGGGAATAGCCTTATTCTACTTGTTTTTCCCTTGAAACTCGATGGTGAAAAAGTTATCCATTCGAAATAATGGAGCCCACATGTGTCATGGGCTACCGGTCTATATACTTACAGCTGTGTACTTTCCATAATGCATCGCCCTCGGATTGTATATACAATTTTCGAGGTACAAAAAACTTATCATCATTATATTGCATCATCAGTTTATTTTCTTTGAATACTTTAATGGAATTTTCAATTTTTTGTACAACGAAATGGCTCCAGGAATTTTTTTCAAAAGGATCACCCTAAAATAAAAAAAATCCCTTATCATATTTGTATATGCAAGTCAAAATAAATGAAAGGCTATGTTTTTCATATACATAATAGTGTGTGAAATTATCCACTTAAATTATCATCTTCATTCATGTTGCTTAATTTAGAGTACTTTCGAAATTCTTCACATAAATTTATTGTAATTTCCAGTACTCGCCAATATGTTTAGGGTGACACAAAGGCTAGTTACAATGAAAATAGATACTCTAAGGCTGTTTACATTTGTGTTAGCATCATCCGATGGTCAAAGAATATGTCAAAGTGTAATGATCATTTGTTTGGATGATCTGATGGCGGCATGTAGAACATCAATGTATGTAAAAAATGTATATTGGGGTGATATTCACTGAGACCTAAAAGATCTATTGTGCCTTCTTTCTCATACTAATTTTCTGAGGAAAGTCTCAGAGACTAGATGCTCCTTTAGACCCATTTCCCGGAGGAATTTTAGGACTGCAGGCTTTAACTTAGGTAAGTGTCCCTTTTCTATCCAGTAGTCTCCTAGGTGTTGTGCCCTAGGATTCTGGATTGCTATGCGATCTGCCAGTATGTGGATGGAGGTCTCGTCTTCCATTCCACAGAATCTACATTCTTTTTGCTCCACTATTTTGAGCTTTTTAAGGTGCCCATTCAGGAGATATTGTCCTGTCAGAACACCTGTTAAAACTCTTAGTGCAGTTTTACTCTGGCTTAGGCACTAATTTCTTTCTTACCTGGTTGTAGTTTTCCACCAGTATTTTCAATAATTTGACATCAGTTATTGTTTTAAATAATACCTAGACGTGAACTTGATGCGGATGAAGCTAGTAGAGCTATTGGTATGATTGAGGTGAGTCGTCTCCAGAGAGAAATTGCAGATGTTTCCCAAGTCAATGAAAGTGTCATTTCACGGCTTTCCGTAGATATCGAGCAATTGGAAACGTGAGAGAAAGACCTAGAAGTGGATGACCAAGGGTTACCTCTTCCGCACAAGATCGTTATCTGACTGAGTATACCCATAGATAACCTCTGAGTACTTGTATGATCATACAACTGTGTCTTTTGGATGATTCTGATGTTTCGGTTTCAATTGAAATAGTACGTCGAAGATTACTCGAGGTTAACTTACGTTCACGACGACTTTTGAGGAAAGTTCCATTACACAAATTCATATGCATGCTCGATTGGCTTGGGCTAATGAACTTGTGAATAGGAATGCTGAATGGAGGTCCGCATTGTTCACAGACGGTTTTATCATAGTCGGCATGCTCGTGTATGGACACAGCATAATAACCATCAGCAGAATTACTCTCGGCGAAATACTTGGAACCGATCGGTTCGATAAATTCGTCCTTAAGGCAGCCAGTCCAGGTTAGAAATCTGGGCCGGATTGAAAATATTTGACTTTATTAGACGGGTATGTACTTGGTTCCTTATTATTGACAAAAATTGGTGACTGTGAAAAGGGAAATACGGTATTGGGTTCAGGGGTTGTATTATGTGTAAGTTTTAGATAATTATCCGACTGTTTCATATTGGTGATCACTTTTAACTCGTATAGGTACTATGTACGCTACAAGACCTGCTAGCTCGACGTTACCCAAAGATAGACCAGCATTCATACATTATCACCTAACGTACATAATATTTTGGTCGCAACATAAATCAAAGCTAGTACAATGCACAAGAATTACAATCGCAATTATTTTATGAAAATGTGTAGATTGTAGAATGATTATCTCAAAGATTGTACCTAATAAAAACGATTTTTTTTAAAGATCTAGTATAGAGTGTATTCACGGATGGGGTGCTCAAGAAGAGAAATATTTTTATTTGTAGTTTTAGTGAAACATATCATTCTTGATAAAAAGTTTTGCTTGTTTTGAAAGCCCATGATTGGAAAATGTAATAATAATATAGTGAGTCTCTTTCACTTCAAGAATTCAATTAATTCAATAATTATTCGACTTAGCCTCCCCCAACTTCAAAATATGTCTCCACTCTATTTCTAAATTCTTTATAAGCGTTTCTTAACATGTCTGGAGTGAATTCATTCACGGCATTAATTATTATCAGTTGACTGCTTTGGTTTGAATTTGTTTCGTGAACTTTGTCTTAGGTAGCCCCTTGAAAAATATACAAAATTGTTAAATCGGGTGATCGGGGCGGAAAAAATATCGGTCCATACTGTTCTATCCATCGTTCAGAGAAATATTCATCCAACCATCCTCTTATCAGCAAAGTCGAATGTGATGAGCAGCCATCATGCTGAATTATATTTTACGCATTTATGGAATAGATGAGGCTTTTACTTGATGAAGATCAAAGAATGTATCAGATAATGTTAATTGTTTTTGGAATTATGTTAATAATAAAAGAAAATTACCTACCTATTTCGTTAATGTGTGCTCCATCTAAACTATTTGAGCAAATTATGCACTGTGTTCATTTGAAAAGGACCCACCCTTAATATTTCAAGAATGGGACATATTAGAAAGAAACGCCGAAACACGTCAACTTTTAACTTGAGGGCGACACTTTTTGGCGCTTATGTCATAAACGTCAGATTCACCCCCTCCCTACTGGATACATTTTTTAAAATGGCATTAGGTATCAAGTCACACCTCATTTAAAAGGTCTGGTAAATCTCTATTCAATCATTTTGTTTTGCCTTTGATACCAGCGTTCCATTGTTATTTATTCGTTGTTCAAAAATGACTCTGTTTCAACTTATCGTATGCCCCCGTATTGTGTTATGATAGAAAGACTCTTTAAAAAATAATAAAATTACAAATAGTAAAAAGACAACTGTTATCAAGAAAAAACTGCTATTTAATCATGTGTTCAAAGTGACCACCATTAACATTCAGGCAATAAAAGTTGAAAAAGAGCCAATTTTAAACAACGATTAAATAACAATGGAAGGCTGGTATCAAATGATTGAATAGAGATTTACCAGACCAATTAAATGAGGTATGACTTGATACCTAATGCCATTTGAAAAAATTTAAGGGGTATCTCCAGTAGGGAGGGGGTAAATCTGACGTTTATGATATTAGCGCCAAAAAGTGCCCCCCTCAAGTTAAAATTTGACGTGTTTCGGCATTTCCTTCTAATATGTCCCATTTTTGAAATATTAAAGGTGGGTCCTTTTCAAATGAACACAGTGTAATATAATAAATTATATCACTATATAGAAAAGTATATAGTATCCCAACAGCATGGTTTTATGTCATATAAATCTATTAACACAAATTTGTTATTATTGGGAAAACAAGCATTCGAAGCATTGGGTGTTAAATCCCAAATGGACACGATTTATACAGATTTTCGGAAAGCGTTCGATCGCGTAAATCATGATAACTGTTGACTTAATCGAATTAATTAAAAGCTTTCTAGAAAATAGAAAATTCGTAGTCAGACATAATGGAAATGTCACTGGGAAATACCATGCAAATTCCGGAGTTCCGCAAGGTTCCAATCTCGGGCCTCTCTTATTTATTATATTCATCAACGATTTACCTTCTGTTTTTAAGCATACTGTGTGCCTTTTGTTTGCAGATGACCTCAAAATTTTCAGAAGAATAAACTCAGTCAGAGACTGTGTTATGCTACAAAAAGATATACACAATATTTATGAATGGAGTCTGATTAACAAATTGCATTTTAATATTAGTAAATGTGAGGTAATGGGTGTTACTCGTTCTGGAGATCCCATTTTATTTGAGTACGAGATGATTCGAAGTACACCTATCATGATCAAACTTACTGGGATGTATGGGAGGCGTAAGAAGTTCACGAGACAATCAGCTGGAATTCAATGTGAAGAGTTTGCCGTGCTCAATATAGAAAACCTCCAGTTAGATTGGCGATTGATTAGGAACATGGTGAAGGTGAACTTTCAAAATGCCGATGTTGAAATACTGGTCTGCAGCTATTCTCCCAATACTAAGTCCCCGATAAAGACGTCCCCTTTCTACTTCCATGCGACTGGATAGTTCAGAAACGAATTCAGTTGCCGGTACAAACATTCAATTCCATGAAAGTTCCAGATTTACTGAATTAAAAATGGGTTGGTTGAGATTGAAAAAATAATTATTTCCACTACTCCAATAAGGCAATAGTCATGTTTTTTCCAGCGTGGCAGGAGTTAAACTGTCAGACTCACGTTTGTTACCATATTATTGTCTACTAAATTCAATGGTATTAATGTGGAGTTAATGACTCTCTTGAAAGTGTAGTGGCTCAAATACAAAAGGAATTCGTGTATAATATATAGAATATAATATCATGAATAGTTGGGAAGAACATAAGCAGAATATATTAAGTTTAAAGGAAATGATAATTTCATACAACATTAATCTGAAAGTGATTTTTAATTAGAATAAGAATACATCTGATATTATTTTACTTATATATGTAGAAATCTTCTCAGCTACACTACATAAAACTGTTAAAGAATTCCTGTTTGTACATATTACATGCTTGGCCGTGTAATATGTACAAACATAATTTCATCATTTTTCCCGCTTAGCAATCCAAATGATACAAATTATATACTCTATAAAATTATTGACCAATTTTTTTTTCAGATTTCACAATGGGTACATACCGATTTTTCAACCCGTCTTTCCTTACACTCGCCTTTAGCATAGATCCCAGGCTGGTTCGGTATGAAGCTCTCATTACATTTTCGAATAAAAGATACACCTCTATTGTATGTTCCTAACTGTATCCAATAACAATTTGAACTATGAGGCTCACTTCCAGCTCCATCGCATAAATAAATATGTACTCCTTCCTCTGTTTTTATGGATAAGGGGATACTTATATTTTCATGTAAATCGAGAACCTCCTTAATCATCAGTTGGCTACCTCCATCATTATATGTCTTCAATTTTCTAAAATCTAAGATACGATGAGTCAAAATGTTACCGGTGTAATAAATTAGTGTAATTACATAAATGGAAAGTGTCGGAAAAAAATAAAAATAAATACAATTACTTTTCTAATTTTCAAATTAATTGCAGAGGCTGAAATGTTTTTCAATGAAGACAGATTTCGAGGCTTATACCAGGGCCATTAAAAAAATATTGAAACATACGTTTCTTTTTATTAAAAATTATATCAGAATTCTAATAAATTTCTTGATTTTTCAGTCATTTTGTAAACTACAACCTTACAAATATATATTTTAAATATTCAAATGTCAGTTAACAAATCTACTTTTCCGCACTAAGAAACTAGTGCGGAAAAGTGACTCAACACTAAAATAAGTGCGGAAAAGTGGACTTTTCCGCACGCTAGAAGAAAATAGTTAGTCAAGGTCAAGGGCGGGAAAGACACTTTACGCATTAGTTAGGAACATTATTTTTTCTACGACCGAATATACAAAAACCCATTTTTTCAAAAAGTATTTTATTTCAACATATATATACAAAACTTTAACTAAAAATTACTAATTATAATAAATATTAATATTAAAAACACAATCTGTTGCATTCTGTAAATTACTTAAAATTGCCGGTCCAGTGGAGTTATTTGGTGTTAACTGGTAAGTAGATGACGTCGATGAGGATGGCATCGGTTGCAGGTCGCATAAAGATGACGATGACGGTGACGGCAACGGTTTTGAGACATTTGTAGATGAAATAATTTTATTTGATATATTTTTCTTCTGATTCTCGGAGTCCTCCAAATAGCCCTCAGCGACAGTAGTAGACTTCCAAACACCGAGGTGCTTTATGTTGGTTATTCCTTCGCCGGAGTCTGCTAGGAACGTTGCCGAAGAACGTCTGAAACTGTGTCCTGTATAATGTTTCAGGTTAGGTAGGCGTAAATATGCAGCAATCTCTGCTGTTATTTTATATTTTCAAAAAATTGAAAATGCAACAAAAAGCTAGAAAAGATGTAGATTTTATTTGATTTGCATAATTTTACTTTCCCGCACTAGTGACACTTTCAAAACTAAAATGGGTGCGGGAAAATGGGTTAAAACGCACGGTCGTATAAAAAATATTTTTTATCACAATTTTAATGCGAGATTTCACCAACCTGATTTATACTTCCTATCTAAGTAATTCCTAAGCTAAGCAATGCCTAAATTCGCTTCTTACCTAAATTGGACTTCACCAACCTACCTAGCTACATATCAGATATTAAACTCTGTGACCTTTTATATTTGAGACAAAGTTACAGAAAGTGATAAATTGTTAATGAAATATTGACGTCAAAAAATGATAGTTCAATACTATTATAACGCTTTACAAAATTATAAAAATAAATTTCCAAAGAGCAGACCGTCCACTAAGAAGCAACAACTACTTCTCGGGCTATATGCCCCGACAGACATTGAATTACACTTCTAAAGTAAACGGGGTTGGTATATCTGTTAAGATAGAACCAACCATTCTGGTTTGCGATTAGAATGTTAGTGAATGGTCTGTTCTTTGGAAATTTATTTTTCTAATTTTGTGAAGCGTTATAATAGTATTGAACTATTATTTTTTGACGTCTATAGATCACGTTTTACTAAAATATGACAATTTTTTAAAGTTAACTGTAATTAAGTGAAAAACTATTTCTTCACACTCTTCTCCCATTATATATAACAACATATCGATTTTCTCAGCCTCGGTTTCAGATGCCAATCCAGATACAGAAACATATATTTTAAAACGCCTTTCCCATTGAGGCCGTCTGCTGGGTTGCTGAAGGTAAACTTTTCAGGAGCAAGAGCACTTGCAAAAGCTGCATTATTTCGCTAAGATGTGTCTATTTGTTTGAAGATAATACCTTTTCTACGAGATAACGTGGATACTTTTACTACGCTGACTCCATGTTGTTTAAGAGACACCAGAATATTAAAATATACTTTATTCAACTTTATAAAAGTACAGTCAAACGAAACTGATCCTTTTAACTCGCAACTGACAAGTCCCTGACAGACGTCCCCTGGCCGTGGCTATTCAACCTAACCTAGGTGAACTTAACTTAACACAACATTTTTTAACCACGAATTTTGTTCCGATGAAGTTGACGAAGTGCATCTTAAGGGACGACACTGGCGGTGAGAAACTTGTGTAATAGGAATGCTGCAAACAAACTGTTGCTCCAGGTCTCCAGCATCATCTTTTGCTGCAACACGTTGTGAGAAAATGATTCATGCGGTGCCCGACAGTTCTGTTCTGTCCTAGAGGAAATGTGGAGCTTGCAGTAGCACAGCACTGCAAGCACAGCAAAATGATGCGGCCGGTGCTTTTCCATAAACAACGTGCTTATAATTTTTTTTATCTTGATTTCATTTGAATTGTTCTGATTATTGGGTTTGCATATGAATTTAGATTTTTAGTAAATTATCGCGAATAAAATCTAACCGCAATAATGCATGTGCAACTGTGGCACGGACTATATTAATAATATTAAATACTACTTACTTTGCCATCGCCAATCCTTAATTATTTCCGGTTTAAGAACTTTATTTGACTTCTGAATGTGCCAGCTACTCAATCGAAACCATTCGGGATTACAATCTTTTTCGTTCTCAAATTTACAGGGAAATTTCGATTCTCCAAATCTTGGATAAATTAAGGAGTCTGAAAATATATAGCTGTATTGAAAGTAAGCAGAATTGTTGACGCTGACGTCATATACTGAAATATTGCGACTTTGTCAGGTTTGGAAAAACAAAGTTCCTAGAAAATTCATTTCATTAACCCGATAAAGAAAAATACAATAGTAAACAGAACATTTTCTTTCAACATTGAACTCGTGTTATTTTTATGCGGATTTGCTGTAAATTACTGATGATCATTTGAAAATGTAACATTTCATTACTTGAATTTTTTTTTTCGGTTTTCGTTGTTATTCTCCTATTTTTACTTTTGTTAAATTAATGTTCATTTCCATTAAGGATTTGGATCAACTTTCGATTAGCTGAAATCAGTTATGTAACAAATATTGGTTTATTTACTATTTGGAACCTTTTCCAAACAGAAAGACTCGAATTTTTTTTTTGCGGAAATGCATTTTCAGACTAAAAGACTAAAAGCTCAACTCAATGAACTGTTTTGGCTGTGACTGATTCATGGATAGTTTGCAATTTGTTGGAATACCGAACTTTTTGTACATAACTCGGTCTGAAGTAAGTTAGAACGCGATTTTATTGTTGCGAATGTTACGGACGGTTCGCAAACTAGTTCATTGATGTGTTGGAACAAGGCTAAATGTTAAGTGGTCAATGGAGAACAATTTGAACATTCACTGTAAATTTTCGTTGGTTTGTTTCTGTAAGAGTGTTCGCTTGTGATACATTTTTGGAATCGGCTCAACAAAGGAAATCGACAAATTGAAACTGCTCCTAAACCAACTGGGTGTAATTAATAAGGTTGTCCTGTTGTGGATTCCTGGTTACATCGTAATCCAGGGTAACGAAGTAGTGGACTTATTGGCCAGGAAAGCAGTTTATTGACACGAATCCACTGGGAGTCCCTTTTTTCCTGGCAAATGAAACTATATCAGATCAGATGGACGGCAAAGCATTGGCTTAGTGAATTAAGATACCAGGTTTGAGACAGGCTTATGCCTTTGTCGAAGGGCCTTCAAAAGTGAAAGAATGAGCTTTTCTGAACATAAACAAAGTCCTTGATGGACACTGCATGCTAAACTATCATCTGGTCATAAATTTGTTTTTTTTAACACCCTGTGTACTGTACTTTGACTGACTTCACAGGTAGATGCAACTTGAATTGTTGAAGAAGTAGGATTCACTATTACTTCTGCCAGTATATCAATTTTTTCTCATCAGAAATTTGTGGTCTTCCAGATCGTTTTGTATCATTAATACTACCCGTTGTTTCAAACTTAAGAAGAAACTCCCTCGAAACTGGGCGATCGGGAAACCTCTCATTAAAAATACGTTCTACTGCATGAACATATTGTCTAGTTTCACCAAGTAATAGGATCGCTGTATTACATTGACAATTTCGTTTCTTGAAGCACTTAAACGTTCGGCTCACAACAATTCAACAAATTATTAAATGTACAAAAATTTAAAATTACCAAAAGTTACTAAAACAGTTAAAAGTTTGATCAACAATCAGAGAGACCGACAAAAACTTTAGATTATTTGACAACTATCCAGAGGCGGAGCTTGAATTTTGAATTTTAGTATTAACTGATTCAATTTATCACAGCTTTGCTTTTTTTAGAGCCAGTTGTCAGAACTGCCATAAACACAAATAAGATTAGTATCATTCGATTTTAAAGTCTGAAAATCCAATCCAAGCTCTATAACTGAATAAATCTTCTAGGCAAGAAACAGAAGACATCTCCAAAGAAGACATAATCAATCTTCCACAGGAGGCTTCTTTCTAACGGGGGAGGTCAATAGCCCTTATAGTCTGGCAAACATAACTGAAGCTGTGAAAGGAATGCGGTCGAAAACATTCGATGTTGCCACGTTTAACTATGAAAAACCTAAAGTGCTAGGAATGTAGTGATAATAATTAGAAAATGGTCTTTTTATTATTAACAATATGCCAATAATGATTAGACGTTAGTTCTTTAATGTGCTTGTTTCATTGGATTTTGTCTATTAATATTATTTTTTCAATTTCTGAATATTAAAAGATGAACACTTTTCCAAATATGTTATGGGTTTCCTTCAAGCCGGCAACGTCGTGCGAAAATCATAATCATAATCATAATTATCACGCCCTCCTACTACTCAATTGGTGAATATTTATCGAACCTCCGTTGCTAGGTAACCACCTGACTTCCTATTGGCAAGCGCGTGCGTGTGTTTTTTCCGCTCACTTCGACAATTGATTGACATTGATTATCCAGTAGCGTTTATAATGTCAATATTTTCCTTCGTATTTTCAGTTTTACTTGGTATCTTATTATTTCGTATCCATATTGAATTTAAGTACGATTTTTAACAAATAGGTACCGTGTTTTGAAAAAGACCTTATCTTTGAAGCAGAGTATAAATCAGTTTCCATATATAATTATTATATAATAATTATTATTATTTTTATTACTTTTATAAAATAGGTACCGTACGCTATGACAGATATCGGCCATGTTTCCTCCCCCCTTACCGATGCCCCGTAGCTTCAGATAGACTTGCCAAACTATAACTGAGTTATAACGTGTCACCATAGAACCTTGAACCATATAGTGTAATACTTTAGACTGTTTACTCTGCATTTTTTATTACTTCATTTAAATAATGTATTTTTAGCTTCAGTCTGGCGAACGTCTTTAACATATTGTATTTTTTTGAAATAAAAGTTTAAAAAAAAGTATCTTACGACTTTTCGTAATTTAAGTTACATTAATTTAATTTCGGTTTACACGGAAATCCTATTTTATTTCACTGTTTTGTAATTCATTTGGTTTTAGTTAATAGTATGATTATTGATTCCTTTAACAGACTTCTAGATATCATTAGCTTCTTCTTTTCTTCAGATACTTTTTTTTGTCAATATCTCGGTTGGCATTGAAATTAAAAATATCGAACCACATATTTTTGTACTCGTAATGAAATGCTTTATACAAAACTGAAATAATATACAGGGTATATTATTACAAATTTTAAAGTCGACCTTATTTCCGGCTAAACCGGAAATTAAAAATTGTTAAAAAAGTTGAAAACAAATACGCTATTTACTGTATTAGGTACCCATCTTCCAAATTTCATTTCGATATCTCTAACGATTCCAGAGATATTTAATTGTTTCCACTCTTTTGCCCATCACTGTATATATTGTTACTATACACTGTGTCCGGACCTGCGCTTGTGAAAGTAAGACGTGGTTAATATCGATCCTATAAAGAGTTAAATTGCTAGGGAAAAACCTAATTTAAAAATCTGAAAAGTGGTATAAGTAAGTTAGTGCAACATAGAGAGACAAAAGTGCAAAATAATAATTGTAAGTAGCCTTTAATTAGTCAGTAATCTGAAGAAAACGGATTAATTCAAATAATAAAATTCAGTCTGTAAAACAGCTTATCACAGCTTATCAGTAAACAGTAAATATTAAATTGTAAAAGCGATAGCGGCAAGTGAATAAAATTAGTACAGGGCCGAACTGAGAAGCATAAGTAAAATTTCAATTTAATTGGTCAGTTCGTAGAGTAGGGTGGAGGCTGAACGAAGTAGGCTTACACTATACCAAACTACGTACGAAACACCAAATAGGTTGGATGAGCCAAAAAAGGAATAAACCGGAACACGACGAGTCACTGGAGGAAGAAAAAATATTTCGCAAAAGTAAATTAACAGAGCACTCACCAGGTAAACAACGAGAAATGGACGAATTAAGAGAAATATTACAAGAATTTAAGAAAGACATCAAGGGAGATTTGCAAACAATAAATGCCGGACTAGAGCGAATGAAACATGATCAAAACGAAATCAAGAAGGAAATACAGCAAATCAGAGAAGACCAACAAGGGTTTGGAGATGAGATAATCAAAATATTAAGAGAAAATGAAACTATAAAAAAGGAAAATGAGCTAAT
Source organism: Lochmaea crataegi (assembly GCA_947563755.1). Classification (NCBI taxonomy): domain Eukaryota; kingdom Metazoa; phylum Arthropoda; class Insecta; order Coleoptera; family Chrysomelidae; genus Lochmaea; species Lochmaea crataegi. Next base: position 12,076,036 of record OX387428.1, read on the forward strand.
AAAACAAGAAAATAAGAAAATTAAAGAAGATTTGGATGAAATAAAAAAAACACTAGAATGGATAGAGAAAGACAAAAAGAAAAACAACGTGGTGATGAGTGGACTGTCGATAGATGAGGAAAATCCTGCAATATTGAAAGATGCAATAGAGAACTTCGCTAGACAGAAGTTGAATGTGAATGTGCAGGTGAAATCAGCTACGAAACTAGGACCCAGACCATGCTTGATACAATTTAATGAGGAAAAAGACAAAGAACAAGTAATGCAGAATAAAAATAAACTAAAGGACAACAAGGACGAAAGAATATACATCAACAACGATCTAACAAAAAATGAAAGGTTGAAACAGAAGCGAATGAGGGACATAGCAAGAGATGAAAGGCAAAAAGGAAACATAGTTAAGGTTGGGTACAACAAGATAATCATAAATGGAGAGGAATGGAGATGGGACAGCAAGGAGAGCGAAATAAAGAAAGATAGTTCAAAAAACTAGTAAACGAAGATGAAACAGAAGAAATAACACTAGAAACTACGACTAGGTTTGAACAAGGACATGAAAAAGTATTAACTAAAAGAAAAGTGGAAGAGGATCATAGAAGAATGAAAAGGAAACAAAAGATAAAACAGAACTCGAAATATAAAACAATGAAAATAAGCACATGGAATATTAGGACGATGCTAACTGCAGGAAAAATGCAAGAGATAGGAGCGGAATTGCGAAGATATGGAATAAACATAGCTGCCATACAAGAGCATAGATGGAAGGGAAAAGGGGAAATAGAAACAAAAAATTTCAGTCTCAGATACTCAGGGGGCGAGAGACAAGGACAATATGGAGTAGCCTTTATGATTTTCGGAGACGTAAGGAAAAATGTTGTAGAATTTCGGCCGATAAGTGACAGACTTGCATACATGAGGATAGAAGCAAAACCGTCCAACCTATCGTTACTAAATGTATATGCACCGACGGAAACTGCGAACAGAGAAGAAAAAGACAGATGGTATGAAGATATAGAGGAAGAAATAGAAAATATCCCTAAGGAAGACACGATCATGGTAATAGGGGATTTCAATGCACAAATAGGAAAAGAACAATATATAGAACTCGTCGCAGGAAAATATACAATACATGAGAGGACCAATGACAACGGACAGCGATTATGTAACTTAGCAACACGAGCGGATATGACCATAAGCAGCACAAAGTTTCCACATCCCGACAAGCACAAAATAACATGGATATCGCCAGATCAGCGAACACAATCTCAAATAGACCATATTCTAATAAACAAAAGAAGGCAATCCTCAATTAAAGATGTAAGATCTTATAGAGGAGCCTGCGCAGACTCAGACCACTTCATGGTAATGGCAAAAATAAAATTAAAAACAAGAAGACACAACCTCAAGAGTGAACAAAAAAAATGGGACATTGAAAAATTAAAGGATAATCTAGTAAAAAAGAAATACGTAGAACAACTTGAAAATTATTTAACAGAAGATGGGAGGCAAGAACGCAATGATATGAAAGAAGAATGGTGCAATATAAAAAACGGAATACAAGTAGTAGCGGAAAAAGTGATAGGTAAAAAGAAGAAGGAGAGCAAAAAAGAATGGTACAATACCGAATGCCAAAAAATAGCTGAAACAAAAGCAGAAGCTAGGCTAAAATGGATAAGAACAAATAAACCAGAAGATAGAGAAAAATATCAAACACTAAGGAAAGATAGCAAGAAAATAATCAGGAAAAGAAAAAGGCAATGGATGGACTTAAGGATACAGGAAATAGAGAAAGAGAAATGGAACAGAAATTCAAAAAAATTTTATAAAAAAATAAAAGAAAATAATAGGACTTTCAAAAACAAATTAAGAGGAATAAAGAACAAACAAGGAAAAATTGTGGAAGATGAAAAACAATACAAAGAAATATGGACAACGTACTTTAAGGAATTACTAAATGAACCAGTGATAGAAGATGAAATAGGAGAAGAAGCAGAAGAAGAAATTATTACACAAGAACCAACATTAGAGGAAGTAAGAGATATTATCAAGAGAGGAAGTAATGGAAAAGCACCTGGGAAGGATGGAATCAATTTAGAGCTGATAAAACACGGAGGAGACATGTTACATGAAAGAATATATAGATTGGTTAAAAAAATATGGGAAGAGGAAAAAATGCCGAACGAATGGGAAACTGGACAAATCATAACGATACACAAAAAAGGAGACCAGCAAGAATGTAAGAACTATAGAGGCATTACACTATTAAACGTAGCCTATAAAATATTATCATCACTAATACAAAGACGACTAATAACTGAAACTCAAAATATTATAGGACAATATCAATGTGGATTCATAAGAGGCAGATCAACAACAGATGCAATACACACTATTAAACAAATTATGGAAAAAGCATACGAACATAAATATGAAATAGAAATGTTATTGTTAGACTTTGAACAAGCCTTTGACTCTCTAAAGAGGAACGAAATTATGAAAGCTTTAAAAGAACAAGGGGTAAGCAAAAAACTAAGAAAACTAATAGAGATGACAATGAGACATTCAAAGGTTAGTATCCTGACACAAAAAGGAGAAACGGAAGAGTTTGAAATAAACAAAGGTGTAAGACAAGGAGACTCACTGTCAGCTACGCTGTTCAATCTGTCTCTAGAATTTGTTTTGAGAAAGTTACAAAAGGGAAATCTTAGAACAACAGGAAGTCAATTCATAGCCTATGCTGATGACATAGTACTAGTGACAAAAAAAAAGGAAAATCATGGAAAAATTACTAAGGGAGATTGAGGAGGAAGGGAGGAAGTTGGGACTGAAAATTAATGTGAAGAAAACGAAGATAATGAGATTTGGGAAAACAGGACAGAATGGGGAAATACGAATAGGAAATAAAAAATTCGAAGAAGTACAAAAATTCAAATACCTGGGTGTAATGATAGACAATAAAGGGGAAAGAAGAACGGAGGTCGAAGAAAAAATAATGGCAACAAATCAAGCGTACCAAGCTAACAAAAATTTGTTAAAAAGTAAAATATTGACTAGGCAAACAAAGTTGAACATATACAATACAATAATAAGGCCAATAACAATGTACGCAGCAGAAACTATAACTATGACGAAAACAGAAGAAGACAAACTAAGGATAAACGAACGCAAGATATTAAGATCAATTCTGGGTCCAGTGAAGATAGGAGAACAAGAATATAGAAGGAGAACGAACCAAGAAATATTAGAAGAACTGAATGGAGAAGACATAATAAAGAAAATTAAAACTCAAAGAGTCAAATGGCTGGGACATATATGGAGGCAAGGGAAGGAAGCAGTAACAAAGGCTATGCTACAATGGCAGCCGGGAGGGAAGAGAAGACGTGGAAGACCCAGATCTAAATGGTTGGCAGAGGTAGAGGACGACTTGATCAGGGCAGGTGTGACAAGATGGAAGCAAGAAACAAGAAACCGGAAGAAATGGCGGCAAATAAGCGAACGGATACAATAATAAACCGAGGATGGGGACTGATCCACCCCGATAAACGGATTTAGAAAGCGAAAGCGGCGCAACCTCATATGAGGTGTTAAGCCATATATATATATATATATACACTGTGTCCGTAAAGTATGGAAAAAATTCATTTTTAGCTAAACAAACCATTTTAAGAAATAATCCTGAAACACGTCGATTTTTGATTTTAATTTCCCGTATTTTAAAATAATAATCTAATATACAGGGTGAACTACTTTCGAGTAATGACGTCACCGTCATTTTTTTTAAATGGAACACCCCCATTTTGTCTCAATTTTCGGATTACTCTAGCTGAGCTGATTCCAAAAATGTATCACATGATGATTCCAATTGGTACAGGGTGGACAAAAATACAATAGTTTTGTGTGTGCTCATAAAGTAACGCGTAACATTCTTTATTAGTTAAATTAACAATATTATCAAAAATACTTATTGTCTAGCGGACAGAATATGATGAAATACATGACTTTAGTATTTTTGATAATATTGTTAATTTAACTACTTTATGAGCACACACAAAACTATTGTATTTTTGTCCACCCTGTACCAATTGGAATCATCATGTGATACATTTTTGGAATCAGCTCAGCTAGAGTAATCCGAAAATTGAGACAAAATGGGGGTGTTCCATTTAAAAAAAATGACGGTGACGTCATTACTCGAAAGTAGTTCACCCTGTATATTAGATTATTATTTTAAAATACGGGAAATTAAAATCAAAAATCGACGTGTTTCAGTATTATTTCTTAAAATGGTCTGTTTAGCTAAAAATGAATTTGTTCCATACTTTACGGACACAGTGTATATTGGTACAGTTTTTGCATTTTTTATGTTTACCTTTTTTGTTATTAATATTAACCTTCCACGGGCACCGTTATTTTAACACACATAAAAGGCACCGTCGGGTCTCATTTTACCCTGGTTTTAAAATATGTTAAAAATACAATCTTATATAGCAATGAAGATAGTATAGTATTTTTTTTTTAAATAAAGACTAAAATATTGCAGTACAGAGAAAGAAAAATACTAATTTATTCCAGAGAAAGATAAATATTTATTATAAAAAAAATTTTTATAAACAACTAACACAGTCTTCTGCTCAGAAACTTAATAACTCATATTAGGAACAAAAAAAAAATAAACTACACAAAAAAACATAAATAAATGAATGCTTTAAAAACCTTAATAAATTGCACGGTGCAAATTTGTGAATTTCAAATATTTTTTACACACTCGCAACAGAGTTCATCACACATGGCAAGTTGACACTTAGTGCATACTAATTTGGTTTTCCTATCTTTTCCTCTAGGGAAAAATCCACATCTTACACGTTTTTGCAAAACCGCGGCGTCAGGTGTTTCCTCAGGAATATCCAAAATGTCATTTATGTAGGTCTTTAGTGTTTTGCTCAATGTTGGAAGTTCCAATCGAACTCGAAGCATAAGCTCTAACAATTTAAAATACAGTGTAGGTATATGAGAAACTGCCGCCGGTTAAGCTTTTTATTTTCATTTGCCAAGTCATATTTAGTACGGCAGCATTAATTCCACATTGATCAAGCATCACATAGAAGTACCTCATTGGCCATCGTCGTGTTCCTCTGGCAGTTGTTTATGCATGGCAAAGTTTATCAAAGGTATCTGTTCCGCCCTTGGTACTATTGTAATCTAAGATTATTTCCGGTTTACCGGTTTCAGGATCAACAGAGTTTGAATAGTGCATTGTTGATAAGGCAAGAACAACTTAATTTTTTTCATTCTGATCAAAGGCAAATTTGAAAGATCCTTCCACGCTGCCCTCTACAAATATAGGAGGTAGGTATCTCTCTTTTATTTTTCCTTAGGGTTCCAATCATAGTAATTTTATAGTTGGTAAGCATATTTTCAAAAAGGGGAATGGAAGAAAACCAATTATCTACAGTAATGTTTCTGTATGTTCCATGAATTGGTTTGGAAAGTTCTCTTAAATAGTATGAAGGAACCGGTTCATTGTTTTCAGTACTAACTCTTCTAACTTATGGAATTGCATTAACCATATACCAGATCCTAGCATCGTTCATCATCATTATTTTAATTCCGTACTTATCTGGCTTAGACGCTAGATAAATTCTGAATGGACATTTACCTCTGTAACCCATAAGTTGCTCATCAATTGTGCAGTAAGAATGTGGCGTTTAAAATTTTCTACAATTAGAAATAAATAGTTCCCAAATGTACCTAATCTATCTTCTTTCAGCCCTGGTTTCCTTATTGTCAAAGTGTAAGAAAGAACATAAAAATTTAAGCCGCTTCATTGACATGAATGCTCTATATAAGAACATTCGATATTGCTTCGGCCACAGTTCTTCGAGTTCTATATGAGCTGATTTTTTGACGCCACACATAAGTAGCAATCCAATAAAGGAAATAATTTCAATTATGTCCGTATAACGGAGATAGGACTGCTTAATATTTACAAGATTAATTTTTCGTTCTATCTCTTCATTAGTATGAATGACAACTTTGTTAATTATATCCTCGTCAAATAGTAAATCCCAAGCTTCTAATGGAGATCATACATTGCGAGCCTCTGCTTTAGGTCCTGGAATAAAGGAAAGTATATTTCTTTGATGACGCCTCCCTCTCTTTTCCGGGACGTTTAAAGACCACTTATAATTTGATTCACCTAAAATTATTTCTTGTTGGCCGACATCATCTTGTTGGTCTTCCACGTCTAGCTCTTCAGCACTTTCTTCGCTTTCTGAAAGTTCTTGTTCCACCAAATAATCTGATTCTGGATCTGTTTCAGAATCATTATCACTTAGCCAAGTTTCGTCATCTTCTTCCAACATAAATGTATCAACCAGTTCTTCATCAGTCAATGCTCGTTTGTTCCGGTAACTGCTTGAAATTTCTGCCATTTTGACTCTAGAATAAAGCCAGACCAAATATTATGTTTACCTGACCACAAACTTATCTCTAATACTCACCAAAACTCTTACACTTTCAATAATGTACACGGAAAATAAATATACGTGCAAGGCACCGTGGAGTCAAACAGACCCATACACACTTTTTATTTCACTTCCGGTCGACTGTAAACTAATTTTGTATAGAATGCTGCTAAGCACCGTTCAAGGATATCCTAACTTAAATTTACATGGAGTGGGGAGCGCATATCGAGTTTGGTTTATAAAATATTACGATTGAAACAGTTGCTGGGGTCTCATAGACTCCACCCTTGGAAGGTTAATTATCTTTAATAATTTATTGAACAGTGTTTTGTATAAAAATTAACCTTTGTAAGATCTTCTGATCAAGTAATTACAACATAGTTTTTTTTCTTTGTAGCCTGATGATAATTAAGCAATACTAGTTGCTAAACTTTTAATTGGAGTAGAAGAAGAAGTAGAAGTTTTGTGGATTGACTTTGTATTTTTTTGAAAACCTTTATTGGATTCTAAGCACATTTGAGAAACGGATGAACTCCAAGATTTAAAAATAAAAATTTTTATAATGATTTACATGACATTTAATCGTAATTAGACAATCAAACCAGACTCACCCTCATAATAATTATCAGCATATCTACCGATGAAGGTAATTGCAGAACTTGAATTTGTAATGCAGTAATTATTACCAAGTATGAAAATATCATTATCTTTGGATTTAACAAACAATGCCTTCCATAGTATGAACCAGATTCTGAAACACATGTTGAATATGATTAAACACCACAGTAATTATATAAAAAAAAAACATATTTTTACATAGAATGCGCATATTTATATAGCGTGGTGCCAGATCTGTTATTCACAGTCAGCAGCACATATACCAAAAGCGTAGTTCTAAAAGCTTATACAATCATGGAGCAGCCCATTGACGCAAAGGTAACGAGATATAGCAACAAGGAAAATGTAGTTTTTTAATTTACATCCTAACCGAAATCCCATAACAAGATCTACTGTCAGTAAATTATTAAAAAAGTTTAACGAAACTGGTTCAGTAAAAGATTTATCCAAATCAGGGCGCAGAAAAACTGCATCAACTGAAAACAAATCTTTCGATGTTTGTGTCCTGTTAGAAGACGATCCACATTTGAGTGAAAATAAATTCCATCCATACAAAATAAGATTAGTTCAAGAGTTGTCAGATGATGATTTCGATAGACGTGAAGAGTTTGCAGACATAATAATGGAAAAATGTTACAATCAAAACGATCCAAATTTTTTAAGTAATGTTATGTTTTGCGATGATAACCTCCAATAATTCCATCTGGTTTTACGCAAATATGATCACGCTACGTCCCTTTTTAATACTTGTACCCTTTTTTAAAATGCAACTGTGCTACCGTACTGCCAAGTCTTATCACATTAATAGAAATATACCCTAATATTCCAAATGCTTGATTCAGAATCGTCTTAACAACATTTCATATAATAGTCAGTACATGGTAATGATTAATAATGGTATACGATACATACTGGGGTTACCTTAGAAATTCATATTATAAATCAAAAAACTTTTAGTAAATAAAAAAATACGTTCTCATGTTGAGTAACCAAGCGTTAAATAAGAAAAGTTTTTGAATAAATTTTGATAGAATAAAACCTGCAGCATCTGTGTTAATAATTTCTTGTGAACTATGCCGTTTGTTATATATCAATTGCACAACGTAAGAGCTGAAAAAATTACTATAAGTTTGTTGAAAAAACAAAACTGTACAAATTATATGCTTGGATGATTAAGGAAATTAAAAATGATTGTATAATAATATTTATTTAGATACTTACATTTTCAGTACAATCTTCATTTTCATACAAACACTACTAATTCATTTATCAGTTTCGGTTTTCCGGGGCTAGCGAGATGTGCGTCAAATATCCGGTGAAGACAGATATAATTAAAATTTAATACCACACGAACAGTTATTCACGCATTTAATAAAAAAATTCCAACCACGAACTAATTTTTTAATTTTTTTAGAAATCTGGACCATGCGCATATTTACCATTTACACTTTACGGTTAAGACCGTTTCAAGACATTTCGTTTTATGGTGTCAGGTTACTACGTACTAGCTCATATTGGATCACACAAGAAACATACCTGTTATATTTCATATTTTTAACGTATTATATTTATTATACAAAACTTATCAACAAAGATGTCACTATACTTTTGAACCTACAAACGGCCAAGGTTAAAAATCAAGACAGGATCTGAAAAGTGAAGTGGCCTGCTTGGGAATGGGATTTTTTGGAGAATGTTAGTCTATGTATAACCGTGGGATTGAAAAGAGATTGGAGTTTTGTGTTCTGATAGTGAGACGTTAGTAGTATTGAATTGTTAAAGTTAATGTAAAAGAAATGAAGAAATTTTAATAAAGTAAAAGGAGTAACAATATTATCGAGTTTTATTTAATTTAATCCCTTTTTAGTTTGCTTAGTTTAGTAGGTACCGTATCTATCAAATCGTCTACTAATCTCCTTTTTTAAACAAATCATCTTAAAACGGCAACAATTTTGCTTCCTACCTAATAAATGCACTAGTTTCGCAATGTACTCTGCACTTAATCAATTATTTACCTCATCCAATAGTAAAATTTGTTCTGCTTCAGTTTTTCATGGCATCAGAAGTATTCCTTTAAGATAATTAAAATCTTATCTTGAATTCGGTAAAGTTTCTGAATAGCTACCAGTAAGTAGTGGTGTACCCAAAGGCTCAGTTGAAGGTCCAATTCTTTTTTTGTTCGTCATTAACGATGTCATAGACATGGAATAAATGGTAAATTTGCTTCATTTGCTGATAACACTACTATATCCTGGAGTAGTTCAGATATGAAAATTCAGTCATTTCCAAAGATTACGTTACCATTAAGTTCTGGTATGACACGAATGAGATTTGTACATTGAGAAAACTGTAGTTTATCTCACAGAGGAGTTTTACAACCTCTTGAACTTAACAATAACTTAAATAAATCTACAAATTCGATTAAGTTTCTCCATATTGACGATACCCTTAAATGGTCTGCACATAGTATACAAATAAACATTTTAGCAAAAACAACATCCTCTGCCGGATTTCCATTAAATATATTCTCAAAATAGACTTAATTCTTCAACTGCATTAATAACTTACTTCTCTCTGTTTGAATCTCATGTTCGCTGAGGTCTGCCTTCCGGGGGCTCTTGCAGTTTGTACCTTTTCGATTGTTCGATTATACAGGGTGTCAATTTGAAAACGAACGGCATTTAATATTGCCTACACTAATGACAGTATCAAAACTTGGCGAAACACGTCAATTTACATATCAAGGGGGACAAGTGTTGAGGCGTTTGTTGTCGTATTACTGTTAACCCACAGGGCACCTACCCCTGAAATTTTAAATGGCAACCCCTATTTATTTTGCCATTTTTGAGTTCCTTATGTAATTCTTATATAAAATTTCGAATTATAATTTATTTAAATCTCAGCCCAACCCTGTTAAGACACATGAAATTTATTTCTTATTCGAATAAAACCACTGATAATAGTTTTTGCCGGTTTTTGAATTAATAATTTCTTTTGTCAGCCATATTGTTTAGGTCTACTTATACAGTTCTTTATTTTCTGATTCCTTGTATTTATTTCTTAAAATCGTTTACACTATTGCTGAACGCGTAGAAATGATTTATATTTATGGAACCGAATGTTGCTTTACAAGAACGGCGACCAAATTTAACGAAAGACATCGGGGAAAAATGTTGGACACCAATACATCGGAGAGTTAGTAGCTAAATTTGAAGAAACTGGATCTATTGGCAATAAGAAGAGGGCTGGGCCAAGATTGCTCAATGAGGCCGCTCAGATTGAGGTTCTTGGTCAAGTTGCTATAGCTCCTACTTCGTCACTTCGTGAAGTTGCGCAACAAACTGGACTGTCGCATGAATCAGTCAGGAAAGTATTGAAGCTTCATAATTTCACCCATACAAACTACAAATTACCCAAGAATTAGGGGATGCCGACCCGGACAGACGTATTGAGTTTTGCGAAATTGGAGCGACTTCAATCGTCATATTATTAGAGAGGGGCATACACAATATCCTCAAAAATTAAATGTTTGGGCAGGTATATTAGGCAATACTATCATTGGTTCCCTCTTCATAGATGGAAATCTAAATGGTGAAATTTATGCCGAAATGTTAGACAGAGGTATAGAGCCTCTTATGATTTATGAGCTGGAAAATCAAAGGGACGCCAATGGAAATCTTGCTCTAGATGAACATTTGCTGAACTTCCCTCAGGACGGTGCACCTCCTCATTATGTACGCCCAGTAAGAGAGTGGTTGAATAATCATTATCCGGAGCAGTAGATTGGTAGGAGAGGACCCATTGAATGGCCACCTAGGTCACCAGATCCGACACCGCTCGATTTCTTCCTATGGGGTCACTTGAAATCCGTTGTATTCAAAACCCAACCAGGCTCTATTGAACAACTGTAACAAATAATTGTACAGGAATGTAGGGCTATTTCACCCGAGACTCTTCAAAAGGTCCGCGAACAGTTTGAATATCGACTGTACTTGTGTTTAGAAAACAATGGAACCTATTTTGAACAATTCATAAAGTAATTATAAATGTAAAAGTTGCATTATTTCAATTTAAAACTTAAATACATTCCATACATTCGTGAGGTCAAGTACTTCAATTTAAAAAAAAATTATGAAATTTATCTAAGAATTACATAAGGAACTCAAAAATGGCAAAATAAATAGGGGCTGCCATTTAAAATTTCAGAGGTAGGTGCCCTGGGGGTTGAAAGTAATACGTCAACAAATGCCTCAACAGTTGTTTCCCTTGATATGTAAATTGACGTGTTTCGCCAAATTTTGATACTGTCATTATTATTAAATGCTGTTCGTTTTCAAATTGACACCCTGTATATTCGAATTACAAAATTGGGTATTTGTATATTGCACCTTAAAAAAGCTCAAAATAGTGGAGCAAGGAGAATGTAGATTATGTGGAATTGAAGAAGAAATCTCCTTCATCCACTCCCTTGCGGATTGCATAACAATTCAAAATCCTAAGGCACAACACCTAGGAGACTACTGGATAGAAGAAGGATACTTACCTAAAACTGAAGCCTGTAGATATCCTCAAATTCCTCCGCGAAATAGGTCTAAAGGAGCTACTAGTCTCCGAGGTTTTTCTCCTGCTATCCCAAGTATGAAATTTTTTTAAATAAATATAATCATGAGCCTCTTTTGAAAATATACTGAAATCTTCTGTACTAAAAGTTTTTTTTGGACGATATCCTTTCGCATTCTTTTTCAAAGTGGCATTTAAAACCCTACTTTATATTTATTAATTTCCTTTGTGTTCTTGAAACTTGACAGTTTTAAAAGATTTTTTAAATTGTTATAATCACGTTAAAAATAAATTGATTATAATCGATAAACTAATATCACACGCCAATGGTGAACGTGAATGTTTGTTTACTATACAAAATTTTAAATTTTTTCATATTCACCACCTAACTTTGATAAACCACATTAAAAAAATCACACGGATTCATGAGAAGCTGAGAAACTTTATGAAATAAATAATTAGACTGTTTTAGGAGTTTTTTTTGTAACCTTGGGCATAAAATAGTATATTGAGGACTTAGGAGTAGGCCAGAAATGCCCGTTATGAATTACTATCTATTCTATGATTTAGAGCTTGCTCGTACTGTACAGTAGTTCATTAACTGTTCTATTTCTTTCGTCTTTAGTAATATAACCTTTTTTTCATTATATTGATGAAAATCACAAAAGAAATTTACAAACGCCTCTGTGTTCGTTATGGAGACTCCATGTTATGTACTATCGTACGAAAATAGGCGTGAAGTTTGCAATAGTTCATTTGCATTAGACGTTTACCGAAAGTATTCCAGAATTGTCATTTTCACGATTCCATAATCACAAAAGTAACAGATATCCGTAAGCTACAGATTCTATCGAAATTTTACTACTGAACATAGAATTGCCACATTTAAAACTTGACTAGGTAAATCAGCAGCTTTCCAGGCTAAAATTTTTAAACGGCGAGGATGTTATGCAACACAAAGGTGAACACTTTAATTTGTATAATACTGTGCATTATTTAAATAACGATTTATTGTGGAAGTGAAAACTTCTTTAGTCGCGTTGTGTGAAGAGACAACACTTATAGATTGGTCACCGCGTATTATATGCGTACGATTTTTTTTAGATGAGGTTACTTAGCAGAAATTTAAATCTATATGTATACTCCATTCCAAGATATTTCGTTTTAACTTAACACCAACATGATTGTTTCAAGAGAAAAACTCAAAGAAGGTAGTCGTTAATCCGATAACCATAGCACAGCATCGTATATCGTACTCGTTTCTTCGAAAAGATAATGCCTAATATCATAATTATTTTACAACTGAAATGTTTGGCTGGTAAAATAATATTATGTTTTGGTATCAAAATTTTACCGACTACGGATCTGTTACTGTTCACTGTACAATGAAGGATTTATAAACTTTTATTATTAAATCCTTAAGACCATATACCGAGTAAACAAAATATTGTGAAATATACTTTACCATGGGCGTACAATCAAATTTTTATAAGAGATCAATTAATTTGTAAATATTTCTCTCATGAGCGTACTACGAAATTTTGAAAGAGGGTTCATTTATTTCGAATTATTCACTTAGGTACTTTGTAACAACTTCCATTCACCGTAGCGGTACGATGAAATTATGGAGGGGGCTAATTTATTTGTGTTTTAACAGAAGTCCCCATGAGTTCCCATTCGTTTTTTTTTACATTTTACAATTTGCTGCTGTGAATGTGATTATGCTGATAAATATTTTCGACATTAACACATATTGAACAATATTGCAAAATACAACATACATGAATCATGAATCTTTAATGCTTTGTGACTAACCATGGTTTTCATTGTTTCCACAAGGGTTTGTAAATTCACGACACAATTTCTTGCAAGCAAGATGGAGATGTGAGAGCTCTGTTTCTAGTAAATAAAGTGTATTCCTGTCTGGCGTTGGGACCTAGTCATTATTTATTATGGGAAAGAATAAGAAAAAAAGTCATCGGATTAGTAAATGCTTTTATTTAATATTATAATTGTTAGTAAATGTTATAAATGTTAATTATTTGTCTAAATACATGTTAAAATTGCTATAATCCATTTTCATAATTTGTATAATCCCATCCAATCTTGAATATGACCGAAATTTATTCCAATTTTATCTAAAATTAAAAATACGTTTATGATTGAATATTGTTGCATTTATTCAAACCGTGCAGTTTAATAAACTGATTTAAATAGATATGCACCGAACGAAGTTTAGTTAAACTTGAAAGAAGTTTGACAACATCGAAAAATGTAGGTACTTTTTGTGTGAAAAACGTTCGTAGGTGGCAATGCTTGACGTTATTTGAATTTTGAGTACTCACGTTCACAGTTACGGACGTGACGGTTGTTCAATGATAAACCTTACAACAGTTCAAATAATTAGAATCAACAACTTTTTCTTGACAGTCAGCACTAACTTCAAACGTTCAAACACACCAAACTAACCTTCTATGAGAGCCACAATAGATCTGGAAAGGTCGCAGTGGAATGGGCCGATTAGTTACCGATCAACCTTCTATGAGACAATGACAGAAGTGTTAAAAAACAGTTTAAGGGGTTGTTGCACCAACATACTAGTTAACGAAGTTTAACTAATCTAGGTTTATAACCTTAAACGAGTTTAAGTTTCGTGTGCTAAACCAATAATAATTTAACTGCCCACAGCTAAGTTCATGTTACTGGTCTATATCGAAAGTGACATTAATTTGATGCTTCAGCATGCATAGTTTGATGTGTTTACTTAAGCTGTTGTTTGGTATTATTTTTTAGTCTTCACTGTCGCTGTTTGTGGTTTGTAATATAAAATAATGAATGCTAAACGCGAGAGATCTTTCAATTTCATCAGCAGTGACAAATCTTTTTTAGTGAATACTAACTACAAACACATAATAGAAAATAAAATTTTAATAGTGCAGCACCATTCTGCCCTAGAGATGCAGAAACTTAAAGCAAAATTATAAAAATAGGAACAAAAATTTTATGTTTGGGCATTCCAATTCATATTACTTAAAACGGTGTACTGAACGGTTCGATTTGACCGTTTTACTTTAAACTGGTTTAACTAGCATTAAACTGGATTAACAATTCAGTGCAACGCAAACTTTAGATTTAAACCGAGTTTTAGCTTAAACTTGGCTTAATAGAAGTCAGTGCAACAGGCCATAAACTAGTTTAATGCTTTAACGAGTATAAGTGTAAACGGTGCATTAGGCCATTAGAGTTACTTTTATAAACTGTAGTCACCATTAAATCAAATTTCACCAATTGATTATGTCTTAACGTTCGTTTCACTAGACATAAAGTCGCGACATTAACAGTGTTTTATAGATACTCAAAAGCAAGCGAAGCGGATTCTGAGAAAGCGATCGGACGGAGGTTGATTTTTACCGTCTAATTAGAAGATAAAAACAGCGTTTTCAAACCCAAATAGTGTTTTTAAACACTATCTATATTCTATTTTTGGAAAATTTCTAAATTTTTAATTTTGTAAATTATAGATGTTTTGAATGTTTTAGGACCTGTGGAGGACAGGAATTATCGAGATGCCAAGAAAAAACGACAGCCGCGCTAGCAGCCAAGCTAGCAGCAAACAACTAAGAAGATGGAAAGATATAACAGTATCCGACGAAGAACGACGAGCTAAAGAGGAACGACGGGCTAGTATAGAGAGGAAAAAAGCCGAAGACAGGATTCATCATCTGACAGCGAAGACGACTACACGGAAAAAAACAAGGAACTGATGAAAAAGGTACACGAAAGTATCCAAATGCAAGATCTCAGAGTTGAGAGGGACGAAGCCGATAAAGCGAAAAAGGAAGCAGAAGAGCTAAAGGGAACCATCAAGCGGATGGAAGAACAAATTACGGGACTGAGGATTGCCATGCAAAACATGGCAAAAACAATGTAGGACATACAAGAAAACAAAAAAAGACGAAGCCGATCTGAAAGCGTCCGCAGAAATGCACAAAGGACGGAATCGCCCAACGAGAACGATGAGATGGACTTCACGGAAGTGGTGTCCATCAAAAACATCCAAAAACAGCAGAAGATGGAAGCCGCCGCAAGGAAGAAAGCCGAGAAAGCAATGATGGACGAAGCCATCAGAGAAAAAAAGAAGACACACCGACCACCGCCCGTCATCCTTCGGAGCACCTACCATTGGGGCTCCGTAAGGAAAGACATATACCGGCTAGGGATAAAAGCGAGGTTCATCACATCCGAGAAAGACTCGGAGTAAAAATCACCTGCGAAGGACCGGAAGATAACAGGAACCTAACAAGATACCTGAATAAAGAGAGAAAGGAAGTGGAATGGTACACCTACCTACACACCACGCGAAGAAAAAAAGGAAGAGTTGTCATCAAAGGACTGACAAACTGCGAAGACGTAGAAGAGCTAAAAGAGGAATCGGGAAAATAAGCCAAATCTGCTCGAGATTCGGTGAAAGGATTTATATGGTGGAATTAGACGTGGAAGAAAAAGACAAGATAAGAAAAATCCAACACATTTAACAAGTGAGGATAAGATGGGAAGAACAGAAGAGAGGAAATGGGCCGACGCAGTGTTACAACTGTCAAGGATACCACCACGGATAGACGACGAGCAGAGTAAACACCAAGTGTATCAAGTGCGGAGGACCACACCGCTCCAACGAGTGCAGTAGACCAAGGAACAAGCCAGCCACCTGCGCAAACTCCCAGGGAGAACACCCAGCAAACTATAAGGGACGCCCACAGGTCCCAAACATCAGGACGACGAGGAAACCAGCCCCAAAAGGAACGACGCCAAGCGACATCCAGGAAGACAACGACGACGACCACACCGACAAAACAAAAGATTCTCGAGCAGGTGACGAGGCTATTAGCTCAGCTAATGGCCTAAGTCACTTGTAAGAAATCTGAAGAAGTCAGAAAAAACAAGAAGATCCACTCTTTAAGGTCGTCTGTAGTCTGTAGTCGCAGTTCGTCGGCTAAGGATTCGCCCCTTACAGTGGCAGCCAAAAAACAGACACAACGGAAAACAAAAGCAAGTTAGAAGACCGCCGAAGAAATAACCACAGCGGTTACTCGCCTAGGGAGAAGACAGCTCGACCCCAGCCAGTAGCCATTTGGCGAAAAACGCGAACGACGACGATAATACCCATCGGATAAGATAGGGGTGTGGTGGAAGTCCTCCCCAGAGAGTTGCATCCTGGGATGGACGGGCTCATCTAGCAAGTGTGTGTGTGTCGCGACATTTCATTTCATGAAAACATGAAAGCGACAGAAATTCTAATCTCATGACTTTATATCACGTGAAAACTAACCTTAGAGCAGGACACGCACTGCTTCGACTCGGGTCGGGACGTTATAGCAGGGTATTATCAGCACTTTTTAGGACCCGCGCATTGACTCGGATCAGCACAGTAAACAGTCGTCAGTTGACAAATTGACATTGTAAAACAAAAATACTAAATTAATAAATAAAAATGGAAAGTTCCTCAGAAGCTTAAGATGAAGGTAATGTTATTACTGCTGTATATTGTTATGTAAAGAAAAAACGCAAACCTACATATAAGGTTTACGATATTAATCTGAAAAGCAATTGATAGTAGCAATATTCATGAAATGGAATGACTGATGATGTGACACTGACAGTCTAAATACAGAAATTGCATGAAGTGAATTTGTCCGTCGGTCCTTTCTTCAAAAGCTGTCGATGCAGTGCGTGTTCTGCTTAAGACATAACTAATCGATCAAATTTGATCTAATGGTAACTTAGAACTTCATGCCATTGATCATATTTTTATTCATCGCATTTTCCATTTCAAATCATTTGGAATTATTGGAGGTTATCAAATGTCATATTAGGTTGTCAAAGCTACAGTTCATAGATGTAGGCTCTATTTTTAAAATTGCATGTTTATAACGATTGATTTGATAAAATTTGAATTTGACGTATAATAAGATAAAATGAATTTATTAAATCGAAACGAAGGAAACTACTGAAACTATGGTTTCGGAAGCCAAGGCCGAATGGGCGGAAGTGTTACTGAAATAAGTAGTTTGTAGGTTATCTGTGGCTGACAATTGCTGTTCACGAAGCTCTATAGCGCCAAGCGCTCTAACATGGTACTAAAACCTATAATGAAAATAGTTTCCGAGATCACCAGCACTGTCGATATAACATCTCGATATCGGAGTCTCTCGCTAAGCATGCAACTGTAGACTTGACGGTTGTAGAGCACATGGGCTTAAGGTTAACCTCAAAAAAGCAGTTTTTCAATTTTCTTTTATGATAAAAATGAATTTTGTGATAGATATTTTGTTTGGAAATTGAATCCAGAATTGGAATGTTATGTATATCTGATATCTTTTTTTACCTATTGTCCAAATAGCTTTTAAAGCACTTTAATTTATTCCGATTTGTGAATATTTCACCCTTTTGGAAAAAGGCAAATTGAATTCGCACGTAAATATACTTATTCACTGGAAGTAAAACTTACCATGTTTTGAAAATGAGAAGATAGACAACTAGCAATAGCACAAGAGCCTTTGAGCTAGCATTTTTTCCATTTCCAGAGCATTGTTTTCGAATTCCCTCTGTAACCACATACTTTTGTCGAAATTTCAATCTGGTAAACCCGTTACATCTGTTAACCAGGAATACGGCAATGCTATATTTTGTTCCTGGTTCTAAAGCTGGATTACAAAAATTTGTACTACTTATGTTATTTCCAATTTCCAAGTGGATGGATGTATTTACATTCATTGCTTTATATAAGATACTTGTATTTTTTAGTACTTCTCTATTTTCTTTCAAACCTTTTTTAAACTCTGAAAGATCTTCTTTGTTATCATTGGGGGATATAACTATATAAACGAAGTTGATAGCTGTCACGCTATCGTTAATAGGAACATCCAAGCTAATTGTGGTATCCGTTTTATTATAAAAAAAGTTCGTGATATTTGGTGGATGAAATGGTGGAGATTGAATCTCGTCGACTCTTGTACATTCTCCGGACTTGAATTGGTTGTGTGCTCGGATACGGAAATTGAAACGTTCACAAGCTGTAAATTCTCTTTTAATCTGAAAAATCATTAAATAATGTTTTGAAAAATTACTTATTGTGATGTTGATTCAGGAGGGCTTTTTGTTTAGTGTTATTTGCATTAGCTGCTTTGAATGTTAGTCTCCTGTTATGTGTAAATTTTTGATACAGTTCTCCAGCTGAACTACTAATATAAAAATAGCAATACAAATAGCAATTTACATCTAATATTGAAAAAAGATCCAAAGAAAAATCTTCAGACGGTGTAGTCGATCACTTCTTCATACACTGCAAAGTTGTATGCAATACTACGAGCACTCATTCATATTAAAGAATCAAAAAAGTCCCTATCTCTAATAATAACAGACTCATTCAGTTCACTCCAAACAATCCAACACTTATATACCAAAAATCCAATCGCTTTACTGATGAAAACAGAAATAGCGTACTTAAAAGCTGAAGATACCACTGTCCAATTCATGTTTGTACCATCACATTCCGGTATAAAAGGAAAGGAAGAAGTAGACCAACTAGCCCGATCTGCACCAAACAACCAAGACTCTATCCAAATAGACGAAGTTTCTTATTATGACATGAAATCTGAAATTAAATCTAAAGTGTTTAGAGCGTGGCAAAACGTGTGGAGTACAACACAAAATAAACTTAAAGAAACCAAATAATCAGTGAATCCTTGGCCCCAACCAACATCAAACACCAAGTAAGAATATCACGTTTGCGACTGGGTCATAGCAATTTAACCCATAAATATGTCATCACACGAACTGAATTACCAATATGTGAAACCTATCAAATTAGTCTTAGTGTAAAGCATATATTAATCGAGTGTAAAAAATATGTAACTACGAGAAAGAAGTACAACACAACAGGTAAAAACATGAACGTTGAAGATACAATAGGTTATTTAAAGGACACCGATTTATATATGTTATTGTAATTTTTATTTTTTTTTCCTTATGTTATGTGTCTTATGTCGCTAATAACCTCAGCGGTTGAAGCGACTGAATTGAATAAAAAAAAAGATCCAATAATTTAATATAAAGAAAAATCCCCTTCAGGCGAGAATCGATCAAAGGTTTCTTGATATTCACTTCACTAACTTGTACACTTGTACCTAAATATTTCATAAAAGTACATTTCAGATGAAATGAATAAATAGAATAAGGAAAGATATCGTAGCCTAAGCTATGCAGTACCTCCCTTTACCTCATGTACCTACATGTATTGTATATATATGACAGATTATGAAGTTTTGTGTTAATTATTTAAAAAAAGAAGAATTGTATTGACCAAATTAAAATGTATAGATATGACAGATGATTATAGTTATTAACGTTACAAGGCCGATATGTAGGAAATAACGGATGAGGTTGAATATTGTAATCCGAGGCGCAGCCGTCAGTTTTTTATGTCGCGTTAACAACGACCATGGATTAAATTGAAGAAATTGAGGAACAAAATCAAATTTCTTTAGAAATATTGGGAGAAACATGTGCAGAAGTGATTTCTTAACGGACGCCGGCCGTTAAAAAATCTTAACGGACGGAGGCTGTTAACATTAACTTTTCAATTGTCATCTGAATACCGTTAAATCAAAATAACAGTATGGGATTACGAAAAGATTTTTTTCTACTAGCGTACGGAAAAGTCCACTTTTCCGCACTCATTTTGCTTAAAAATAATTAGCTCCCCATCTTGGGTGGTCCGCCATATTGGATTCAAAGTGAGTCATTTCGTTTTTCGTATTCTTTCCACCAAACGATTTTATTTGATACCCATATCATGGGAGTGCTTAAAAATGGCTCATCCACCATCTTGGGCGGACCGCTATATTGGATTTCTGAGAGTGAATTAATTTTATTTTTCGTACTCTTCTTATAAAACCCTTTCATTTGATACCCTTATCATGGGAGTGCACAAAACATAACTACTAACTAGTCCGCTATCTTGGGCAATCCGCCATGTAGTATCTGGAAAGATTTCACTAAACTAACCATGCATTGTTATCCAAACTAAACGTGTATATATAGTAAAATTAATACCTATTTAGAGGTACCAGCCGTTTTAGTAACTTAACGTATGCGGCTTCTTGAACCATCTGACATTAACATGAAATTAAAATTTGACGTAACTTCAAAAACGTGACATCTAGTAAATTAGTTACGACGTTCATTTTTGTTGGTAATTTTTTGTTTCAACCGATTTATTAATAATAAATAAGGATGGTCTTATTCTAAATGGGTATAAAATTTACTATACAATTTCATCTCAATCGGTTGAGGATAGCTGCTTTAAAATTCAGTTGCAAAAATTGACCCTAACAAACATAGGCACATACTCGTACATAAAAACATTGCAATATAAATAAAAGCATATATAAATTAGATATCTCGAAATTTGGCAGTGACGTAAGTAGAGTTACCTACCTTGTAAGTGTATGTCAACTTGTATTTATTAACTGCCAAATTATGTTTTTCGTTTTGGTTGATTATTAAATCAAAACTTGTCAAACGTCCATTAGTATTGTTTGGGTGATTCATACTAAAATACAAATTATTCTCATCAGTCCAATGATATGTAAAATTATATGGTGGTTCTGGTCCTAAAATTGAAAAGTTCTATCATTACGAAATTCTCTTGGCTATTATTATAGTTATTTAATAAACTAGTTTGTTAATGAATGCGAAATAAACGAAACCGTTTATTGATCGTTTATTAATAGTTGAGTTTATATCGCCCATTAACAAATGAGTTGATTACAATATTTTTTAATTGACCGTTGAACTCTTTTTTGTGACAAAATTCACTTTTCCACAAAGACTATCAGGTAATAATAATGTCAACTCCATACCAATGACGTATTATATCAAAATGTCATTCAAAACGTCAAAATCACAAAAAGAGTGCGTTAAAATGTCATCAAAACGTCAAAATCACAAAAAGATTGCGTTAATGACGTCCATTAACGCATCCTTTTTAAAATAAAATAATTCATTAATATCGAAATTAATAAACGGTCAACGAAAAAGTATGTTAATGGTCTAGTGAAAGTGACGTGAAACTGAATAAAACTGAAGAAATAATCTCTATAACCTAAATTCCTAGGAGTGAAACAACAATTGTACTCCAACATTGGCCGTCAAATTGGTATGTGCTCGGCTGTCTCATCATATTTCAGACAAAGATGGCATGTCGTAACTTCCGATAGTTCAGGTCTTACCATATGATTATTCAGACACCAGTGGCTTGTTAGGACAACGTGGGCCATGCCTGCTATAGTCTAACACTTATTTAGAGACATTCAGACATTCTTGGAAGGATGTATAAAGCCGCTGCTGTCTGAGAAAATTTATATTTTTGTCCTAGGTCTGCAACCGTATACACCTACATCAAAGACTAAGGGTGATTTGAGCCATCTGTGTACCAATAAATATTTGCTCTTAGCAGTTTTTCTTCGCGGTGGAATCAGTCTTTCTTAGTTGGAATTAGGATGGTATAAGGCAGGTCGTAAGAAGATATACTTTAATTCTTTTGTAGTTGCGTCATTATGAAAAAACAACTCAGGTAAGTCATCAAAATTTTCAAGGAAAGGATGGAAGGTACCACCAATGCGACAAAAAAACTATGCGGGTTATGTCGTCATTTCCATACAATAATTAAATGCTCATAGCATGATATATTATTCAGTTCCACCCAGTAACTTACCAGCAATAAATATTATAGTTGGAGAATTGGAGAAGCTGCTTATGACACAGGTATTTATTGTCAGTCGGAATTGAAAATAAATGAATGAGTTCTTACCTTCTTCATTTGTATAAACAACAATGTTTTCAGTAAAAGCTCCATATCCGGTACCTACATTTTTTGCTGCTACCTGAAAACAATATCTCATTATTATACTAATATAGTAGTAGGTATTAAAGATAAATTGTACTTCTGCACCATCTTTTGTATTTTAATGATTATTATTCCTACTACATAGGAAACTAACTTATATAATACCTCCGATTCTACAGAGCAGATGGACGTCAAATTATCGGTTTCAACCGACCTTGTAACATCAGATCAGGAATAAGAGCTCCTCAGCTCTTCAACTCCTGAAAGTATACCTGGAGCAGCCAGGTAGCGACTCAGTCGTCTCCTCAAAAGCGGGGAACCTCCGCCTTGTACCAAATTCTAGATCAGCAGGAGCAGGAGCAGTTGTAAAAGAGGAAGCACACTTCTTCTAAGACTGGTTCTAGCACGCTCACCTTGAATAACCCAAAACCAGAGGCAAAAAACCCTGCTCGACTGAATCAGTTGTAACGTCAGGTAAAGTTGACTTACAAAAGCCATCTTATGGGCAGGTTGTAACCGGCATCAAGCTGAGAACTTGGCACCTTGAACTTCTAACATCCTTGATAACGACCAACCAATTGGAATCTCGTCAGTATGCCATTACGGCTGTTGTAGAGGATATTCCGGAAGGTGAACCACAAGTGTCGTTCCAGAGTTGTACCCGGTGTCTGATTAAGAAAGGTAACCCGTTGTATCTGTATTATAAACTCGCATACGAGAAACTGCTGGAAATTATTTTCAGGTTTTATACTCCACCGCTAGAGGGCGTAGTTCACAATAATAAAACTAAAACATCATTTTTATATAATAAATGTACCGTTATAGTACCACAGAAATTGAATATTCGTAATGATTAGATCATTTTACGTGAGTTTGCTCCAGTACTTGTTCCTCTATCTTGTGAAATAACTGGTAGGAGTGAGGGGAAAAGCTGACTCAATAAAACTGCTATAGGTTTTGTTCCGCTTTATGGATTTTGACAAACTTTGCATCATTTGAAAAGGAATTCAATGCCTAATAAAATATTATATCATCGTTTCACTCCGATGGTTTTAACGGTCGCTAGGTGGCGGTGATTGAACAATTATTTTGTTTTCAACTTTTTTTGGGAATCTTCGAATACGCTATATTTTTTAATCATTTTCTTGAAAGAGAATAGAATTCAAAAAATAGGGAAAATCGCATCTCAATATCTATTTTCTAAGCGAAGATACGAGAAAAAATAGGTATACATAAAATTAGGATTTTGACATTGTAATAATAACCAACAATTAATTAGGTAACAAAAACAGCAAAAATAAACTACATTGACCTAGTGAAGTAACCTAAAGACACTACTCGAAATGGATTATGATAAGACCAATAGTGTGTATTTGTCTATTTTTATACCCATTACTGGAAAATGTAGCTTCATCGGACAACATTATATTTTATAAGAAATTTGGATTTTCATTCATCATATCCGTAAACCAATTACAATGATTTAGTCTTTAATCGTAATCTGTAGCTTTTAATCATTGATAGAGAAATACTCGATACGGATGAGAACGATTTCTTTTGGAAACATAAAATATATACATATTTCATCTATTTCTGTATTGTTTCTCCGCCGTTGTGTAGAATTTCTTTTAGGTTGAACAGATCTGGTTTGTTTCAAGCGTTTAGCCAAATTTTTAAATGCAAAAATGCTGTCGCAAGGGATATCTTAATGCATATTCTCTTGCTGCAATCGGAGCATTCTAAAAAAATTCAAAATACACTTTTAACATATCATAAGCTTCGCTATTTGTGTAAGGCACTACGTATTTTCAATTACTAAACGTTACAGGTTTATAAATTCACCCTACTAGGTACTACGTACGCCTACTACATTATGTAAGAGTTTCAATTTACTTAAGCATAAATCCCCTAGTATACCAATTTTTTTCTCGAATCTTTGCTTAGAAAATAAATATTGAGATGCGGTATTAACCTTTTTTTTTTTAAATTCCATCCTGTTTCAAATAAGTGATTAAAAAATATAGCATCGCATTCGAAGATTCCCAAAAAAAGTTGAAAATAACTGTTCAATCACCGCCACCTAGCGAGCGTTAAAACCACTGGAACAAAACGATACAATATTTTGTTAGGCATTGAATTCCCTTTCAAATGATAGGTACTAATTTGCCAAAGACCATAAAGCGGAACAAAAGTTATAACAGTTTTATTGAGTCAGCTTTCCCACTAACCCCTACCAGTTATTTTACAAGATAGAGGAAAAAGTACTGGAGCAAAATCACGTTGTTATTATTGTGAACTTCGCCCTCTAGCGGTGAAGTAGAAAACTTGAAAGTAATATCCTATTTTTATGGATATTTATTCAACCAACTTAAATCAACTTTCCTACTTATTAAACAGATTTTTCATTTATTTATTGTTTTATATTTACATTATTTGTTGCAATACATTAATTGTTACATAAATTGAAATTTCCGAAATATTGACGTTTATGTCAAAGTTAAATTCATTTACATTATTATGTCATATTGAATAAATTTATGATGATGCCTTTGCTGATTTTTTCAATACGCAAGGTGTTGTTATATGAGGATCTTCTCAATCTATATTGAAAATATAGATTTTATATATCTGATGGCGAAGAGAATTATTTATCTAAACATTGGAAAAGCGGTTATTTCCCCTAAATTTATTGTATGATTTATAGTAATTTGAAATATACACACATCAAAAATGTCTAAGGAACACAAAGATTTTTCCTCGTATATACATGAATTTTGATCAGATTTTTAAAAGTGACATATCGTTATGATGACTGATTAGTCAGTAATGAATTCATCTTAATTTCAGTGAAATTAATTTTCTCTTTGATGAAATAATTTAACAAAAGTTAAAAGGTGCACTAATTTAATTGAAATTCTTAACACATCCATGAATGTAAAACATAAAAATCTTAACAAAAAATGTTTTTAATAATCTGTATTTCCTCCAAGAGCATTAATTACAGCTTGACACCGTCTTGGCATACTTAAAATGAAATTATCAATTTCGTTTTGTGGTAATAATGCCCATTCTTGTGTAAGAAGATCTTGGAGACCTTGGTGAGTATTAACATTATGCAAATGAGGAGCGATCCGTCTCTGGAGCATATCCCATACATGCTCGATGGGATTAAGGTCTGGTGACTGTGCTGGCCACGGTAGAAGGGTAATTTCCTCAGTATTAAACCAATCTCTTACTGTTGCTGCTGTATGTGGCCTTGCATTGTCCTGCATGTAAAGCAAATCAGGGCCTGCAGCAGTGGCAAATGGATGGACAACAGGTTCTAAGATACGGTCAATATATTGAAGCTGATTCAAAGTGCCTTCCACAAAAACGGGAATAGTTCGATGATGAAAAATTATTCCAGCCCACATCATAACTTGTAGACCTCCATACGGACGAACACCATGTTCATGTCTGAGTCTTTCTTGACGACCAGGTCCTCTCCAGACTCTCAATCTTCTTGAGTCAGGATAGAGACAAAACCTAGATTCATCCGTGAATAACACAGAACTCCATTCTTGTAAGCCCCAATGAACATGTTCTTGTGCCCACATTAATCTTAGTCCACGATTTCCATGACGTAACATGGGAACCCTCAATGGACGTCTGGCGTGTAGGCCCGCATCATGTAGTCTATTCCTCAAAGTTTGGCCACACACGCATTTGCTAAGGCCCCACAAAGTTCGCGTGCAGTGGCGTTCACATTTCGGCGAGCTAATCCTACCACATATCGATCCTGTCGAGGCGTAGTTGCACGTTGACGACCTCCACGTCTTTCAGAGACATCACCAAATTGTTCATATCGATGCCATAATCGCGAAATCACGCCCCGAGAGACGTCAAAATGACGTGCAACATCAGCTTGTGAAACACCAACCTCAATCATATTCACAGCACTCACCATTTGAACACGTGATAAATGCCTACGCTCCATAACCACCGTTGCTCTTAACAATCTTGTTTAAGTATAAATTTAAAGTTTACTAGAGCCTATCTTTAAAATTGTCTATACAACTAGAAACAATAAACCTTGTTAGATGAAGCGCTGTCACTTCTGGCTTAATAAAACAATATAATTGACTGAATAATTGTCACCGCCTATCTTGATTTGTAGATAACAAATTTACGAATCGATTGGTATGTATTTACAAAAACTTGTTAAAGTTTTTGTTGAAAAAAGTAAAGTAATAGTCGTGCTCCTTAGACATTTTTGATGTGTGTATTTGCGATGCTCAGAAGTTTTTGTAAATAAGCTTGAGCGAAAAACCCCAAGCAAAGTTTCAAATCAAGTTAAGCTTCCAAACAAAATTGTTAAATATCATTGAACTAATTCTCACCTTTAAGTGATAATTGTAGCCACCATACACTTGTTTAATTATTGTAGTGCAGTGATATTCTTTCCACACTTGACATTGTTCGGGCTTAACTATTATGGTGTAATTATACCAGTATCTCCGGTATACATAACCACAGCCAACTGTATATTCTTCCAAAATTCCAGTTGGTGGAGAAGGCTGTTTCCATCTAATTGAAATATAATTCTCGGCTTTAGAATATAACCTCAAATCCGACATCTGAAGTGGCACTGAAACTTTTAGCAGTTTTTAATATAATATTTATAATCTAAGTTCTAAGTTATTAAAACGTCTAATGATCGCAGTTAGCTCTTCTTTGCGAATAAATAATATATTTTTTTCATTACGAGTCTAGTATAGTTGTAACTCCACCCTAATGTGACACCGCCTTAACGTGATGTGAAGGACAATCGAGTGAGTGACAATCGACAAGATACGATGACTTT
Organism: Lochmaea crataegi; assembly: GCA_947563755.1. NCBI lineage: Eukaryota > Metazoa > Arthropoda > Insecta > Coleoptera > Chrysomelidae > Lochmaea > Lochmaea crataegi. Next base: position 12,103,430 of record OX387428.1, read on the forward strand.
TCATTCTTATTCTTATTCTGTTGACACACACATGTATTTTTATTTGCCATGAGCCAAGTATCACAATTTGTTCAGTGAAATATAGTAATAACCATCAACTAAGTTGTTGAAAGTGCTTTACCAAGTATAACCTATTGAAACACCCACAGAACTCTCCAGATTCCTTTATTCCTACGCGACCTAAACGACCCAAACCAAGCAATCCTACATAGTGCCCCTCGTATAATTTAGTAGGTTATTAGCTTAATTAACACTTTTATAATATTGGATACATATGTTTATCAACAATGACATAAAAGTGTAAGTGTAAGAATAAATATGTATATAGTTTTGATAAGGACGACACATGACTCGCCATTTTATAAATATAATTATAAGTTGAACTCTACTGAGATCAGTTGGGCTGACTGAAGTCTAAATAGATCAAGCTGAAGCTCAACTTGTGTTTCACTTATCACCCCGAAATTACCGAACTTTACACTAGAAAATACGTTTTTCCCGTGCGATAGTAACAATTTCGGCTGCGCCTCACTCGGGAAGTTATGCCAGTACGGAAATACTTATTTATGCAACTAGTAAGTAAAGACACCCTTTTTGACGAATGTCCCACAAAAGGTACTTTACACACGAATTACATACAACACTTTCTACTACCGAAACGTTTATCGATAAACAAGATCTAGATCGCCGATGACACTTCAAATACCTTTGCCTTCAATAAATACACAAGCTAGAGGTTTGATAGATTTAATTAATAATTTAAAATCTGATGACCACATTCCAAATTTTGGCATGTCTGTCGGGGACAGCGACATACCACCTAATAATCCACTAAACAATGATATACGCGAGTGGTTAACAAAAATTGATGAACATTCTGTTATTTACAAGTGGCACGATGTGAATATTTGTCATTTGGCAATACATAAATAACAAGGTCGAGCAGGCACGATGGTACAAAAGTTTACCATCTATTCCCAAAAACTGGTCCAAATGGAAAACTTTACTTTTAGATACATTCCATCATCACGCAATTTACATATTTTAATGACTAATATGTTAGCTTTGCGACCTAAAATAAATCAAAGTATATTTGAATATTGTTTTGAAAAGTTAGCGCTTATACGAAAAATGAATTTAAATTTGAGTGGATTGGACGAGGTAAATTTAATTGTTGGTGGTTTAGATAAACATTACATTATATTCTCGGTTCGTGCTGCAAACATAATTATGTGATCCGTCAAAAGTATCTGTGTATTTGAAAGCTTTTGATACCGTTTGGGTACAGGAAAATAAAAAGCAACCAGGAGAGAATTTTGAACTTGTTTCGGGGTGTTCAGATATTTCTCTAAACGTCGTATTGAGAATAAAAATCCTATTTGTTGTTTCAAATGTAATAAATCAAGACATGAAGAAGTATCGTGCCCTCTAAATAATGATCCACAAACTAGAAAGTTGTATTGTAATTATTGCCGAAAAACAGGGCATACAATTGAACGGTGCTTTAAAAGAAGCAAGATCAACTCTACTCCTGCTCTTTCTCAAACTAATAATAATAGTGGTGAACGGGTATAAATGCTTGTTGTTTCAAAAAGAAATGACAGTAAGTTTTATAAGATAGTGCATTTTTTGAGGTAGTGGATAATGTTTTGTTCACCTTTAACCTACTGACAGGTATAAAAAAATATAAACTTTACCCAATTTATCCTAATAATTACATATTTTGTGACCGAAATAACTATACTAAGTATTAGAACTATTGGTTGTTGAGTATTGTATCCCTGATGTTTATACATATATTTATAGGTCAAGATTTTACGAAAAATCACAAATTTTATATACTCTTGATTCTGAGGACAAATTATTCTTTTTATGAGTCGAAAAACGTAAATTAGGCGCAGGCTTCTAAATAAAAATACAGATCATTAAATTCGGAGTCGATGACGAAATAATATTTAAAAATATACAGAACGTTATTGAAAGATGTGCTGTTTTTTGAATCAATCTGGACAAAATTATATTTCAATACTCGATTTTCAATGTGGTTTTCACCAAATTAAATTGTTAGAAGAATTTATTTCGCTCACAGCTTCCGTAACACCTGATGGAAAACATGAGTACTTGAAAATACTGTAGATATTTTGGGTTCAGTATGGTTTTAGTTAATTTTGAGCATATTAAATTCTTCAAAAACCATAGAAGACGGTGTAGTAAAACTGAAAATAGTAACCAATTTGTGCGCCAATCTGCTATGTAAGGGCCAATCTATGGAAATGTATCATTTAAAAATACTTGAAAATAACTCCTTACCATCATTATAAGCTAACAATAACTTCAAATGAATTACTTCCTGTTCCCAAAATCAATTTGTTGATAGAACTTATAGTAATGCCATTACTCACCAACTGGTTTAGTCTGGAAGCTTCTGGAATCTAGAAGGACCCAGTCACTGCTCACATTTGTTCTTGAAGCTGATAAGTTCACCGTATAATTCGAAAAAGGTCGAAGAGGTCGATTTTTGTCGTTGATATCTTCAAACTGGAATTGATATTTTCTATAAAAAACTTTGATATTTATACTAAATGCATCGCTGTAGAATATGGCGAATTCCAAAAATAATGGGCCTGACAAATCTGAGCACTTCAGAACACTCAAATTAATTCTAGTTCCATTGGTAAATGGCTCCAAACTACTGATATTTATTTTTTCGAAGGTTGATAAATCTAAAATACAGAAAAAAACATTAACAAATTATTATTTTTTCCGTCGTCCAAAAGTTTTTAGCAATATATAACGCATACTTGAGTCAACCTAAATTAACTATATTTCAACCAATAAACTAGAAATCTTTTTTCAAACATTTAAAAAAAAATTGTTTCTAGTGATCCGAATGTCCACATTCCACTGCCGTACAAGGCTATACTTCACACGTGTTGTCCTCATGTTAATAGTCAGAAGTGCTCTTCTGAAATAGAACATTATTCTTGTTACAATATTTACAAAAATATCATAAGGTTTATTAAAGTCAAAATGTTCATAAGCTGCGAAATAACAATATAATGTATCATCTAAATTAACATTGGAATTAGCATGCTCTTCTTTTGTCGCACTTTCATTCATTACAACAGCTTTTCATAGCTGATCGAATTTTAATAATTCAATGTTTCAATCTCAAATTGTTTTCAATTCCAATATGACCAGCTATCTAATGGTAGTGATGGACTAGTAACTGGGTATACTGTTGTAAGGGTTCTAAAATGATGGGATATCTATAGTTATAATCCATATTTAATGATTCCTCATCAGGAAACCTTCCCTTTAGACGAATTACGCCGTCATTATCCATAAAAGCATTAAGCTTAAAAAGACGACTGAATTTAGAAAATGTTTTTCCTTTTCTAGCATTCCTATATCTGCCCCGAATAACTCATATTGATTTTTCTTTACTCATAATTTGAAGGCTTTATTAATATCTTTAATATCAAGATGTGGTGCACTTGGTGCACGCGGAAGCTCGAACAATCCTGGACCATTTTTAAAACAAGTAATGCTGCAAGCTATTTAGGCTGATGTATGTCAACACCTAATAAAATTGAAGCTTAATTATCATCTGAACAAGTTGGTTTATTTGGCCAAAATTTCTTAAATTCTACCGGGATGTCCGAATCTTGCATTAAAAATCATTTAAGAACGATCCAGAAGACTCTTTCATACCAACCCATTTCATTTACGCGACCAGAGGACCAGAGAATAAGTGATAAAGGGGTCGTAAATCGTAAAGGGGTAAAAAGGTAACACTTTTCAATCTGTATAGTACACGAGTCGGTAGTACCTACTACTTTTTAAAATTATATTTGTTTCTATTATTCTTTTTTTACATATACTATGATTTCAACGAAACAATGGTTCTGTTATGGTCAATACATACAATTGATCAGAATACGCAATTATTGATAAAAGCTTACCTGGTACTGCAGTTGTATTGAAATTCTCTTTGAAATTTTCTCCTAGCCCTGCCGTTGTATTTATTCTAATATTTATTTCATATTTAGTGAAAGGTGTTAGATCTCTTAGCACGAGGGTTGTTTTATTTTCTTTTTTTTTTACATAATTATTATTTTCATCTACTGAACAAGCAAGTGGTTTTACAGCCTGAAAACAAAATAAATTAGAAGAATAATCAAATCCATAGAAACATTCTACAGGGTGACTGATTAGTGTGATAAAGCTCAATAGGTCTGTTATCATAAAATATACCAGAAAAAGATACTCATAAAAAATCTAGATAGCTTCAGATTTCAAAATTAGTAACAATGTTACAGGGTTGTCCATAACTGCCAGATCAAAGTTATGGTTTTTAAAATTGAACACCCCATATTTTACTGTAAAACTGAAATCCGCTTCACTTCCCTATCATCACAATATAAGGTTGTAATATGTTATACAGGGTATTTGAAAAGTTATAACTAATTATTTTCTGTAAAAATCGTGAGAAGTTCAACGCCCTGTATAATAGGATAGGAGTAAATGAATAATAATATATTGGAACCAAAGACTTTTAATGATTATCAAAATTTATAAACAGGAATGATTTCGCAAATATTCATTAAATCAAATTCATGGTGAGTCAAAACTCAGGTACATTATTTTGTCAGTAATTGTAAATGGATCACCCTGTATTCTATATCATTGTCAAAGAGTACTCTGACCATACTTCTTTTTTTATCAAACATTTCCCATACATCAAGTTATTAGTTTTTAAGATATTTTCATTTTCCTTTGCAAAGTAAAGTATAATTTAGGTATTTATTTAATAGTTAACCAGATGTTATGTAATTTTGTATGTAGTTTTTTATAATCCTTCAACTGCAAACTAACATCTGGTAAACAATTACATACCTAATTACAACTTATATAGAAAAATGGAAATATCTCAAACAATAACAACTTCAGGTCTGGGAAGTGCTTGATAAATATAGTACTCTTTGACAATGATATAAAATACAGGGTGATCAATTTAAAATTATTGAAAAAATAATCTACTCGAATTCTGATTCACCATGTATTTGATTTAATAAATATTTGCAAAATAATTCGTGTTTATAAATTTTAATAATCATTGAATATCTTTGGCTTCAATAGATTATTATTCACTTACTCCAATTCAATTATACAGGGCGTTGAAGTTGTTATAACTTTTCAAATACCCTGTATAACAGATTACAACCTCATATCGTTGTAATGAGGAAGTGATGTGGATTTCAGTTTCACAGTAAAATGTAGGGTGTTCCATTTAAAAAAACATAACTTAGATGTGAGACCGATTTATGGAACACCCTGTAACATTGTCACTAATTTTGAAATATGAAACTTAAAGCTGCCTACAATTTTTATGATTAACTTTTTTGGCATCTTTCATGATAACAGACCTACTGAGCTTTATCACACTAATCAATCACCCTGTATATTATCACGGTAAAAATGTAGCAAGAATTTTTTGAAATGGTCTATTTTTCTTATTTACCCGCGAATGTATGAAGATAATTTGATCCGTCAAATATTTATTTGTAATTGAACTGTAGGGTGTGTGATTAATTAACTTCCTTAAAATAGTATATTGTGCAACAAGTGGGGAAAGTTCAACTTTTCTCACGAGTGTGGAAGTTTGTGGCACGATCCCAAAGGGCGAGTGCCGCAAACACACGAGTGAGAAAAGTACTTTCCCCACATGTGGCACACTATACTTTTTCTACAACTGCACAAATTTAAAGAATACAAGTAAAGTAACTTAATATTTATTTTTATGGTTAGTAAAAGAAAAATAACACTAAAGTAAGTATTCTATCTCTAAACTGTTAAATAATTTTATCAAAAATTATAGTTGATGATGATAATTTGTACAATTTTGTATGGTCAAACCCGGAACGTCATTTCTTTTCACTAAATTCTCCGATATATTAATTAATCTGACAGTTTTGTGACAACTAGGTAGGTATTTAAAGATGACAGTAGCCTACTAAGTTTTCGTCGATTTTATTTGATTCTCCATATAAATGTATGTGGCGTGGGCAAAGTGCCGTGAGAAATGATATTTCTCACAGTATGAGAAATATTTGGTTTTGAAATTAAGTAAGGTATAAGAAATACGTCACTTTTCATAGCAGTTGTAGAAAATAGTATATTGTGCAACAAGGGGGGAAAGTTCAACTTTTCTCACGAGTGTGGAAGTTTGTGCAAACACACATAATAGGCATCGATGACGTAACGAGGCAACTGAAACCAATAATATTAAATGGGACCTTATGGCAAGTGACACCTCGTTTGAAAGGTATTTAGAATACCTATTCAATCATACTAATTTTTTTTTGGATTTACGATGTTTTCGATGGTTAAAATAAGTAAACACTAAAATTTGAGTTTCGCTTTTAATTAATAAGATTCAAAAGTCCCCCTATGGTTAATTGTCAAAAAAGTTGAAGTTTTTTAATTGACGTTTTCACATGCGATAATATCGTGAATTTTCAATTTAATTATTGTTTAACGAGATCTTTGGGTATCTACATAAACACATTGGTACGTGCTCTAAGCTGAAAAAGTAACAGCTATCTTAATTATTGGTGAAAGAGGAAATAATTTTCATGCGGCGGAACGCATTTTTAATAAGAGATACCCCGATCGCCATATATAGAGGACTTATTTGAGGGAGCTTTTTCATAAGTTTCAAAATACAGGTAGTGTTCATGATGCCAAACGATCAGGTCGACCAAATGTTGGTATTGATAAACAAATTGATATAGTTGCAGACATTGTAGTAAATCCTCCTTCTTCCACAGCCCAAGTAGCGCCTACCTGTGGAGTCAGTCATAGTACAGTACACAGGGTGTTGACCAAAAACAAATTTCACCCATACAAATTAAAAATGGTGCATCAACTTTCAGATGACGTCCCCGACCTAAGGCTGCAATTCTGTGAAAATATGTCCACTAAAATTGTCCAACAGCCAGACTATGTAAGGACAATTTGTTTTAGTGACGAAAGTACTTTCTTCCTTAATGGAAATGTTAATACTCAAAATGTGAGGTATTGGAGAGACATAGATCCTCACATGTTTCGTGAAAAACATGCACAGTTCCCATTAAGGAATATACTGGTAGATGGATTGGACGACGCGCTCCAATAGAATGGCCAGCTCGGTCACCGGACCCAACACATTTAGATTTTTTTCTGTGGGGATACCTTAAATCTAAAGTTCACGCTACAGCTCCTGACAGTATTGACGTTTTAAAACAACGAATTGTTGAAGAATGAAGGGCAATTTCCCCTGACACATTTTATCAAGTCCGACAAGAGTTTAATAATAGGATATTTTAGTGCCAGGAAGTAGATGGAGCACATTTTGAACAATTATTATCAGAACTTGTTCTTAAATATTTATTAATTAAAAGTAAATCTCAAATTTTAGTGTTTATTTATTTTAACCCTCAAAAACATCGTAAATCCAAAAAAAAATTAGTATGATTGAATAGGTATTCTAAATACTTTTCAAACGAGGTGTCATAAGGTCCCATTTAATATTATTGGTTTCAGTAAATCCAAAAAAATTAGTATGATTGAATAGGTATTCTAAATACCTTTCAAACAAGGTGTCACTTGCCATAAGGTCCCATTTAATATTATTGGTTTCAGTTGCCTGGTGACGTCACCGATGCCTATTACGTCACCTGTTACCACTAGTAAAGAAGCTTACAATCTTTCATTTTCACCCTCCAAATTTCATCAGTCTAAGTATCAGTTTCTTCTTTATTCTCTCACTCCACAGCTAAATGCGGAAGTTGATGCGTGTAGCTTTATGTTTGCTGAGGTGATTTTGTGAATTGAAAAATTGAAATAAGTTTCTGTGGGTTTAGTTTAACTCGCCACCTGTGACATTAACCTGATAATCTGCTCAGCATGTCCTGTATGTTTGTTTGTGGTGCTTCAATAATAGGTACGATATTCATAAGAGACTGCATATATTTAATAGGGTTCTTGACAAAGAATCATAATAAATATAATACAACCATGCATTATGGTACTAAATTCAAATATATGTTTATTGAGATTTTAAAAGTGCTTCGTGTACAAAATCTCCAAATAAAGTTACCACCATTCATTTGAAAGCGACAAACGAGATCGAACTTACTGCTTATTCTACAAATACTTACTTTGTAGCGTATTTCATAATATTGAATTGTGCCATATGTTTGGGAGGGCTCCCGCCAAGTCACAGTTACTTCATATGGAGTTATGTTACTGAAGTTCAGATTCTGTATTTTAGCCGGAACTGAAACATACATTTGGGATTAGAACAGCAGATATCGGAATTGAATAAAAATAATTATATTTTTTATGATTAGAAATCAAGTACCGAAAAACAGTGCTATTGTAATGAGTAGTGCAGTCTGCCACAACCGTCCTGTTAGCTAATTAATATGTTAAACAGAGAAAACATTAAATCGAACATAATGTAAAGGTGAGTTTATACAACAAATAAATAACATAAGTGATAAGATAATATGATTCAAGAAATAAGAACTATACTCTGTTCAAATTGAATGGGGTAAAATAAGTAAGGAGTAAACCTCGATAAAAAACCAGCAGCATAGGGGAGGCATTCTACTACAAATGACCTTTGGAATACACATTGTAGTACGCTTTTGGAAGCTCGCAGTTAGGCGAATTCATTCATAAGCTTTTACTCATCTGTTTACCAAACGAATGAGTTGTTTAGAAATAGTATCTCATTATCACAATAATCTTAACAATGCTGCTTAGCCAAGTCTTGTAACAGTGGGGTGAGTTTGATGGTTTAGTCTTTTCAGAAACCACTCTAAAAAGTACGCAAGCCGCTGCTAACCAGTGAAAAAAGTGTTTAGTGATGCCAAAGCCCAAAAACCTTCCTACCATGCCCAAATCAAAAACCAAACATAAACACTCCGACATTTCTGAGGAATTTCCTCAACTTCCCCCCTCAAAAACCACCAAATCATACTTTTTAAAGGAAATTCCTGAAATTCCCAAATTCAAGCCGAAATCTTCAGCCACCAAAACTCAAACCTCCCAATCTTCAGCCCAAAAAGTCTCCGAGATACCCTCAAGCAGTTCTAAAAAATCCAAACCACGCCCTCAATTTCAATCTGAGTTGACACTACCCTATCTAGAAGAGCTAGAAATGCTAAATCCACATCTCCCTCAGGAACAATCACTTTCTTACGCAGTAGCATACGATAATGCAAAAGTTTTCGACAAACAAATGGCCGAAATCCTAACAAAACTGACCAAACTCGAATCTTCAGTACACGCACATCGCCCTCTTATAGAATCTCCGATTCCACGACACACTCCAAAACACTCAGACTTACCCCCATCTTACGCACAAGTTGCTAAATCTCCTCCGCCTTCCATACATTCTTCTCGTTCTTCTCAGGCCTCAGCAATCCATGAAGCACAAAACCTCAACCAAATCGACGAAGCCTCCGTCCGCAGTTCAGTTTGGACTACTTCGTCAAAAACCTCATCTCACTCTTCTCCGTCACAAACTACTCCGCTTCAAACCCTCAATTTACGAAATCTCCCACCCGAATTCTGCTCTCAGAAGGAACTGTTCATACTTCTGAACAGAAATGAAATTTTAAGAGGTAAAATCTCTTACCTAAAGGCCAACCCAAATTGCACTGCCCTCCTAAAAATCCCAAAGAACATCTGCCCCAAAAAACTCCAGTCTAAAATTCAAAACGTCATCGGAGACAACAAAGTTGCATGCCTACCTCTCCACCCACAATCTTCCGCCTCTAGAGAAGAAACTTCGGCCAACACCCACACTCCAAACTTCTCCTTCGTCATCTCCAGAGTTCACAAAAATATTTCCGATGAAGAAATCTTTGATCTTCTCAAAGAACTTCAAATTAATTTCCTAAAATACTGGAGGATCGTCTCCAAATCCACCAATTCTTCAACCACCCTAATCAGAGTTATAACTAACTTAGGACATAATCCTATAACATTTTGCAAATCCAAAAAGGAGAATTCAAATTTTCAATAGTCAAAAAAAGGTATGGACGTCGATCACAATTTCATACATCTAAGAGGAGTCACGGATAATTATACGGATGGATATTCCGTCATTCCAATAATGTGACACACATGGTATATTCCTTATTTAATATTATGTGGTTGGATGAATGGAAGAGAGGATATTTATATATATTACAGATAATTTTATCGTATTTTAAATGAAAAATTGATGCACCTTTTTTTAAATATAATGAGGTCCTACCAGATATCAGGGTTTCTCTCTGTTATAGAATAATATTGCATATTCCAGGAGGATGGAATAAGCCACAAATCATTCATTCATTTTTGTGCAGTGAAATTATATTAGATAAGGTTTAAAACTTACGTCTACAATTTGTAGTGAACTGGCGAACTTTCAAATATTCCTTTTTTGAGTAATATTTTGGAATTGACGAAATTAAAGATCTGGTAATGTAATTTGTGTCAGCTTTCACAACATAATTTCCAATACCATTTTCTACTGTAATGGTCTTCGATGTATTTAAATCAATTGGAGATTCAATTGTTATCCAGTTTATCTGAAAAATAGTGATTCCATTTGAATAATACAATGTTATAGTAATCTTAATTCTACTTTTTTATATTAGGATTAACCTACTGAATATTTGAATATACATTCTAAGCAGGGTGGCCAGAAACTCTACTGTCAAGCGAAAACTACGGATACTAGTTGTGATTTTATATTCTACAGGGTTAGTTTAAAATATGGAAACATCTGAATATCTCACAAACGGAAAACGATAAAAAGATGATTTCAACGAATGTTGCAGAGTTGCCATAGGAGCATATTTTCACATTGCGACAAAACTTACAGGGTGGTCCTGAAAAGCGTAGTGACTGCAATTAATGATATTTTAAATGGAACACCCTGTATATTATATCATTTTATGAATCCTTTCGACATTGAAAGAAATAAAGAAATATAGGTAACCCAACAAATTCTATAGTAAATGTTCAAAGTGCAAACCATTTACGATTTGACAGTATCCAAATCTTTTACAAAATTTTCCAATTGAATCACGTAAAGATGTGTGTGGTATCAGGTTTATCTCTTCTAAAATACGATTTTGTCGAGTTTCTAGAACAACTGGTCTATTTTTGTAAACTTTATTTTTAAGGTAACCCCACGAGAACAAATCTAATGGGGTCAAGTCCGGTGACCGAGCTGGCCATTCTATCGCTCCTCGACGTCCTATCCATCTCTGGGAACACTGTATTCAGATAAGTACGTACTACCAGGGTGTAATGGGGGGAAACACCATCTTGTTGATACCATAAGTCATCAGAAGGTAACATAGGATTGTAAGGATTGGGAAATATGGCTGCTATAGCTAGCACAATATTATTTCTCGACAGGTCCAGATATCTGTTACCATTTAAATTACCTTCAATAAAAAAGGTCCGATTATGTGATTATTAATAATGCCTGCCCAAACATTTATTTTCTGCGGCCACTGCGTGTCTCGCTCTAACTCTACCTATACTCGTGAGGTCACGAGGGAAGTGGGGGTGATGGTGAAGTGAAGGAGAATTCGTATGGAGGAGTCTGCGAAATACCTAGGGGTGTGGTTGGATAGTCAATTATCCTTCAAAACTCACATGTTAAAGGCGGCAGAGAAGGGGAAAGTGAGGGCAGCGTGGCTGGGGAGATTGATGTGTAATGTGAAAGGGCCGGGAGAGTGGAAGAGGAGGGTAATTGGTAGGACGATAGAGCAGAGAATGCTGTACGGTGCGGAGGTGTGGGGTAAAACAGCGGGGGTGAATGCGAGGGTTAGGCCACTCCTACGGGTGCAGAGAGGGACACTGAGAAGGGTGGTGCAGGGGTACAGAATAGTGGGTAGACTGGCAGCAGCGGTGCTGGTAAGGTCCTACCCATTGGACCTGATGGCTAGAGCCAGGAACAAACGCTGGACCAGAGAGGAAGTACAGGAATGGATGGAGGAGGAAATGGAGAGAAGGTGGGAGGAGTATGAGAGCGCGCTAAAAGGAGAGATTGGATGGACCGGAAATTCGGGGAGGTGAACTACTTCTTGACACAGGTGTTCACTGGACATGGGTCGAGAGTAGGGTACCTCCTCAAGATTGTGAAAAGAGAGACTGGAGTGTGCGAGAGGTGTGAAGTGGAGGATGATGTGGAGCATTTGTTTAGATGCTGGAGGAACGAGGAAATGCTGAAGAAGTTGGAGAGGAAACTAGGGGAGGCGGTGTACTGGGAGAACATGGTGAGATAATGTTGAGGGGGGAGGAGGAATGGATGGAGGTGAGTGGAGTAGTAGAGAGCATGGTTAGGGGTAGAGAAGGACTCGATATGGCATGAGAGGTAGGAATGATAGTAGGGAGAAGACGAAGGTGTGAGCGGAGAGCGTGCGAGGGACCGCCGCCCGTCTCGAAGTATGCTAGGGTAGTGATTCCGAGGCGGGGGTAACGGCGAGTTTGGGGTGGGTTTGGTTTGGCTCTTGGGGATGAGTCCAACACTGTCTGGGTCCTGGACCCATTCGAACACGAGTTTTCCATCTCGACCCAAAAAAAATTTTTTTTACAAATATAATTTTCTAAATCTAAAAACAAAACAACTCTATTAAATTCAAATACGGTGCGACGTAATTTGTTCCCTTAGAAATAACAAACTGGTAATCATTAACAAGAATCTTTTTTCATTTGAACACCTTATTGCCAAAAAATACAATAACTATCCCTATTCTTTTAAAGTGGGTAAAAAGGTAACAGAGTGCAATAAACGAGTAGTTTTTGCAGAATGAAATAATGACAGGAATTTATCACTGGAACATATTTTTAGGGATTATATTAAATTTAAAAAAATGACATGGCTTTTTAAATATGATTTTCTATGATCCTGATCAGATTATACCTATTTATGAAATTCTATGGCCATGTAAGTTTGTGATAAACAAATAACTTACTTCAAAAAGAAAAGTGGTTGTATAAAATTTAAGCAAGAGACCTGAAATAAATTGTTATAAATACTGCAATTGTTCTTGAATTATACTCTTCAATTAAGATTCATACCTCACTTCTATTTTCCGGATATTCCGCATATTGAAAACGGTAGAATATTCCAATGCCTTCATATCGCAGATCCAATTGTGTTATTTTGAAGCTATTTTCTGTAATTTCAGTGATTTCTGGTGGACTTTTGAAAAACGGCTCAAGCGCTGAAATAAACGTAATAATTAAGTAGTCTATATGCAGCAAGGGCATTGATTAACAAATTTTGACTTGAAAACTCGCTAAAAATTTTTGTTGGCCCAATGTAAGAAATCTGTACGAAAAAAACTAAGTATTGGTAAATAGCGCTGAGATTATTGAAACTGAGACAGTTGTATTGATTGATAATGTATACAGGGAGTTTCTGAATGGAAACGAAAAAATTCAGGGGATTACCTGTATAACATTGTGTGGTGTAAGTGTGTTTGAGTTTTATTTGCACTGGTTTTCACAACCAACTGGCCAGTCAATTTGTTATAAGCTCTCTCGTCTTCAATACATTCATCATTGCTAACCAGACCTATGTTTCTTGTATAAAATTATGATGGGTCTTCTATGACAAAATTTCCTCAGCCCACCCCCTTCCCAGATATCACCCCTATAACGGGTGCTGAGTAAAGTTGTTTTTATTATTTTTTCTCTAATTTAAGTAGAGATAAAAACTTTCAGTGCACTCGCAATGAGCCACCGGTATTTTCTCAACATTCCTGTTTCATTATAAGGGTGTGAAATTATTAACCCTTGCTTCATTTAATTCTCGAGATTGAGTTTTCAGAAATAAAAATAATATTACAGATGTCTGTTGTCTTGAAAAGCTTTATTTACCCTTTTTTCCTAAAACCAATGGATTCGGAAAATAAAATATGATTTTACTCTTTATTAGGTGAATAAACTTGGTATTGAGAATAGGATTCATAATAAATATTGGAAATGATCGCCTCCAGCCAAAATACATGAACGTAGTCTACGTCTCATCGATCGTCGAACACGCTTATATATTTGAGGAGTATTTTTAATATTATCACAGGCTTTGAGAATACTATTGTACAAATCCTTGATATTAAGTATCGGTGTGTTTTAAACTAATGACTCAAGGTAACCCCATAACCAGAAATCACATGGATTTAATTCTGGAGATCGAGGAGGCCAGTCTTGCGGTTGGGATAAGTTGCATCCAAGTATTGCCTAGAAATCTGACCAAACTGTACTGGAGCCGAGAGCACTGCAGCCTGTTGACTTATTGTACTCTACGCCCACATTTAGTCCACCCACTCAGTTATCCCCGTACCTTCGAGTAGACTGGATGTATACCATATATGTTTCAGGTGGCACATTGGCTTCTCCGAAAATTGTTTGTTTCCTTGAGTCCAGTGCCTCTCAGTTAGATAAGATATGGGTTACGGTATCGGTCTCCTTGCCACAAAGTTTGCAGCTGAGATCCCCGTTATATAGCCCTATTTTATGCAGGTGATATTTTACCGGGGCATGGCCCGTTAGATAACCTGTAATGATTCTTAGCTGATTCCTACTGATATTCAGTAGTTCTTTGGTCCGTTTAACACATGTATCACCTATAAAGGTCTTACTGTGTATCTGCTTTGGAGTGTTCCTCCACTGTAGTCTATGTTGGCTTTGTACCCATTTTTGTATTTGTCCTTGGACCACTTTCCTTGTGATCCCAAGAACTGGTTATGGTCCAACATATGTCGTTGCTCAACCTCTTCTCGCGAGTTCATCAGCTTGTTCATTTCCAGAAATATCGTTATGTCCCGGAACCCATACCTTAATGTGGTCTGACAGTTCATTCAGTTCTTTATGGCATTCCTCCACCAGTCTGGATGTTACCTTGAGGCTATTTGAAGCTGAAAGGGCTGCTTGGATGTCAGTTAATATGTTTATCCTATGGGTATCAGTCCTCTGTTGCTTCTCTCATTATCACTAGGTGTAATGAAGGAAGGCTTCTAGTACTGCCGTTGGCGGGCTTCTCATGCACCCTGCAATACTGAGACAAGAAAGTATTCGCAACTTGCCTAGTCTCATCATTGCATTCTGTTGTGTCGCCTTTGTCCACCAGACCAAAGACACATATGTTATTATGGGTTTACATATTTAAATCGTACTCTATACATGAATATTGAGCAAAATCATTTGAGAAGCACAAAACATTGTATTGAATTAGATTGGTTGAATTGAAGAACAAACATTACAATCCACTCAAGTGTGAACACGGGGACTATGGTTTTAGTGAGTCTACTTTACTATCGTATTTACACTTCCGACTGCAATAGATCTGGAAAGGTCGCGGTGGAATAAACCAACTAGCCTCCTCATCAAATTGAATCTACACTACCGGCCGATCTACACACCTACAGGTAATTGAACCAGCAAAAAAGTAGACCATTATTGGCTTGGATATTTCTAATTTGTAATAATACAAACACTTATTGAATCCAAGGATGTAAATAATTACTTATAATATCACGTACCTAATGACATATTGTCGCGCAACTACTGATACGTAACGGAACGAAAAAAAACTTCTAGTAATCGACAAATTTCGGGCCAACTAGATCAAATTATACAGGGTGATTATACGATGAAATACAATATCTTGTAAATCCTCAAAGATATGAATAAAATTTTGTGCGATTTGTAGTCAATCTAAAGGCTCATATTTTAAAATTTGTCGCAATTGTACAACGTGTTCCAAAACGCCGTACATGATCAAAGGTATATTGTTTTTAAATGAAACAACTTTTTTAAGACAGGAATTTTATGTAGCTGCTTTTTATTTATTTTTATTGGAAATAGAAGTTTTAATCATAAAATTGAAATATGACAAAAACTATTCAGTTTGGGTATAGGGAAGTATAGGGAGTATATAAAGTAACTTTCATTTAACGATATAAAATACAGAGTGATCCATTAAAGAAATTGTCAAATCAAATGTAATCAAGATCTTTTGAAATACACTCGATAACCTATCACAAGTAAAATACAAGGTGTACCTTTGGTGTTGTACGGCGTCCTGGAACACACTGTACAATTGCGACAAATTTTAAAATATGAGCCTTTAGATTAACTGAAATTTCATTTGAATATCTTTGAGGATTTAGAAGATATTGGACTTTATCGCACACCTGTAGAAAGAAATCTAGTTGGCCTTAAATATTTGAATGTATTGTAACAACCTATCGTTCCCGACATTTGTAGATTGCTAGATGACTATTTGATGATATTTTGTTTCAAAAATATGGATGCCCTGCCCACATTTATGGTCCGATCACATTGTCACTTATTGCACCAGCACAAACGTTGACGCGTCCGTAAAAACTACGTTCTTTGCAAACTGTTCATTGTCTAAAAGTTGTAGCACTCGAATTAATTGCAACATCAATTTCGTTATTCCAAATCATAAATTATTTTGTCATAGGGGTAGGTTTATCATCAAATGGTGCAGAAAATAATGCACGAATTATTCATGTGATACCATTAGGTATATTATTTTTTTGCTCCTAAATTGTACATGATAATGAACAGATCGTTTTGAATTTGCCTATCGTTTCTAAGCGCTAATTAAAGCGAAATAGAATGGAATTGTCGCTTCTGGTTTATCTATCTATCTATCTATCTATTTATTCAGTATTATTGGGGAGTGGAGGTATTTTCAATTTTTAGTTGCTCTAACTAGACATAATAAAATTATAAAAACATGGTTTCTTGGAGAATATAGACGGGTATTTTGAAATAAGTTTCCAGAGTAATATTAATTTGTAATATCTTTCTAGAAGTAAAATAACTTAAAACTCACCAATGTCACATGTCTTTCCCCAAAATGGCTTCTGGCATTCTCCAGTACATTTACCAGTTATTTGTTGATATGGTCCTTCACAGTGACCTACTTTGTTACATCCGTGCCCAAACTGGCCGTTGTCACAAGCTGAAAATATTATAAATATTATGTAACAAAAATACACACAGTCCAAATTTCAATGTTTTGCAGTAGTATTACTTCTTTTTTCATTGAAAATTTGTGGTATAACCTTTGACCTATTCTTTAATCCAAAAAATTTTTTTGTGAGTATAAAAGTGAATATCATTGTCCGTCCATTAGTATACAAGGTAAGTCCAAACTACATAATGCGGGGAGACCCTTAGTCATTCACCTATTCTGGGTATAGCAAGATGTGTTAGTGATAATAAGTACTAGTTTTGGTAGTGTTTTTTTGGTGAACATAGAACATTGTGCGTTAGCGGTTTAACTTAATATGGTCAAATACAAGCTGTTGAAGGTTAGGTTAGGTATATAGGATCTAGCCTTCGATCCATATTAAATTCTATATATTGACCGGAAATATTCCTCCAATATTGAACAATAATATGAAATTTTATATGTACGCAAATATTACAAATCAATTATTTTAAAAATCAAAGGAGTTACTGGGAGACGAATCCAAAGATAATTGATAAAGATTACTTCACATAATTTATTGATAAGGAAAGCATATTATGGGATAACGCATCCAAATTGTTAGACCTAATATTTGATACTGAACATCCAAAATTTTTGATATTTTTTCAAACTAGTCATGCTTTTTATCCGTTTTATATCTTTATACTCCGATTGGACTATAGCATTTTTGAGTGAATAATATTTTACCCGACGAACAAACTTTTTTATACCAAGATGTATGAGGTGATAATTGGACTATTCCACTGCGACTTGCTAAGATCAATTCTGGTCCACTAAATCTATTGAATTCTCCAGGCCGATTTCTTAAAATTATTAAGTCAATCAACCTCGAGACTGTATCTTTTATGTAGTTTCATGCAGGTGGCTTCTCTGGCATTGGGTGTGTTCTACAGTATCTCGCCCAGGTGACAAAATCTGCACATAGCTTAGTCTGTGAACCCCATCAACTTTACGTGTATTTTAAACTCACAGTGCTCTGTCAGCATACCTACTACGACTTTGAAAGTGTTCCTAACTTTGCTTATTAGGTCTGCCGTAAATTTTGGTCTCCTTCAGTGAACCGTCCTAAGTAGTCAGATTTCTTCATATTCTAGAGATTTCTGTGCCACCCACTTTGTTGTGGTCATGTTTGTTGTTGATTTTGCGACGCCACAGAAGAGATCTGATCCAGTGAATGGCTTCGATGCGCCTTCTCTTGTCTGGTCATTTCATCCAGCTTTTAGTTACCTTTCAGTTGCCTTTTTGACCGTCGAGCCCTGATATCTGACCGTCTGTGAAACTGGCAACTGAGCGCCGTCACTTCCGCTTGATTGTTACTTTCTGCTATAATTGTCAACCAAGGAGTTTGTCAATTATCCCCAGATCCCTGCTATATAACGTTATTAATTGCGGAAAAAATCAATTATAGGTACAATATAGAAACAGTTTTATTCTCTAGCTGTTTGATCTGAAGGGTGGGTTACTTTTATAGTGTTTTCAATCTGGTGTTCGTATTGCTATTGATAGTAACACAAAGAGTGCACTTATCGTTTGTAAGACATTTATAAATTTCTGGAAAACAAATTTAAAGGGTATCTCAAAATTAATGATTGAATTTGGATTAATAAAGGGATCATATTAATATATTAAGCCATCTCTTGTTTTTTTGCACTGAGTTAATATAGTATTATCTTGCCATGTTTTTCTCATTTAACCTTTGCTAAAAATACACGTCTCATCCAAAATCTTTGCGGTTTATACAGTTGGTACATTTGTCTTCGGAATGTTTTCTAAGGAACAGTAACCTCTTAGATTGCACCGCTGGAAGCTACATACAAATGTTCTATTATTAGTTTGTTTGAACTTAAAACCAATTTCATGTATCCAGTTGATAATGGTTCTTTTGCTACATTGTACATCAGACATTTTTTCTTGGAACCGCTCACATGCTTTCTTCCGCCGTAAATTTCAGGCGCCACTTATCGCGAACTACTTAGAACAAGAGATGTACATCTAGTGATGAAATAAAACAATTTAATTTGTTTAAATCTTCATTTTTATTCATTATTCATTTTATTCATTATTATTATATTTAAAAATGAAGATTTAAACAAATTAAATTGTTTTATTTCATCATTAGTATGAATAATCTTGAACTGTCTCAAACATGCTATCCGAATATGTTGATAAAGCTTGCAGATTTGTATCGTTTGCAGTAATCAAAGAAGAGAAAAGATATTATTTTAAAAAAAATGTATTGTCTCTAGATTGTAGTTGTAAGCCGGTCACAGAACATAAATACAGGGTTGGGATAAAGTATGGAACCAAGTAAATATCTTTTAAACGAAAAGAACGATATTTATGAAAATTTGCAGGTAAGTGGAATGGAACAAAATGCATCTGATGTACATTTTTTTGTTAATAATATACTTCCGGTTTAAACTGAAATGCCATCAATTTCTTTAATTTAAATGGGACACCCTATATATTTTTACAGATTTTGAAAGAGCTTGTTATTTTGAATTCATACATACTGAGTTTAGTGTAAAAAAATTTGTAAAAACGAGGAATAACTCACTGTTAGTTGTACAATGGGTGTACATTTCATTATTTATTCTGGAGTCACTTCTCCACGTATTAGTTTACATTCATCAATAATTCTTTGTCTCAATTCCTGTAAGTTTGTTGGTCGTCTAACATAAACACGTGATTTTAGATAACCCCAAAGAAAAAATCTAACGGGCTAAGATCCGGAGAACGAGCAAGCCACTTTATGAATCCTCTACGTCCAATCCATCGATTTGGAAAATTCGCATCCAGAAAATCCCTAACCCGTCTATCATAGTGGGGAGGTGCTCCATCTTGTTGAATCCAAACATTTTGTGGTAATTGCCCATTCTGTTGAAGTGCAGGAATAATTTCGTTATTTAGTAGATCCAAAATTTCAATACGCTCTTTTTCACTTAATTGAACCATTCTAAATTGTAAAATTTATTTCCGTCAATTAGAATTTGACACTTGGAGAACAAAAGACGTACTAAACAGTACTCGTTTATTCATTACTATGCATACAAACATCAATTAGTTTATCTAAATAGTTTTTTGCTCTAATGCAAAAAACTCAAAGGAGGTTGATATATTCCTCGTTTTTACAAATTTTTTTACACTAAACTCAGTATGTATGAATTCAAAATAACAAGCTCTTTCAAAATCTGTAAAAATATATAGGGTGTCCCATTTAAATTAAAGAAGTTGATAGCATTTCCGGTTAAACCGGAAGTATATTATTAACAAAAAAATGTACATCAGATGCATTTTGTTCCATTGCACTTACCTGCAAATTTTCATAAATATCGTTCTTTTCGTTTAAAAGATATTTACTTGGTTCCATACTTTATCCCAACCCTGTATTTATGTTCTGTGACCGGCTTACAACTACAATCTAGAGACAATACATTTTTTTAAATAATATCTTTTCTCTTCTTTGATTACTGCAAACGATACAAATCTGCAAACTTTATCAACATATTCGGATAGCATGTTTGAGACAGTTCAAGATTATTCTGAAAATTCAAGTTTTAATCAATTAATATTAATACACGATTTGCACAAAACTAGTAACTTTTTTTTAAATACTTTTCATATGTAAATAATAGAGAAAGAAAGAAGGATTTGAGTATTTATTCGACTAGAACATATTATGTCAAACGGATGAGAGATAGCATAATCCGCCATTTAGATGGAGGTAAATGTTGACACACATAGTTAAAACAGAAACATATTCTGTTCATTAAGTGAATTATTGTACGTCAACACATATTATTAAATATCTTGAAATAATTACGTATTAGTAATGTAAGTGAATACAATAGCGTTTCAGTAAAATGAGATAAGTACGTTTTAACCAGCACGTCAGATATCAAACTACTTTACAATCTTGCCGATCAGAAAGTTAGGATGAGTCCTTCTGTATCACTCATTACTTGTTTTCAAACGATGTTGGATCAGATTCATATGTAGGTACTTCATGAACGAATCGTGTTGTCCCTTGAGTTATCAGTCTAAGAACTGGACCAAAATATTCGGCTTATTAAATTTTATATTTTGTAAATTTAAATAAATAATTGGGAGTTCTTTTAGATGTGAGTTAATAAAGAAATTGGGTAGAATGTTTGACAAATATCCCGTATGTCGTTTATGACATATCATTCCTAAAACTTAGATTATTTGAAATGCCTCAGTGACTCCCATGTACAGTTGAAGTATGTACGTTTACCCAACTTTCTTACAGTGTTTCACCTCATTATACTCACGTTGGTTGCAACTGATGTTTTTAAATCCAGCTGAGCAAAAACATTTTGTAGTGTCCTCGAATAACTGACAGTACTTGAATGGCTCACAGTATTCATTTCCAAGCAATTTACATGGAACGCAACCCTCTCCAAAAGAATTTTCTTGGCAACTAATATCTAGAATAAAAAAATAAGAGAAATAGACGACAAACATCTAACCAAATTTTTTATAAAATGGACTACTATTTTATAAGTTATTTTTCCAAAGCGAACAACTCTGCCCATCGCTTAATATTGTGTTGGGGTTAATTATTGTTGACCACGTAGAAGTGTTTATTAAAAATGATTCATTCTCTACACAGGGTGTTTCTAAATTCATGCGGCAAAATTCAGGAGGTGATTGCTCGTATGAAATTAAGATGGGTCTTTCTCAAAACTAAATAATACTTACTGTTGGTATTCAGTTCCTTTTTTCTGTTCCAAGTTAATGTTGCAGAATCCTCAATTTTTTGACAGGTAAGATCATCTCCTTCTGCACGAATATATCTGTATTCTACAAAATATAGTGTCTGTGGTCAATATAAATATACACAGGTTTGAATTCTACATCGAGGCAGGCTTGGAGACGGTCTTCAAAAGATGGACTTACATCCCCAAGCGTTTGCGCATTAACTTTTTGGAAAGCCTGCCTTATTCTATCTTTCATATCGTCTGGTATACTGACAGGTACTTTGTACACCTCATCTTAATCATAACCCCAGAAGAAAAATGGACTATATTTAACTCTGGTGATCTTGGTGCCCAGAGAACTGGTCCTGCTTCCAGGAAACACATCATTGAATTGACCGTGAATGAGAAGGTTCTCCGTCATGTAGATACATTTGTTGACAAAGGAATTAGCAAAATGTAAATGTTTGTTGACATTTCAGAACCTACTTACTACCTACCTAATTACTAAGAACGCTAATGATGATGTGGTTTTAATTCAACTATTTAGATAACCTACACAGAGCATCTTACCCTCATACAGTTGTGGTACTGTTACCGACCTTTTAAAACATTTTTCTGAAATGACACACTTTCCTAACACGTTAATTGTTGTGAATGAATTTTATGTAGACTGCTTTTTATCGATTTTTCATTGGAAATATATTGAAATATAACAAAAACTATTTAGTTTGGGTATGGGGAATACTCGATCAAATTTGAAATATAGTACAGGAACTTTCATTTACCCATATAAAATAAGTACAGGGTTATACATTAAAAAAAATTGAGAAACCGATGTTTTCGAGTTTGGGCTCGCCTTGTATACAGTTTCTTAGATATGGGGGCAGGTCTAGTGAACGTATGGCTGTGAAAGATTAATTTTAAATAATGATTTTCAGGAAAATCTATCACAACCTTATATCATTGGGATAGCGAAGTCAACCAGAATTTAAATTTGAAGTAAAATACAGGGT
Source organism: Lochmaea crataegi (assembly GCA_947563755.1). Lineage (NCBI taxonomy): Eukaryota > Metazoa > Arthropoda > Insecta > Coleoptera > Chrysomelidae > Lochmaea > Lochmaea crataegi. The sequence continues at coordinate 12,126,256 of OX387428.1, forward strand.
GTCCTATTTAAAAAATATTCCTTAGAACTGGAACTGTACAACTGCGACTAATTTTGAAATAAGGGTCTTTAGGATGACTACAATCGGTAAAAATTTTATTCAAATAAGTATCTTCGGGGATTTACAAGATATTTGACTTTATCGCACTAAAGATCGCCCTGTTTACGTTGGAATCAGAAAATATGTCTGTTAACTATTCTAGAATGTTCATTGTTCGGAGGGTCCAAACCTAGAAATGGTAGTTGAATAATTCGATAAAATATGATACAGAATATGCTGCAAGTATGAAATCACACATAAATATATTTCTTCAATTTTTTTGAGCAAAAAATTTATTATGTCAATTCACGGCAATAATTCATTGCATTTTATTGACTCATACACCCAATTGAAGCCTTTGTTTCACCCTATCAATGGAAAAACACTGAAAAAATAACCAAGATGTAGGTACTAATAATAGCTGATTGAAAAAATATAAAATGAAGGCAAAATCTGAAAATGCGTAAATTTTTAACAAGTCACATGTATAGAAGAGGACAAATATTTCGCCATAGGTAAACAGTGCTGCAAACTAGATAGAAAGCAGAATATATGGTTTGCATTACTGGTGCTTATAATTAACTCACCTTTTTCATAACATTCTCTGACTTCATCCACAGCCCAATAATTATTTGGGGATGGTAGGTGTAGAAAGTACATCTGATATACTCCATTCGGCATGTTATTTTTAAATAATTTTATTTCTTGCCAAGTTTCCTGAAAATTATAATATTGGTTCATACAATGGAAGTAATCTATAATTTTCGACAAAGACACTTGTGTACTCTTTCAACTAGAAATGAATTCGGACAAATTCCCCAAAAATGATCGATAATTTCCATTGCACTCACTATACAAAACTGCTTGCACTTCTTGAAAGACGATTCTGGAAATCAACTAACTATTTATAAAAATTAAATTTTTGTAAAAAAAATTAAATTTTTCCAAAAAATATTTTTTGAACTTCATGGTTCATTTTGCCAAACTTCCAATTTAAAGTCAGATTTGATTTTTTCATTAAAAATTGAATGATCCGTTTTTGTTATCTATTTGTTTACTTCTTTGGATCTTGATTAGAATTCCCGAAAACCATATTCTATTGGGTGAAATTTTTTCATGAAAACATACAAACTAATTTTAAATAACTGGCACTGATTTTTTCTAGGTTCAATAAATCAGTGGGAAATTTTACCGAAATATGAGGCCAATTGAACTTATTGTTCAGAAGTTATGACTAAAAGAAATTTCAGACAATATTTATATTTCGCCCTGTATATGTATTAGTAAACAATGGGAGCAGATACTTTTAAATAATCACTTGATATTCCCGATAGGAGCCTCAATATAAGGTAATAGTATGTACAGTTTTTCAGGACCTACCCTGTATTACTATTGATAATAGTTACGTACATCGGTTCAACCAGTCGGAGTCTTGGTTGTACTGTTAATGTGAAGTGACCAGTAGTAGCCCTTATCAAACTCACCAGTCTTTTTACTAGGTCCTTCTTTGGAGAAATCCTCCCTTGGATAATCTAGTCCTATCTCCAATGAGACAGTGCTTCACATTCGAAGATAATGTGTGAGACTGTTTCCTTCTCTTCCATACACAACCGACAGATAGGTTCCTCCCTATTTAGCGTCGATGAAAAGTCTTGCACCAAGAGAATATCTTTGAAACGGATAAAGGGAAAGTTATGAAATTCTAGGACGATGAATGAGACTTTATTCTGCATACCTATTTTAAAGCAAATGTCGAATGTTTTTGACGTCAGCGTTTAGCGTATGGTCTTCATCTTGACTTTTTTGAAATGGTAACCCAGGTCTAGTGACGAAGAAGAAGAAGCTTATTTTTTCTTGTTACAAAAATAGTAGCAATGTATCATTTTACTCGGAAATTATAATAGAGATTTCCTTTTTAATAAATAATAATTAAATTAATAGTTCAATGCAAAGACAGTCCAGCCGGTATACTATTAACTCCGCTCGTACCTTCAAAGCACAAAAGACACACGGTATCTGTCCATCGCTCGTTTGAAACACTTCCAAGATCCCGAAAAAGAGTAGCATCGGAGACCGACGCAAAGATGGAACCATCGTACATCAACTGATGTACGATGATGGAACTAGGTAGAGTTCACAATATTATTTAGCAAAGGATATTAGTAACTTTGATATAAAAAGCAGTGTAGTAGATGTTATTGCGTTTCAAAATAAAATATTACCAAATTATCTTTTTAGATGACAACGTTGCAAACAAGCCTTAGGTTTTGTTGATTGGCACAGGTATGCCAATTTGGAGGCAGAACAATGCAACAAATTACTAAGAGTCTGTGATAGACACTTTTCCAAAGAAAATTATATGTGCAATACCTAATAGCAGAACAGCTCTGAGTTCCGTTCTTGAATTTACCAAAAATAGTAAAAATTTTTGGTACCTAAACAATACTCCCAATAATTGTATTTTGTCTTACCTATATATTTTTAGTAGATATTAATTTGCAAATTTTTCAGCTGATACAATCTGGTATAATTTTTAACGATTTTAAATAGTTGTTCATGTTTTCTATTTTTATGTTGTAAGGTATACATGTGGATTTGTTTTATTCTATTAATATAATATATTATTACATTTTTGACGAATTGGAAACATTTTATTTATATAATGTAGCAGAAGCTATTCTAATGAATGATTTTTGTTTATTTGTCATAATTTTATGTGCCCAATTGAATACTAGAACGTAAACAACATTGTTTTTAGAAATAGTTTTCTAACAACCTACATTTTTATCAGCCCCCGTACCAAACACTCCATCTATAAATCAACAAGCTATGAAGGTAGTAAATCGTGCGTCCCCGGTATATACGATGCAAGTGTCTTTAAACGACCGTTTTTCGCTACATGAAAATGCTGACGACGAGTGAATCTATTTCTACTAGGTATTTATTCATTGTCTATGTATGGTGGTATTATTATAAAAATATCGTTAAGTAAATTACTCACTGACGCCTTTGACCTAGCAACTAGTAAACAAGACCTACTGTTTTGACAACAGATACGCTATCAAGAAATCTGGATAATCCGTTGATAACATTAGCATAACAAAAGTACCTTTTTTATATTTACAATTAATGAATATAACATTTCAATACATCACATCCAATTGGCGGCAATATTCATGAAGGGTGAAAAGAAATAGGTAAATATCATCAGTTTTATCTAGAAGTGTGTGAAAATACTCACGTTTGTACAAATTGTTTCTTTAATTTGGAATCCAAAACTACGTAACAGCATAATTCCTATAGTTAAATTTGTATTAATCGATGTTTTAATAAACATGGAAACGCAAATTTCTCCATTATTTGGTTGGATAGCTGGACCTATCCATTCTATTTTTTTCCAAGTTATACTTTCTAGAAAGGAATCTGCAAAATGGAAGATTAATACAGTACTGATAGTGACAAATTGGTTTTTGTCAGACTAAATATTTTTTTCCATGCGATAAACAATTCATTTGTTTATGATAATCATTCAAAAAACAGTAGAAGTTGGAAATTTAAAATAACTATTGTTATATAGTTTTTAGAAATTTAAAAACGAAATGATGAGGGTAATAAAATAAAAATCCTCATTACGTTTTTAATTTTCAATGCCTTCGATTGTTGATAAAAAAGTGAAAAATCTAAATTTTGCCAACAGAGATATCTTCAAAACCTTCTCGAGAATAGTTCTAAGAAAATGTTGATTTTTAGCTGAAGTACACATGTATAGGGTTTTTACATTAACTTCCAACAGGTAAAAATCAATTAGTTAACAAAAGCATTACAGTTTCCTGTAAAATTGTCGTATTTAGTAAAGCGTGTTACCAATAAATATCGAAAAATATATTATTCAAACGCTTTACAACAAAGTTTTGAAACTTTTTGACATTTCCATTACTGGAAGACATCTATTGATTGTGATTTTAGTGTCAGATTCAGTCCGGGATTAGCTCTCAAACGAGAACATATACCTTGTACTGATGAGGCGCAAATACGCCGAAACCGGTCTGCAAGTTTCCCTTCTAATTACAAACCAGAATGGTTGGTTAAATCTTGTAGATCATACCGACCCCGTTTGACTTAGAAGTATAATTTAATGTCTGTCGGGGCATATATCCCGGGAAGTAGTTGCTGCTTCTTAGTTGAATGGTCACTGTTTTTGAAAAATATTTTTCAAAACATTTTGTAAAGCGTTTGAATAATATAATTATTCTTCTATATATAGAAGCATAATTAATCAACTAACGGTAGCAGAAGCAACCCCAACAGCCGCACTAGAAGTATTGCTGAATCTACCGCCACTTCATGTCTACATACAAGACGAACCCAGATCAGTTACCAATAGATAGACCAGAGGGCAAACGCCCATAATCAGACTACACATTAAGATGTATACGAAGCTATACAAAAAATTGGAAACCTAGCCCATAATAGGAATCCCTCGGGATGAGATTCTTTCCAAGTAAAGCTTCGGGAAAACCTTCAAAGTAGTCATAACAGGCAGAGAGGCGTGGAAGGAAGGGCATCCATTAAATGCAAAGATTCCAAATATGTAAAAATATACGAGGCATTCCATTGAAATTTTGAATTTCCACACAATTTCCGGTTAAACCGGAAGCCGGCCAAATTTATTTCACATGAAAAAAATAAAACTTGGCCTCAATATAACCTACCAAAATTTAAACTGAATATATATCAACTCATTTAAAAAGTTAAATTTGTGACTCATGACTCATTTACACCCGGTGTAACAATTCGGCTTATTATCTCTCATTCCGAGGTTGACGCCCCAAGGGAATTGGACTATTTTCTAGGTTCCAGTTACTAAAAATACCATTAGACCGGTAACCCGAGACACATGTAGTCTTCATTATTTCGAATGGATGCCGTTTTCACCGGTATATTCCTGTTTCGCCTGTTCCCGTTTCGCCTGACATTTAAATTAGGTACATTTTGGTTGCGTTTTGCCTGACGACAAGATTGAGGGAAATTTATAGTTGCGATTCGCCTGACCTGGATTTTCTAGGTATAACAGGTAATAAATATGTAAAATTGTTGTAAGTACCTACCCCGACCGTTTCTTAACAGGTTAGGTTAGGTTAGGTTAAGAATAAGACAAATTCAAGAAAGCTACTTAAATAATGAAATAACAGTGGGAAAATGTTTAGAAAAAATAGCCTACACTGTTATTTTAAGATAAATTAATTTTGTTAGTTCAAAATCATGTTAATATGTATATATTATTGTATTTTTGTGGGAAGGGAAGTTGCTTATTTTAATACCTATTATAACGAAAAATGTATGGTCAGGCGAAACGGTACCACCATTTAAGCCGTCAGGCGAATCGAGAAATTTTAATTGGTCAGGCGAAATGGGAACAGGCGAATCGGGCATAAATCGTTTTCACCATCGACTTTCATGTGAAAAACAAGTAGAATAAGACCCATGCTTTAGTGAACATTGAGAATCTTGAAATTTTCACGAAACTAGAACAATTAACTTATGGATGCCGTGTACTTTCATGCATTCCTTGGGTAAGTACTACTTCATCATCCGAAAAAAACATGGCATACAAATCCAAGTGATACTAAGGGTTGATAAGCGAGGGTTAAAATGAAAAATTGATGAAAAGGTTAATAAAACAAATAACTTATGTATGCCTAAGAAAGTTTAGATTTTGTTATATTAGTAGATGTTAAAAAAATTAGTGGCATACATTTTGCGGCGATACTTCCATTTGTTAATAATTTCCCAAATATGATGTAAAACTTATAATTAATAACGCTTAACTTATGCTTGAAACTTTTTGTAAAGTGAAACATTTCTATTCTAATACTAACTGCAAGAATGGCTTGCAATTCCTTATGCTACTAATTGTTATAAACTACTGTTAGTGAATAAAAATATTCAGCATTTTCGAACAATTAACTTATGTATGCAATTAAGTATTAATAATTAACTAATTATTTACATGTATTTTTTCATAGTGGCATACAATCTAAGGCGATAATAAATAATAAAATCAATTTACAAAAAAATATGTTAGCGTTGTAACTACTAGGTAAGCTCTCGGGTAGATATAACGATAAAATAGATAATTCCCCACGTTGGGCGCCATTTTGTAACCTCTCAGGTAGCTATAACGATAAAAGATATAATTCTAAAGTTACTTACTGTATGCCTTCGACTAAGCTCTAGGTAAAACAATGGGTCGTGAATTTTCGCCTAAATGTTGTATAACACTTAGATAATAAAAATTTGTCTGGCATATAACTAAGTTGAGCGCCACGTCATTTGTAAAATGAAATAATATAATTTACCCTGATCAAATGATGAAAAACAGAGTATATGGTTTTTATAGGTACTTAGATGATCATTAAATAAAAATCGGGAAAGTAACTTAACTATCTAATGAAGAATATCGTACTTAAAGTCGACTTTGGTCCCTACTATTTTACAAATATGGCCCTTGGCCGTCGTACATTAAATATACAAATTAATTAGGTTCCTAGGGAAATTAGTTGAATGCTAAAGGTTCTACAACAATATGATGAATCAAAGAAATATGGCCCTTGGCCGTCGTACATTAAGTATACCAATTAATAAGATTTCGAGGGAAATTAGTTCAATGCTAAAGGTTCTACAACGGTACGATTAATCAAATATTAGAAAAATATATCGACTTATGCATCTATAAATGGTTTTCGTATTGTCCAATGGAGAAGAGAAACGAATTTCATGTCAACAAAGTACTGGACATAATATGATCCATACTTGTAAAAGCGAGTATAACGTTGTGTCGGAAGTAGATAATCGAACTGAATTGATTTTCAAATCAAGTTGCTAGTTGAATCAGATTGATGGTAGAATGTAAAATGTAGAACGTAGAATGGAGAACGTATAATGTAGAGTTGTTGCAATCTAAAAATACACAGGAATTTTTAGAAGCTTCTACAAGCAGCAAGTGCTGTCGGCGAAAGTAATTAATTTAGAATAACAGAGTCATCCCACAAACATTTCAAATATATATACACGACAATCATTAGTAATGTATAAAAAGGTATTGACTTACTTAGAATTTCCTTCGACACAACTCACATTATAATTGTCTTTCTTTTTAGACAATCAAGAGAACGCCGGTCAGGCTTGTCTCAAAGATGGTTTCTAATTATTACCAACAAACTTTTCTGCGCACATCATTTCTGACAATTTTCGGATGTTTTAAATCTTTAACAGTGCCCTCTCAGAAAAGATATGAGAACATAAGTAAGGAATCTAACGTGCGTCGACATTATAATTAAATGTAGTTACATGCGTTCCTAGGCATTGCCGTTAGATGGCTCGAGAGGTACTAAAATAGGTAATATATAAGCAAAACGAATTATTTTGAGCAGAGAAACAGGATCTCCTGTTACAGCGTGAACGTTGAGTTGCATCAGCCGCGTAATGTAGCAGTCACTATACTTATAAGTTATATATGACTACTTAGGTTGTCGTTGAATTTGTTTGACATTTATAAGTTTAATTAGCAAATTGGTCAGACCATAAAGCTAAAGTGTACCTATATGACGTAAAAAGTGTATAAGTATATCTATGCATTTTCAGTAATGTACTACACAACTCTGTATAGAGAGGCAAACTGTAGTTAATTGTTGTTATTACATTACCATTATACTTCGAAAATGTATGCAACTTATTTTTTAGTTTTCTCTTACTACTTATAATAAAATCAATGGCATCCATCAGTTTATTGTTCTAAAAATTGATAAATTTTAACCTTTTTAATTTGGCAGTCACTAATTCAAACCCAAACAAACAACCGCCATCGAATATTTTAGGAGCGTTCAATAATATTTACTTATACCTATAGCAAACGGCATCCGTAAGTTAATTATTCTTAATTATAACTTTTACATTATATTTGCAAAATTATTAACAAATGGAAGTATCGCCGCAAAATGTATGCCACTAATTTTTTTAACATACATGGGTTAATTGTGTTTTTTTCACCTTTTCATCAATTTTGAACACTCGCTTATCAACCTTTAGTAACACTTGGATTTGTATGCCATATTTTTTCGGATAATAAAGTAGTACTCAAGGAATGCATCCATAAGTTAATTGTACTAGTTTCGTGAACATTCTTAGATTTTCAATGTTCACTATAGCGTCGATTATCCAGCCTGGGTCTTGGGGAATAGCCTTAATCTACTTGTTTTTCCCTTGAAACTCGATGGTGAAAATATTATCCATTCGAAATAATGGAGCCCACATGTGTCATGGGCTACCGGTCAATATACTTACAGCTGTGTACTTTCCATAATGCATCGCCCTCGGATTGTATAAACAATTTTCGAGGTATAAAAAACTCATCATCATTATATTGCATCATCAGTTTATTTTCTCCAAATACTTTAATGGAATTTTCAATTTTTTGTACAACGAAATGGCTCCAGGAATTTTTTTTAAAAGGATCACCCTAAAATCAAAGAAAAAGTCGCTTATCATATTTGTATATTTAAGTCAAAATAAATGAAAGGTTATGTTTTTCATATACATAATAGTGTGTTAAATAATCCACTTAAATTATCATCTTCATTCATGTTGCTTAATTTAAAGTCATCATTTGTTTGGATGATCTGATGGCGGTATGTGGAACACCAATGTATGTACATCGTTAACGTCACTAGATTATTGTAGAAAAAGTCACTCACTAGATTATCAATAAATTTCGAACTTGGTGCAAAAATTATCGTATTTGGACTATAGCATGAAGCAGGTTTTGAAAAACTTCAATTTTATTTCATTTCATAGGGTTTCAAAACAAGCAAAACTTTTTATCAAGAATGACATTTTTCACTAAAACTACAAATAAATATATTTCTCCTCTTTTCAATCCGTGGACTCACTGTATATTATAGAATGTTTTCAATTTCGTTCCAACAAAACTGATGAATGAATAAAAATTAAATTAATAATAAAAGCTAAGAAAGTCTTGATATTAATAAAAATAATAATTAAATCTTTATTGTTCTTAAGAATACACAATGCCATAAAAAGGGTAACAGTATGAGAGTAACTATCACAATCACATGTCATTAAATGGCAGCACGAGTTGAAAATTATACTTTTACTGCGGTTTGTGGAAAATTTCCTTATGTTCAAACCAATGTGCGCGAAACCTTCACTACAGTTAACATGCTAATTGTTATTATGCTGTGGTATGGACTCTTCCTCTAGTGCCTAGAAATCGAAGAGCAGTTTATCCGTTCAAACGTATGGGCGTACAGAATTGTTAGTGCTTGAGGGGAACATGACTGCGCAGATTCACCTACAACATGAGACCTATTTGTCTCTTTTTAGGCGATAATGCTCGACCGCATCGTGCACTGCCCCTCGATCGCTCGACCTCAATCCAATCGAGCATGCTTGAGACCAGCTATAAAAAGCATCTCTCGAATTCCCATGAACCACCTCCACAGACACTCTTAGAACTCAGACAGCTTTTACCCCATTTTGGGAGACAAATCGATCAAGGCTACTTCAACGGCCTTATTGAAAGTATACAGAGGCGTTGTTTGGCCTGTATTTTACTCTTTTGTGCTCTATTAAGTATCCAAGATTCACAGCCATGCGTTGACACTGGTCTGTAAACAGATTTAAAGATCTTTAATTTAGTTGTTCTTGAAATTCCCTTTTTATTAATAAAGATTTTATTCATAGAATAATATGGATTACTTGCTTTTTGAGCTCTTCCATTTATTTCGGCTTCCTGTGTTCCGCCCTGATCTAACTCTACTCCAAGATACTGAAATGATTCCACTTGTTCTATACTTTGTTTTATCACCAATCACCATCGTTTTCGTCTTATTCGTATTTATTTTCATACCGTACTCCTTCAATGTTTCATTCCATATGTTTAGGTTTTGTTGCAGTACCCATTCACTTTGTTCAAATATAACAATTTCGTCTGCATAGGCTGTATTTGTTATTTCAACTTTTTGCAAGTTTCTATGTCCTACCATATATTTTTTACATAATTTTTTTGGAATGTAATTCAAATGGTGGAACATAAAATGTTATGGATGAAGTGAGGGATTTCTGTTTGAATAATATTAATAACCCTGTGTTGTCAATAAGTTCTATAGTTCTAGTAAATCATAATATAAAAATTGATTGATTATTATAAATATTATTATAATTTACTATTTAATGAACGCATTATTATTAATTGATATTGTATTATATGGCTAGTCTTTGTCGCAATCATGTTTTTCATTTAATATCATACCTACTCACAACCCTACCTAAAGGTACTGCTATGCCTGCAATTACAAGCGACTCGGAGATCGGATTTCTATTGTGTACCGACGTTGTTGGGTAGGCAAATAAAGGAATAAAGATTTGAATTGTAATGTAAATCGTTTTAAAATTCTGGAGCTTTAGTTGCCACCCGGTAATGGTTTTGCATGTTAAATAAGGTTTTATTACTCTCTGACCATTTCAAACAGACTGTAAGTGGAGTAAGTTTTTATGTCACTGAAAGTACTACTGTACATGTTTCACAATGTGTTCATTATTTCCAATTTTTAGATTGCATATCATGTGGTCTTACATCAAGGCTTAAATGATGAAGACTTCAAACGATAGATATATTATTGAATGAATGTTGGGCATGAGAATTATTTTTATACGAAATTATTTGGACGGATGAGGACACTTTTAGAAGTGATGGAAACGTTAATTTACATAAGATGCATTATTGGTAAGACGGCAATCCTAACTTTAGGAAATGGTTGGTGAAATCGGGCACGTATGTCCTAGAATTGACCTTTTCCAAGTACGTCATCGTGACTAATTTATGTCACCGGACAACCTTCACATTAAATTCTAGTATAACCTCAAACCGAATAATGCAACACGATAATACTCATAACTTACAAATTATTATAGTATCCAACTAATACACACTAGTACACAAATTTTCCCAAACCAATTAACTTTTGTTATCGATTTATATTTAAATCAGTAAAAAATGCTATTTCCATCCATCTTTCTGAAGGTTGTCCGTGATCAGCTGACAACATGGCGCGGAATGACGTCACTTGGAAACGCTCTATTTGGGGAAAATTCTTATAAGAAAATTGGCCCTAAAAATGATTTAAAAAGTTTTCGAGTCCATAGTTTTTCGCTATCACTTATAAAATATAACTGGATTTTTCACAAAATATTCCTCAATTTAGGTTGGTGAAAAATATCAACTTTAGAAACTACTGTCCTTATTCTACAACTCTTGTGAAAGTCATTTTTCTGTATCACCTATTCTGAAATGGTGGGAAGTGTTATTTCGTTAACATAAAAAAGACTGTAACTTCCATATGCCTGAAATAGACTCCATGCATAGATCATTGAAGGTAGATTCCAGAAACAAATAATAACACTATTAATTTTTCAATCGGTAACTAGAGGGCGTTATGTAACACCTAGCCCTATTCATTATTTTTTCTGAGAAATTTCAAATGAAATGTTATAACTTCAGCCATCTTACAAAAAGGTAAATAAGATGACTTATTAACCTGTCAAAACCGCAAACTGATATCTATTGTCATTCAAAATTTTTTGGCATTTTTTGGTGAGTGTTGATGATTGTTGGCTCACACAGTAAGTTGTAAGAGAAAGTATGCTGCTTAAATTGTTTTTAAAATAATAACAAGTAAAAACGTATCACAAAAACAATTATTAACATTACATAATGAAACAAAATGAGGGATCTGCTAATAACAGAAAGTTACAAAACGCACCCACTACTACCTAATTATTTTAAATACTCAAAATGCTTGGCACAGATCCAGACTTTCCGTAGTGAAATTATCACTGGTCTCAATTTCAGCGAGGGAAATACTTCGAACTGCTTCCAAAATCCAAGCCCTTTGAGTATTTAATGGTATATTGTGTTACAAAGTGTAACGTTAATTTCGTTCACTTTACTTCCCTCGATTGAATTAATAAATTATCGTATGGGCGGCGAATAGCCAATCCTTTCTCATATCCAACACCGAGAAATGTTTCAAGGCTGAATATATTTACTGTCGACGAGAGTCGAAATCAACGTTTCTATGCGCGCTGATCGAGGTCCGTCTGTCGGGAAAATAGTCACGTCTATATTGAAATTCCCACTTCGATCTCGTGTCTCTTCTTCTACCAATTATAAATCAAATATGAATCAAGAATTCACTACTGAAAGGTAAATTCCTTTCCTGGTCAAAGCGTATGAGCGTGACACGAACATGAGACGTAAGTCGGTTGTCGTTCACATGATTTCGTGTATTTAAACAAGTGGCAAAGGGGTTTCGTTCTTCTTTCCGGCGAACATGTGCTATTGAAGCCTTTCTGGCTTATCTTATCTTATCTTAAAGAAGTGCATTCATTTGAGTGGTAAGTCATTTCGCTTAAATGTATAACTAACTCTCCTTTCCTAATAGCTTCTACCTTCCTATCTTTATTATGTAGCAATGTCATTCCAGTGCCAGGAATAATATATATCGATATGAATTTGTTTTTTTTTCTTTCAGTTTTTTTTTATTATCTTTGAATATATTTCAAACCTATTTAAAAATATAGACATATTTAAAATATGTATGTATTTACCGGTGCAGAATCGGTTATTCGATTTTATCGTTTTCATTTATTTATTTCATTTATTGCTTTCTTTGAGTATTTCTTTTATCTAAAAAAATACAGGATGTATGAACCACGTTGTCAAATAATTTTCTTCAACATTAAATATTATCTGTACTGTAATATCATACTTCAATACTTCAGACATCCTGGATTTTAGTTAAATTGGAAAATTGTTCCTGATACTATATTTGTTCCCCAGCACTTTACATGGAGCACTTTACCTGGGATACTTTATCCGGGATACTTTACCTGGAGCACTTTACCTGGAGCACTTTACCTGGGACACTTTATCTGGGACACTTTACCTGGAATACTTTACCTGGAATACTTTATCCGGGACTTCAAGTTTTCCGACAACTTCTCTACAAGTGTATCTACAACTACAACAAGAACAGGGAAGTACAATAGTTCTTGCTCTCCAACACAACATATGTCGTCATCCAATAACTAGTCAATTTTTTTTATTTTTTTTTATTTCATATTTTTTTTGAAAATATACAACTTGTAAATTTAATAACGTTGTTCATATAGTTTTTTTCCCTTCCAATCTTCCAGGATTTGTCGCTATAATGCAGATGTGAATAACAAATAAACTAGTATTATTCAGAGTGGCGCCCACTTACCTTTCCTAATTTTCATAATTTATCTTTATTTCACCTTAAATAAATTTCAAGTAGAATTACCCGAGAACCGGTAAGACTACTCTCTGAATTTATACTAGTTTGGTCTCAGAATCTACACCTGAGGTGCTCTCTAAACTGAGTAGCCGTTACAAAAGGCAGAAAATGAGCTTTAGCATACCGAGACTATTAGATGCTCGAGCGAGCGTAGCGAAGCGAGGTCAGTTGATAGTTAGGACTGCTAAAGCGTTTCCTGCATGTGTGACACACAACTGTTTTTCGCCTACCGAATAAACCAAAAAATAGAAAAATATAACCAAAAACTTTGACGTACACTGACGTTTCATTAAAAAATTTACGTGAAACGTCAAAGTACTCAATTGACAGATGGCGAAAAACTTCAAAAATCGTGGCGTTGAGAATTTTCCGCCCTTGAGCTGCTAAACAATACTTTCCAACCTATCTTTGGTGTACATATGATTGGTTTTCTGGTAAGGTAGGCGAAAAAATAATTGGGTAGTAGGTGCGTTATGATTAGCTCCCTTAGCTTTGTTCCATTATATATTTACTTGTTATTTTATTTTCAAAACAATTTTAGCAACATAATTTCTCTCACAACTTACTGGGTGAGCCAACAATCATCAACACTTACCAAAAAAATACCACTATCTTTGGAATGACAAGAGATATCAGTTCGCGGTTTTGACAGGGTCATTTTATTTGGATTCTTGTGAGCTCGTTAGAGTTATATTATTTCATTTGAAATTTCAGAAAAAAATCATAAATAGAGCTAGGTGTTATATAACGCTCTCTAGCTGCCGATTGAAAAATTAAAAGTGTTGTTATATGTTTCAGGAATCTACCTTTAATGATGCATGGAGTCTATATTTTTGAAAATCGGTTCAGGCATATGGAAGTTACAGTCTTTTTTATGTCAACGAGAGAACACTTTCCCCACCACTTCAGAATAGGTGATACCGAAAAATTACTTTCACATAAGTTGTAGAATAAGAACAGTAGTTTCTAAAGTTGATATTTTACACCAACCTAAATTGAGGAATATTTTGTAAAATCCAATTATATTTTGTAAGTGATAGACTGCGCCACCTATTTTCTTCCCCAAACTCTAGGACATACGGTTTCGGAGATACGGCCGTTATCCACCCTTAATGAATCACCCAGTACAATGGAATTGCCATGGATATGAACTGTGCAATTATCGGTCTACAGTGCAATTATCCCAGGGCTCTTTCGCTTTCTACAATGCAATTATCACTTATAATATCACAAGAGCTTAAATTATTTCCGGAAATTTTCTTGAGGGCACGAATATTTTGAAAATTATTAAATAAATTAAATAATTTTTTTTAAATATTCGTGCCCGAAAGAAAATGTCCAGGAATAATTTAAGCTTGCGTGGTATTCGGTAAGAAAAGTTCACACCATAATTTGGAAAAAATCAAAATCAAGTGTATGGAAACAGTTTGTTGAATTTTGAGACGAAAAGCTGTAAAATTCTTATAGAAATTTTGCAACATTCACAGGTATATCTACATTATTTGATGATTGTAGATCAAATGTTTACCTTTTCAACTGTCAAAAAATTCCCACTTAAATATCGTGGCGCCTCGAAAAAATTTCCGGAAATTTTTTTAGTTGCCATGGTAACTTATTGGTTAAAAAGTAGAGGTGTGAAATTTTCGCTGTAATTTTGCGATAATTGCACTACATTTACATGGGATTTTTGAGAGGAGGCTTATATTCAGCTACACTACACAAAACTCAAAGAATTCCTGTTTGTACTTATAACATGCTTGGCCGTGTAATATGTACAAACATAATTTCATCATTTTTCCCGCTTAGCAATCCAAATGATACAAATTATATACTCTATAAAATTATTGACCAATTTTTCTTTCAAATTTCACAATGGGTACATACCGATTTTTCAACCCGTCTTTCCTTACACTCGCCTTTAGCATAGATCCCAGGCTGGTTCGGTATGAAGCTCTCATTACATTTTCGAATAAAAGATACACCTCTATTGTATGCTCCTAACTGTATCCAATAACAATTTGAACTATGAGGCTCACTTCCAGCTCCATCGCATAAATAAATATGTACTCCTTCCTCTGTTTTTATGGATAAGGGGATACTTATATTTTCATGTAAATCGAGAACCTCCTTAATCATCAGTTGGCTACCTCCATTATTATATGTCTTCAATGTTCTAAAATCTAAGATAGAGTATGTCATAATCATACAATATATATTGTTTTTTGCAATACCATTGTTAACGGATTTAGCCAGTGAGATTTAGCCTACTTTTTCATATAGTTTTAATCATGGAAATTTTTGTTGTGAATTTATCTTAATTATGCTTTACTTTGATGAATAAAACTGATTTTATGATATTACATTCATTTTTCTGATCCTTGGTAAAATATGGGTCAACCTATCACCTTCAAATTCAGAGCATCTTCATTTCTACTATTTTTAAAGCTGTATTTCTGTGTAGTTCAACATCTCAAAATAATTAGGTATGTGGATGAAATAGACATTTTCGCGGCCCTTCATTTTCAGTTTGTGACGAGCAGTTGAATCTTTCAAGATGTTAATGCTGTCATCAAAGATGGCAAATTATTTTGGGGTCAAGTATTTCCTAAACTGTTTAGGCAGATCTAGCTAGCTGTCCTAATATTAGGTATTTCATCACTCATGTTCGATTTCACCAACCATTTCCTAAAGTTAGGTGATACCTAAATCGAATTCAAGAATTCCCAAATGCAATTTACGTTTCACAACGCGCTAAGAAATACCTAAAAGTGATAGGAAATACCTAATATTATCATTATGATTTTTCTTAGTGCGTTGTGAAACGTAAATTGGATTTAGCAATTCCTGAATCTAATTCAGGTATTATCTATCTTTAGGAAATGGTTGGTGAAATCGGACATTAGGTATTAGGTACTTAGCGTGTATTTAAACGTAAATTGCACTTAGGAATTTCTGAAATCGATTTAGGTATTACCCGACTTTGGAAAATGATTGGTGAAATTGGGCATAGGTAGTATATGAAGAAAAAAACCGAGATGTTCCTGAAAAAGAAGCCCAAAATAAGAGTCGAAAGAAGAAGAAAGCTACCACCAAACCTTTGGCAATACTGGCTTACAATAAAGGGAAAGGCGATTTTGATTTGTCCGATCAGATGACGTCGTATGTTACCACTTTGCGCAAAGGCATCAAATGGTACAGGCATAGAGTTTTTATTAGGTATAGCAGTAGTGAACTTTTGGGTGGTGTTCAAAAAATTATTAAGCAGAAAATATCAATTCGCGCTTTTCGCGAGACTCTAGTCGAGCAGTTACTTACTAATAGAAGGAAGAAAACGCCCAAAAATAGAAAAAAGATCATCTCAAGGAAAGGCGCGTATTTTGAAAGTTCGATTGAATGCGCAAGGAAAAAAACTGAGATGTTGTAATGTTTGCTTTGCCATACTCAAGAAAAATTGCTAAGAGCCGAGCAAAAATGGTATACACCTATTGTGATAAGTGCCCAGAAGAACCTCAAATATGTTTGGAGTGTTTCAATTCAAATCACAAATAGTTTCTCGATTTTATTTTTTTAGACGTAGTTTTTTCGATAATACTTTACATTTCCTTTGTTTTAGAGTTTTTTGTTTCTTTACTTGAATACTTGATAAACGTAAATGTAATTTACGTATATTCACTCAATTTACTCATTCTGTAAGTTTAAAATAAATACTTTTGAATAATGAATCGAGAAATGTGATGTTTCATTTCAAATTCTCCAAAAAAATGGTAAATATTCGAATTTGCCCAAACCAATTATACCAATATGTTCGTGGGAGGCCACGGATTAACTTCCCATAAGATAAAGCGTGTAGTGTCCGGCATATGTGCAAGACGTGGCCTGGCAATAAACATCAACCGTCCGGCATATATGCCGGACATATCCCCCCAAGAAACATCAGCGTCTGTCATATATGCCGGACGTGGCGCGCAATGTGCTAGCGGGGGTAGGCATCACCCTAAAATATTAAAAATGACATTAGGGGTCGAGTAAGGTATCACTTCAAACCCCTTTTAATTCTCTTTACAACAGTCTTTAAATTTTAAAATTCGGCCTAATACTTTTCAATAAATTACATTTTAAAATTTAAATTATTTACTTTTTTCATTTTTGTCAAAATGACACATGAGTCGTTGAGTACGTCAATGCTTTAGATGTTGATTTTCCTGCTTTGCATTGTTTTTGTGCTCGAAGCGAAGTTTTGTTCAATTGTGTTTTTTAAAATTAAATACCATAGTTTATTCCATTGCGGATAGAGTAGATATCATTTCGCTTTATTTTATGAACAATAAGTGTGCAAATGTAACGGCTCAGTTTTTAAATGAAAAATATCAAGATAAACATGTCAGTATAGGAAGTATGTTCTAGAATTAGTGAAAAATTGGAAGAGACTGGAAATGTAGCTAATAAAAAACGAGAAAATATACCGCCTGTAGTTAATGAAGCTAATGAAGTTGCAGTTTTGGGACTTGTTCATCTAGATCCTACGTTAAGTACAAGGCAATTAGCATCTGTGTCTGGGATCAATCGAACTAGCATTCAAACCATTTTGAAGAAGAACAAATTCCATCCGTATAAAATACATACAGTGCAGGTACTTAATGAGGATGATTATGACCGCCGTTTGCAATTTTGCGAAATAATGAGTGAGCGAACAGCGAATGATCCACAGTTTCTTTTTAATATCTGTTTCTCCGATGAATGCAGCTTTTTTATTAACGGTAATGTAAATCAACATAATTGCCGCTACTGGTCTGATACAAACCCAAGATTTTTCCAGGCGGTGCATATACAGCAACCGCAAACATTAAATGTATGGGCTGGCATTTTCGGTGTCCGGCTGGTGGGTCCATATTTTTTACCTGGTAATTTGACTGGCAAAATGTATTTGCAATTACTGGAAGATACTATTGACCCTACCTTGACCGATATTATTGAAAATAACCAACAGTATAGTGAAGATCATTTGATGTTTCAACAGGACGGTGCTCCTCCGCATTATGCTTTGAATGTTCGTCAGTATTTAGACCAACATGTTTCACGACGCTGGATTGGGAGAAAAGGTAGGCCTCCACGATTACAAGATTTGTCGCCCCTTGATTCTTGTGGGGATACCTACAAAACACAACCAGCCTATTTAGAAGATTTGCGTCAAATAATTGTAGAGGAGTGCAATCGATTCACTCCGGAAATTTTTCGGAATGTGCGAGAACGTTCCGAACAAAATTTTTATTATTGTATTGACGTGGGTGGTCATCAATTTTAACATTTAATTCAACTAAGAAGTAAGTAAACAACTAAACATAATTTAAACATTAAAATGTACTTTTTTTAAAAAGTGTTAGGCCGAATTTTAAAATTTAAAGAGTGTTATAAAGATAATTAAAAGGACTTTAAAATGATACCTTACTCGACCCCTAATGTCATTTAAATATTTTGAGGTGATTTCTACCCCTGCTAGGGGGTGAAAGTAGCGAAGTCAAAAATACCGGAATAAAGTGTCTCCCTTTGATCAAAAATCGACGGGTCTCTGCGTTTTTTGTTGTCTGGCCACCCTTTATATGAAAGGTATATGTGAGGGGTAATTAAAATCAAATATTTTAAAACTATGTTCATGTATCCAGGGTGGTCCATTCGTAAACTAGGCAAATGACTAATTTTTTTCAAATGGAATGCCATACTTTTTTTTACATTTTCAGAACCGAAATAGTTAGTACTATAGACTCCCAAATTTTTTTGGAAAACTCCCAGACATTTCGGAGAAAACCACCTTTTCCACAAAAAATTTGAATTTGCACATCCCTTTTTAAAAAACCGCAACTTTATAATATTTGAAGCTAAAGCTTTAAAATTACCAGTGTATAAAGACAAAGGACTGACGATTTTTTTAGTTCGAAATTTTCATTTTGAACAGGAAGGTGGTAAATAAACTTTACATTCCAAAAACTACCATGGAAGTTTTTTCAAATGGGATGCCCTGTATAAGTATTTGTATAAGTATTCATCAATGGATACTGAATTTTATCCCCTTCAACTTTGCGATTTACTCTCCGTACCAATGTTTCGTCATTTAAAAGTTATTTAAAAAAAACACATTTTTAGTAAAAATCTAAGTATACTGTTCCCACTTTAGATGAAAATTAGATAATCATTCAAGTATCCTTGTCTTAATGAACAATGTTATTGCTTTGAATATACCAATTTTACATGTTTTCAATAAAAGGCTATTATTAACAACAATTCTAATTTATTTAAAAATTATCCAGTTTTATTTCATAAAAGGCGCTCGAAATGTCTGCCATTTGCACTTATACAAAAATTTACTCGCTCGTCAAATGATACCGATACGTTTCCTAGCATCTGAGATATAATAGATCTGAATGCTTGTGCTATTCGCCCCTTCATATATTCAGGTGTTGTAGCTGGCGTTTGATAAAAAAGATTCTTAACATAACCCCACTTAAAAAAATCAGGTTTTGTTAAGTCCGGTGATCGAGCTGGCCATTTTTTTGGACCATTTCTGCCGATTCATCTACAAGGAAACTGTTGATGTAATTAATCTGCTACTTCACGTACATAATGCGCTCCCGCTCCATCATGTTGGTACCACATTTATTGTCTTACAGCAAGGGGAACGTTTTCAAGTAAAAGAGGAAGATAATTAGCCAAAAAATTTAGATACATCAGGTCATTTAAATTGCCTTCAAAAAAATGCGGCCCAAATCACATTTTCCCCAATTATACCTCCCCAAACATTTACACTCCATCGATCTTGGCTGTGTGTTTTTCTGATGATGTGAGGATTGTTATTGGCATAATAATGGAAATTGTGCCTGTCAATTCTTATGGAATGAAGCTTCATAAGAAAATAATACTCTTTCAAAGTTTTGATTTAACCCAGTTACAAAACAGCAATCGTTTCTTAAAGTACATGTCTTTCAGCTCTTGATGCATTTGTATTTTGTACGGATGATAATGATGATGTTTTAATATTCGTCCAACAGACCTTTCACTAATACCCACCAATTCAGAAATATTTTGTTGACTTGAATTTGGATTTTCTGTTACTGCCAAAATAACCGATAACTGATTGTCATCATGGATAGCACGTTTGGGGATTACTGGTGGTTTATACGCCACATTTACATGATAAGCAATTTTTCAAAACTCTTTTCATCTAGAACGCGTCGCTCAGGATATCGTTGATTATAAATAATTATTTTTGCTAATACACAGTTTCTGTCGGATTCTCCCAAAACAAAATTCATGTCAATTAATTCATTTGTAGTGAAATTCGTTGTTACTTAACACACAAAGTTTAAAAAACACAATAAACCAGCAAAAATGAATCTCAACTGTCACTATAGAATCAATAAACATTCTGACATTTCATCAAGCGAGAACAGCCTACTTAGATTTTTACCAAAACTGTGTTTTTCTTGAATAACTTTTAAACGACGAAAAATAGATACGGAGAGTGAATAGCAAAGTTGAAGGGGATTCAATTCAGTATCCATTGATGAATATTGATACAGGGTGTCCAATTTGAAAAAACTGAAAAAACTTCCATGGAAGTTTTTGGAATGTGGAATTTATTTACGACCATCCTGTTCAAAATAGAAATTTTAAACTGAGTCTAAAAAAATCTTCAGTCCTTTGTCTTTGTACATTGGTAATTTTAAAGCTTTAGCTTCAAATCTTATAAAGTTGCGGTTTTTGAAAAAGGGATGTGCAAATTCAAATTTTTTTTGAAAATACCTATGTAAGTTATAAACCATAAGAGTTATAGAACAACGACAGAGGTTTGCCGGACCCTGTATATATCCGGATGACAGTGGCAGTGAGAAACGTGTATACCGCAATAATGCATGTGCAACTAATTGTGGCACCGACTATATTAATAATATTAAATACTACTTACTTTGCCATCGCCAATCCTTAATTATTTCCGGTTTAAGAACTTTATTGGACCTCTGAATATGCCAGTTATTCGATAGAAACCATTCGGAATTACAATCTTTTTCGTTCTCAAATTTACAGGAAAATTTCGATTCTCCAAATCTTGGATAAATTAATGAGTCTGAAAATATATAGATGTATTGAAAGTAAGCAGAATTGTCGGCTCTGACGTCGTATACTGAAATATTGCGACTTTGCGAGTCCCGAAACAGATCGATTTTCATTTTGATTAACTATTTTTCAAAAAAATAGTTCATTATACAGTGAAAAGCCTTAGAGTGATGACGTCAGGACCAGTTTTTTACATGAAACATTCCCTTTTTCCAATTTGCCGACTTCCATTGTTGAACTGATTCCAAAAATGTATCACGAGTTGCTTCAAATTGGTGGACGGGGGGACAAAAGCACAAAGGTTGTTTGTTATTTTAACAATTTCATAACACTTTCAAAATTTATCGTAGCTGCTCGACTAAACAGAAATATTTTTTAATTTGACGTTAAAAACTGTTTTGGCTGTTCATAAACTGATTCATGGATAGTTTGTTCGAGTTTCGGAACACCGAACTTTTTGTACATAACTCGGTTTGAACGCGATTTTATTATTGTGAATGTTACGCGACGGTTCGCAAAATAGTTCATTGATGTGTTGGAACATACCTGTATTGCTTAGTGGTCTATGGAGAACAATTTGAACATTCACTGTAAATTCTCGTTGGTTTGTTTTTGTGCTTGTGATATATTTTTAATCAGCTCAATAAGGGAAATCGACAAATTAGGAAAAAGGGGGGGTGTTTCATTAAAAAACAGCTGGTGCTGACTTATTCGCACAAAAGTTGTTCGCCCTGCATGATCGATTATTCTTTTAAAAATGGTAAATTGAAATAAAAAATTGGTCTGTTTGGGAGTATTTTCATATTACTGTTTATTTAGGTGATAATGTTTTACTAAATATAGTAACCAATCAAATTACTTAATTTTAAGTCATGTGTCAAATTTCATTCAATGACCTCTGGATTACAGCGATAATGTGGTGTTTTCAGTTTGGTGTTTTTTTTTTATTAAAAATTAATTAAACGTCAAACTGACAACTGAAATAATGAAATAATCAACACCATGCGAGGAATTTCTTCAACAGTGGAAATTAACAATCCGTCAACTTCAGCAAACTCTTCTTCCAATTTAACATTTACCAATTATACTTTTCACAACTGTAGTTTTAAATAAAAATGAATAATATTTGTTTGATTAAAACTAATAAATTTTGTATTGAAAATTATTAAACGTCAGATTGACAATCAATTTTTTGATATCTACAAAGTAAAAAATTATCTTATCGGGCCTTGATAAATACTCAAAATTTTGTCATAGAGAATCCTTCAAGCGTGTTGCTAAAGGATAATAGCCCAACACGCTTTCAGCATTCTCTATGACAAAATTATCTCGGTATTATCAAGACCCTAGGGGTATGACCACTGAAAATTCCACACCTGTAATTTTTAACCAATCAAAACGTGTTTTTTTGACAAATCACTATGACAACGGATGAATTTTAGTGGAAATTTTTTGCTCTAGTAGAAATCCAATGAAATAAGTTAATTTGAGGTCATTTGATTGAACACAACCAATCAGAACAACATTATACTGAAAACAGATCCCATGGGCTGTTTTCACTCTATTACGTTGATTTATTTCGATTTTGACGTTTCAAAATATTTAATATTTCAAAATGTCACGATTTGGTCATAATACTGACGAGAGTATTAATGAAATTACCAAAAAATACTGTTTACAGTAAAAAGTTTGTGTGGAAAGCATTTATGCACCTTTAAATAAATTATTTTTGCTCTGTATTTTTTTCTATAATTAGCAAAAAAATTTCTATTCGAATAACCCTCGAATAACACTGATGAATGCTCAAAATTTTTTAACAAGCTTTCGAAATCTGTTATAAAAATTTTTCGAACAATTATCAATGTCCTTGGGTCATTACTACTGATAAATTTATGCGTTACTTCATGGACGCATTGTAAATTTTTTTAATCTTGAAACATACAAGCGTGGAATAATAGACTATTCCTGAACCAACTGAACTGGGAGCAATTAATAAGGTTGTCCTGTGGATTCCTGGTTACATCGTAATCCAGGGTAACGAAGTGGTGGACTTATTGGCCAGGAAAGCAGTTTATAGACGCGAAGCCACTCGGAGTCCCTTTTTGTCTGGCAAATAAAACTATATCAAATCAGATGGACGGCAAAGCATTGGCTTGGTGAATTAAGATACCAGGTTTAAGACAGGCCTATGCCTTTATCGAAGGCCTCCAAAACTGAAAGCATGAGCATTTTTGAACATAAACGAACTCCTCAATGAACACTGCATGCTAAACTATCATCTGGTCAGAATGGGGCTGGGCGAAAACACTGAATGTCATCACTGCCTAGAAAAAGAAGAATCGGCGAAACGCACAGACAATCATCTTCCTTGAAAAGATTGAATTTATAGGGGTAATATAACTTGTATTAAGCACAATATACAATATTGTCGCAGCTCTAATCAGACCACTCACAGAAACCAAAACAAAATATACAGAAGCCAGGCAGTCGGATATGACAACTGTCTTCTTTAAAGTATTCTCCAAGAGTCAGTTCTGACGTGCTACAATTTGTTGTATATTGTTGATGTCAACTAAGTGGACTCATGAGTCAGTCCCTAATTTGGGTCGAATTGAAAAATATTTCTCACTCCGTTGCCACGGCTTGATATATTCACCAAGAATATTGATTAAATCGTGTGTTTATTCTATTCACATTCTACTATTCTCTATTCTACCTATCTTAGTATTTTTATATAATATAATATATAATTTTTTTCAAAATGTTTCAATAAATCGCGTTAGTTCGCCTGCGGTCACATACATGTGACGTAAGAAATTTCTTGATTTCTTGAGTAGCACTACACATTTGTCAATTTTTTTCACAAGACTTTCTTTCTAATTTTGGAAGCAGGTTCTTCTACTAAGTCTAATTCTCAATGATGTTAACTGTTCTATGGTGACAGTACAACAATTGTTATCAAACAATAAACCAGCAACTTGTTTTGGTTTTTTCCTTTTTTTGCCTCGAGCAGAACATCATCCACACAAAAGCATTTTGTTTACAGCTTAAGGTATTTTTTTTATAAAGTCAAGACAGGTAAGTAAGTATGTTGAGATTCTAAACCAGCACAAGAACCTTAACCGTATTAAGTCAGGTTTCACCATCATACTAGAAACAACATCAGGATATCTCATTACTAACAGAGGACCAACCATTCGGACATAGTGTAACTGTTTAGTGAAAGTGATTAGAGCATATTATACAGTTATGAAGAACATGATTTATTCATTTGTATCATAACATGTTTTCAAAAAAAAATCATACCATGAAAAGTATATACTTCAATTAGAATTTTAGCAGCTAGTTTCAATTAATTACTATCATCAGGCTATAAAAAAAGATAATGGTGTTATAATAATTTGATCAGAAGATCTTAAATGGTGATGAAAAATATAGTAAGGAGTAACCAAGTTAATAAGTCGCCTTCCGTATTAACTTCTTCAATTTTATATAATAAGAAAAAATTCGGACAGGTCGAGTTTTATAATAATCACAATTGAACCGAACTTGATCCCTATTCACGGGACAATCATCCCTTCAATTTTTTTGAATGAGGAAGTACATCATCCGACACTGCGCTTGAAAGCTCTTGAAACACTGATCATAAAAATGTTTAACAGTTATGCGTGAAAAAGTTTTAATATTTACTTCGTAGCAATTCAATGGATTTTGTTGGCTAAGGGTGTATTGAAAACTAAATAAATTGCGAAATATAGTAATAAATACTGAATACTAAATAGTAATACCAAACTTATAGCTAACCATAAAAAAAATTCAGTCGAGACAACAAGATCCATTGAATTGTTACGATGTAAATATTAAAACTCTTTTACGCATAAGCCATAATTCGTGAACTTTGGAACCAAGGTATTATACATTTTTAGATAAGTATTCAAAGAACTTTCAAATGAGGTTTCACATGATGTACTTTCTGATTTGAAAAAAACTGAAGGAATGATTGTTCCGTGTAGAGGGATCAAGTACGGTTCGGAACTAGTACTAGAAGCATGCTATGATTACTATGAAAGACGACCTGTACAAGCTTTTTTCTTATAAAAAATAGAGAAGTTAACCTTATGTATATATTAAAATCGAGGGCAAACAATAATAAATGAGTCATTATGGGATTATTATGTTGAAATTTTTACACAACATGAAGTACCATAGCTGGAAGCATTGTATAGAATTGTAGTGCCCCTCGTATAATAAAAGTAAATGTAGATCATTAACGAAGCCTTAGAGTCAGCCATTACTTAATTAATATTTTTATAATACTGGATGAATATGTATATCATCAAAGATATAAATGTATTAGTAAGCATAAATATAAATTATATATAGTTTTGATATTGATGACATTACATATTACATTGTACTCCATAATAAAAATTCCGGTGAAAGCCAGTAAATAGTGAAACTCAATGGTAAGGAAGCCCATATCCTCTCACAAACTCCCACCACAACCATGCCACGCACCAGGAATAATGAAAAAAAATTCACTCAGTACTTCTACGTCTGGTCCCCTCATAGAAACTCCAGTTGAACTCATACCAGAACTCGCAAGCTTTTTTCAAAAGGACAAAGAAGACGACACCCGCGTCTTTATAACCAGTTTTACCGCACATGCTAATTCTAAAGAGCCTGACGCCCAGTATCACTAACATTTCTAAGCCGTCAATCACCCTCCTCATCTATCTTCTCTTCTCCTGCCGCTTCTGTTCGCAACGAATCTATATCCAGCCAAGCCGATGAACAAACATCTAAACAATACATCAAAATCCAATTCTAATTCTCAAACTTCCTGGGCACTCCAAACTTTGAATCTTATAAATCTCCCTCTATGGCATGCATTCCACGAATCCAGCAATCTCCTGTTTCTAGGAACAGCCCTACAAAAAAATATACCCCCAGCTTCTCTTTTGTCCTCTCATGTCGAAAAAAACATCTCCAATGACGAAGTTTCAGAACTGACCTTAATATCAACTTCAAAAAGTGCTGGAAAATAATTTCTTTTCAGGTACTTTTTAGTGTCTGAAGCTTATAAATTTGTGAAAACAATTACACAACACCATTCTTCTCTCCTATCCGGGATGGTTTTCCAGCATTTAAATTGGCACAATGATCGGAACTGCAATACATTATACCACTTACCAAATGGTCTAGAATTAAATTTGCTTTTCAATTAATATATAATTGAATAATTTTCGAGAGTCAAATCATGAACGAACAAAAAAAATTACAGCTGTGAATACTTCATTCTATGTAAGAATTTTGGTAATCTCATAATTATTTATTGTTTGCGTTTGATTATAATATCGTCTTTATATATATATATATACAGCGTTGATAAAAAGTCTCACACCAAGAGATAACGGATAAATAGTCTGGCACCACACCCTAAACTATCAAGTTCAAAATTTTCAAGAATTGACTGAGGATGATTTTGATAGACGATTACAATTTTGTGAAACAGTTACAAAGAAAATTATGAAGCAAAACAATTCCTTAGATTTTTTGGTATTCAGTGATGAAGCCACATTTTGTTTGAACGGTTGTGTTTAATACTGGTCAATAAGTTAATGTGTGGGCGGGTTTGGTGAAAAACCATTTTTTTATTGAAGAGTGCCAAATATTTTGATTTCCTCCAAAATGGAATTATACCGGAAATAAATCGATTATTTCCTAATATGAACGTATACTTTCAACAAGATGGCGCACCTCCACATTATCATGAGACGTTAGGCAATATTTAAATACAATTTTCCCTCAGAAATGGATTGGCCAAAGACGTGCAATTGAGTGGCCGGCAAGATACCCGACTTGACACCACTTGTTTTTTTTCTCTGGGGCTACCTGAAAGACCGCGTTTATGTTAACAGGCCGAATAACTTGAACGATTTAAGGATCGCATACGTCTCGAAATGCAGGAAATTACTCCACAAATGATCAACGATTCTATTCTTAGCTTCGAAGAGATATTGTATCATTGTCAACAAAGAAATGGCCAACATTTTAAGCACTTGTTGTGATGAAGTATTTGCAACTTAAATATATGTTTAGTTTATAAATTTCTGTAACATCCAGTTCTGTTTAAAATTCTAATTCTAATATTTTTGTTGAATTATAATTTCCGATTAAAGTGATACATTGCTATTATTTTTGGAAAGAGAAAAAAATAAGCTTCTTCTTTGTGATACGTCAGTCGACCTAGCTTACTTATTTGCTCTAAAATATGCAGAATAACGTCTCATTCTTCGTCCTATAATTTCATAACTTTCCCTTTATCCGTTTCAAAGATAATCTCTTTTCAGCAACGCTGTATATTATATATATATATATATATATGTACTTACTATATATTTTTCATCACCTTTGTAAGATCCTCTGAACAAGTATTACAACATAATTTTCTTTCTTTGTAGTCTGATGATGGTAATTAACCGAAACTAGTTGCTAAACTAGTAGTAGAAGAAGAAGTAGAAGTTTTGTGGTTTGACTTTGTTGAGAAACTTTATTGGTTTCTAAGCACCTTTGGGAAATGGATGAACTCCTAGATTTAAAAATGATGAGACAAACCAGACTCACCCTCAGGATAATTAGCAGTATATCCCTCGATGAAGGTAATTGCAGAACTTGAATTTGTAATGCAGTAATTATTACCAAGTATGAAAATATCATTATTTTCGGATTTAACAAACAATGCCTTCCATAGTATGAACAAGATTCTGAAAAATATGTTGAATATGATTAAACAGCACAGCAGTTATATAAAAAAAAACATATTTAGGCATAGAAATAACATACCACACAGATTATGTTAGTAATTGTTAAATAAAAATAATTTCATTTGATACATTCGTTGGCCTATAATGCGTTGAATTTTAGAATTTGCATCTTAATACTTTATATTTTATTTTCAAAAATGAACATGGAGTGACACTTCAATTTTAGATACATTCTTGATAAAAAAATTTTCTACAAGTCATTGCATTTCAGACGTTATCCAGACACATTAAATTAACAAGTCCAAACAAATTGATAATAATGCTGATATCCGAATATCTACAGCCTATTCTTCAAAGAAAAATTATTCTATTGTAGGAAAATATACGGAGTTGCATCAAGGCGTTATTTTTGAAAATAAAATAGGTAGCAATGAAATTCTAGGACGATTAATGGGATTGTGATCTGCATTTCTTGAGGTACACGACAACATTTTTTGGTGTAATTGAGTAGCCGGCAATTTAACCCGACTTGACACCCCTCCATTTTTTCTCTGGTGATACCTGAATGACGTTAACAGACCAGCTAACGTAAATAATTTAAGGAATAGTATACGTCTCGGAATGCAGGCAATTACTCTAGATATGATCAACAGTTCCGTTCGTAAATAGATTGTATCATTGTCAACACACAAATGATTAACAATTTGAGCAGTCGTTGTGATGAAGCACTAGGAATTTAGTTAACTATCAGGTGTAAAAATCATGTATATCTGGGATTAATGTCCGTTTTTACCCCTTTTACTTTAAGACAGTCTTAAAATAAAGCATAAAGCAAGTATTCCTTAAACTAGTTAAGGAGTGCTTAATATTAAGATCCCGGTTGGGTGGACTTGAGTTCGACTTAGTTTAAAATCGCGGTTGACAGCTGATTCAACCTGAAAAACTTTTCTTTATGGGTGACATTTTCGAAGTTGATTTTGATATCCTCCAAATAATAGACTTCGAATTCCCGAAATGCTTTTCAGTCAACCTGATTATTTCCACGACATAAAGGAATTTGCATTTTATCAAAGGTTTCGAGTGGGATTTGGTGTGGAAAGGCCTCTTCAATTGGTGGTCTTCCAGGTCACTCGACTCTAATAAAACTACGACTTCTGGCACTGGGATAAGCTCTATTTATTACCATACTTTAATATTACACATTATAACTAAGTAAGATTACTAAATATATTATAAGTATCTATCATTATAGCATACTTATAGTTTAACTGAATAGCATAATGACTACAACTAAATTAGAATGAATCAGGATATGAATTGACCTGAATCGAATATAAATCTGAATCAGAATATGTTATCGACTGTTTCTAATATACATATTTATATTACAGTTCAAGTTCGTTGGTATTTACTATTTACTGTTAAATGTTTATTTACGCGATGAACTTGACTAACGATACCTGCCGGCCTCGATAGTTATGTTTATGTAATATTTCAACGTTTAATGATTTGTTGAAAAAGGTTTCATGGGAATTTATTTCTTATTTTATTTTATTATTATATATTATGCCAAAAGGCATCACACGACAAAGCAATGTTGTTTTCGTGTTTAAGGATTGATAGAGAAAGCTCTAAAATCACGAAATGATTTTTAAGCAATATATTACCTAATAAGGAAACCTATAAGACCTGTATGAGCAGAAGAGAAAATTGAAGATCATGTCGCAGGTTTCGGAAATTAAACTATGCAAAAATTACTCATCACATGATAGCTCTTAGCAGCTTCGAGAAAAAGGCAGAGGGATAACCTATACGAGAAATAATTATGATAATAATTATACAGCGTGGGCCACAGAAAACAGTCCTCCCCGATATTTGGTAGTATTCCTTAGATTTCAAGGAAATTAGGAAACACGTTTCTAAGGTGGACACATTTTTACGATACAGACATCTGTCATTTGTCAACCCCCTCCCTTCCACTTCACCAACCCCTTATTTTTAAATAGGGAATATACAATGTGCGGCACATCATTAGAAAGGCATTTAGATGGATTATTCAGACATAATGATCCACGATTTTTTTCGATATTTATACCATATTTGCAAAAAAAAGTCTTAATTAATTTGAAGTACACCTCTTAAAAATGAAACGCAACGCCTATGGTTTGCTAATGTCTAATTTTTTCTGTCACATCAAAAGTAAATTGAAACAGTACATGCCCGTATCGTTTTTTCCTAATTTCCTTGAAATCTAAGGAATACTGCCAAATATCGGGGTGGACTGTTTTCTGTGGCCCACTCTGTATACATGAAATTAAGAAACGAATAAAAGTCAATAGTTGAATAGAGTATTTACTACGTAAAACAGATTATTTACAGAGAGAAATGTAAAATTGCAAGCAGTAAATATTACATGGCGCAGTCATAGAAGAACTAAAATATTGTTGGCAAAGCAAAAAACAAAATATAAGAAACATGGATGGACGACTTCTGGATCCCATGAGGTTTGAAGTTATCCTACATTAAAACCTTATAAGGTCCTATCAAAGCTTTGATAGGTATCTGATTGCTACGGAGAAAGATGCCACGCCAAACAAAATAAAAATTGCATTGTTTTTAAATATTATTGGTTGGGATCTATGTATGTATGTATGTATGTATGTTGATAAAGAGAAGCCCCGTTAAACAGTAAGTTGAATACTTATAAATATGTATATTTATATTTAAAAACAAATGAATAAATTAAGGGAAAAAAAGAAGAGGCACTGTTTGTGATCACAGTGGTACACAACTTATCACTGCATTTTTTTACACTGTACACAGTAGACATTTTAAAATTTAGCTACTCTAGAAAATATTTCTGAAAGCTGTTTGTGAACATAGCTCAAGATTAATTATACGAGACTGTTTGTGAATACAGCTCATACAATATTTAATACTGTTTGTGAATACAGTATTTCTACAATAAATAAAAGATTCCAAGGAATCCCTCCTGTTTCAGAGAGGTCATATGGTACTCCAGAGTTACCTTCCTCGGATAAAGCAGCAGCAGCAGCAACTAGCTTGTTTGGAAGCGTTGGCTCCAAAAACTTAAACTGCCATGGACCGCCCCTTCAAGAAGACATGTCCGAAACCTGGACTAGTATTATCGAAAATGGCTTCGATACTATACAGAACGGACAAGCTTAATTTCAAAGTATCCAGTTCCTGCAAATACATTTAGTCTTAAAACACCAAAACTTAACGAAATGATTGTAAAAGCAACTTCCGACTCAGTAGTCCGGAGGGACATTCGACTAGCCGAAACTCAGACCCAAATAAGCTCAAGCATTATAGCACTTGTGTGATGCGAGCTGGCTCCTGACAGACATACTTTTCATGGAGAACAAAGCTCGCAAAGAACTGGTTTCTTACAATTTAGATAGGACACTTTGGTGTCATCTCCTTCAAATGATTGGGTTTTCGGCACAGATCTGGACAAACGGGTGGAGGCGACCAAACAAATGGACCGCTCAATCAAGACTATTAAGCCACCGACTAAACCAACCTTCAAAAAATCCAACTTCCATTTAAACTACAACAGCCTGTCTCGAACGGCTACAAAGGCCAGCTCCCGCTTACACTCCGAGACCAAGAGACAAACGGAGGGAACATGAGAGGAAGCCATACCGGGTGACGTTATCAAAAAGGGAGAGATTCACCCGCTAGAGGTCAGTAAAACAGCGGGCCGCATAAAACATTTTTACAGTGCCTGGTACTCTCAGGAGTGGGGGATTAGTTTCTGTCATTTATTTAGATGACCTATTGTTAATCGGGAAATCCTAGTCGGGAATGTTATGAAAATATTCTTAAGACACCAAAGATTTTAGAATCCTTGGGGTTTTTAATCAATAATGATAAAAGCTGTTTAGCACCCTCACAGCGAAGAACATATCTGGGGTTTTGCTATGACTCGGTCAAAATGACTATCTTATTACCATCTGAGAAAATAAATGATATCTTAAGAATAGCTAAGAAAATTTCTAAACAAAGTAAATGCAAAATTAAAGATTTTGCTAGATTTTTGGGTACACTCGCATCAGTCTGTCCGGCTACTCGTTACGGATGGCTTTATACAAAATTGTTCGAACGTCGAAACTTTTTAGCGTTACAGAACTCAAGTAACGACTATGATGCCATCGTGTACATTTCACCCACTCTTTCTGGTGATTTTCGTTGGTGGTAAAATACTATTCATCATTCCGAAAATTCTATAAAACCCCTGAAATTTAAACTAAAGATTTTTTCGGACGCTTCGTTGACGGGTTGGGGAATAGTTTTCAAGGGTATCAAATCTCACGGCTTATGGGACGAATCGGAAAGGGAACATCATATTAACTACTAGGAACTTTTAGCCGCATTCTTTGGCTTAAAATGCTTCGCAAATTCCTTACAAGAGAAATATGGCAGTGGTGCGAGAAAAGAAATCTAATAATTTTTGCATCCTACATAAAATCCAAGGAGAATACGAAAGCAGACCAAGAATCTAGGAAACTTAACCTAGAAACTGAGTGGGAATTGAATGACCGTGCCTTCAGGAAAATTATCTTAGAATTCGGATCGCCAGTCGTCGACCTTTTTTCATCAAGAAATAATAAAAAATGTACAAAATTTGTTTCATGGCTGAGAGATCCAGATGCATGGGCGATGGATGATTTCACGCTGGACTGGAGTAGATTTTTCTTCTATGCTTTTCCACCTTTCGCCCTAATCCTAAGAGTACTCCAGAAAATGATTGATGACAAGTCAGAAGGAATCTTATTGTACCTCCCAGCCGTGGTACCCAACATTTTGCTCTCTATTATCAAAACCACCACTTATTTTTAAACCAGATATAAACCTACTTTATTCTTTTGACAGGTCACCAAATCCGCTATGGGAGAAACTTACCCTGGTGGCAGGAATTTCATCTTGCAAGCACTGCAACTAGGACAAGTTCCAGAACCTTCCCTAAATATAAGTTTAGCATCTATTACCTGCTCTACAGTAAAATTATGGTGGCAGTTTTGCAAAGACAATAATTTTAACGCATTTGAGGTCTCAAGTCCACTAATTCTAGAATTTTTAACATCTCAATTCAATAAAGGAGCATCATAAAGCTCGCTAAACTGTTATTGATCGGCAATATCGCAAATCGGGGGCCCTGACATCGCGACGGCTGAACGGCTGAGGCGATTTTTTAAAGGCGAGTTTACCGAAATATAACACAACTTGGGATCCATCTGCAGTATTAACTTACATCAAAAATCTTTCAAATACCCAACTCAATAAGAAGTTGGACATATTAACATACAAAGTAGCAATTTTATTAGCACTAGCTACCGGTCAAAGGGTACAGACAATTGCCAGTATCCAGACAGAAAATATTGTCAAATCCCAAGACTATATCACAATAAAAATTCCCGAAAGGATAAAAACTTCTGGGCCAAATAAATTTCAGCCCACTTTAGTTTTACCTTTTTTTGATCAAGATCTCAGGCTTTGTGTGGTTACAGCAATCTTAAATTATTTAGGCCTTACGGGATGTCTCTTGTAGTAACCTTTTCATTACAATCAAAAAACCTCACAAAAATGCTAGCACACGATCCATAAGTATAGTTTGGCAAGTCTATCTGAAGCTACGGGGCATCGGTAAGGGTCGAGAAAGCATGGCCGATATCTGTCATAAACGTACCAATGGCGTGCGGTACCTATTTTATAAAAGTATTAAAAATAATAATAATTATTATATAATAATTATATATAGAAACTGATTTATGCTTTGCTTTAAAGGTAAGGTACCTATTTGTTAAAAACAAATATTGTTAAAAATCGTTCTTAAATTCAATATGGATACGAAATAATAAGATACCAAGTAAAACTGAAAATACGGAACTGACATTATAAACGCCACTGTGGATAATCAATGGCAATCAATTGTCGAAGTGAGAGGAAAGAACACACGCAAGCGCTTGCGTCAGGTGGTTACCTAGCAATGGAGGTTCGATAAATATTCACCAATTGAGTAAGTAAGAGGGCGTGGTAATTATGATTTTCGCACGACGTTGCCGGCTTGAAGGAAGCCCATAACATATTTGGAAAAGTGTTCATCTTTTAATAATCAGAAATTGAAAAAATAATGTTAATAGACAAAATCCAATGACACAAGCACATTAAAGAACTAACGTTTAATCATCATTGACATATTGTTAATAATAAAAAGTCCATTTTCTAATTATTACCACTACATACTTAGCACTTTAGCTTTTTCATAGTAAAACGTGGCAATATCGAATGTTATCGACCGCATTCCTTTCACAGCTTCAGTTATGTTTGCCAAACTATAGATGTATCAAAATAATGTTGGGAAGAAGTGGAATTGATACCTCCATCTTTAAGGCTAATAGTACCAGACATGCGGCAACTTCAGCGGCAGCTCGTAAGGGCGTAAGTTTCGATACAATCAGACTATCGGCAGGTTGGTCCAAGCGATCGGAACCTTTTGCAACTTTTTACAGTAGACCATTGCTAGACAGACTTAATTTCGCAGAAACCGATTTAAGTTGTTAAGTTAAACTAGCTAACAGGTCGTTAACTGTGAGATATTGGTGTCATAGGAAAGATTAATAATTATGTTCGTTTAATATGTTTGTTTAATGTGGGTATTTGGTTTTATACCCTAATATTAAGTTTATAATTAACAAGATAAAAATCTTTAGTTAAACTATGGTGTTATATAATTCCCTAAATAAAATATTAACCAGAGGTTTTGTGTTATTTTTCTTTGCTGCACAAGCTGTAAACATCTACATAGTGATCTTATTTATGAGACAAGGCCGAAATATAATAAATAGATCAAACGAACTTACCCAAGTGAAGTTCGATCTTAATTATATGAAGGCCTTGTCGAAATAAATAAGTCCCACCCACCCATCAGTACCGTTGAGTGCGGGGTACGGAAGAGGCAAATATCGATTTTCTACAAACTGCGTGTGATTCAATGCGTACACAGGGGTACTACATAGTGATCTCATTTATTTCGACAAGGCCTTCATATAATTGAGATCGAACTTCACTTAGGTAAGTTCGTTTGATCTATTAATTATATCAAAAATATAAAGTTTTGTGTAACATCTAAGAGGTACTTACATTTTCGGTCCAATCTTCATTGTTCTACAAGCACTACTAATATCTACACTTATCAGGTAGTTTGGTTTTCCTGAGAGAGCGAAATGTTCATCAAATATCCGGTGAAAAGAGATATAAATAATCAAAACTAAATACCACATGAACACACTCACTCACTAAAAAATTGCAACCGCGAAATTAAGTTTTTACTTTTTTAAGAAATCTTTTCAAAATCAATCATGCGTAGTAGAGTTCAAACCAATTAGAAGTTTCGGTGAAAATAGCTCGCATTACTCGAAAACCCAACTGCTTTTGAATTTACTGTTTAGACCCTTACTTTATGGAATCTACTCATATTAATGTTATAAATGAAACTAATTGTTTCTAGTTAATTCCACTATTTAATGCAAAAATTATAAAAATTATCAATATTCTTTCGTAATTCTCATCAACTTTTTCATTAAATAGTGGAATTATTAGAAACAGTTTGTATCATTTAAAATAGTAATAACTGCTTTTACTAAGTTTGAACCGTGTCTTCACCAAATGTGGAATCGATGTATTTGGTTTAGTACCTGCTGAGTTATACAGAAAATTTGAATGAAATCTATATCCACCCCACATAAGTCTGAAGGCGTCACTTTTATGAAAAAATGAAAAAACACGTCAAAAATCATGTAAAGGGGTACGTCTTTTTGCTCATATGTAGACGTTATAACTTTAACCGCTTCCCCCCTAAGTATTCTCTCAAAATAGTAACAAAAAAAACTGTGTGTGTCAGCTCCAACGCACGACTGGAGTTTACTCGATATCAATTGTTATAATTCGTTACTAGTTTTATTTGGAAATGCAGAGTTAGTGTATAAATGCAGTACAAAGCACTCCACGCTTTTACCACTATGACATTAATTTTCTCGTTAATCATCATTCGGTCGTAGAAAAAATCTTGTGTGTAATTAGATCGGAAAGCTCTTAGTCGCTTTCGATAATTTAATGGTAGTGTAAAGGATATTCCAAGGTCCAAGTGTATTGGCAAGAAATCATGGTATTTGTAGACAGTCTATACAAACTATTCTGCATAAAAATAACTTTTCAAGTTCAAAATCTTTAAGAATTGGCTGAGGATTATTTTGATAGACGATTACATCTTTGTGAAACAGTTACAGAGAAAATTAGGATGCAAAACAATTTCATAGATTTTTTTGGTATTCAGTGATGAAGCCTCATTTTGCTTGAACGGTTCTGATAACAAACATAATTGCCGGTACTCGTTAAATTGTAATCCGCACTGGTTTGAGGAGGTTTGTACACAGCCTTCCCAAAAAGTTAACCACAGAGAAAACGAAATGCATAATTTTTTCCAAAAATCCATTTTTCTTCATCCCTATACTCAACTAATACAACAATAATTTGAAGTTTGGTGATCATATAAAATATCTAGTTATGATTTAAGATTACAAGCTGACTTGGACAACTCACATTAACGACATGATTTGTAAAACTCATAAAAGTTCTAATCTGCTTTTTTAAATTACAATTTCAATATTTTTGTCAAATGTCTATTATAATTTCCGAGTAAAGTGAAACATTGCTATTATTGTTGGTGAGAGAAAAAAAAAGATTTGTCATTCGTCACTCGAAATACGTTGACATTTCATATAATTCAAGATGGCGACCGAACGCTGTCGTCAAAAACAAAAACATATATTTGGAATTATTACAGTTTCCTGTAAAATTGTCGTTACATTTCCGTAATTGGAAGGCATGTATAGTTGGTGATTATAGAGACATATTCAGTTCGGGATTAACTCTCGGACGATAACATATAAATTGTACTGATGAGGCGCAAATATGCCGAAACCGGTCTACAAGTTATGTTGTCCCTTCTAGTTGCAATCCAGAATGGTTGGTTTAAATCTTGTAGATTTACCAACCCCGTTTGACTTAAAAGTGTAATTCAATGTCTGTCGGGGCATGTAGCCCGGGAAGTAGTTGTTTCTTCTTCGTTTAACGGTAACTGTTTTTGAAAAATATTTTTCAAAACATTGTTGTAAAGCGTTAGAATAATATATTTTTATTATTCGATATTTATTCGACATTTGCTTTAAAATATGCAGAATAAAGTCTCATTCATCGTCCTAGAATATCATAACTTTCCCTCTATCCGTTTCAAAGATATTCCCATGGTAGGAAACTTTCAGCAACGCTGTATAAAAACTAAGGTTATTGTCGTTACGCCACGGTGAAAAAACAAACTGCTTAGATAGACGATTTTAACAGATTTTGTAAATTTTCCCGTATGAGTTCGTTCTCCTTTTCTAGTCTCCATGCTCTATGGTCTGACCAATTTGCTAATTCAACTTATAAACATCAAATAAATTCCATGACAACCTAAGTAGTTATAGCTTATAGGTATAGTAGCTGCTACATTACGCGGCTATTGCAAAGCAACTCAAGAAATGCATCCAAGTACACGGCATCCATAAGTTAATTGTTCTAGTTCCGTTAAAATTTTAAGATTTTCAATTTTCACTATGGCGTCGATTATCCAGATTGGTTCTGGTGAACTGCTGAACGCTCGAACAATTCCAGACCGTTATCCTGTTCATCACATTTATGATACCACCTTCTTTATTGATGGTTGTACGATGTTTTCAAAAATCGACTTAGTCAACACATTCCAGTTGTTGAAGAAGATATTCGAAAAAACGACACAACGAATTTCCATCTATGACGTTTGGACTTCGAACTGCTAGTCAAGCCCTTCAAAGGATTATGGATGAAGTTTTGCATGGTTCGGTCTTTTTCTTCGTGTACATGGACGACATTCTTGTTTTCTCACGTTCTAAACAAGAACATGAACGTCATCTTAGAATTATTTTTGAACGTCTTTCGAAGAAGTCATCAATCCACAGAAATGCATCTTTGGAGTTTCTAAGGCTACTTTTTTAGGTTACCTATACTTTTTCTTCTGCTGATATCCGTACTCTAGAAGAACAAGTTCAGACAATTAAATATTTTCCTCTACCAAAAACAGCAAACAGTCTTCGCCGTTTCATAGGAATGCTGAATTTTTATCGCAAATTTATACCTCATGCCTCTGAGTAAGAAACTCCTTTATATAACGGAATTAGCAATCCATTTCTCTTATTGGAAATTTCAAAACTCCGACACAAAGATTTTCTCATCGATCTGATTGGACTACTTCCTGCTCATTCTTTTCGATATTGCTTGACTGTTATCGATCGTTTTACTCGATGTCCCGAGGTTTATCCATTACAGAACATAAGTGCAGATACTGTGATTCACGCTCATTTGGATTGTTGGATATCTCGTTTTGGTTTTCCTCAAACTATAACCTCAGATCGTGGAGCACAATTTAAAAAATTTCATAAAATTTATTAGAATTCGACATAACCTCACCACCACAGGCTGGCATCCTGCTGCAAATGGTTTAGACGAACGTTTGCATCGTCACGTAAAAGCTGCAATAATGGCTCATTCTGACATCGACTGGGTTCATGTTTTGCCCCTCGTATTACTTGGAATTTGTTCAGCTTGTAAAGAAGATATAAAGGCTTCTTCCTCTGGAATGGTTTATGGAGAAACTCTACGTTCACCTTTTGAACAAGAATTTTGACGATTCAAGCAGCTTTCTCTAAAGCTCAAGAGAATTCATGTGTCACGCTTACCACCAGCTCCAGTATCAAGAGATTGTCAACCTGGCGTTTTTGTTTTCAAGGAACTTGCGAAATGCAGTTATGTTTTTTTAAAAGGAGAACCAATTCTAAAAGCATACATTGGTCCCTACGAAATCATTGATCGAGACGAAAAAACGATCAAGATACTCAAGATACATAATTAACCCACCAAAGTCTCTATCGATCGTGTGAAACCTGCATTTATTTTACGATGAAGTTATTACATCTGTTCCTGTTCCAACACCTGTTCATGTTCCAAAATCTGTTTTCATGCCTGTTGTTGAATCTGTACATGAAGAACACATTTCTGTTCCCGAATATACAACGCGGGCTTGGCAGAAGAGTTATATTTATGAAAACTGCATTTGGAGCCAAATTCCCTGCCAAGGGGGGTAGTGTGGCGGATTAGATTCTGAAATCGAAATGTATAAGTTTCCCAAAATCATAAAGAGTGATAAATTATTATTTTTCCAAATTCATTTGTGAAGGTGTTTACTCTCAATTGATCAGTATTGAATTATATGACGTATATTAAATCTGAATTCAACTTAAAAAATATATTCTTAACGTTCTCTTTTTTATAATTTGTCTGAAAATAAAATTGTGGAAATATATAAGAAAATGAGAATATTAAAAGAAACTCATCTAAAACAATATTAATTTTCTACAAACAATAATACATTTATTTTACGTAATTTGGTATTCCGGAGCAAACGGGAAGTGCGTCAAAATGTCCGGTATTATACCTACCACATACCGCAAAATTTTAAAATTTAACGAGATAAAATATGTTAAGACTGTTTCCGGATATAGACAGGTCAAACTAGAAAAATGTGTAAACAACAATGGAAAAGCGACGTTTAATAGGCTCAGGTAAGGGTGTTTAAAAAAATGTGTTTTACTACATAGTATTAGCACCGTACACTAACAAAGACTAGTAGTCCAACTCTTCGGCACGCCACTAAACGTTCCCTCCTTGCCCCGTCAACGAATTCGGAGCTGGCCAGGCCCAGAGCTAACTTTCGTCTGGGTTTCGTGTATACCAATTGTCCATAGATTCCGCTGAGAACATATTAAACCGGTTGTAGTTTCGTGTGTAGATTAATAGAAATTGGGTTATTGTGTCCTGCTGATGGTTGCAAGAGTAAAAGAGGATTAGATGTCTCTTTTTTGGATTTCCGAAGGATGAAGCTAGGTTAGAAATTAAAAATATGATCATAGTACACGCCTGTCTATTAAGTGTTTAATTTAAAAATAATTAATTACGAGGGTAAATGCGTTACAAACAGAATGAAATTTATATTTGGATGGAAGTTAACCATAAAATCATTAAAAGCTCTTTGGAATATTTTTAAAACAAATAACAAAAATATACATTTTTGTTGACCAGAAATCTTAATCGGGACTGCCTTGAAAATTTCATTGGTCAAATTAGAAATTGTTGTGGCAATTCTAGAAACCCAACACCCATACAATTTTGTAGTGCGTTTAAAAAATTGTTCCTCTGAAATATTTTAATGAAATCGAAGGTCCTAAATGCATGAACGATATTAATGAAGTTTTATTAGACATTAATACGTGTGATGTATACAGATTGCTAAATGTATTACCCTGTATAATAATTTTATATTTAATTAGACAATGTGTATTCCTTATCAGTTTTGGCACTAAACAAAAAGTAGTTCTTTTACTTAAATTATTAAATTCCTACAATAATTTTATGCGATACTTATATACCAACATATTATGGTCAATATGTTGCAATACGGACTCGGTAAAAGTTTTTACCTGTGACTATCGAAATCTTACTAACCCAGAAGGTAATGTAATAGTTTATGTTAGTGGGTATGTTTTGAAAAAATGCTTGAAAAAATTCTTGTCCAATTTGTGAAGAATTTAACCAACAAAACTTATTGGATAGAGGAGCCACGATTTTCACTAAATTGAAAGCCTATGTCCAGAAAGAAAATTTGCCTTTTCGAGGTTTGACAGTACCCCCTATCAATATTGTGCAAAATATAGTACAACTTGAAAATATATTTATGGGTAATTTTAATAAAATGGCTGGCAGAGATGGCATTGGAAAGAGATGTTTAAAAATGTACCTTTCAACCACCTCTGTACAAATTTTCCCAAAAGTTATATGTTATCGCTTTATACTAGATTACGTATTTATTTTACAATAAAATTTATGAATCGCGACCTTAAAAGCAACAAATCAAATAAGCCTGATATAAAGTTGTCAATATTAAAAAATTTGTAAAAATTTTCTGTTATGTTTATTAAATGATTATTCCTGCTACTTCTTGTTTTATTTCAGTCAAATATTTTGTAAACAATTCAGTACTAGTAAAACTTCTAGTGTAGTAGTTAATATTCGATGGCTACTTACCAAAAGAAAACATGTATTTAAAAAAAATTGTTTTCTAACAAGGTACGTTTTTACCGGCCCCCGTAACAAACACTCAATCTATATATCAATAACCTATGAATGTACGACGCACACTGGCGACAGCGGCTTTACTTTATAACACCGGCATCAAAGAACCAAAGGGTGAGTTGGAATACTAGTCTTTGTTAGTGTATGGTGGTATTAGCTAGTCTGGTTTTTGCAAAAACATGGAAAATATATGCAAAAATCCCATTTTTTTTTATTTTTGCGTTCATCTCGCTTTCTATTACTCATAGAAAAAATAGTTCGGTAAATGTAAATGTACTTCGGTAAATTCTATATCGATATAGTATGTACTTGAAATTGTTTATATAATATTTAGAAGTTCAAACAAAAACAGTACTTTTTTCTGATTTTTTTTTGTTCTGCTATAACTTTCGAAACAATTGTTATACACATACATGCAGGGTGATTTATTAGTGTGATAAAAATTGAAGTATGGTGATAGTACTCTTCGACAGTGATATAAAATACAGAGTGATCCATTCAAGATTACTGAGAAAATAATGTACTTGAGTTTTGACTCACCATGTATTTGATTTAATGAATATTAGCAAAATCATTCGTTTATAAATTTTGAAAATCATCAAAAATCTTCAGCTCAATAGATTATTATTCACTTACTCTCATCCAATTATACAGGACGGAATATTGGTTATAACTTTTCTAATACCCTGTGTAGCATATTACAACCTTATTGTAGTAAAGTGGAGGAGAAACGGATTTCGGTTTTACAGTAAAATATAGGGCGTTCCATTTAAAAACCATAACTTTGATCTGGCTTTGAGTTATGGAACACCCTGTAACATTGTCACTAATTTTGAAATATGAAGCTTGAAGCTGCCTAAAATTTTTATAATTAATGTTTTTTGTATATTTCAGGATAATAGACCTTCTGAGCTCTATCACACTAGTCCATTACCCTGTATATTAATGAGAATTTGTGGAAATGTTCTTGAAAATTAGCCGGGAACCACACGTCGCAGCTGCCAAAGCGCTATTAAAATTTGTTTAAATTTTTGCAAAACATTTTTGACACAATGTTATTAAAACAAATTTATATTAATCCCTTCACTTTGTTCTTCACTTGTTTCGATTCTTATTCAAAAATATTGCATAGTATCCAACCGGTACTCGCAAACTTAAAATAGTGGATGCTTCAAAAACATTTCTTTTGTTAAACAAGTTAATTACTAACTTATAGTATTTTCCCATGCTGGATCTACTCCAGTTGTTTAAATTAATGTATTTTTTTAAGAAATGCCAAATATTGACGTTTGAAAGTTTATCTCCAAATTTCTTTGGCGAAAAATATGATGACAATAGGGAAAATATTTTCTTTTTTTTTCACATACAAAGAATAATACAAAACCTTTCAAAAGGCTGTAACAAAATGAATTTGCTGGTAATAAAAATGTATATTATATTATCACGTCACATTATCAACAATATTATTGATAATTTGCCTGACTCAAAATATAAGACATCGGATTGTTAGATCTTTCATCCATTTAGGCACAAATTTGGGTTACTACATCGTTGGGTGCCAACGTTCGGTTGTTTAGCCTTAAGTTATATACAGTGTGTCGCATTTAAGATGAAGACGGGGGTGTTTTCGATGTTTGAAGAATTACAGATTCGGATTATTTGCAGTCATACAGGTTGAAGGGCCACATTTTTGGAAATAATCAACTGAAATCTGAACTTTAAACTTAGCCTACTACGATTTTACAAACCGGACCACTTCTCGATATTTTGCTTCGCGTTAGAGATATCGAAAAAATTATTTAAAAAAGTTGATCAGAATATTATGGTAACCCCTTTACCAAGTTTCATCACAAAATTCGCATTTTTCATTTTTTGGTCTATTCAAAATTATTACAAATTCATTTTAATGATAAGTGTACCGTGGAAAGTAAAATCATGATACAGTGTCATGTATTCAAATATTTTAGTAGAGTAAACATCACGTTCAAAGGAATAATTATTTTATTTATGATGGGAAAACAATTTTGATAATTGATTAAATCTAGGAAAAAGTATCAAACAATAATTTTCATAATAAACATAAATAAACATTTTGTTTAGCCACTCGTCTTAGTTCCGGGATGCTGATTTCTTGACAGGCCTGCCTTATTCTGGCACAATAAAGCTCATCTCCATTTTGGGCCTTGTTTTATAGACTTTCTTTTTTACCATGCCCCAAAAATATAATAAAAAATAAT
Organism: Lochmaea crataegi; assembly: GCA_947563755.1. Classification (NCBI taxonomy): domain Eukaryota; kingdom Metazoa; phylum Arthropoda; class Insecta; order Coleoptera; family Chrysomelidae; genus Lochmaea; species Lochmaea crataegi. The sequence continues at coordinate 12,170,089 of OX387428.1, forward strand.
CAAGTGGTGTAACATCGGAGCCTAGGTTCAAAATGATTAATTCTTCCTAACCAGCGCAGACAATTTTGGTTCAACCATTGACGAACAAGCCTTGAATTGTGGATGGATGCACCGTCTAGCTGCAAAAACATATCCTGTCGCACATTAAGAGGAAGATTTCCAATTGCATGCCAAAATTCCCCATCGAGGAAGTTAACAAAGATATCAGCATTCAATGATCCATTGAAGAAAAAAGGACCAATTATACGGTCTCCCAAAATCCCACACCAGACATTTACTTTATTTATTTATTTATAATCTTCTTCAGAAACCGTCCGTCATTTAAAAAAGTTACCAATAACAATAGTCTAATCTTTTCTTGTCATCACCTTCTTTCAATGTATGTAAGAAATTCGGTTTATAAGGCTTGATCTTGTGACGAACAAAACATCTTCTGATTTTATCCTTACTAATATTCAGTTGAGACGATGAATCTCGAAGGTTCATGCATGGATCTGCTCGATTTGCCGCCAATATATCGTTATCCTCAAGATGCGGATGTATTCGACGAGGATGATCATTCCGATTAACTTTAATAACACTGCCAGTTTCGTTGAAAAGAGCATTTACAGCAGATGCTTTTCCATGAGTAATGGTAGCTTGTTGGGGATGTCTCAAGTTAAACTCTGCAGCAACTTCTCTGATACTACGAGCATTATTACCATCGGATTATTTCAAACAACAAACAAAAAATGATAAAATTAAAAATGCGAATTTTGTGGTAAAATTGGTATGTGGGGTTAACATAATATTCTGAACAGCTTTTTTTAATAATTTTTTTCGATATCTCTAACGCGCAGCAAAATATCGAGAAGTGGTCCTGTTTGTGAAATCGTAGTAGGCTGAGTTTAAAATTAAATTCAGATTTCAGTTGATTATTCCAAAAAATGTGGCCCATGTATGACTCTATAAAAATCCAAATCTGTAATTGTTCAAACAGCGAAACTATGGGGGTGTCTTCATGGGACACACTGTATATTATGGTCAACTTGATTTTACTAATCCTTATGAATAAACGATAGTCATGGCCTGATGTTGATATTTACTAAAGACAGAAGGCCATACCTTCGTTAAATATTTTAAACCTTCAATTTCGGGTTATTACGTAAACAAACAAAGTTATCCTTTTTTCATTTAACCAACATATTTTTTTAAGTAAACTAAGTTTCATATACAACTACTTTTATGTGTAAAAAATAAAAAAAGTCAAGCAAACATGACTCTGTAATAAATTGAAATATATTATCCAATTGATTTCATATTATAGCACCAAATGATAATTATTCTTTAAACTAAAATCTTTTTAATAGTACATACAATAAGGACAGAACAAGTAATTCAAATTTCACATTCTAGAACAGCATGTATTGAACTAAGTCATTGATTTGTTATAAACTTAAAAAGTACATTTAAACGACGTATATTATTAATACTTTGTTTAACTTGAACTCATTGGTATTTGATATAAATTTCTGGAAACTTAAATAACGTTTTGGTAGCTGAAATGTTTTTAGATTCTCGCTTATCGTTTTATTTTTTTGTAATTCGAAAGTGAGTTGTTTTTTACACATTAACGGGCTTATGAATAGCATCCTCTTCATCTTGTTTTCTGTTTTCTGCTTTTTCAGAACCACTTTGCCAACCCGAATCCATGGTACCATCGCTATGACAACCTTGCCCTTGAGTTTCATCTTCTGTACTAGCATCTCCGTAAAGAAGTCCTGCGGTATTTCCTCCCAAATTTTGTATTAAAGCCGAAATATTTGAACCCAAATTTCTTCTTGTTTGCTGGTTAAGATTTAGGGTATTTGGTGGGACATTCTTGTTTCCTGAATTATAAGCAAAATTTACTTTGCTTTGATTATAGTAATTTTGATCATACGACAATCCGGATATTGTGTTAGTCAAATTACTTGTATTTTGATGATAACTTTCTTGTTCCGGAATTATTTCATATTGAGCATCTGGAGCTAGGTAATGGTCCAAAGAAGTGCCAGTAAACCCTCTGTGTTTAGGAGTTTGCTCACATGGCTTGTCTTGAAAATAACTACAACATTCATCGGGAGAAATTGTGTCATCTGTTGTCTCCGTTAAAGGTGTTTGAACACTGCTACATAAACTGTTTTGTGATATATCTTTAGGTAATAATTGTAGACAAGAATCAGTATTAAATTCTACATCGTTGGAATCAGGTAAAGGGAAAGGCATTCTACTTCTAACAGACATCTGTCTGTTACCCATTCTATGTGCTAAATAATCTTCATCTTCTGTCACCGTCGACGAAGAAATATTTTCTTGAAAAGTTTGTAATAATTGATTAGTGTTCACATCTTTGGGATCAGCTTTTTGTAAGGATATGAGTCTAGGTTTTTGTGCTTCCAACGCTTCATCGTACAACGAGGAGTCCTGACCATCATTCCTTACAGATATATTACAACAGCTGCTTACGTCGGCAAAATATACTTCAGATTCACTAGGTTCCGGTTTTTGAGGACTATTTTCTTGTTTCTGGAAAGCGGCATTTTCGACACCCTGTAGCCTTGGTAAAAATCTACAATTTTGATTTTCGTTAGGCTTAGATTCAGAAATACCGGATTCTTGATAACTGTGTTCGTTTTCTTTTTTCTCTTCATCTTGACTACTTTGATTAAACACTGTTTGTACATTGGTTCGTGTATTAGGCTGAACATTTGACTTAACGGAGGCCATATCTGTTCGTTTCTTTATTTTTCTAGCCGGTAATGTATGAGAGACCCTATCTATACAGCTAGAAGTATCAGTACTTTCATTGTTGTCATTTACTCGGTGAATCTCGGGTTCTGTTGTATTTTCATAATTATCTTTGTTATTGAAATGGGGTCTAGTGCGACGAATGCTTCTATTGAATTGACTATTTTCGTTCATCTGACAATGAGATTCATGACCATGAGAATGATGGTGGATGTGATGATACCTGGAAGAATTGAAAAATTCATGTATTATTAAATTTATTTTAAAAAAACATAGAATTATCGGTAATATACTAAACAACAAGGTTGATTACGCAGCAAATAAAAAACAACGTAAAACTTAGCTGTTATATTTATTTGAGATGTCTATTTATTCGAGAAAATCAATCAATAGAATCAGTTAATAAAAAATTCCAGACAGAAATATAACAAATATAATAACTTCGATGAAAAAAGCAAAATAAAAATATCTCTCCATTCAAAAACTTCCGTAATTTTTCTGTTAATGAAAAGGGCTCGTGCAATTGAAGTTTACAGTGGTACTGTACTGACAACGTAGGTTATTTGTGGTACTGACTTCCAGTGCTGTTACTACAGCCAGTGACAGAGATTTTTCAAAAAATAGTTAGCAATGAGGTGAACAAAGTTGGTCTTTTACTTTCATTCAAATAATAGGACTGTGGTGCCTCTATAGCCGGCGCCGGCTACTCAAAAACGAAAGGATGATAGCCGGCACCTAGGTACTATTTTGAAACAGATATCGAATATAATAGATTTAATACTATTCTAACGTCTTACAGAGTTTACGAAAAATATTTTCAACAAACTTTTTTTGAAATAATGACCGTTTAACTAAGAAGAAACAACTACTTCTCCGGCTATAAGCCTCGACAGACATTGAATTACACTTTTAAGTTAAACGAGGTCGGTATGATCTACAAGATTCAACCAACCATTCTGGTTTGCAATTACATCACTTGGAGACCGGTTTTGGCGCATTTGCGCCTCATCAGTATAAGGTAGCTATCCTCCGTCCGGAAGCTCTGAGAGCATAATCCCGGGCTGAAGACAACGCCGAAATCACTTCAATACATAGCCTCAAGTAAAGGAAATGTTAAAAACGTGATAACAGCGACATTCTCACCGCAAACCAAAATTCTGATTAACACAAACACCATCTGTTGCGCGGATTCAGTTCCCAGAGTTCAAGTTTTTCTCATAGCAATTCGTTAATGATAGATCAGTATCGTATCTTTCAGATACCTAACTTTATAATCTCCACACTTATCCTTTGAACCCAATGTGCGAAATTAAATGCACCTGCAGAAGCTATAGAAACCTATAGCGGTAGATTTACGTAATTCGGATTATCACTTACCGTCCAGGCGATTGCAAAGGCCTCCTAGCTGGAGAATTAGGATTGGAATATGGAGGTGGTGGGCCCCATACATATACTCCTCCAATAGGTGGGCGATTATCTAAAATACTATATGACCCAGTAGACCCTGTCATTTGTTCTTGTAAATTATTGTCTGTCCCTGTTCTGTTACTAAAGCCGTACTGACTGTCAGCACTACTTGCACCCTCTTGGTAAGTCATGGGACCATCCCTGAAATAAATCATTGCAGTTAGTTTGAACTTTATTTTGCAAATCCACTAACTGTAAATAAAATAACTTAATATTATATTAGAAAAAGTATACACTATTTTTTTATCTACAATAACCGCTTCTACCTCTAGAGCCAGGGAGGAGTTAGTTAGGAAACTGAAGACTAGTTAATTACAGATGGTAAAATGTCGTTGCCACTAGATCGTAAATATTGGTGTATTCTTTTATAGATTGTGGGACTACGTTGTGAGTGAAAAGAAGATTTTTCCGAAAGTAGTGTGGTAATTGGAGTATACACTATTATATCAAATAATAACATTTCACTTGCTACTGCAATAACAACAAGAATAAATTCTGAATAATCCTCAACCATCAGAACTCTACGACACAATCAAATCACAAATTAAAACCTTTGACCTGTATCTAATACACAAAAAATATCAGTAATTCTTATCAAAGCATATGATAGCTGATTCAAAATAAAAGGGGATTTTATCCTGATATTTCTATATTTACGCAAAAGTTTCAATTGTAAACTCATTTAATTCAATTTAACTACAAATAGTTACCTTCGGGAGTTATTCTGAGTAACATTACTTCTACTCCAAGGTAATCTTCTCCAGCTCCATCCGCTTAAGGGTCTGGCTCTTGAATGATTGTCTGGAATATTTGGGGTACCGTCTTCTGGATTAGGCGAGTAAAAATTACCTACACGACCTGGAGTCCAAAATCTACGGAACATTGAAAATAGGTTAAAAATATAAAACTTAAATGAATATTTTCTTGTTTTTATAAAAAAACAAATCAAGGAGTGGAATTACTATTCTTGAGGTAAGTTTAAACATTAAGTTCAAATTGGGTTGGTTTCAGAACGTCATAGATAGTTTTAACAGTGTGTCCATTAAGTGTATAAGTAAATTCATTATACACACGTGACTTTGACAGGTCGGCCATATTCTGCTTGAGGGCAACCAAATCGATTAGTTAGCGATGAATCATATTTGTTTTCGCATCTGCTTAGTTTCAAAATTTAATTTTCTGGTGTTATTTCCATAAAATTGTAGCAAATGGTGATACCAAGTGCCGGTACGATGAAAAGTTCGAATTATAGACAATATCTACCCTTACCTACGCCCTTTCGACCATAAAACTTTCTTTGCAACCTTATTTTGAACTACCCAATTTAGTAATAATGGATTTGGTGAACTATTTAATTTTAACTCATAGTTTTTACACTGGTGCACAGTTGAAAGTTCAGACTTGGGGATATTAGCTAAGCAAATTAATGATGATGTCATCTCGCTTCGTTAATTCCGAAAAAAATATACCTTATCCTCCTCTCCGCATTCCACGCTCTACAACACCACAAATCGATGGCATTTTAGATTCCTTTTCCGTCGACCGTGCGTTTTTGAGCTATATTAATGTACATCATTCATTAATGACCCCTATTAATGAACGAGTTTCTATTGATAAACGAATTTAGTATAGGCAACCAAATATACAATAATATTTTTTTAAAGCCGTAAAACTGACTAGTATAGAATACTTCTAGTTTTTGACCTATCGTTTACTATTCTACAAAGCCATAATAATTATTTGTGTTGAAACATCGAAAAAAGAATATAAGAAAAACGAAAAATTTCAAAATGTCATGATTTGTTTTTGACAGTATTGCTAATAGCCCTTATTAATACACTAGTTGGTTGAATAACTATTAGGAACTAATTGTTATTTTTTATCCGTTGTTTACCTGTAAACAATGAAAACTAAATAGTATGTGTGCCCTCCAGCACAATATAGCCGAACTGTCAGTGACATCATTCTGGAATGGACTATTAGCTAAATAAACAGTAATCATTCCAATTCCTCTTGAGGTTGTTGGTAGATCGACAGTGAGAATGGTTTTTTTTAAATTAAATTTATGTATGACAATTGATTGTAGTCCTGATTCGAAAATATGAAAAAAAAAAGAAGGTAATCATTAGGATTCTTTGATATGTGTTTATAGCAGAAATTGTAAGTAGGTAGGTATACCTACATATTATTTATTAGCAATTATATTTTCAGTTAAAAATTGAATATTAATATTAAATATAATCCCGTTTAAACCGAACGCCCTTTCAACAATTACGTAACATCAAATACAATATAGAGTTATGTTTGGTAAGTGTAGACAAAAATAATATTAATACCTTTCAGAGTTTTTTCAGGGGAAATACGATGAAGTAGCTGCACTTTATGTTTTACGTCAACTATACCAAAAATTACAAGTTTCTTAATATTTGCCGGTACCTATCGGAAGCGTTGCTAACGCCAAAAGCGAACGATAATAGTATATTAGAGTTGTAAGTAACCCATTACGCACGAAGAGAAAAAGTGCGTAAATTTCACGAGTGCGTAATGGGATTACAACTCGTGTAACATACTAGACTTTTTCTACGCCCATCTATTTTCTTCTATGAAATAAAGTTGTGAAATTGTTCCACCTTGATGTTGAATTTCGAAAAAGCATTGATTTGTCAGTTTTAAAATATAGTTGTCAAGAAATTGTGAAAAGACTAAAATTGGATTTATTGGCAAACCTTTGCGACTAAATATATATCAAAGGTTTTAACAAAAGTAAATCGCAATTATTTAAACTTTATTATAATAGTTGTTTATAACAATTGAACAATTATTGTAAGTCGTTGGTGCCTTATTACTTAACGGTGATAAACGGTTATCTATAACTGTAGTACTGCACGGTACATCAGAAGATGAATATTGATAATTGGTAATCGCTTCCGATATTCGTAAAGCGTTGTCATTTATATTTTTATGAGAGTGATTCTCATATCCTTCCGCCACTGTAGAAGATACTATAATTTTGTTACAAAAATTGACAGCATAAATGACATGACGTTTATTTCCATGTCATCCTAAGAAAACGCTACTTATTTTTTGAGAAATTGTATAATGTGTTGCCGACATTTAAGGGCATTACTCTTTTGATCTAAAATGTATTTCACTAATGCTTTTATGTTTTCCAATTGACTAAATTTATGTAAATAGTCCAAATAAAGTAGTACGTAGATAAAAATTTGATTGCAATTTGATTAAACAACGAAATTCAGTTTTCTTATCTAAACGCACGTGTTTGTCATGAGACCTCATTAAGTGCAAGGAATGTCAGTGCGATTTTTGACGTTTACGGAGATAGGCGTAGAAAAACATAATTTATGAACACGGCTTCCATTTGTATCAGCAAAAACGAACGCCGTGCAATATTTGCCTATACCTTGTTATTCGATCTTCAATAAAAAAATTTAATTCAGCCGGGATTGTTTCTTAATAATTTAATTTATTCTCTTAGATGAATTGTCCGTCATGTCCTTATATTTTTTTTCTTTCAAAAAATATAACATAGATTTGAAATTCAAAAGTTCTTAAGCTAAAAATAAAAACTAACCTATCTGTATTTAAATGATTATCCCATGGGTAGACTTGAGGTCCTGCAGGTATCGAAGGATATCTGCATTCCTCACAACAACTGCAATAAGTAGAAGGAGGAACTGGAGGTCCTCTTACTGAACTGTGATTACTGGAAGGTCCTGAATGTTGTTGATAAAATGATCGACATCGCAGCTCTAATTGTTCCCAATACATTTTCTTTTTCTCATGACTGAAAATTTCAAAATTGAAATTAAAAGTAATCTAGAAAACTATAGTGCTTTTCAAAATTGAGCATAAACCACGTTTTGTTAATCCAGTTTAAGAAAATGTGATCCAAAAGAAAAAATAAGTTGGTTTAATGATAACATCCCGACGAAGCCATTCCAATCATTTGCTTCGAAATGCTTCGAGCGCAAACAATTTTGGTTGAATAAATTATTGGATTTCGTTTTTCCTCGGAACAAGTTTTTCAAATCACTTCAAGAAATACATCTCCTACTCGCACGTCATAAAATGGTTAAGAGACATTTTGATGAACTAGCAAGTGATCGTCGTCTTGAAGGAAATAGAGAGAAAATTTTCCGCGTAAACGTATTTTATAAAATTTGTGATGTAACTATAAATCAAATAGACCAAAGATTTGAAGGAACGAACAAAGTTTCGCTTTCATAACAGGAAAATTATTAATAGCCACAGAAAATGAAATTTTGGAATCGGCAGAAGAAGTTTCCTTTACAAATGATAATGACTTTGCTTTGCAGATGTCATTAGGTACCTACTGCTCTTGTTCCTTACTCTACCCTTAACCGTAGCTACAGATGAGAGATAATTATTATTTTTTCAAGAAATTGGCAGAAATTCTAAATAGTGGGGGGGTGCCAGTTGGGAAAATAAGGTCTCGTCTCGGTTAGAACTTAAAAATCCAGAAAAAGAGTAGCATCGGACACCAAGTGAGATAGACATTGTGCTAGGAGAAGCTTAGAGTGAACCTACTATTAATTGTTTATGTTCGGTGATATCTCAGACTAGCATATTCGGCAGTATACGAACAAGGAAATAATCTGCCGATACCGAAGCTACTACGACCCAATGCCAATCCTACAACTTTTGCCTTTGATCTTCACCTCTATTCGCGATAACAAAAAAATCAATTGAGTGATTCATACTCAATTTTCCTGTACATTTGTTAATCTGTAAACAGTTTCCGAAAGTATGTGTATAATCAAGCTTAGTTAAAGGTACTGGTTTCATAATACTTCTTCTAATGTAATCGACTAGTCACAAGTCATCTGGATTTCAAAATCCAACCATTTATTATTTTATCGCCAAATAATAAGGTTTCAAAGATCCAGCTCACAATACTTTGTTCGATGTTTAATGAAATCATCAGTCATTAGTATCAATCTTATTATTTCAATCGAGTACCTTCTTTCGGAATATAAAACAAAAAACAATGTAGATGTTTCAACGTGCTATTTAAAAAAAATGTCCATAAATGAAAAATCCTTGCAGCCTATAAATTAGTATCTTTTGCGTAGATTAGGTCACATCAAACAGAGTTGGGTTGTCCATATTATTCTCGAAACGTAGTAATTATATACAGGGTATGCCCTGATCGATCGATGGGAAAAAAAGTCGGAACCGTATAGGTCAAACCAAAAGAATGTTAGTACTTCATATGAAATTTTTTAATACAGTTTTTTATTTTTATATTGTCTTTGGAACCCATCAAATTTATGTTATACATTCATTATCTAATATTGCCCCAGTTTTATTGTTCTTAGGGAAACTTATGTTTTTACTTTATTATAATATTTCTTCATTTGCGGGGACAAACTGTAAAGACAAAATTGAAAAGAATCTCAAATAATAATAAAGTACAATTAGGCATATTAGGAGCCAATAAATTTAAGTTCCTTTTTTCGAGTTTTGTGTAAAATTTGTTAGAAGCAGAAGAGAGAATAAAGGGGAACTCTTTATCACCACGAATAAGCTTCCAGATAATTGAAGAGTGCTTTTCTTTGACATTTGGCTGTACATTTGGAGTTTAAGAAACATAATATTAAATTAAAAAAAAAATAACAGACAGTCCACTTTAAGATCAGACACATTTCCGAGAAACTTTGGTGTGCCATTACAGACTTGCTGTTCCCCATACAGTAACCTAACGATAAAAACTATTAGGAAATGTAATTGATTATCTTACCTTAGTAATTGGTAGACTAGCATACAAGAAAAAATACAAACTAATATTCCACTAACGGACAATCCAAACATGGCTCTAAGACATGAATATAGGGCACCATGAATTACTTCACAGTCAGGAGTTGAGTCGAAAACGTACCGCATACCTGAAATAAATCAATCGATATTATGAATTTAACAGAAATTTTAATTAAATTCTTTTACATGCATGTTTTGGTGTAGGTACTTACCTTCATCAGCTACAGCATGGGCTTCTAATAATACGGAATAACAGGTACAAGTTCTAGTTTTTTGAGTATAAACGCATTCTCTTAAAGTCTGTAACCGATTCATATGAATAACAGTAGTTGTAATAGTGACCAATACACACGTTAAGGCACATACTAGACAGCAAAGCCCACATACTTTTATCTAAAACAGAGAAAAGTCTTAAAATATGTTAATAGGTAGAGTTTGTACAAAAGCAATGCAGTTGCGACGAACAAACACGTTGATCTTTGACAAACTTTACCTACTTGTTTTCATTGCAACTATTTAATTTAATATACCGCTTTCAATTTATTCGATTGTGTGATGAATTTTGTGAGTTTCACGATTCGAATATTTCTCGAATAATACTTTATAAATTGAATAATATATATTTGAATTCCAAATTAATAGATAATTATCAATACTAATATTATAAAATAAAATCAATAAATAACAAATTCCACAACAAAAATATAACTTATATTACTCCAATGGCTTCACAAATTATATTTGATTCGTCAGGATGGAGAAATTAAAATAATTGAACAAACTGCTATATTAAATGATTATATACACAATATGATTGATAAAATGATAGAAACAAAAATATGTAAAATATTTTTCCACGACTATTTCACTAGAGTAAATTGATAACTGACAAAATTTGAAGGTTTTGAACTGGGAATTTTTTGTCTTGTCGCGGCAATTTTTTGACGTTTAATATATCAAATCTATGTGTATAAAATTCTATCACCCTGTGATAAAATTCAATATAAAATCTTTGTTAGTGGTTTCTAAGGAAACTAAGTTGTTTATTTATTTATTTAACAGTCTAAAAATTATTAAAACTGTTTCAAAAATTTAAATAAGTATTATTAACATGAATAATACAAGATTTGGAAATAATTCAATAAATGAAATAGAGAGTACAATTAAGCAAAGTATACCGCGAAATACAATGAAGACAAAAAAGTCTGCGTGGGAACAGTTTAGAATGTTTCTGGACGCACGTAATTATACGTTAGAAAAGGATACTTCTGAACAAGTTATAGCAAAAATTCTTGAAGATTATGATGCAAAACAATCCCCAAAATAATGCTACAACGTACAATTATAATAATTGTACTTTTTACATAAATAAGTAATTTTTTTTTTTCATAATGTTATTATTTTTTTGGCTTTGTATAATTGAAGTTTGCAATAAATAAAACGTTTAAACATATGATTTTTTAGTTTTTCTCTCGTGAAATAGTCATGTCGAATACCACTCAATTGAAAATTTTGTAAGGTAAAATTTTTCTCTTGTCGTATTCAAGTTTGTTGCTTTTAGGTAATTTTGCTCATGACATTTAATCCAAAACCACTCGCCTGAAGGCTCGTGGTTTTGTTAAAAATGTCATTCGCAAAATTGCCAAGCAACAAACTTTCATGACAATCGAAAAATTTTGCCGACAAAATTTTCACTCTCGTGGTATTATATATGACAAAATGAAGCATAACGCATTCCGTACCCTCAGAAATATTCGATCTTCTTTAACAAATGCTAAATAGAAATCAAGAAATCAAGTGATATAAGATCAAACGTTCTCATTGCAGTTTATATCGGTGAAATTCAAAGAAATCTTGGGATAAGATACAAATAAATTTCCAGCTAAGCTAAATTATGCAACAGACTTAATTTAATCAAATCATCTCCACATATTAAATTTTTTCTCCATTTTACATAGTTGTCAAAATTGTCACACACCTAATTTCTCAATTTCACATTAGAATTTAAGAAAAATGTTCAATATGCTCTTATAAAATGAAACGATAGATACTATTCATTATCCGCTGTACATTGTATTTTAGATAGATGTATACCTACTATCTAATATCTTAGATATTAAAATAGCTTAATATAGCATATCCTAGGTTACATATAAAAATATGGTAAATACCTTAGTTACTACTTTATTTATATCAGTTTATATAATTTACTCCTGACGATACAAATGTTATTTGTGAAACCGGTCGAGTTATATAATATGTTCAATTTTTGTTACAGAATTCGTTATTTATCAATTTTATTGGATAATTATAAATAGAATCCACGTAGTAAACGTTGAATCAATTGATTTATACTTCCTATAGAGGAAAGATGGGTATGTATGTATGTATGTTTATAATAGATTCACTCAAAAACTACTCTACCGAGTTTGAAAATATTTCACCGATAGAAATCTTCATTATCAGCGGGTAGCATAGGCTATATTTCATTTTTTTTAAACTCAGAGATCCCTTCGAAAATTACAATAATGTAACCAGAGGTATAAGATAAATTTGCCTATAAAAGCCTTTATATGACGTGAGCAGCGAAAACGATTGATGGTTGAAATAAATAATGTACCTACTAGGTATATGTTCATAGTACCTACTCATAATTATCAAAGTTAATACCACGAGTGCTTCAAATTTTATCAAATTTTATCGAAAACTTGTTTATTTGGCAAAAATATGAAAACAAGCCGATTGATAAAATCACGAGTCCGTCAGGACGAGTGATTTTATCTAAATTCGGTTTGTTTGAATGTTTTTGCCTCAAATAAACAAGTTTGAGTGATGAAAATAAAAAATTATGTGATAAAATTTGAAGAACGAGTTGTATTTGGGAAGATTATTTTTTTCAAAATTTTGACGTTTCAATGTAAACAAGGTATTATCGATGAGGAAGCAGTTTTATCAGTATAATACCGAATGATTGGCTAGAATAATGTATTGCTATTGGTTAAAACCACCAAAATGTCAGATTTTGACAAGTGAAAAAAATAATCAAAGGTAATACCACGAGTGCTTCAAATTTTATCGATAATTTTTTCTTTTCCAGGAAAACTTGTTTATTTGGCAAAAATATGAAAACTAACCGAATTTAGATAAAATCACTCGTCCTAACGGACTCGTGATTTTATCAATCGGTTTGTTTTCATATTTTTGCCAAATAAACAAGTTTGAGTGATGAAAATAAAAAATTATGTGATAAAATTTGAAGAGTTGTATTTGGGAAGATTATTTTTTTCAACAATTTGAAAGGATTTTGCTTTATTTTTTCATTTTATTATTTTATTGAATTCAAAGAATACATAAGCTAACTGGAAATATAATCAACTTTTTGAACAAGAGAAAAAATTAATTATTTGAAAAATGTTTGTGTTCATTTTTCAATAAACTTCGAAGCACTTTTAGTTGTCAATAATGACAAATTCAAAGTAAAATTTTGACGTTTCAATGTAAACAAGGTATTATCGATGATGAAGCAGTTTTATCCGTATAATACCGAATGATTGGCTAGAATAATGTATTGCTATTGGTTAAAACCACCAAAATGTCAGATTTTGACAAGTGAAAAAAATAATCGACAAAAAACTCCGCGAGTCTATATGTGTTACTATTATAGTCTTAGACAAGGTAAGAGAGCCTAATCTAAGATTAAAGTTAAGTCACAACATGTCGATTTCAATTATTTAAGAGCCATCAACGTGACAGTTCGTAACCCGACAAATGGTAACGGACAATTCGTAACGGGGACAATTCGTAACAACAGAAGTTCGTAACGGTATAATTTAATTCGTAACTCCAACATTTAGTTTTTTTAGCGAGTTTAGCATTACTGGATTTAGACAAAAATACATTGAAAATTGTAGTATTTTTTTCAAGACCACTTTTTTCATATATTTTTGTTAATATGACAACGAAAAATCATTTACTTTGTTTTTAATTTCTCATCCGGAATTATCACTAAAACTAAGACAGAATGATGATGAAAAAAATTAAAACCACTTCGATAATAATACCACTATTTTTAGCATCCATTTTTGTCCAAGTCCAGTACCTAATGCTAAACTTTCTAAAAAAGAACTAAATGTTGGCGTTACGAATTATACCGTTACGAACCTCTGGTTACGAATTGTCGATGCTACGAATTGTCCTCGTTACGAATTATCGACGTTACGAATTTTCCGTTACCATTTATGGGGTTACGAACTGTCGCGTTACGATATGTCATGGATTCACACCAAATAAACAGGGGTCATGAGACACCTCATTTGAAAGGTCTTCAAATCGCTTTTCCAGCGAGTGGGCATCACCAAGTTAAGCAGGGCTATATATATACAGGGTGTTTCAAAAAAAGCTGACCCGACTCTAGGATAGGTAGAAAACTGGAAAATAATTGGGGTTTGCTCAGTAAAAAATTTTCGTAGTGCCATCCATATTCAAGATAAAGGGCATTGAAGAAAAAAAATGTATACACATTTTTTACGATTATGCCGAAGCTACTGGCAACATTGTAATGAGATTTTATACGAATATGTTTTGGAAGCTGATACATCCCATGAATAAGTTTTTGTATCTGACTCTCATAGAGGGCGCTAGTTACACGGTTCGTACCAACATAACTTTTTAAGGTAAGATTTATTAATCAAAATTTCAAGTCAACTTAAACATCATTTATAAAAATAATGTATAAAAATATTCATACTACATCAACAAAATGTCAGTATTGGGCGACAGCTTCAAATCCAAAATGATGAATTGATGAAACATGATTTAAATATTGTCGAATTGTATAAATTAATAAAAATGTTGTACCAATAACACGTAGTCCATGAAATCCTGTTACTATAAAAAAAGAAGATCCATAAACTGAATCCGAAATAGCAAATAGAGCTTCAATATATTCATAACCTTAATAGTAAAATAAATTCCAAGAATTACTGTTAACATTAATCCTTGAAAACCTTGTGAATAATTATTTTCTATTAATCTATGATGTGCTCAAGTAACAGTTAATCCTGAAGTTAATAAAATTAATGTATTTAGAAAGGAATTTCAATTGGATTAAATACTTGAATTCCTTTTGGGGGTCAAAGTATTCCTAGTTCACTAGGTTTTTACAGTAAAAAGGTACTCTTGGTAAAACTCGATACTGTGTACCGTTCTCGGAATATTTTGATTTGAAAATTATGAAGTACAGTATTCGCCACCTAACTTGATGTCCTAAATGCTTTCTAGGGAGCTATTGACGCCACCCATCCGATAACTGTAAACAGTGCCGTGCAAGTTCTGAGGATACGCTTTCTGTTACAAATTAACACAACTTGTACAATTAATAAAGTAAAGTCCGTCCGGAAATATATGATCCTAACTTAATAAATAATATTTAATTCTTTGTTATAATTATTGGTATATTGATTTTAATAGACACGGATCTGCTTTATACCTGAATTCTGAGTACATAAATAATATTTTATCTAATTGAAGATTATAAAGTTAGGATCTTAAATTTTTCGGACGGACTATAATTAAAATTTGTTAGAAACTAAATAATTTCTTCCAGGTAGTAATGAGAATAAAAGAAACACAAGATAATGGGAAATTATTTAAGCTAGGTATATTTCTAAGAATAGGAACAGTTTTTATCTTTACGAAGAATCTGACTCACTGCCGCTACTGGAATCACTTTCATCTAGAGTAATCACAAGAGGGTTGACGTCATAAAACATATCCGTTTGAAGTTCTCTATCAAAATATGAGTCTTCAATTGTTATGACATGGTCACACTTGTGATGGCTTGCTAGCTAGCTGGCTTACCTGTTGCCTGGGATGTTTTAATTTTCACGTTTATTAAGGTATCTTCATCACTTTTCAATGTCTTAAAATAATTAAACACTCTATATATCACTTGACGAGTTTGTCCTTCATTTACGATTTTCTTCATTAACGGCTGACATTTTTACAAACACTTTATTGTACAAAACAGAAACAATAGCTGTGTGACGCTACGCTACTGAAAATCTTAACACCTGATAAGGTTCAATGCAATTGGCGTTTGTCAAAATTTTACCACCAATAGCAGCCGAGTAGGCAGGGCACTATTACTCTGTCTCTCTTAGTTGGTAATTTCTGGGACATCAAGTTAGCTGGCGAATACTGTAATAACCGATGCTGGTATAAAATGATGATAAAGTTATTTATTACTATTATTATTAATTAGTGTGCATTATGTGAATTAAAAATTTTTTGTCACGTAAATAAGATCTCATCGATAAAACGGATAGGTACATGTTAAGAAATTGAGATTGAGGGCTTTCCTTTCTTGTAACGTTTCACAAAAATCCGTTCTAATCTTCTTCATTTTCTCTAAGCTTGCCATGGAAAACTGTCATTTATTGATAGTTATGAGGATAAGTCAACAATAATTAGATTTTTGAATCCTTGTTATTTGTAAAATTAGATATTGTTAATCAAAATGTACCCAAATGTTGAATACACGGACATGTTATTAACCTTAGGCGAGTGTTTAGGAAACTCTAGTGCAGCTGTTACGCATTATGAAGAAAAGTTTCCTAGAAGAAACTTACCAAGTAAAAATACATTTAGAGCGATTGAACGACGTTGTCGAGAAACTGGGAATGTGGAACCAAAATAAAATAAATTCTTGTAGGCCTAGAACAACAAGAACCATTAATCAATAAAATATTATTTTAAATTTAGTTGATCAAGATTCAACAGTTAGCGTAAGGAATATGGCAAGACAAACAAATTCGTCTTCTTCAAGTACTTGGAGGATACTTAAAGAGCAGCAGCTAGATCCTTATCATTACAGACAAGTCCAAGAACTCTTGCCAGACGATCTACCGGTTATAGAGGATGTTTGTCAAACATTACAAGAAAGAACAGGCCTCAATCCAAATGTGCTTAAATGTATTCTTTTTACGGACGAGGCCACCATTACGCGACAAGGTATGTTTAACTCCCATGATGCACACTAGGTACTGGTGTGATGAGAATCCACAAGTCAAAAGGGTATAATATCACATTACCAACACTCATTTAAAGTTAATGTTTTGGCAGCAACTTTAGGTAACAAATTAATCGGTTATCACATTTTTCCTGGAAATTTAAATGGTGATATGTACTTGGATTTTTTAAACAATCACTTATTCGAGATTTAACGCTAAACGAGCTCTATTTTTTATGCACGATGGAGCTCCACCGCACTTTGATAGAAGGTGTCGTAATTGGTTGAGTAACCATTTTCCGAATCGATGGATTGGTAGAGGTGCAGAAGCTCCGATTCATTGGCCTCCTCGGTCATACGATTTTAATCCTTTGGACTATACAGTTTGGTCGTATCTTAAGGAAAAAGTCGATGCTACAGAGGTAAATACACGTCAAGGATTGGAAGACAGAATTCAACGTCACTTTAATGAGCTCATGGCTGATCCCCAACCGTTTTATAAGATTGATGGATTCTTTGGAAAAAAAGATAGACTTGTGTATTCGTGAAAACGGAGGACGTTTTGAACACTTACTTTAATTGAATTTTATTTTATGTTCTTAGTCTTTATTTTAATTTTCTTCTTGTGATTTTTTGTTTAATTAATAACTTTATCATTACTTTATACCAGCTTCGGTTATATCTTCATAATTTTCAAATCAAAATATTGTAAACGGTACACAATATCGAGTTTTACGAAGAGTATCTTTTTGGTGTGAAATTTAATGAGTAAGTTCATTTGAAATTTTGATTAATGAATCTAACCTTAAAAAAGTTATGTTCAATACTACTTGGTACGGTTACACGGTACGGTTACACGGTTCGTAAGTAACTAGCGCCCTCTATGAGAGTCAGATATAATAACAAATTCATGGGATGTATAGGCTTCCCAAACATATTCGTATAAAATTTCTTTACATTATTGCCAGTAGTTTCGGCAAAATCGTAAAAAATGTGTAAGTATGAATTTTTATTCTTCAACGCCTTTTATCTTGAATTCGGATAGCGTTACGAAGATTTTTTATTGAGCAGACTCCAATTATTTTTCAGTTTTCTACCTATCCTAGAGACGGGATCACCTTTTTTTGAAATAAAATATGAAACAACTCATTATTAAATTGAATTTTAATTGAGATATTTTATATATCGGATCCTTTTAACACTTATACTATAAAGTTTCTTAAAGATTTACTTCAATAGTCGCAAGATTAATAGGTGTGCAAATGATAAATTATAGTTGCAGCTCTCCTTTCAGAGTGGACATATACTCCCATAAATCAAGGGATACAAGTTTGAAATGAAGCATGGACACTGTACCTTTTATAACTGGTGTTAATTTCGTCAAAATGAAATAAACACTCTCCAACCAAGAAACCAGTCACGCCCAATTTTTTGTGTACTATTGGTTGCATAACTTAGTACTCAACGAAGGAAATACATTATTCGTTAGAAGAAATATGAATTGTAACTCACCAAATAACTATATCTGTTTTTTCTTCTTGCTAGACTCATCACACAAATTCCCGTTAGTATTAGCTGAAAAAAAACATGTACTTATACATTTTCGGTAGTTATGGTTATTTTAATTTTTTCTCCAAAGTATTCTGATATTTCAAAGGGTTTAGGAAAGAAACCATTTAACTACTGCTTTTACCACCAAAACTAATTTTTATGAAATATCTTACCATAGTTGCAGGCACAAACGTTGGTATCGTTTCAAAATAGCCAAGAGTCGAAGTGTACGATCTAAGTAAAAAATATACAGCCAAAAATAAAGCTCCAAGAATTGTGGCAAGACCTCCGCAAGCGCAGCACCAAAACACATATTTTCGAATACCTCCTCCGCTATGGCTAGCTGAAAATAATCCATGAAAAATTAGAGAGTACAAAAAAAGATAAATAAATTGTAATAAAACAAATAAATAATAAATTCCACATTGCATAAGACAACTTCAGGAAAAGGGGAAATTTTTGTAACAATGTTACGGAAACGTTCAGATAAAGAGTTCTCCAAATTTATTTGTTCATCGACAAACTTCCTATACATATAGTTGTTGCATATTCACTAGATGGCGTTTTATATTTGAAAAAAAATCAAATATTTTGTTGCGTTTGTGTGTATTTAGGTTAGGTTTGTGGCGAGTGTAAATTTGGTATAAATATCACTTGTATCATATTTTATGTTAAGTTTTTGGATTGATTTTTCAGAATTTAACTTGTTGATCGCTTTGTCTATAAAGTTTCCATAAATTTTTAATGACAATATTAGTCTCTCGTTGGGTGCCGGCACATGAGGGGATCGCAGGTAATGAAATGGCGGACCAGTTAGCTAAAGAAGGCTCTAAAGGAGACTTCATAGGTCCGGAACCGTTTTGTGGAATCACAAAAGATTGCATAAGAGGGGAAATCGGGAACTGGCTAGATAGGGAACACCAATTCAAATGGAGGGTGACACAAGGGCACCTTCATACCAAGAGTTTACTGAACAAGGTAGACAAGGAACTCTCAACCAGGCTACTGAGACTGGGTAAGAGACATTTGAAGACAGTTACCGACCTGGTGACTGGACACTGCACCTTGAGGAAACATCTGTACAAAATGGGCAAAGTTAGTGAACCTATGTGCAGAAAATGTGAACTTGATGATGAAACACCTACCCACATACTATGCTTCTGTGAGGACTTACAAGAACTTAGACGGAAGCACTTTGGAGAGGAATTTATACAACCATCACAACTACTGAAAATCCCTCTAGTCAAACTAGTGGCCTTTATAGAAGACACGAAGCTTCTGGAATGGAAGTAGATAACATGGGAAATGGTACAAAGATTCAGTTCAAGTACGTGGGCTGATGAGCACAACCCAAATATATGAATGAATGAATGAATAGTCTCTCGTTTTTGTTATTGGTTTTGATCTTGTTGATTCCATGTTGGTCTTGCTACTGTATGTAAGATATTGTTCTTGGTCTTGCAAAATCGAAATTCTTACGTTCAATATAAAAGATTATTCTTTTTATTATTTCTGGGAAATTAAACCACACTTTTTATATTTCTATTTCGTTTTGGTAGCGTACCGTTATCAACAGTAATTGAATATTTAAAAAGTTAAGTCCCAATCTGATACTTACAAAAAATTCGACAACTAGACAATCAATGGACGTGTTCAGCTAGGCTCAACGGTTAAAAACATACACACAATAACCTAATCCAACACTTTTACAGCAAAATAAATATTTTTGGAATTTCAATTCTTTACGTTAGGTTAGGTTGGAGCGAGGGGGGTCGCGCAGCAAAAAATCTGACCATTATGTTATGGCCGTTATGTTAGGGCCGTTATGTTAGGGCCGTTATGTTATGTTATGTTATGTTATGGAATCACAAACATACATCTCATATTTCAGTAATATAGACCTATCCCAAGTAACACATGAAAACCTCTTATTGCGTTTGAAGCTTTATAAAAGATATATTCAGGCAACTTATGAAGCTTAATGGCTATATCGAAACTTTATTAGACACTGAATTGCTTATAAAGAGATTTGGTGAAATAACATTGTTGAGAAAAAGGTCTCAGCGCTTATATACGAGACTACTTTATTAAGGCATCTTATATATCCATTTAACACTATATAAAAGGTTCAATGGTAACTTTTATGAAGCTACAAATTAGGCGCTCTTATAAGTGCCGAATAAGCCTTTTTATAATATTAACGCAACTATTTCACAGCTTCGCTACTTCTCTATATGTGCTATATAATATTGAGTTAAAATACTTTTAAAGCAGAATTTCACAGCGATATAGTTGTTTACGCTAAATGCCATTCATGACAGTCCTAATACAGTATATTTATAAAGGATTCATACTTATATAATAGACGTGTTTGATGAAACATTTACACAACGAAAATACCGTTTTAGAGCATCTAAGCTGGAGCCTTCCACCTTAATAGACCTTCTATATGGTTGAACAAATCTGCTTTCCATAACCTATATGAAATCGTTCAGTCAAATTGTTCTACTTGAGTGGATCTCAACATACGGTTATTTATTGTGCAAGTCGTAACCCTAAGATATGGATACTTATTGGAAGAAAGTGAAGCGAAGTGGGAATTTCAGAAGAAAAGTTAATCTGAAACTTCAGAAGATTCTCGAAAAATCTAAAACCACTAATCAATCCATCATCGAAGAAAGCGTCATCAGTCCTAGGCAAGAAACTCCAATAAATATTACCGATACAATTACTGTAATATCTAACGCTGATTCTGAAGAGGTACTGCATAACCAGGACATCGAACAGGAGGAAGAAATAAACTTTCCAGAAATCGATGTAAACCAACAATTAGCATTGGAATTGCTTGACAAAATAATTGATCTTCGTAATGAATTCAGAGAGTGGGCAATTACTTATGGCATAAGTCATATGGCATTAAAAGACTTACTGCGGATATTGAATAATCGTCTCCCGAATCAACTTTTGCCAACTGATCCCAGGACATTATTGAAAACTCCCAGGAATATCATTCTTGAGAATGTCGGTGTCAACGGTAATTATTGGCATCAGGGTTTGGAATTATGTTTGAAAAAAATGTTTGGCTAATGTTAGAGATATTCCTCACACTTTAGCTATAAATATCGATGGATTGCCAATTTATAAGAGCTCTAGAAAAGAATTTTGGCCTATTTTATTCAATATTTATGAACTTCCACTAATTAAACCTATGGTTATTGGAATATACTATGGATGTGGAAAACCCACTGATATCAATAAGTTTTTACAACCTTTCGTAACAGAAACATTGTCGCTTTTGCGAAATGGAGTTTCTTTGAATATTAGAGGAAGAGAATACATATTCATCAAAATAAGAAGCTTTATATGCGATTCCCCCGCACGGGCATTCATCAAAGGTGAGTTTGTATTCATATGTCTACTTCAGAATTCACAGAATTCATTCCATATTTCATTTCAATATGAGATTTTCTGGGAAAAAACGTTGTTATGAGAATATCGTCTGGGCCGTGATACATAATAATTGTTAATTTTTAGGAGTTGTCAATTTCAATTCCAAACAAGGTTGTCAGAAGTGCACAATAACTGGAGAATATTCATATATCTCTCATTGTACCTATTTTCCTAGAAGACACTGTGATAAGCGAACAGATGGAGAATTCAGGAGTTTGCAGTATCCAAGCCATTGTAAGGTTAATACACCCCTTACACAGTTACCTATTGATATGGTAGAAGATTCAGTGATAAGTTTGTCTGCCCTCATTTTGGGCCTATATAATTTTCCTTTTTTTTTCCACATTCTTTGTTATACTTTAACAGTATGCTCAATGCATTTCTCCCAATCATCAGCATTTACTGTACTCAGTGCCTCATAGTATAGCTTTTTTCTAGGCGCTATCTTTAAATTACCTTGTATTTCACCAGTTTGTAGCGCATAAAACCGCTGTTTATGGTGAGAGTGAAAAAAAGTGAAGAAGCGTTAAAAAAGTAGGTACCATAACGTCAACTTTATTTCACGCTTTCCGTAAGCCAATATAGTTGATTAGTGCAATTCGTCCACACCTTTACCGCAAAAAAAATCAACTTTAACAGCATTTATGAACTGTAACTGATTTGACGTTAGTTTTTATCAATAATTCGACTTGTTTTACATAATTTAGTAGTTGTTCCTATTATTTTTATTATTATTATTATGGATAGTGAAGATTACGAGTTTGAAAAAATATGTACCTACTCCCGAAAAAATCATAGAAACGGCAAATGTGGCCACATTATGTGGCAAATTATGTTAAAGAATATGACACTTTTATGAAATGGCGGAACCAGAACAATATTCATAGCTTTACAGAGCGGGTACTATTAGCTTTTTTTGAAGGAAGTTTTAGAAAATTCAGGTCTTCTACTTTATGGTCCAGCTAAACTAAAAGCAACCTTAATTATTAATGAAAACTAATAGCATTTTTTAAAGGAGTCGGTTGAGTACAAACCTAAGAAATCCAATACATTTTCAAGGGAGGAATTGAACAAGTTTTTGTTGAATGCTGACGACAAATATTTAATGTTTAAGGTAAAAATTTTAAATAGTTAATTTGTGTTTTGCTTACTTTATTTTTATAAATTTGTAGTTGTAGGAAACGTTAGTACTGAGAATAGCTGGAGGTTGTCGAAGAGAAGAGTTGTATAAAATGAAAATTGATGACATTGAAAATAAGGAGGAATTTCTAATCAAAACGATTCGAGATTTAAAAACTCATTCAAGTCAGCGTTTCACGGTTATTGGAAAATCCAGTACAAACATTAATTATCTATTATTTATTTAGTACATTTATATCAAAAGTATTTTCCATTTCTTTTTAAATAGAAATGGCAAATGTACAAAACAAGAAGTTGGTATAAACAATTTTTCGAAAATTCCATCGCTAATTTCGCAATATTCAAGTTTACCGCATCCAGAAGAATATACAGGTCATACTTTTCGAAGTACTTCGGCATTTCTTCTAGTTGATTCGGGTGAGACTTCAATACTCTTGAAGAATTACAAAGTGGATTTAGAAAAGGTAGAAGCATCCAAGACCACATATTTACGGTGAAACAGATAATCAATAAGTCCTCACAACTAGAAAAAGAGGTATAAGTATATAGGATTTATAAAAGCTTTTGATAAAGTTCCAAGAGAAAAGTTATGGAAAATACTAGAAGGAAGAGGAGTCAACTAGAAAATAATAGACATAATTAAAAACATCTACAAAAATAACAGAAATTGTGTTTATACAAAAATAGAACATCAGAACCATTTTCAACATAAGAGGGATTAAGGCAAGGAGGGGAACTAGTCCATTAATATTTACAATTTTCATTGATGAAATAATTAAAAAATCGTCAACCAAAATGGCAAAACTACTCGTGGGAAATAGACAATTAATCAGAGTGGATATATCAGAAGCAGCTTTTGCAGATGATTTAATAATTATGGCAGGGAAAGAAAAAAATTTACAAAATACTTAATATGGAAATCTGGAACTCGGTATGTAAAGAATTTGGAATGACGGCCAATCAAAGTAAAACCAAAGTTATGGTTATAGAGTAGAAACGAAAACAGTTAAACATAAAATTAGACGGAATAAAAATTGAACAAGTGAGAAGATATAAATACTTGAGAGTAGAAATAGAAGAAAATGGAACGGATGAAGAAGAAATTAACAATAGAGTACAAAAACGATGAAACTTTACCACACGATGAATTCGACTTTTATAAATAAAAAAGAAATTTCCAAGAAAACAAATATAAATGAATTTAAAATAATCTACCGTCCAATATCAACATTCGGGTGTGAAACTTGGGTATTAACAAAAAGACGAAAGGGTAACTTGCAAGCTGTTGCGATGAAGTATCTTAGACGAGTTGAAGGAGTCACAAAGGAAGATAAATTAAGAAATACGAAAATAAGAGAAGACCTTGACATAGAATCAACACTTAAATTTATTGAAAAGAGACAATTGAGCTGGTGGGGACATTTACACAGAATGAACGACTCAATACCATTTAAAAAAGTATGGCAATCAAAAATACAAAAAAGAACGAAAATGGGGAGACCAAAACAAACAGGAGATGGAGTAATGTTAAGCATACTGCAAGACAAAGGGAAAACATGGACAGAGGCAAAAACAATGGCAAGAGATAGAAAGCAATGGGCTAAATTTGTACATGAATAAAATTGTAGCTGGACCGCCAAAGAATCGATGAAAAAATGAATATATGTCTTAATAAATGTAAAAGTATACCCCACATCATATACTATGGTAATTGGGTTTTTGGTAATATATATAAACAAAGTTAATCACAATGCAATTAGATTCGTTTGCTTCCGAAAATATTGGAAAACAATGGTATATATTTTGCAGATGGATTTCATTACTTAGCAAAAGAAATCGGGTTTATAGAACCGACGCCACTGCGTGCGTATCACAACTTATTCGTTTGACGAAGTCTTAATCTCTCTAGGCATATTTTAGTACATCTAAGTAATTAGCGACTACTGTATCAGCTTTTTAAAAAATCAAACTATAGAAGTGGAAACTCACAAATTGTCTGAATCTAACATTGAACTTGGCTATATTAGGGCACTCTTAAGTTATAGGATACATCCACAAAACGAAAGTCAATAACAAATACAATATCGATTCAGATTGACGCTCCACTGAAATTACATCCCACTAAAACCAAACAAATATTATATCTTTATACAGGGTGTCACAGAATAACTATTCCTAATTTTCAGATATGACAGAGGGCACTTAAATAAACATTTTTTTATTAATAAACTAGTGTCCGGAAATTCTTACACATCGTTATAACTTGTATATCAAAAATGGTGGTCGTAACTTCGAACAATTTTTATAAAGTTTGATGCAGTCCTCTGATGCAGTATTATTTCTAAAATAATGTTTCTTAACTTAATTGCTTCAATTTAGTAAGACACTACTCTTTCCTTATGTAATTGTTTTTAAAGATTTCTATAGTTTATCTTGAAAACGAAAAATTTCCGGACACTAGTTTATAATAGAAAATGTTTATTCAAGTGCCCTCTGTATATAATCTAACAAAAAGTAATTGGCAGCCTCCAAACGCCACAAAAAAAATTGAACTACAGGTTTTTTTTGGTCTCCACAGGAAACTGTAATAATTCTATATGTTTCAAGCTAACGAGCTTGTCAAATTTCGAATTTTGGTTTGTGACTTAGAGGCGAGATGTCGCTATTTTCGCAACTAAAACATTTCCGTAACTGGACGATATTGTTACGCGAGCTACTGCAATAATATTCTCACTTAGTGCCCCCAGTGAAATCCCCGTATGAGACGACTATGGCTCCTCCGCCCAAACTTCGAGAAACATCCAGAATACGAAACATCGAG
Organism: Lochmaea crataegi; assembly: GCA_947563755.1. Taxonomy (NCBI): domain Eukaryota; kingdom Metazoa; phylum Arthropoda; class Insecta; order Coleoptera; family Chrysomelidae; genus Lochmaea; species Lochmaea crataegi. The sequence continues at coordinate 12,196,095 of OX387428.1, forward strand.
AATATCCAGTGAACCCGCCAGAACGCCGAAAGTTTCTAGAATTACGGCGCGTGAGTATAAATAGGCCACAAGCATCGCCGCAGGCAATTAGTCAATCAGTCAGTGTTGATACCGAAGGAAAGTAATCGCTCATCGATAAAGTGTTTATTAAGTGACTCTCATATAAATTATAATTAGTGTGTTTAGTGTATTACATAAATTATTAAATAAGGACTGAATTACATATAAATCTGTAAATATAAATTAACTGTAAATATAAATTAGAATAAACGTTACAATATGTATAGTTGTTGATTATAGTCACATTTCAGTCCGGGATTAACTCTCGGTCGATAACATATACCTTGTACTGATGAGGTGCAATACGCCGAAACCGGTCTACAAGTTATGTTGTCCCTTCTAGTTGCAAACCAGAATGGTTGGTTTAAATCTTGTAGATTTACCAACCCCGTTTGACTTAGAAGTGTAATTCAATGTCTGTCGGGGCATGTAGCCCGGGAAGTAGCTGTTTCTTCTTCGTTGAACGGTCAAAACTAGTTGTAAACCGTAGAATAATATATTTTTATTCTTTGATATCTGTTGGTAACGCGCTTTACTAAATACGACAATTTTACAGGAAACTGTAATAATTCTTTGTATGGTATTATTTAAAAGTAATAATCACCTTAATAATAACCTTATAATGTCCTTTAATACTGATTTGGTATAAATGTATAAAAAGCAATTTATACAATATTTCACATTATTTAATCACCTTATTTAAACATGACTGAATGTTTATACGTAGTTCTCAAATCCGAAGGTTCAGGTCTTTTTCAATAAATGTGCTACCGCTTATATCGAATGTTGACGTTGGTTGACAGATGCTTGTTTATTATTTTTGAAGCAATTGTTTTGTGTAACAATTTGAATACATCTACTAAGTTAACGCAGTGAAATGTGCAAAAGAAAATGCATAATGGGGTTTTCCTACAACCACTATGCAAAACACGCTTTTCTACACACATTTTTGATAACCGTTGGAAAAGTAATGCGAAAAGTACACGCTATGACACTTTTCCGCACCGAAATGTCACACACAGCTACCTATTATCTGTCAACTTTTTTTGACTATTCAACATATATATTATAGTGAATTTCTGGGTGCACAAATTTTAAATTTAAAACAAAAGTAAGTAAACTATTTATTTGATTTGATTTGATTAACCTATTAAGCATTATTTTAGAAATTATGAACCAAGATCAAAATGTATCTTTTGAGTTGTCCAATTCCGAAACTGAAAATACTCCTCCAGATATTATCGAAAAGGCTCGAAATGCAACTGAAAATTTGTTACCTGAGGTTACACCAGGCATAACAATTAAAAATTGTTCAAATTTCACTATTTACTATACATTCAACTGATTTTTCTATATTTAATTTTCATTTTGTAATTTCTTTCTGTTCAAAATACCTATATAAATTACTGTTTTTCTTTCATTAATAAATGTAGTTGTAGAAAAAATATTGTGTACAACTTGTACGCAAAGCACTTTTCCCACTCGCTAGATTTTTGGCACTCGCCTTAAACTTCTGAGCTCGTGGGAAAACTGACGCTTTGCAAACTCTAACAAGTTCTGAACTCCGAACTTTACTAAAAATGTTGGCTTCAAGCAAAGTGTGCTGTCAGTATTGTCATATTCTAAAAAACATGATAACTGAAACTTACCTATATTATATACAGTGTGTCCACGGTTGGGGTGCACAAGAGGAGAAACATTTTTATTTGTAGTTTTAGTGAAAAATGTCATTCTTGATCATAAGTTTTGCTATTTCCGAAGCCCCATTAAATGAAATAAAATTAAAATTTTTGAAAACTTGCTTAATTTTATAGCCCATTTTGTGGGAAAAACGATAAATTTTCGCATTATCTAGTTAGTGACGTTTACTACAATAATCTAGTGGGTGACATTAACGATGTACCTATGGAACTGTCAACTTTGGTAAACAATTTTCATATTGTCATTATTTTTCAACAAAGAATATATCTTGAATGGACCTATATTTTTTTGTACCCGATCACCCGATTTAACAATTTCGTTTTTTTTTCATGGGGCTATCTATAACAGAAAGCTCACGAAACAAATTTAAACCATAGCATTGAAAATCTGAAACAAGCAATAATTAATCCTGTGAATGAAATCATCCCAGACATGCTAAGAAACGCTTATAAAGAATTTAGAAATAGTGGAGAAATGTTTTGAAGTTGGTGTCGAATAATTATAAAATTTATTGAATTATTGAAGTAAACCGTTTACTCCAATAATCGTATTTTCCATAAAATTGACTATAAAATGAAGCAGGTTTCGAAAAAATAGAATTTTATTTCATTTCATGGGGTTTCAGAACAAGCAAAACTTATCATCAGGAATGACATTTTTCACTAAAACTACAAATAAAAATGTTTCTCCTCTTGGGCCTCCGTGGACACAGTGTATATTTCCAATTTATAATCGCATTTGAATGGCAGTATATTCATTTCAAACATTTTTTCTCAAAACTATGTCCAAATAAAAAATGCATTTACGTTTGCCAAATTTCTATCGAATAGATCTTAATATTCAATAATTAACGGGGGACACGAACTCACACCGTGCAGGTTATTCTAACTACTTGTGTTTTCGATAACATTTGAAAAGCACACTCAGTTTTTTTAAATATTTTTTTTACAAGTACAATGTAAAGGGTTGGTAATTTTGTAGCGTTGATTAACTATTCTACAAATTCACTTATCATTTCTCTTCTTATGTATTTACATCTTACCTGCGTAAGGTAAATGTGCATATCGTTGCAAAGTGGGTGGTATGTGGTATTGTACAACTTGCATTACTGGATATCCATGCATTTTTATTTTCTAATTTGTAATACAGTTCACTAACATTTTCACTACACTAGTCCTAAGGTACACATTTTTATTGTCATTATTTTTCATATTCTCACAACCACTACTATTTTTTACATCTTGCATGAAATGTCACTTCACAAAACCAACATTTAGATGTCAGCTTTTTACAGAGGCTGCAAATCTTATATGAATTTTGATTTTGGAGGGACATCAGTTCGAGTATCAGAACCGGACTACGAAAAACGCCGAAATATTAGAATTCTAAATAATCGATATTCAACAAAAAGTATAAAAATTACACATTATGTTAAAAAGTGTCAGTTTAAATAAAGAAAACCAGGTCGTGTCTGGTCATTGTCTTAGGATTTGCTGAAAACCAGACTTAATGGATTTTACTAGCAATCCTTTTAATGATTCTTTTTTCGCTTGGATGGAAATTCAAGATTTTGAGCTTCAGCATATTAAATTTAGGAACTCCGAGTTATGGAAGGCAAAATTTGTGGAACTGAGAAGAGTTTCAGAAGGTGATCATCAGGATAAATCAAACGAAATACTGAATTGTTGGGCTAGTTTGCCAGATAAATTTATTTGCCTAAAAAAGTGGCATTTGCAATGATTTCAGCATTCGGATCGTCCTATGTGTGTGAGCAAGTTTTTCCCATATGAAAATAATTTTGAATTCATATCGAAGCCGGCTAACAACAGAAAATTCCTAGGCGTCTGTAATAACGTTTTCTGCTTGTTGCACTGGTGCGGTCTAGCGCTGCACCGTTCGGGACTATCGTTTTCCGCTTAACTTTTCGGGGCGAACTTTTTCAGTGTTTGCTTTTTCTGCTTACGCCTACATTGCTCTAAGTGCGCACCTAGGGCAACTTTATCGACACTGGCTCCGGGAGTCGGTGCATCAGTTACAAAACAGCTACAAAACAAGATATTTAGTTACTTTTTGTGAAGAGTTTTTAGAATCCTCTTCATCTTCTACTGATGATGAAATACAATTTTTGACCATATTAAAAGGCAAAAATTATCTATCGGAACTTTTAGGATCACTCCATTTATTAAAAATTCAATGTGATTTTCGGTTTCCATCATTAATTCACTTTTTTATTAATTATTGTAATTTTGTATTTACAATTTCTATTTATTTATTACTTTTGTAGGTTAGCGTTATTGTGGATGAAATGTAGCCTTCAGAGGTCTCTGGTTAAAGTACACTGAGTAGAGCTTTCGTTTTCAGCCTCACTTGACAAAATGTAAATTCCTCGGATAACCCGTAAAAGTGCATGACGTCACATGTTGCACTCAGTGCACACTTGCACACTTGCACTGGTGAAGCAGAAAACGCAATAATATTAAAAGTAACTAGATATGAACCAGAAATAGAAAAGCTTTCGCGAGAAACACAAGGACAAGGATTGCTCTGAAAACGTTTCAAATTTCAAACATAATGTTGCCTTATATAAAAACATTATTTCGTTTAAAAGTAAAGTAAGTAAAGTCTTTTATTAACTACTTTCCTTATTACTTTTAACAATTTTATACAGTATTTTTTCGTATAAAATTATACAGTTTTTTATAGCGGCATTTTGGATTTGTTCAATATTGCACATCACCTCTTTGTTAAAAGGTTGTCGACCCCTGATCTAGAATTATATCCAATTCCCATTATATTTCTAAATATTTTTCGTTCCAATGTTTCTAGATCTTTTTGCAGTATTTGTTTAATTTTTCACTATTTCTTTTTTCTCTAAATATCCATAAAGGTATTTTGTTAGATTTCATCCAGTTTAATAATGGTATCCAGCTCTCTCATTATTTTATTCTCCAGTAATTCATCATCTGTCATTTTTATTCCTTTATGCTTCTCATATACAAACTTGTTATATTTTACAATCAATGTAAACCGTCTCTTAAAAAAAATTACCCAACCTATTGAATTATCAGATTAACATTAAAGAAATTGAAGGATGTCCAAGTTCAAAAATCTTGGTATTTTATTTGATAATCGGTTAACCTTTAATGAACATATTCCAGATATGACTCCATCGGCCTCGTAAATGTTAGGTTACTGTTTTAGAAACTGGAAACAATTTTCTAATATCTATAGAATAAAATTCTAATCATATTGTTGCAATTGAATCTGTCTGTACAAAAGAAATATCTCAAATATATGAAACGCAATGGTCGTTATCCGACTAGAGGAGTCGATAACTCATCACAGTTTAATGATTTTTGAGTTGACGCAATGTTAAGTAGAAGAAATTATTGGCATTAACTTTTTTATATAAGATACTGCGTAACCAAACCTATTGCTAATTCTTACTAAACAAGAATCATTTCTATATACCTAGATTAGGACTTACTCGAACCAAAATAGAGATAATTCTCTACTGTTGTCTCCAATATACACTGTGTTCATTTGAAAAGGACCCACCCTTAATATTGGGATGGGACATATTAGAAAGAAATGAAGAAACATGTCAACTTTTAACTTGAGGGGGACACTTTTTGGAGCTAATGTCATAAACGTCAGATTAACCCCCTCCCTACTGGAGACACCCCTTACATTTTTTCAAATGGCATTAGGTATCAAGTCATATCTCATTTTAAAGGTCTGGTAAATCTCTATTCAATCATTTTGTTTTGCCTTTGATACCAGCCTTCCATTGTTATTTAATCGTTGCTTAAAATTGGCTCTTTTTCAACTTTTCGTATGCCCCCATATTATGTTATGATGGAAAGACTCTTTGAAGAATAAAAAATTCACAAATAGTAAAAAGACAACTGTTAACACGAAAAATCTGCTATTTAATCATGTGTAGAAAGTGACCACCGTTAACATTCAAGCAATAAAAGTTGAAAAAGAGCCAATTTTAAGCAACGATTAAATAACAATGGAAGGCTGGTATCAAAGGCAAAACAAAATGATTGAATAGAGATTTACCAGTCCTTTTAAATGAGGTGTGACTTGATACCTAATGCCATTTGAAAAAATGTAAGGGTTGTCGTCAGTAGGGAGGGGGTGAATCTGACGTTTATAACATTATTGCCAAAAATGAATTTATATCTTATTATTTCCTAGTCTTCCAATACTGATTCCAGCCCTGTTGTAAAACGCGTTGCTATAGTTACGCTGCTACGTCTTTTCTGTCTAATAGTCAATATTTCCTCCCACTTTGTTGTTTGTCCCCTACCATCCCTTAACCCCTCACTTCGCCATAATGTGATTTACCTCGTGGAATGTTACGATTTTATCATTATATTACATTTTAATCAAGGGTAGTGCTTCTGAATAATTTTCCACTTATTAACTCGTGCACTCATGAGTGAATAACTTGATAAATTGAAATACATTTTGATATCGAAATGTTACAATTTATTTTGTTACTGCGTCTTAAACAGGAATGTTGGTTTGCTCGTAGTTTATGCGCTTCCGTACTGTTCATCCATTCCGCGAATCTTATAGGATGGACTTTTATTCCAGTGACGTACCATCATAGTTAAAGTGGTACGAAAAATAAAAACTTTTTTAGCTGCGCTAAGCAAGCAGGGTGTTGGAGTTAGAAATTCTTCAGTGCTATTAACAATGAGGGCCAGGTCATCAACAACCCTTTTTATATTGTTGAAATGTTTGTAGATCAGTACCCCTAATTCATTTTTCTAGAGACCAACAAATTTTGAAGAAGTGATGATGATAATTAAGAATTTGGCGAATAAGTACACCAGCGGGGTGGATGGCATACCCGGAAACTATAATTAGATATGTAGCTGAGCATCTTGTAGATCTTATAAATTTGACATTTACGACTTGTCATTTCCCAGATAAATTTAAGCATGGGAAAATTACTTCTGTCCATAAAAAAGATTCAAAGCATACTTCCACGAACTATCGCCCTGTATCTGTTTTACCGGTGTTTTCTAAAGTTCTTGAGAGAGTTATGTACTGTTACGCGAGCTACTGCAATAATATTCTCACTTAGTGCCCCCAGTGAAATCCCCGTATGAAACGACTATGGCTCCTCCGCCCAATTTTCGAGAAGCATCCAGAATACGAAACATCGAGAATTACGGCGTGCGAGTATAAATAGGCCACCAGCTTCGCTGCAGGCAATTAGTCAATCAGTCAGTGTTGATACCGAAGGAAAGTAATCGCGCTTCGATAAAGTGTTTATTAAGTGACTCTCATATAAATTATAATTAGTGTGTTTAGTGTATTACATAAATTATTAAATAAGGACTGAATTACATATAAATCTGTAAATATAAATTAATTGTAAATATAAATTAGAATAAACGTTACATTGGTGTCAGGTGTGGGGTTAAAATAAATAAATATACAGGAAGATGGCGAATAAACTTTGTGAATTAAAAGTTTCAGAGCTTCGAAGAGAGTTGGAGGATTACGAACTGGACACAAGTGGGGTCAAGTCAGTGTTAGTGGAACGACTAAAAGAAGCTATGATTAACAATGGATTGGACCCGGAAACGTTTGAATTCACCGACGAAGCGTCCGCCTCTATAACCTCTTCCATAAAAAAACTTTCGGCGGACATGGAAAACAAAATGTCGGACATGGAAAATAAAATTTCGACGGATAAAAAAAAACGAAATTTCAGCCATGGAAAGTAAACTCTCGGCGGACATGGAAAACAAATTGTCGGACGTGGAAAATAAAATTTCATCCATGGAAAGTAAACTTTCGGCGGACATGGAAAACAAATTGTCGGACGTGGAAAATAAAATTTCATCCATGGAAAGTAAACTTTCGGCGGACATGGAAAACAAAATGTCGGACATGGAGAATAAAATTTCGACGGACATGAAAAATGAAATGACATCCATGAAGACTGATATTTCTGCCGTGGAAGAAAAGATTAAAAGTATGGAGCAAAAAATGAAACAAAAAATCAAAGAAATCGAAAGGAAGAATAGTAATAAACCGGATATTACAACTAGGCAAGCCCCGAATAACGACGAACTGGCAGAGAAAGTAGAGTTGAAACCGAAAATGGAAAACGATATTAACAGCCGAGTGAAACTGCCAACATTCGATGGTAAAACGTCATGGCCGAACTATCTTAAGCAATTCGAGGCGGCATCAAAGGCAAACAACTGGAGTGAGAAGGAAAAAGCGTTAAATTTAACTCTTGCCCTTAGAGGAGACGCTATGGATATCCTCCAGACCATTCCAGTGGAAGAGGCCGAAGATTTTGAACAACTCAAAAAGCGATTGAATATGAGATATGGCCTGGAACACCTGGAGCATCTGTACCAGTCGCAGCTGAAAAACCGCAAACAAAAACGCGACGAAACTCTGCAAGAATTCGAAGCAGACATTGCGAGGTTGGTGCGGTTTGCCTATCCATCGGCACCGGAGAATGTCATGGAATGCTTAGGGGTACAGACATTCATCGACGGAGTTCGTGACCATGAAATGCAGAGAACTCTACGCTTGGCTCGGCATAAGACACTGGTCGACGTACTCTCTGCAGCCTTGGAGTACGAAGCAGCTACACAGGCTTCCGGAGTATACGGCAAGGTGAGGGTTGTAGCGGACGAAGAAGTTGAGAACAAGCTTGACCAGATTGTCAACATGATGAAAAGCATCTCAAATGGAAAACTGAAAGCTATGAGATGCTGGAATTGTGGGGAAATGGGACATGTACGCAGTTCGTGCAAGCGACCGAGAACTGCTAGAAACAAAGATGCCCAGCAGGAAAACTAGGAAGGGTCGACCTCCAGAAAGCAGCTTCGACCCGAAGACCTTCCAAAGACCCTCTCATCCTAATAGCCTCTCTGAAATGTCGCGATGATAGTGTATACGTGGATGGTGAAGTTAATGGAAGGAAGTATACACTATTGGTGGACACTGGATCAACGAGGACTATTATTCGCCCCGAGACTGTCAACACCCGGAAAAGACTTTTACCGACGAGACTGCGACTCAGGACTGCCACAGGTGAAAGCGCCAATGTCCATGGAGAACTACCGGTGCAATTGGGAATTGGCGCAGAGAAGTTCACCCACACTGTCGTTGTCGCTGATATCGAAGAGGACATAATACTCGGAATGGACGTTATGAACCTACATGGCTTCCAGCTAGATTTCAAGAACCGAGTGATTAGAGTAGGTTCTGAGGAGGTATTCCTTCACCCACACGAGGATAAGACTGTTCAGGTAGCCGTACAGGAGGATACAGTTGTACCCGCAAGGAGTGAATTTTTCACTGTGGCAAGGCTACAAGGAACCGTCGAAGAAGGAACACCGGTCATGATGGAACCATGGAATCACGATGAAGAGGTTGGTCGAGGAATCTTGGTTGGAAAAGGGTTAGTCATGGCTGCCGAAGAAATACCTGTACGCATTATAAATGTAAATGACCATCCAATAACTATGAAGAAGGATACCAAAATTGGAACTTGCGTACCAGTGGCGTCGATAATTCATCAAACAACAACCTCCAATGATGCCAACAATAAATTTGAACAAATGATAGCAGTGGCTGGACAATCCCTTAGCCTGCAAGAGAAGAAAAAGATCAGAGAACTCTTGCTACAATACCGATCTCTTTTTGTACCAAAAGGAGGAAAGTCAGGAAGAACATCTGTTGTCAAACACAAAATTGACACCGGCGACGCTAAACCGATAAGACAATCGGCTCGACGGCTACCACAGGCCAAAAGAGAGGAAGCGGAGGGAATTGTTCGCGAGATGGAAAAGGACAAGGTAATAGAACCTTCTACCAGCCCTTGGGTCTCTCCGGTAGTTCTGGTAAAGAAGAAGGATGGAACCACGAGGTTTTGCGTGGACTACCGGCAGTTGAACAATGTTACAAAGAAAGATAGCTATCCTCTGCCGAGAATCGACGACACTCTGGATACGCTGGCCGGTAGCAAATTGTTTTCTACCTTGGACCTGAAGTCTGGATATTGGCAGGTAGAAATGGATCCAGCCGATAAAGAAGAGACAGCGTTTACCACCGGATCTGGACTATGGCATTTCACCGTTATGCCATTTGGGCTGTGCAATGCCCCCGCAACGTTCGAAAGACTGATGGAAAACGTATTGCGAGGGTTGTCCTGGAAGACATGCTTAGTGTACCTTGATGACATCATAGTCTTGGGAAGGACATTCGACGAACATCAAAAGAATTTGGAAGGTGTCTTCAAAAGGTTGCAAGCTGCCCAACTGATGCTCAACCCCAAGAAATGTCAACTATTTCAAAACAAAGTCAATTACCTAGGCCATGTAGTCAGCAAGGATGGTGTAGCTGTAGACGAAGAAAAAGCTGCTGCCGTTCGAAAGTGGCCAAGACCCACCGACAAGCACCAAGTTAGAAGCTTCCTTGGACTCTGTACATACTACAGGCGATTTATAAAGAAGTTTGCAGATATCGCTAAGCCCTTGACACGACTTACAGAGGAAGCAAGGGAGTTTCGCTGGGACGAAGATTGCCAAACTTCGTTCGAAACCTTGAAGAAGCACTTGACTACTGCACCTATACTCGGCTATCCACTACCAGAGGGAGAATTCATATTAGATACTGATGCTAGCAATGTTGGAATTGGAGGAGTGCTATCACAGGTTCAAGGAGGACAAGAGAAAGTTCTGGGATATTTTAGTAAAGTCCTTTCCAAACCAGAACAAAACTACTGCGTCACAAGAAGAGAGCTCCTAGCAGTAGTGAAGTCCGTGGAGCACTTCTATCAGTATCTGTATGGGAAGAAATTTGTGATCAGAACCGATCATGCAGCACTTAAGTGGCTTATGCAATTCAAGAACCCTGAAGGTCAAATCGCTAGATGGATCGAGCGGCTCCAAGAATATAATTTCACTATTGAGCATAGAGCCGGAATAAGCCACAGAAATGCAGACTCCCTCTCTAGAAGACCATGCCCTGCAGAGTGCTCTCACTGTAGCAAAACAGAAGCTAAGGAAGCTGCGATTCGAAGAACCACGGTGACCACCGACGAATGGACACCAGAAAAGTTGGAAGAGGAACAAGAAAACGATCCCGACTTGAAGAAAATCCGACATTGGAAAAAGGAGAACTGTCGACCTACTTGGCAGGAGATTTCAAGGTACTCGCCAACGATGAAATCGTATTGGGCCCAGTGGGACTCGCTGGTTTTGGAAAACGGTTTGCTACAGCGAGTAATCGAGAACGATGAGGGTTCCGAAAGTAGAAGACAGTTGGTGATTCCAAGAACAAGGATAGCAGCAGTACTGCGGAAATTACACGACAGTCCGTCAGGAGGACATCTAGGTGTGAAGAAGACCCTCCAGAAAGTGCGAGAACGGTTTTATTGGATGCACAGTTCCGAAGACGTGAAGGACTGGTGTAAGAAGTGCACTACCTGTGCTACGACCAATGGACCGCACGGGAGAAGAAAGGCCCCTATGAAGCAGTACAATGTCGGAAGCCCTTTTGAACGCATTGCCCTGGACATTGCCGGACCGTTTCCACCGACAGCAAATGGCAGCAGGTACATTTTGGTGGTGATGGACTACTTCACAAAATGGGTAGAAGCGTTTGCCATTCCAAACCAAGAAGCCGCAACGGTTGCCGATGTGCTTGTGAATGAGTTCATTTGCCGATATGGAGTGCCCCTGGAAATACACAGCGACCAGGGCAGAAACTTCGAAAGCCAGCTGTTCCAGGAAGTTTGTGAAAAGCTCGGCATGAAGAAAACGAGAACTACGGCTTTGCACCCACAGTCGGACGGGATGGTAGAGCGAATGAACAGAACTCTTGGCAAATACCTGTCTAAAGTAGTATCTAACCATCAGCGAGATTGGGACCAATATCTCTCGCTATTCGCGATGGCCTACAGATCCGCCATCAATGAGTCCACCGGCCAAACACCAGCAAGAGTCCTGTTCGGACGCGAAATGAGATTACCCTGCGACCTTGAATTTGGATGCCGACCCGGAGAAGACATAGCTGGTGAAGATTACGTAACCCAGCTGAGAAAAAGAATGGACGACGTACACGAGCTGGTTCGATCGAACCTCCAGATCGCTAGCGATAGGATGAAGAAAAGGTACGATACGCAAGCTACGGAAGGAGGTTTCCACGAAGGAAACAAAGTCTGGCTGCATAACCCAAGAAGACAAAAGGGTTTTTCTCCAAAGTTGCAGAAAGCTTGGGACGGTCCGTACCTCGTAAAGAAAAGAATCAACGATGTCATCTATCGTATCAGCAAGATCCCAAATGGAAAGCCAAAGGTGGTACACCGTAACCGATTAGCGCCATTCGAGGGTGACCACGATGAGGAAGTAAACCAGCTTCAGGAAGTAGCCGATCCTGCTTTTGTAGAGTTCATGGGTGCTTATGGTGGTACCGGAAAAGCGAGATTCGGCGTTACCACTGAGAGACGACAAGACCTGCTTACCGTTCCGGAGGAATACTCACTGGCAATAAACATCCCTACCAGCGTAACCGATGCGCGCGGACTGGCATCTCTGTTTATAAAGAAGAGTGGCGCACGACCTTTGGTAAACCAGTTACCAGTACCAGGTAAAGCTCTGAAGCTGCAAAATGGCTCCCGCCACAATTTCCACCTAGTGACGAGGAACACCTTCGACGAAAGACCAACGTACGAGGATGTCTGGGAAGCATTACGAAGCCTGAGGGAGCATGTGCTTGAATTGAACGTGTACAGGCTAGCCATGCCCAAGATTGAATGTAGACATTTAGATTGGCGAATAATCCGTAACATGGTAGAAGTAATCTTCCGAGACACCGAAGTGCAGGTACTGGTTTGCGGCCATGCTCGGGAGACACAGCCAACAGAGAAGACGGTCGCATGTTACTTCCATACAACTGGAAAATGCAACAAGGGGACCAGTTGCCGATACAGTCATCTCGTTCCAGTTTCCTAGCTAGTTCCAGGAGGAATTGTCTCTTAAGGAGGGGGCAATGTTACACGAGCTACTGCAATAATATTCTCACTTAGTGCCCCCAGTGAAATCCCCGTATGAGACGACTATGGCTCCTCTGCCCAATTTTCGAGAAGCATCCAGAATACGAAACATCGAGAATTACGGCGTGCGAGTATAAATAGGCCACCAGCTTCGCTGCAGGCAATTAGTCAATCAGTCAGTGTTGATACCGAAGGAAAGTAATCGCGCTTCGATAAAGTGTTTATTAAGTGACTCTCATATAAATTATAATTAGTGTGTTTAGTGTATTATATAAATTATTAAATAAGGTCTGAATTACATATAAATCTGTAAATATAAATTAATTGTAAATATAAATTAGAATAAACGTTACAGTACAATAGCCTTTTGGAATGTTTAAAATCAGAGAAGTTACTGGCTCAATGTCAATATGGCTTTCTGTCTGGAGAATCAACTGAAAAGGCTATATTTAACTCCCTGAAGTATTTGGTGGATAGGATTGACAGAGGGGAATGAGTAGCCTCTGATACACTGGACCATAACAGATTACTATATAAGTTACAATGTTATGGGGTACAACTTTTCCGATCATCAACATACTAAAAGAAATCAAAAATTTTAAAGGATTTAATAATCTAGGTAATAAATAGTACTAAGTATTGAATACTTACATATTCTTGGTCTATACATCGATCCAAGACTTCCATCGTATCTAGGTCTAGGCGGAGGTCGTGGTGGCAGTGCAGGCGGTAATGGCGAAACTTCTATTCTATCATCAGCCTCAGTCTTCCTCCCCTGATCTGTTTGCTCAAACTCTGCGACAGCTTCACAGTCTTCTTGTTTATGGCAACTACAATTACCTCCTTTAATTTTGGAGGAATGTCCTATCTTTGGCGAATGACTATGTGATACAGTATGGATGTGATTAGAAGCGTGGCTTAAATTTACAATTTGCTGGAGACTTGCTGAGCGTACGCTACTGAGGATATTATTGGATTCATTCTTAGAAGAATCTGTCAATGGTTTTTCCGCGCACGTGCAAGTGTGAATATGAGTAAGGAGACCCCGGTCGCTTGTTTCACTCGACTGGTAATTGATATCCCCTTTTTGGGGATCAGGGGAGGGGGTTGACATTGTTTGTTGAAGATGGTTACATGTCTATACAACTGCAACAAAATAATATTAAAATAGTACTTTTAAGGTAATACTGATTAACCATGTACTTCAATGACCAATTCAACTTAAATTATTTATGAAAAGAGTAAAACTATAAGGCATTATTGTTTTCATTAGTCACTGGCTTCACTGATTTCTGATGCCAAACATAAAAAGCTCAAAGTTGCTCATATTATGATTTTGTATGTACGGATGACCAAATAAGAATGAATTAATGCTTGAATCTCAGAAACTATTTGTGGTAGACTTGCGGTAAAAAATGCTGAAATCAAAGGGGCCAAAAAAAATTCTGGAATTTATTTTCAGATTTTCAAGATGGCAGACAGGGTGCGTAACCACGATCTAAGACTTAATATTTTCACACATAACCGTTATAAATAAAGCCACATACCAAACTATTTATGTAGCGACATCTCTAAGCAGCTTGGTGAAGTTTCATACAAATTTGCACATGGCCGCCGTGTGAACGGTGCTATCAGTTTTTATGAATTTTGATCCACGATCATCCGAGTTTCTGTCGCAGATTTTGATTCAAAAAAAGTAAAGTAAGGAATTACTGTAAGTAAACTCATATAATTCTTCATTTTTTTGCTGTTTTTGATGAGAAATATTGTGGTGGCATATTTGGAACAATATGCACATTCGCCAAAACTCTCGTGAACATATATGGCACAATATGCATTCTGGACATTACATTTATTTCGTTTATTTTAGAAAATGGATCCAAAAATTTTTTGTGGTGCCAGCAAATTTGTGCCAACGGATGTACCAGATGGTAGTGAGGACGAAATACTTTCAGAAGATGGGGAACTGCCTGTTATATCAGCTCCAGAGTCTGACGACGAAGACGAAAATGATATGGACGAAAATCAATCAGATATTATCATCTTAGAAACGGATTTAGAAGTCAGTTCCGATAGCGACGACGATCTACCTCTGCTCGAACGGTTGCGTATACTGAAGAAGAATACAAACAAGAATCATCCTACTTGGAAGCGAGATAATTTAGTCACGTCAGATGAGGACCTAAAATTTCTTGGTTCTCCTGACATACCACCTGAATTGGAAAACGCAGAAACAAAGGAGATGATCACGGATATAGTTTACCAAAGTATAATATTATGTTCAGCTCAAACGAGACCACAAAAACCTTTGGATCTTACTGAAAAGGAGCTCGAAAAGTTTATAAGGACCTGTATTTATATGTCAATATTGCAATTACCTACTTCTAGAAGTTATTGGAACCTGAACCTGAACCACCGCTTGATCTCAGATGTTGTCATGCAACAGATGGGAAGAAATAAAACGGTTTTTGCATGCTGAAGAGTATTCGGCTATAGACGCAGATTATTCCTACTAAAGCGCGTTCGCCCATAAAACAATAT
This sequence comes from Lochmaea crataegi, assembly GCA_947563755.1. Classification (NCBI taxonomy): domain Eukaryota; kingdom Metazoa; phylum Arthropoda; class Insecta; order Coleoptera; family Chrysomelidae; genus Lochmaea; species Lochmaea crataegi. The sequence continues at coordinate 12,211,447 of OX387428.1, forward strand.
AATCACAAATGGGGATATAAGGAATTTGTTCTTAATGGTGTCAGCGGATTTTCGTACGATTATGACACTTTCGCAGAAACTCAAACCAATATTCTTCCCAATGGTTTTCCTGATCTGGAAATGAGTTCAAACGTAGTTCTTCGGCTAACGCAAACTCTTCCAAGACACATGAATCACAAACTATTCTTTGATAACTGCTTCAACAGCATCCCACTACCAATTTATTTGGCACAAAACGGTATGTTACCGCTTGAAACGGTTAGAATAAACAGAGTGCCAAACAGCAATATGCCAAAAGAGAATGAACTGAAAAAGAATGGCCGAGGAGCGATGCTGGAGAAAGTCGCCACAATTGATAGCACCAAAATATCTGTTGTTTCATGGTATGACAACAAATTGGTAAACATTTTGTCTACAGTACACAACAGTTGAGGATAACAAATATATAACGGTTCCGTGTCCAAAGGCTGTAACAATTTACAACAAATATATGGAAGGAGTAGATCTCTTGGATTCCATGCTGGGATACTATAGGATCAAACTGAGATCAGAAAAATGGTACATGAGGATATTTTTTCATATTATTGATTTGATGGTTGTCAATGCATGGATACTTTGGAGAAGAAGAGAAAACGAGTTCAAAGATTTACCTCTGGCAGATTTTAAAATGGCAGTTGCAGAGTGCTTGTGTAAATTCAATAAAGCCAGCTCAACAAAGAAAAGAGGCCGTCTCAGTGAAGTCATGGATAACTTGCAAAACAAGAAAAAAAAGGGGCCCAACATCAGATTTTCCCATCCAAGAGGTTCGAAGAGATCAATATGGCCGTCTTCCAATATGGTGTGATAATCGGCAAAGGTGCAAATATTCCTGTGGTGTATATAACGTGTGAAAAATGTGGTGTTTTTCTTTGCTTAAACAAAGACAGAAACTGCTTTTACAAGTTCCATACTGAATATGTTTTCGTTGATTTATTTGTTTATACCTACATTATTTTGATGTTTTGTAACATTACTACATATTGTGCCATATCTGACAGAAAAAAACAAAAAAAAATAGTTAATAGAGAATTTTTTAAATATTTTTACGGTAATCCTGATATTTTTTTCCACCTAGTGCATTTTTTTCATAAAAAACAAAAAATTCATGCAGTAAGGGCGTTAAGAAGAATTTAAAAAAATTTGATAAATGTTTATCCAGAATTTAATTTTGATTGATAACTTTATTTCAGTGATTAATAATAAAGTATTAGACTGACTTGGCATTCGATTTTATTCGTATTTCATTAGAATTTAACAAGATTTATGGTAATCAAATCAAAAAAGCTTGATTTTACAATCTATTTGTTTGTCGTATTAACACTGAGACACCAAATCCTCAATAATGTAGGGTGTCCAGCCTTTTTATCCAAATGTCTGGCCAAACCGGCTGGTCTGTCCGGCTATTATAGGTTTGACGACCTGGCAACCCTACTTGCAGAAATAGTATGGCCATTATATAAAGAAAATAAAAATCAATAGCTGTGCATCATTATAGTTATAATTTAAAATATAATTTAATAAGAAAAATTTTTAAAATGTATGTGCCTCCTGTGAGGATTGAACTCACGACCCCTGGTTTACGAGACCAGTGCTCTACCACTGAGCTAAAGAGGCAACTGTCAATACACGATTATTAATGTTAATTACAGTAGAAGCTTTACAGTTCGTCCAGAGATGTATTAAAAAGAAAAAGAGTTCAATGAATCAACTATTTAATTATTATAACCCTGAATAAAGATAGATGTAGATAATTGTATAAAATATTCGCATACAAATAAAAACATTATTTTCACTGAAATGTAATTAAACATTTTTATATTATTTAAGATATAATTTCAATCAGGGCCGGATCTACGTATGGGTTTAATGGGCTCCAGCACAGGGGCCCCGAATAATGAAATAATAAACCAGTAAAAAAATACAAATCAAATCAAAAAATTGTAGAAAAGTATTATTGTTATTTATTATGTTTATTTATTAATCCTCTTTCATTTGAATTATGTTTGTTAAGAATTTATGGCTTTAATTTTTTGTTTGCGAAAGATAAAGATGGTACCTACCTTAGGGATGCGCGATACTATCCGATATTCCAGTGTATCGATACTTTTACTTCCGATACTCGATATTTTGTATCGATACTATCCTTTTCGATGCATTCCAAGTATCGATAAATTTGTAGTGTATCGATACCTTGCGAACCGGATTTTTAGTGGTAGCGGCAAGTGGCGTTATCTATAGTGATGAGCGATATAATGATTTTTTAATCACGTTGTGAAATGATATCGTGCTTTTTTTAACGAAACTAAAAAACGAAAAATGCAGTTTTTTGAGCTAATTTTGAGGTTATGTGGAAAAGTCACTGATGTAAAAGTTGTAGATTTTTCTAAGATCTACAACTTTTATACTCAACTTTTTATTCTAGAACCTCAACTTTGGGCGGAAATCGCAAGAATGTCTTTTTCCACCCCCCCCCCCCCCCTCAAAAGTGTTTTTTACCGAAAAAACGTCATAACTAGGAAAATTTCCAATATTTTCATTTGAAAATTATTTTCAAATCGAACATTTTTTAACGAAACCAAAAATAAAAAACGAAAAATGCAGTTTTTTGCGTTTTTCGAGCTAATTTTGAGGTTATGATGTAAAAGTTGTAGATTGTTCCAAAATCTACAACTTTTATGATCAACTTTTTATTTTAGGAACTCAACTTTAGACGGATATCGCAATAATGTCTTTTTCCACCCCCCCAAAAAAAGTGTTTTTTACCGAAAAAACGTCATAACTCGAAAAATTTCCAATATTTCAATTTAAATTTTTTTTTTATGGTTTGTGACTCTTTGCTACCTTCTACTAAATTTTCATCAAAATCGAACATTTTTGAAGGAAACCAAAAATAAAAAAATAAAAATGCAGTTTTTTGCGTTTTTCGAGCTAATTTTGAGGTTATGTGTAAAAGACACCAATTAAAAAGCTGTAGATTTTTCCAAGGTCTACAACTTTTATATTCTACTTTTTTTCCTAGGATTCTAACTTTGGCCGGAAATCGCAATAATGTCTTTTTCCACCCCCAAAAAAAAGTGTTTTTTACCGAAAAAACGTCATAATTAGGAAAATTTCCAATATTTTCATTTGAAAATTATTTTCACGGTTTGTGAATTTTCATCAAAATCGAACATTTTTTAAGGAAACTAATAATAAAAAACAAAAAATGCAGTTTTTTGCGTTTTTCGATCTAATTTTTGAGGTTATGTGGAAAAGTCACTGATCTAAAAATTGTAGATTTTCTCAAGATCCACAACTTTTATAATCAGTTTTTTATTGTAGGAACTCAACTTTAGACGGATATCGCAATAATGTCTTTTTCCACCCCCCCAAAAAAAGTGTTTTTTACCGAAAAAACGTCATAACTCGAAAAATTTCCAATATTTCAATTTGAAATTTTTTTTTTATGGTTTGTGACTATCTTTGCTACCTTCTACTAAATTTTCATCAAAATCGAACATTTTTGAAGGAAACCAAAAATAAAAAAATAAAAATGCAGTTTTTTGCGTTTTTCGAGCTAATTTTGAGGTTATGTGGAAAAGTCACTGATGTAAAAGTTGTAGATTGTTCCAAAATCTACAACTTTTATGATCAACTATTTATTTTAGGAACTCAACTTTAGACGGATATCGCAATAATGTCTTTTTCCACCCCCCCAAAAAAAGTGTTTTTTACCGAAAAAACGTCACAACTCGAAAAATTTCCAATATTTCAATTTGAAATTTTTTTATGGTTTGTGACTATCTTTGCTACCTTCTACTAAATTTTCAACAAAATCGAACATTTTTGAAGGAAACCAAAAATAAAAAAAGAAAAATGCAGTTTTTTGCGTTTTTCGAGCTAATTTTGAGGTTATGTGGAAAAGTCACTTATAAAAAAGTTGTAGATTTTCTCAAGATCTACAACTTTTATGATCAACTTTTTATTCTAGGAAGTCAACTTTGGCCGGAAATCGCAATAATGTCTTTTTCCACCCCCAAAAAAAAGTGTTTTTTACCGAAAAAACGTCATAATTAGGAAAATTTCCAATATTTTCATTTGAAAATTATTTTCATGGTTTGTGACTATGAAAGCTACGTTCTACTAAATTTTCATCAAAATCGAACATTTTTTAAGGAAACTAATAATAAAAAACAAAAATTGCAGTTTTTTGCGTTTTTTGAGCTAATTTTGAGGTTATGTGAAAAAGTCACTAATTGAAAAGTTGTAGATTTTCTCAAGATCTACAACTTTTATCATCAACTTTTTTTTCTAGAACCTCAACTTTGGCCGGAAATTGCAATAATGTCTTTTTCCACCCTAACCCTAACCTACCTGTTTATTTTATCTACTTTGATCCAAGTTTATAATGTATTTTCGTTTGAAATAAAAAAAAACCTACCGTATGTTTAATTTAAGTGAATACTTCGACTCCAATTGACAATAAAACTGAAAATGAACCTAACACTCAGTTAACTCAATATATTTCTTTACCTATGCATAGAGACATAGCAAGAAGCTTTAACCAGTTGTTTCGGAATACATCTAATATCAAAATTGCATTTAAACCTGCTCTTACCGTGGGGAATTTGTTTTCAAAAATAAAAGACAAAATCCCAGATAAATTGAGGTCAGATGTGATCTACAGCATAGACTGCTCAAACTGCAATGCCAAATATATTGGCCAAACTTCAAGATATATAAAAGATAGGATCACTAGTCATAAAAGTGACTGTAGATTGCACCCTGAAAGATGTGCTCTGGCGGAACATGTTAACAAAACAGGTCATCTAATGAACTATAAGTCTGTCAAGGTATTGGATACAGAACATATTAAATCAAAAAGAAATTTTCTTGAAATGGTACACATAAAAAGAAATCCGAACAACATAAACCACAGAATTGATACTAAACATCTTAGTGATACTTTTGCTTATTTATTACTTTTAGATTCCCAGGAAAGAGGTAAAAATGGAGGCAGGGACCTCTCTGGCACATTATGGGACTCCCAGTCTCATTAGCTGAATGGTTCTCATGATCTTGCATTGTGGACATGCGTAGCCATTGATCTCATCAGTCAAATGGTTGCGATGGGCGCAATGTTGGGATTGTGGTGTTCTAGAGAGCTCCATGTCACCCAAACTACTCTCTCATCAAAGGAAACATCAGAGTTTTCATAAACAAAATTTATTAAATCTTCAATTTAATTAGATATACTTAAATATTAAGATTAATTTCAAATCAATAACTAATTGTTCACTTATGTACAGGCCAGCTGGTTAAATAACCTACAATAATTGAAACCACAAAAATATCTGTCATTAGTGGCAGACTAACGATCCTTTGAACTTTTTTTTGGTTGTTCCAACTAACTTCGTATAAACTACCTTTGAAAATACCTACATTTATTTTAAAAGGTAAAGAAATGTGAATATGGGCATACCTGCCTTTTTTTCAATTTATTTGAACACCAAGAAAAGACTCCCTTATGTTGTTATAATAATACATTTTAACCATTTTCTTTGGTGTATTTCAATATAAATAGACAGGTAGCTATAATACCCCATAGAATTTATTATATTTACAGGTAAAATGGCAACCTTCAGTTATATACAAGTGATGATAGAGAGTGGTTTCACATGGAATGTTTCTTTGTGTTTCCAAATTTTCAATATATACGAGGAAAATGATTGTCGAGAACATATGACATTTCTGTTAAGAAAGAAAAATAAATATAGTAATTAGGAATAGCTATGAGATATACCTACTCTGTTTAAAAAAAATTTTCTGAATACAAAAAGAAACTGCCCATTAAAAAGTGCGGAAATATCAAATAAAAATGTTTCCCAAGTTTTTACTTATGCGATATGACATCCTTCCATACTTTTGACGATAACTGTATAACTATCTACCGCGTTGTGTTCTAGTCAAAGACAGTCGATTCAGCATGAAATTTACTATAGCAAGAAGAAGGAAAAAATCTAGTTTCGCAATTCGCGCGCGCGAATTGCGAAACGTCGATCCGGCGCGCCTTTTTCACAGTATGTTGATGGCTGTTCATTCAATTTTTCCATAACTGATTTCAGTTAAACGAAAGTTGAGCCAAATACAGCGCCAGCTATCGGAAAAATAGGTGTATGTTCATGATGTTCATCTTGTTTATATCTTCTATGTCACGATCATGAAATCGAAAATATTCAGCAACTAATTCAAGTGGCTAAATATCTAATGGCTGAATACGCTATTAGGTACAAGTTATGCGACTAAGCGGAAACAGACCAAAACTTATATGTCAGTCATGTTACATGAAAATGTCAAAAGATATAATAATTGTGGAATTAAAAAACGAATTTGCAAGAAATGAATATCAATATCAGTGTTTTTTAAATGTGTGTGTGAGAGGAATATCGTAAAAAGTAATTATAGTGTAATTAACATTGTGTAGACGGTATAATGCATCATTTAAATCAGTTATTATATGACAATAAAACCAGTGCAGTGCTGATCTGAACTCATCTTCAAAAATTCATAACTCGTTTTTGGTAAGAGAGCGCCGATTTCTTTTTTCATTTTCGTGTTCAGCGACCTCGAATTAATTTAAAAAAAAATATTTCATCAAAATCCGCGTTGGTTCACTAAACTAGACTTTTACCCTCAATTTTATTAATCAAAATTTCCAAAATTTGTATTTGATGAATCCATATTCTTTTATACATGGTGATTCATTAGTGCCATAAAGTCCAATATCTTGTAAATCCTCGAAAATATTTTAATAAAATGTTGACCGATTGTAGCCAGCCTAAAGGCACATATTTTAAAATTAGTCGCAATTATACAGCGTGTCCCGGAACGCCGTGCCAATGGGTCACTCTGTATTTTAAATCAAATTTGAATTCTGCTTGACTTCGCTATTGCAATGATACAAGGCTATGTTATTTTTTTAATTAATCCAGAATATGTAATTTAGGTACTACTGGTGTATTATGCTACAAATGTTCTACAGACGCTTAAAGGGGTCCTATAGAAATATTTTACACATATGAGCTGTAGGGATCCAGCTTATTTTTTTAAGGATTAATTTATAACAAATTAAATCATTTTATGGGTATGAGAAGTTAATTGGCTGTTGGTGTGTTTTAACGATCGGTATTAGGTAATACGATTGCGCGCGCTTTAACACAAGATGCTTGGGATCGTATTTTAGAGATGATTCTATCTCAATTCGTGTACGAAATTGAATAAATTTCGCCCGAAAATCGTTTAACCGAATCACTTTCGAAAGCTTCGTGCACGATTTGCTTCGCGCATGTGGTGACTCGAGTGGGTATGCACCATGCGAATTCCAAACTTCGTATACGATTATAACCTTAAATTGTTTCGTTATGTTTTATTGTAAATCATGACTGAATTGAATTCCCTTATTGGAAGATACGTTCTAAGTGCATTGAAAGATGCTGAAGTCCTGGCTGATTGCGGAAATAGAGTGTACTATCCTTTTCGTAACCCCTTTAAGGAATTATCAATATAATTCATTGAATTTTTATTAATTTGTTTTCACAAACTACTTATTTTTAATTGAACCCTTTCAACTACAAAAATTATCATTGTGAAAATGATTAATGCCCGATTTCACCAACCGTTTCGTAAAGTTAGGTAATACCTAAATCGGATTTAGGAAATCCTAAATGCAATTTACGTTTCACCACGAGGTAATACATAGTTGGATGGGAGGGTGAGAAGTATGAATTTCCTTCCTGATATGAGGGAGGAAAGTGTGTACTTTCTATACAGGTAGGAGGAAAAGCTATTTATAATACTAGGGAGGAAAGTGCCATTTTTCGTGGAGGGCGGTAATCATTCAATGGAGGAAAAGGCACTTTAATCCTGTGTAATACATATAATTTTTCCTCCTACCCACTTATTAAACCTTTTCCAGAATTATTAATTATTTTGGTGTCATTTCAGATTTTTGTAGTAATAAGGTTAATTAGGTTATGTTGGCTTGTTCCCTAATATTAGGTGGCGTATTTGTAAATTAAAAATCACTTAAATCGCTCTCCATATCTAAGAAAGTCAATAAAGTTTAATAAACTTAATAACTTCATACTGTAACGTTTATTCTAATTTATATTTACAATTAATTTATATTTACAGATTTATATGTAATTCAGTCCTTATTTAATAATTTATGTCATACACTAAACACACTAATTATAATTTATATGAGAGTCACTTAATAAACACTTATTCGAGGCGCGATTACTTTCCTTCGGTATCAACACTGACTGATTGACTAATTGCCTGCAGCGATGCTGGTGGCCTATTTATACTCGCGCGCCGTAATTCTCGAAATTTCTCGGCGTTCTCGCGGGTGCATTGGATATTCTCGATGTTCTGGCGGACGCACCGATGTTTCTCGAAAATTGGGCGGAGGAGCCATAGTCGTCTCATACGGGGATTTCACTGGGGGCACTAAGTGAGAATATTATTGCAGTAGCTCGCGTAACATTGCCCCCTCCTTAAGAGACAGTTCCTCCTGGAACTAGCTAGGAAACTGGAACGAGATGACTGTATCGGCAACTGGTCCCCTTGTTGCATTTTCCAGTTGTATGGAAGTAACATGCGACCGTCTTCTCTGTTGGCTGTGTCTCCCGAGCATGGCCGCAAACCAGTACCTGCACTTCGGTGTCTCGGAAGATTACTTCTACCATGTTACGGATTATTCGCCAATCTAAATGCATGGCTAGCCTATGCACGTTCAATTCAAGCACATGCTCCCTCAGGCTTCGTAATGCTTCCCAGACATCCTCGTACGTTGGTCTTTCGTCGAAGGTGTTCCTCGTCACTAGGTGGAAATTGTAGCGGGAGCCATTTTGCAGCTTCAAAGCTTTACCTGGTACTGGTAACTGGTTTACCAAAGGTCGTGCGCCACTATTCTTAATAAACAGAGATGCCAGTCCGCGCGCATCGGTTACGCTGGCAGGGATGTTTATTGCCAGTAAGTATTCCTCCGGAACGGTAAGCAGGTCTTGTCGTCTCTCAGTGGTGACGCCGAATCTTGCTTTTCCGGTACCACCATAAGCACCCATGAACTCTACAAAAGCAGGATCGGCTACTTCCTGAAGCTGGTTTACTTCCTCATCGTGGTCACCCTCGAATGGCGCTAATCGGTTACGGTGTACCACCTTTGGCTTTCCATTTGGGATCTTGCTGATACGATAGATGACATCGTTGATTCTTTTCTTTACGAGGTACGGACCGTCCCAAGCTTTCTGCAACTTTGGAGAAAAACCCTTTTGTCTTCTTGGGTTATGCACTTTGTCTCCTTCGTGGAAACCTCCTTCCGTAGCTTGCGTATCGTACCTTTTCTTCATCCTATCGCTAGCGATCTGGAGATTCGATCGAACCAGCTCGTGTACGCCGTCCATTCTTTTTCTCAGCTGGGTTACGTAATCTTCACCAGCTATGTCTTCTCCGGGTCGGCATCCAAATTCAAGGTCGCAGGGTAATCTCATTTCGCGTCCGAACAGAACTCTTGCTGGTGTTTGGCCGGTGGACTCATTGATGGCGGATCTGTAGGCCATCGCGAATAGCGAGAGATATTGGTCCCAATCTCGCTGATGGTTAGATACTACTTTAGACAGATATTTGCCAAGAGTTCTGTTCATTCGCTCTACCATCCCGTCCGACTGTGGGTGCAAAGCCGTAGTTCTCGTTTTCTTCATGCCGAGCTTTTCACAAACTTCCTGGAACAGCTGGCTTTCGAAGTTTCTGCTCTGGTCGCTGTGTATTTCCAGGGGCACTCCATATCGGCAAATGAACTCATTCACGGCAACCATTGCGGCTTCTTGGTTTGGAATGGCATACGCTTCTACCCATTTTTTGAAGTAGTCCATCACCACCAAAATGTACCTGCTGCCATTTGCTGTCGGTGGAAACGGTCCGGCGATGTCCAGGGCAATGCGTTCAAAAGGGCTTCCGACATTGTACTGCTTCATAGGAGCCTTTCTTCTCCCGTGCGGTCCATTGGTCGTAGCACAGGTAGTGCACTTCTTACGCCAGTCCTTCACATCTTCGGAACTGTGCATTCAATAAAACCGTTCTCGCACTTTCTGAAGGGTCTTCTTCACACCTAGATGTCCTCCTGACGGACTGTCGTGTAATTTCCGCAGTACTGCTGCTATCCTTGTTCTTGGAATCACCAACTGTCTTCTACTTTCGGAACCCTCATCGTTCTCGATTACTCGCTGTAGCAAACCGTTTTCCAAAACCAGCGAGTCCCACTGGGCCCAATACGATTTCATCGTTGGCGAGTACCTTGAAATCTCCTGCCAAGTAGGTCGACAGTTCTCCTTTTTCCAATGTCGGATTTTCTTCAAGTCGGGATCGTTCTCTTGTTCCTCTTCCAACTTTTCTGGTGTCCATTTTGTCGGTGGTCACCGTGGTTCTTCGAATCGCAGCTTCCTTAGCTTCTGTTTTGCTGCAGTGAGAGCACTCTGCAGGGCATGGTCTTCTAGAGAGGGAGTATTTGGAAGGTCTTCGGGTCGAAGCTGCCCTCTGAAGGTCGACCCTTCCTAGTTTTTCCTTTTCCTTTGTTTGTAGCAGTTCTCGGTCGCTTGCACGAACTGCGTACATGTCCCATTTCTCCACAATTCCAGCATCTCACAGCTTTCAGTTTTCCATTTGAGATCCTTTTCATCATGTTGACAAGCTGGTCGAGCTTGTTCTCAACTTCTTCGTCTGCTACAGCCCTCACCTTGCCGTATACTCCGGAAGCCTGTGTAGCTGCTTCGTACTCCAAGGCTGCAGAGAGTACGTCGACCAGTGTCTTATGCCGAGCCAAGCGTAGAGTTCTCTGCATTTCATGGTCACGAACTCCGTCGATGAATGTCTGTACCCCTAAACATTCCATGACATTCTCCGGTGCCGATGGATAGGCAAACCGCACCAACCTCGCAATGTCTGCTTCGAATTCTTGCAGAGTTTCGTCGCGTTTTTGTTTGCGGTTTTTCAGCTGCGATTGGTACAGATGCTCCAGGTGTTCCACGCCATATCTCATATTCAATCGCTTTTTGAGTTGTTCAAAATCTTCGGCCTCTTCCACTGGAATGGTCTGGAGGATATCCATAGCGTCTCCTCTAAGGGCAAGAGTTAAATTTAACGCTTTTTCCTTCTCACTCCAGTTGTTTGCCTTTGATGCCGCCTCGAATTGCTTAAGATAGTTCGGCCATGACGTTTTACCATCGAATGTTGGCAGTTTCACTCGGGTGTTAATATCGTTTTCCATTTTCGGTTTCCACTCTACTTTCTCTGCCAGTTCGTCGTTATTCGGGGCTTGCCTAGCTGTAATATCCGGTTTATTACTAGTCTTCCTTTCGATTTCTTTGATTTTTTGTTTCATTTCTTGCTCCATTCTTTTAATCTTTTCTTCCACGGCAGAAATATCAGTCTTCATGGATGTCATTTCATTTTTCATGTCCGTCGAAATTTTATTCTCCATGTCCGACATTTTGTTTTCCATGTCCGCCGAAAGTTTACTTTCCATGGATGAAATTTTATTTTCCACGTCCGACAATTTGTTTTCCATGTCCGCCGAGAGTTTACTTTCCATGGCTGAAATTTCGTTTTTTATATCCGTCGAAATTTTATTTTCCATGGATGAAATTTCGTTTTTTATATCCGACATTTTGTTTTCCATGTCCGCCGAAAGTTTACTTTCCATGGATGAAATTTCGTTTTTTATGGAAGAGGTTATAGAGGCGGACGCTTCGTCGGTGAATTCAAATGTTTCCGGGTCCAATCCATTGTTAATCATAGCTATTTTTAGTCGTTCCACTAACACTGACTTGACCCCACTTGTGTCCAGTTCGTAATCCTCCAACTCTCTTCGAAGCTCTGAAACTTTTAATTCACAAAGTTTCTTCGCCATCTTCCTGTATATTTATTTATTTATTTATTTTTTAACCCCACACCTGACACCAATGTAACGTTTATTCTAATTTATATTTACAATTAATTTATATTTACAGATTTATATGTAATTCAGTCCTTATTTAATAATTTATGTCATACACTAAACACACTAATTATAATTTATATGAGAGTCACTTAATAAACACTTATTCGAGGCGCGATTACTTTCCTTCGGTATCAACACTGACTGATTGACTAATTGCCTGCAGCGATGCTGGTGGCCTATTTATACTCGCGCGCCGTAATTCTCGAAATTTCTCGGCGTTCTCGCGGGTGAATTGGATATTCTCGATGTTCTGGCGGACGCACCGATGTTTCTCGAAAATTGGGCGGAGGAGCCATAGTCGTCTCATACGGGGATTTCACTGGGGGCACTAAGTGAGAATATTATTGCAGTAGCTCGCGTAACAATACTATGTTTGTTTTATTCGTAAGTCAAAAAAACCTATCTAACAATTCTGAAGTTGAAATTTTTATTTGTAAACCTAACCGTTGAAGTAACATTCATAATTAATTCTGTACCCCAGAGGTAAACTGTACTATCTCCATTTTTTACGAAAATCGGATTTTCAGTGATACTGACATATCTTTTTACGGGGAATCAGAAAAAAATACTTTTAAAGTCAAATCCAAAGTAACGACAAAACCAAAGGTAAACTGTACTAAATCAGAAAGTCATTGAGAGGTAAACTACATCAAACGGAGGTAGTATTTTTGGGCTGCTGTACTATCTCCATTAAAAGTGGACTTGGTATAAAACTCAAAATATTATCTCCATCAAATTCTCTGTTTTCCCGTATTGTTTGCTTAGTTTTATGTTAGTCAATTCAGATGATAGCCTATTATAATAACACATAAAGAAATGGGTGCAGCAACGCCACTAGCGATAATGAAAGCAGTGATAATTCTGAAGAAAACCCTGTTTTGAATGATGAAGTAAGTACAGTGGAAAAACGAAGTGTTCGTAGACCAAGCAGGAAGCGTCAGAGGAATCCTGACAGTGGAAATGCAACGTAAGGAAACGGAAATACTATTCTGGACACAAGAATACATTTCTAAGAGTGAAACTTCAATTCAGCCCAGGACCCTGGGTCCTCCATGTAGTGACGCATGCAGATTTGAATGTTCCCTAAACATAACGCCGGAACAACGACGAAATATGTTTTAAACATTTTGGTCGCCATCCAAGTCAATTGAACTTCAAAGGTAGTTCGTGGCTTCCAGCGTTCACTTAATTCAAATCAAAAGAAGGCGTCCAAGAACAGGAGAAAGGGAAAACAGTGTAACAGAAAATTCACTTTTAGCATTGACAGTGTTCAAACGAAAGTATGCAAGGTATTTTTTTAAATACGCTGTCAATCTCCCAGAGTTTTGTTACAACAGCTTTGTTAAAAAAAAACTGGAAAGTGGAATGACACAAGGAGATCAACGTGGCAAGAAAAATCCACCAAATAAAATATCAGCCCACATAAAAGAGAGCATAAGAAGTCACATATACACAATATCACTAAAATCTATCATGTCAAACAGTAACATAATTTCCATGGCAAGTAATATTCAAATGGAAATATTAGGTCTTATTATTTACTCAATTGCGTCACTTTGAATATTTTTTCTCCACTGGTAGTTTATTCTTAGAATTATTAAAAAATTAAACATAATTTCCATGGCCATCTATTGATACATGGTGTTCTTTTGTATCTGTTGGCTTAGGAAGTTTTTGGACTTTAAGTTGTCATAACTTTCTACATAATAAATATTTTTTTGTGAAATTTTGGTAACAGCAATCTGGAAGCATTCTGCATCCAGTGGTATAAATTAAAAAAAAGCTACTCGTTAATAACAATTCTCTATTTTCGACTACGAAAAAGTATTGTAGTATGCCCTGAAAATTGGAATAGACATTTTGTCCCGAAGTAGATGTTTTATTATTTGACATTTAAAAAAAAATTGGTAAATAGCTTCAAAGGACTATGCTTCCATCTTATGGAAAATAAAAGACCACTCAAATGCGGATATTTTGATACCAACTTATTCGTCTTGAAAAATAGAACATTTGATAACATTGCGCCAATGTTGTAATTTAATTAATAAACCCACAAAATCAGTTCATTTGTCAGAAATTTTCGATTCGATTACAAAATCTAACCATTCAATAGGACTCCACCTGCTGCGGTGAAACAGAGTCGGACTTGTGAATATAGTTGTACATACGATGAATACCAGTTTCGTTGAAACAAAATAATAGGATTATATTTTTCAGTTGTATAAAGATATGATAGATTGCAATCAAATTATGTAAAAAAGGTACATCTCTCAATTGACAATCTAACATCTTTACATAAGTTTGTCCTTTTGTAATAGAAGTTTATTATAACGTTTTCCCGTCAGGATTCTTAATGACTATAAAATACACATGAGTTCCCGTCCGACACTTGCATGTATCTTAATCCCGCACTCGAATTGCCGTCCAGTTTATTTAATCCGCTTCCAGGTAAACTAAATAGTTTTGAAAATTCCAGTAAATCGTAATATTCGTAATCCTGAATTCTAATGAAAAAGTTGAATAACCTATTAGGGTGGCTAGGGGGTCTGTCAGAACTAATTGCTATGAATATATTTTTCTATTGTATTTTCTATTATATTGAGTTGTCATTTTCGAAACGGCAGTTTATTAATATACATATTTCCGAACGTTTGTTGTCGTACGCTATAGTGATACACAAAATGCTTGAAGTAATGCTAAGTGAAAAGGGTAAACCCTTTCTGGTTAGGTTATATGTTAGGTTAGGTTAGGTTAGCTTCTTTACATGTATGTATTTATGACTCAGTTCAGTAGTAGTACGCAATAAAATTGTAGAATTAAAATTCCGTATTTTATTCCAATAATGATATCATATAAAATAATATCGTGTAAAAGTGCCAAACATAAGACATTTATAACTATTTCTTATTTCATACATCTGAAAACGGACCTCACTTAAAACTTTTACTGTTCACTTATTACAATATGCAATAAATACATAGCTAGATATCAGATGATTCAGAGAATTTACCGTAATTACCATAAACACCTTTTAGACAGGTCAGTTTTCACCCTGACGGGAACTCGAGTGACGGCTTAACGTATCCTAATTATGGAACAGGTAGACTGGTTGACTGTAGTTGACGCTGCTGATCGAACTATACCTAATCATGAAGAAATATAATGATGCAAATTAGATTTCAGTTAACAGTGCTTTTTATGTCACGCAAGGGAAAACACTCATCGCCATCAAAATATATATAACACAAAAACCGGCTTCGGCTATCAAAAAAATACAAAAATTAAACAAAACCCGGCTTCGGCTATCAAAAAAATACAAAAATTAAACAAAACCCGGCTTCGGCCATCAAAAAAATTTTATAAAGCAAAAAGGCGACTTTAGCTACCAAAAAATATAAAAACCGGCTTAGGCCAATAAAAATTTTTTTTTCAGCTACACTTCGCGGATAGAAGGTAATGAGGTCCTCAGGCACTGCCTGTGGGGGGAAGGTGGAGCGCGTAAAAGGGGATACCTACTCTAATAATTATACATTATCTTTTAGTATCAACCTTTACGTCGGGTTCATTACCTACACACATTTCACAAGCATTTTTGTATTAACAGTTAATAGACATTTAACATAAAAAAAAAATTTTACGCATCCCTATCCTATTTTTTTTAAAGAGTTACCGATGCCAACAAATACACTACAAAATACTACAAAGAAAAAACAAAATATAAAAATTAACTGATAAAATTAGGTCAGTTCAACCCTGTCTGGTTTTATTTATTCATTTCTTATCACCGCTGATATCCTTACTTCGTGGAATCTGGAATACATGTCTATTTACGTATTTTCTCTCTGTCTTACTCATACAATCTCCGTAAGCGATTTTAAAAATAATATCATTAATTGTGGGTTTATTAATTAAATTACAACATTGGCGCAATGCTATTTTTGAAGACGAATAAGTTGGTATCAAAATATCCGCATTTGAGTGGTCTTTTATTTTCCATAAGATGGAAGCATAGTCCTTTCACGTGTGTTTCCAATCTACATGAGTTACACTGTATAAACTACACGGTAAAGAAGATTTTTATCAGCTTCCCAACTTATTATTATTATTATTGTTATTGTTATTATACACTATTCTGGGATTGTGACATGTCACTGCCAACTTGATTTTTATCAATAATACTCGTATTAGTTATTTTTATTTGAATGAAAATGGTTATCTTTGATATACAAACAGTCTATCTGCTCTTTCATTCAACAATAGGCCATACCATTCGAGCACTTATTGCAATTATTAACAGCCCGTTCAGACGGACACCGTTTCGACAATAAGATCGAAACGACAAAAATATCGAACGGTATAGTGGCGCATAGTTTCATATATTATGTACATATTCAGACGACAAGTTCCTAACGTTGAAATAACATTCATAATGAATTTTTACCAGAATACAGGATGTATAAGGTGTTAAAGATAAAATTCCACACCTGTAATTTTTAACCAATCAAAACGTGTTTTTTTGACAGATCACCATGGAAATGGATGAATTTTATAGGAAATTTTTTCATGGTGGGGTACCCACCAGAGAATTATACTGGAAATGTTTTCTGACGTTTATAATGTCAGAATATTTTTTGGACACTCTGGTTTATATTTGCAAAAAAGCAATTTTATACCACTGTAGTTACTCAAAACTTATGTAAAATTAAAGAAAATACTGTGTTGTGTCTTGAGATGGTGTTTTCGAGCAACTACAACGAGTAGAAATCAACAATTTAAAGGTCTTTTTTACGTCGTGCCGCTTGACAGCTTCAAAACTGAAATAATTTTTAGGTTAGGGTTTCACTTAGTTGCCATGGTAACTAAATAATGAAGTCGACCAAACCTCAAACGTCAAAAATTGACGTTGTTGGAAATCGAAAAATAAATTTTAATTATTTGATTTTCAAACACAATTCGGTGTGGAATTTTCGGGGGTAATATCCCTAGTGCATTTAAGTTAAAGTTTAAAGTTTCTAAGTAATTTGTTTTAACAAATAGCATGAGCGAGAGTGGTTTTAAAAATCCGAGTCGAAGACGAGGATTTTTCCACTTTCGCGAATGCTATTTATTAAAACAGATTACTTAGAAACGAGTGTTCCAATTTTTCCACAGGAAAAATTAGATGCACGATATTTGGTAAGATTATTTCCTGAGTTAAATAAACATTTTACTTTAATACAACATTTTTTTAAATTAAAATAATAAGAACAATATAACTTTCAAGCTAGGAAAGGTAATTACTTCAAGCTCATTTTAAATTACAATTAATATAAAAATTACAATTATTGTAGGTTACAGGAGTATTGTTAGCAACTTGTTAAACTTGCATGAACTTTTTTCGATTTTTTTTTCCGGAAAAACTTCTGACAGCTAAGTTGACAGTTGTTAAGTAATTTTTCCACTTAAAATTTATATTTGACATACCAATTCTTGATAGCGATTGGTCAAAATTAATAGGAAGGAAATAATCTTACCGAATACCACTCGAGGTCAAATTAAATCCGGAAATTTTTTCTCGCTCATGAATATTTTTAGAAAATTATCATTCATGAGCTCGAAAAAAATTCCGGAAATAATTTGTCCTCTAGTGGTATAACTAGTGATAATAGAAACAATTTGAATATAATAGATTTACCAGTTTCTTCATTTAAAACACAGTTAAAATAAGAGAAATAAGGGAAAAGTATGAGATTGCTTCCTGATATGAGGGAGGAAAGTGTGTACTTTCTATAGGGGTAGGAAAAAAAAGTTTAACTTATATCGAGATACATACTTAAACTCATATTATTTACGCTGATGGAATTTGGCCAATTCATTGATTTATTGCTCCGACAGATTTATGAATAAACTATAATCGTTTTTAAAAGTTCATTCTTTATAATTGCGATGTAGTTAGATTGTCAGCATAAACTTATTTCTAATAGTAATGCTCTCTTCGTGTTTTGAGTTGAAACTACTAGTTTTTTATTTTTTCATTGAAAAATAATATAATTTAATATAAAGTAACAAGTTGCGTTTTGGGTGCGCTGAGTGAAACTTGCAAAAAATTTATTATATCATCATTTTAAACAGTTATCTGAAAAAATTACGAATAAAAATACGAAAAGATTGTGTTCTTAACAATAACCCACTTTTGATTACAATTTGTGCTACAAAAAATTTGGGGGACCAAATGGGGTCACCACCTAGTGTAATTATAGAATGCCATAATACAATTTGATTAAAAAATATTCTGTGGTTTGAGAGTAGCTTTAAAATAATTTAAGTACTTATTTACATTTTTAGCTTCAGTACCTCATAACTTTTTGTGAGTATCCACCTATTTTTGACCCCAGATCAAGTGCAACATCTCATAGAATAAAATTTTGTCGATATACTGTATAGATATGACAGTTGGTGAAGTTTTTTGTCAATTATTTAAAAAAAAAGGCATAAAGTCTAATTCATAATGTCAAATTTGGTATAAACCAATTGAAAATTTTAAATTTGAATACCTAGAATGGTTATCTAAAAAAAATTGAGAGGGCTGCGATATAAATAAGGTTGTTGATATTTAAATATTTGGGGAGAAATTATAAGTAAGAATATGGAATTAATAATATGAAGAACATAAAATGTCAGAAACCCAGTCAGACTCTTAAAACTTTTTGTCAGAATAAAAAAATCAATTGACAAGAAATTTCATGGTAGGAAGAGTTAAAATTTCATGGTGTGAAGAGTTAAAATTGTAGAAAGAGGAAGAAAAAAAACAAGGAAATTAAATTTTAATTAATAGATATTTGATTCCAGAACAATTCATATTAAGATAAGATATCATAGAATCATAAATTCTCAGAAATTAATAATATTTTGGACATTTTTAAAAATTAAAGTAATGGGGAATATAGTCATAATCTTAATTATTATTATATTTAAACAATAATAATTCTTCATAATAAATTTTAAGTAGATAATTTATTGATATAGCTAGAGACTATGTAATGATTATTTTATTGGATCATTATAATTCAATATAAAAAATCTTTCTGGGCAATTTTATATAAAAAAATTTCTGGAATCACAACCTGTCATAAATTTTCCGTACCAGGAAGGCATAGGAAAAAAATATCAATTCATTGGAGATCAAAACTTTAAAAATTGTAGCACTGTATTTTATATTATTTTCTTAACCTAAAGTGATTTGTAATAGAAAACTTAAAGTTGGGTACCTGTTCTATACGATCATATCGGTCACTTTGTTATATATTAAGTCGATATGCAATATCCATGTTCGCAGACTTAATAACAAATAAATGTCCTGTTTGAACAACTATAGCACATACACTCACTTTACATTGTGCATCTTAAGTGCATTATTTCACAAAACTCTTTAACTCTTCACTTTATTTACAGTTGTTTCCGGAATACAAAATAACACCGAGTTCGATTTAACATGTGGATTACTAAAACACAACAGATTGCTGTCAAAAATTTTACAGCTTCAAATAATTCAGGGATGTTTAAATTGGTCCAACAGTCGATTGTTCTTCGTTGACTTGAAAACAAGAACCAGAAAACTCTGATTACGTGACAAGAACCTGATTAAAACCAGGCTATTTTCAACCGTAAGTGCAGGTGTTTAAAGAAGTAATTTAGCATATTACGAATACCGGTTTATGGGTTCTACTGCAAAATGCTAGATCAAGAAAGCACAAGAGAGACCTTGGTAAAAGAATGTTATCCCTTCCCTGTATATTGGGTTTAAGATCGGTTCTTTATATAAAGTCTCCGCGCTAAAAGCGCTGTTGTCAGATTACTTTTACTCGTCCGAAATAACAGATTACATTTTATAATTTATATTCTTTTATTTTTAATAATTTACGATTGAATCACTTAAAAATCCCCAATATTATCCCGATTGTCTATAAATATGCATTGGTTATTTTATTTAGCACATGTACCTATTCCATACAGAAGATACAATATTCCCAAAACTTTGACCACATGTGTTATGGATTAATGCAAATTAAAACTTAGATTAATTTAAAACTAAAACTAAGAACGTAAAACCATGTAATGTAATGTAGATGTTCATGTATGTACGTATGACATTCACTGAGACCTAAAAGATCTATTGTGCTCCTTACTTCTACTTACCTCCTGCGGAAAGTCTTGGAGACTAGCAGCTCCCTTAGTCCTATTTACCGGAGGAATTTTAGGATATCTACAGGCTTTAACTTAGGTAAATGTCCCTCTTCCATCCAGTAATGTCCTAGGTGTTGTGCCCTAGGATTCTGAATTGCTGTGCAATTCGCAAGTATGTGGATGGAGGTTTCTTCTTCCATGCCATAGAATCTACATTCTTCTTCCTCCACTATTTTGAACTTTTTCAGGTGCCCATTCAGGCGATCCCGTTAGGATCCCTGTTAAAACTCTTAGTGCTGTTTTAGATACTTTGACTTATGCATGTAGATGTTTATGCAAGAAATTAAGATTTAAATTAAAACTAAGAAAGATGGCCAACTTTCAACTAAAGCCCCGTTCTGACGGTGCAATTTTTCAAGGCAATTTAGTTGTAGCAACTTCTCGACGCAACACGTCTTCTTTCAAAGTTGCATGAGCGTTCACACCATGTTCATACTATTGTAGCAATTTCTTAGGGAAATACCATATTGTTGCCAATATTCAAAATAGTCACCATATTTTTAATATTATAAGATAACAATAAGCCAACTTTAGAGATGATAAATTTAAATTTTTCCTTAAAGGACAATAAATATATTGATTTGGAAGAGGTAGCCATTGTGTGCTTGATACTTGGATGTGTCAGTTTAGTGTAAACTCAGTGTAGATGAAAAATAAGGTACCTACATGATAATCTGCAAAGTATATAATATACCTATGCCTCTATGTTTTTGAAGTATACACCTACTTTATTATAAACATTTAATAAGTAGATACTAATATTCGAACTAGATGCAAAATATACACTTGTTATATAATATATATGGAAACATTTTTATTAATTATTAAGAAATTAACCAAGTAAACTTGGCAACATGAGCAACGGAACGGTCAGAGGCAAATGCACCGGTGGATACTTGGGTGGGAAAATTTTAATTATTTCTCTTGAAGGCAAAGAATGCGTGCTTGCATCTTCAAAGTTATCGACGTTTTAAAATATGTGTAAGGGTCATCTGGAAGAAACGGTCTAAAACGTTTAACTAAGAATGTCAATGTTTTAGGTAAATCAAATATTTGCTACCTCTCAAAGCAGAAATATCTAGTTATTTGTATTTGAATAAATTTAATCAAAATATTGTAAATAAGTTTTTATTAAAACCGGCCAGAAATTAGTACTTTCCGGTTTATTTTTAGGTCAGAAAATCTCATTTTGTCGGACCGAGCCAGAAAATTATTGTGATAGTCCGGTAAAAGCTTTTACCGGACTCATTTTTATTTACTTTCCGGCCTATCTTTAATGAAAAAAAATTAATAAAATAGTTAGTCTAAGTTTCTATAGTAACCGAGTTTTGTATTATTTAAAACTATAAAATAAATTGACATATTTTGACGTTTAGTTGAAAACGTGACATTTATTATAAAATGGATATTCAAAATGACGCATTTGATTGTGAATTAATGGAAGATGAAATTGTTAAGGCGGCCACCCAAGCAACGTTTGATTTATTACCGTCGAAGTCCCGGACACGATATGAACAAACATACCAAATTTTTGAAAAGTGATGCCTGGAAAAGAAGGTAATAAGCATTTGTGAGGATGTGTTCCAGAAGAAATATCTACATAGGCAACAGCGTTTATGAAGAAAAAATCCGTAGGGTATAAAGCAAAGAAGTCTAGAGTACTTAATAAAGAGGATATCGATAAGTTTTTAGTAGAAGCTTCAGACGAACAATATCTAATAATGACCAAAGTGTTGTTGATTATGGGTTATACTGGTGCATGTCGACGGGAAGAAATCACTAATATATTAATTGACGACATAGAAGACAAACAAACTACGCTTTTGGTTAAAATTTCAAACACCAAAACAAACAAATCAAGATCATTTATTATGAATGGGGAAAAAGAGCTAAATTTGTATAGGAAGTATATATCGCTACGCCCAACCAATGTTCCTCATCGACGTCTCTTTATTAATTACAATAAAGGAAAATGTAATAAACAACCTGTAGCCATACATACTGTAGGTAATGCTCCCTCCAAAATAGCTACATTTTTGAGATTGCCAAACCCAAAGGAATACACAGGGCATTGCTTTAGTCGTAGTTCGGCGACTTTGCTAGCTAACGGAGGTGCTGACATCATAAACTTAAAACGACATGGTGGTTGGAGTTCATCTAAAGTTGCCGAAGGCTACATTGAGGATTCAGTTCAGAATAAGATTGATATAGCTAACAAAATTCAAAAAGCAGGAAACTCAAACACAGAAATTGTCTCAGAAACTCATTATAATGTAAACAGTTCAAAAAATCTCACGTCAACTAATAATTTTGAAATACCGTGCTTACAGATAAGTAATGCTAATAATTGTACGTTTAATATAGCTATTCAAAAATAATGTTTATATTTGTAAACCAAAAATTAACGATTGTTAAAAAAAATTGTTAAAATTAGTAATAAAGAGTACTTGTTATAAAAATGTAAACTGAATAATATGAAGTTTATGGTACAACAATGCCCGTTTAAAAAAAATATTGTACGTAATACGTCCCAAAAGTGCTTTTACTGGACTCGCAGACTTGCAGGACTCGCCTGCGGCTCACCCTGCAATTTGCCCACTCGTCCAGTAAAAGACCACTTTCGGGACTTGTTACGTAAACTACTATTATTTACAACCTAACGTAATTTAAATTCGAAAGTCCACTCAAAACACTAATTATAAAAGTTAAGAAGTTCAACAAAAACAAAAAACAGAACATACTTCCTCAAATATATGAAAAATTCAAGCACTATATAATAACTGACCAAATCAAGCACAAATCATAGCTACTATAAAATATTAATATAGGCAGCTTTAAGCTTCATATTTCAAATTTAGTTACAATGAAACAGGGTGTTCCATTACTCGGTGCCAGGTCAATGTCATGGTTTTTTAAATGGAACACCCTATATTTTACTGAAAATTTCTCCATTACAACAATATAAGGTTTTAATCTGTTATACATTGTATTTAAAAAGTTATAACCAATTTTCCGTCAAAATCGTAACAAGTTCAAAGCCCTGTGTAATTGGAAGTGAGTGAAAGAATAATAACACAGGTCTACAAAAAAAAAAATTTGTTTGGTGCCGCTAATTCTATGTTATAATTCGGTTAATTAGCCCGCAAGATACCTATCGTGCGAAGCTGTAAAAATCTTGAAGCTACGTTCAGGTTTGTATCGATCGATAATAACCTAAAAAATGTATTTTTTCATACTTAATGTCATTATAATCAATTAATTAATTTTTCAATTGTTAATATCGATATGCCGTCGTCGAGAAGGTGTTGTATAAATAATCCAAATACATTTTGTAACATTTGTGGTGAATATGTAGTGAAAAAGTTTAGAAAACCTATAACGGATTCAGTGAAGAAGACATACGTTGATTATTTTAATATAGAGATGAAGGCTCTGAACAAAATCTTGGAGCGAAGAACAAGGAGAACGTATCCATCAAGATTTAAAGGTGATGGAAGATACCAGGGTCGCTGGGATGAGCACATGATGGCAGATTACCTACTGTTGGAGTATTACACGGGAATGTCCTGAAGACATCCATCGGAGAAAATCTAAAAAGAGAAGCTTCTAACCTGTAAAATAATGTGTAATTAAATGTAATCAAATGTTTTGAATTAAATGTTATTTTGTTAATTAATAAATTCATCAAATTCATTAAATGCTTTTTAATTTATTTACCCTTGCGAAATCTCTAAAACTACACGTAAGATTAAAAAAGTAAGTATCAAGTTTTTATCAGGGTACAGAATATACTTGAAATCAGTTTTACTTTTAGCGGCACCAAAATCATTGTAGACCTGTGTAATCTATTGAAGCCAAAGATTTCTAATGATTATCAAAATTTATAAACGCGAATGCTTTTGCAAATATTCATTAAATAAAATACATGGTGAGACATAACTCAGGTACATTATTTTCTCAGTAATCTCAATTGGATATTTTATATCATTGTCGAAGAGAACTATTAACATACTTCTATTTTTATGCAGCATTTGCCATACCTTAAGTTATTAGTTTTTGAGATATTTTCATTTTCATTTTTCTATGCAAAGTATCATTTAGGTATTTCATAGTTTACCATATGTTATGTAATCAGGACCTACTTTATTTTAGTAAAAAACGTGCTGTTATTCCGCGTGTTGTTTCCTATTTCTCCATAACTGTAGTTTTTCGTAAACCTTCAACTGCAAACTAACATCTGGTAAACTATTACATCCGTAATTAGTACTTTGCATAGAAACATGAAAATATCTAAAAAATTAAAATAACTTTAGGTATGGGAAATGCTGAATTTAAAATTACTGAGAAAATAATGTACTTGAGTTTGGACTCACCATTTAATTGATTTAATAAATATTAGCAGATTCATTCGTGTTTATAAATTTTGATATTGAAATGCTTGAGCTTTAATAGATTATTATTCACTTACTCCAATTGAAGTATTAATTAGTTAGTGTTTTGACGGAAAATTAGTTAATATCTTTTCAAATATCCTTTATATCGGATCACAACCTCATATTGTTGCAATGGAGAAGTCAAGCAGATTTTAGTTTTACAGTAAAATATAGGATGTTCCTTTTAAAAAACCAATAAAACTTTGATCTGGCACCGAGATATGGAACACCCTGTAACATTGTAACTAATTTTGAAATATGGAGCTTAAAGTTATCTAAAATTTTTACACTTACCTTTTTTTGGTATCTTTCATGATAACTGACCTACTGAGCTTTATCGCACTAATCAATAACCCTGTATACAGATAGTAGGTACTTAGAAAGTGAGATTTAAATCAATCTAAAATATCTTTAGGACTAGGTACACATTTTTTTTGTAGGATAGCCAGAGCTGAAAGTATTTTTAATTATTATTTCCCTCATCATGAAATAGACCAATCAGACACCACCAATTTTTGAACGAAATCTGTTCAAATAAGTGATTAAATCCCAAGACCCGTTTAACCGCGTCAAATTAATGAAAACGTCATATTTTGACGTATAAAAAAACAATCAAAAGTATATAAACTTATTTGTTTTTGGTTTCAATTTTATTTATTCAGGAAATAATCTAGCCGTATACCCCTCTACCTATAAATTTAAATCGATTGAATTATAGGTCTTGGGATATAATACAATAGCCCGAAATAAACAGTACTGAACTTGTAATTATTTTATTGTTTTAAGAAATACATATTATTGACACTCTATTACATGTTCTAAATGTGCTCCTCCTCGCTCAAGATATACTTCATACCAATATTCCAAGTTTCTCGTCATGTTATGAAATAAGGGTTGTCTCAGGTCCGCGAAGAAGGCTCTAACGGCATCCTTTAATTCATCGATGGTTTGTGGTGTCCGTTTAAAAACAGCAGTTTTAGCCATGCCCCAAATGTATGCGTCTGGAGATGTGAGGTCTGGCTTGCAAAATGTTCCTGAAGAAATTGACGAACTGCGGCAGCAGTATGGCAAGTTGCCCCGTCCTGCTGAAAAAATTGGTTTCTAAATGCCAAATTACGTGTACGACAGAATTGACGTAGATCAGGGATAAAGCGTGTTAAAATTTGTATGTACACTGTTGATTAAGTGTGACTTGCCTACCATTCTCTTCGATAAAGTACGGACCAATGATTCCGTATCCCGAAACTGCACACCGGACACTCACTTTTGCACTATTTAAAGGAACTTCTTGAACCTCATGAAACCCAGAAATCGATTTGTGCGACAAATGAAAATGTGCTTCGTTTGAAAACCATACGTTTTAAAAAAAATCAGGATTTTCATACTGTAACGCAAGAATTCTGGCGCAATATTCCACTCTACTGCGATAGTCCCGAGGATGCAATTGTTGATGTACCTGAATCACATACGAAAATGCACCCAGCTTCTTCAGGATTCTTTGCAAGGTAGTTCTTCTTAAGCCAAGATGCAACGCTGTCCTTGTCTGGCTGGCTTTCGGATTTTCTAAGATTCGCTCAAAAACACGTTCATGGTTATTGTTGTTGTTAACTTTCCTAGGGCGCCCCGAGTTTTCTTTTCGTTGGCGCAATACATTACCCGTATTTCTGAACTTTTCAATAACCTTCAAAATTACAGCATTACTTGGAGAACGTTTATTAAATCATTGTGTGAATTGATCACACACGAATCGCAGACTTGCACCATTACGTCGGCTGATTCCGTATGAGCGAAAATAATGCTCTACCAGAAACACTTTCTCCTCTGTACTTAACACATTTTTAACAAGTAGGCCCTACTAATTAATTGTTTAAGGTTTACTTGACAGGTCTATATACTAGTTAACTTGGGTATGACAGTGCGCACATAGAGACACCTATGTTTCAGTTTCATTACTGTTTATTTCGGGCTATACTGTATATGAAAAAAGTAGGTATCTTAGATACTTTTATATCTTCCAAAAACCCCTCACCAACCACGGCATAATAACTACTGTTAAAACTTAAATGGGACTTTTATTATGCTTCTAAATATTAGGGTTTTAAATTATCATTTTAGATGATTGCTCCAAAATGTTAACATTCTTTTGGGACACATTGTTTTTGACAGTGGCCCAAATGAGTTCAATGGAATTCAAATCCGGATGGTAGGGTGGAAGTCGCAAAACGTTATGTCCATGTTCAAGCATAACCTCATCAAATTTGTATCTAATATGATGCTTTTTATTTCTCTTGATCAACTCGTATAATTCGGGATTGAGCATGTCAGGGGTGAACAAAATGTTTTTTTCGTGCAGCCACTTCACCATGTCAGCCTTCCTAGAATTTGGGATGGGGGCTGGATTAATTTGAATATTATGGTATGGAGCATTATCGGTCACGGCTATCGAATTCACAGGTAAATTCGGGATCAACTTTTCTTGTAACCATTTACCATAATTTTCAGAATTCATTTCTGAATGATAATCCCCTGATTTTGTGCCTGATTTAAATATAAGCCGACAATTAGGTATAAAGCCCATGTAACCTCCTGCATGGACAATAATGAGTCTTGGTCCCTTCGAAATATTTTTAAATAACCCTTTGGTTGATTCATCCGTCCAGTTCTTAGAAGATGTATGTCCACTATGAAGGTATGTTTAATCAAGAAATACAATTGGTCGCTGTTGGCTACGAAAATAATTGATTTTTTGTAAATACTTGATCCTCAATGCTCTGATGTCCATTTTCTCTATTAAAATTATTCTATTATTTTCAGTCCTTCTCCATTTAAAACATATTTTCTTTAAAATTCTACGAAGAGATGTTCCGGAAGCCACAATTCCCAAAACGTCATTAATTTTCTGTTGTAACTTTTTTACCGCAATACGACACCCTTCCGTCTTATGAAAGTCGTAAATAATCCGTCTAATATTGGAATACTCATACTCGGGAATATCAGTTATTGGTGCTCTTCTAGGCCGCTTCTTTCTTGGGGTGGAAAATTTTACTTGCACGTTATTTGCAGAAATTAATTGCTTCCCTTCTTTAACCACTCTTTCAATGGTTCTTATCGAAATACCTAATACAAAATAAAGATTTGTGTTGAAATAGTTATTTTTGAAATTTATTTATCTGTAGCGAGAGATGTTTTATTTTTCACATTTGATAACGTATCCGACTCACATTTGACACTTTGAAAATAATTGAACACTTTAAAAATTATTTCACGTGCCTGACTCTTGATAACTGGTTTTTTGTTAGGCGAGGACATTTTTTCAGAAACAACACAAAAATTATTCAGACATTGCCAAACGCCAACAGAATTGGAGGACAACTAATGATACGCCTCTGTACAGAGCATTTATATGTCTTGCAAATGTATTGAAAATGAGTTTGTGCGCATGGGGGCGGGCTCGCCATCACGTTTGGCGCTTGCTGTAACTCCATTTTACTATTTTGTACGCGTGATAAGCTTTAAAATATTAACGGAAAACGCTTAATTTTACACGATACCTGTTAAAACCCTACTATTGACTGTGGATTAAACCATCCGTCAAATATCACCAAATCGATTTAAATTTAAGAGAATTAATAGACTTTGATATTCGATGTCTCACTATAATGAATGAAGAAATTCGTATGCATTCGTAGCGTTCGGTATTAACCTCAGACCAATCTAATTTTTACTCTGAATTTATCACACACTAGTACACAAATTTACCAAAACCAATCAACTTTTGTTCTCGATTTATATTTAAATCAGTGAAAAATGCTATTTCCATCCATCTTTCTGAAGGTTATAACTGATCAGCTGACAACATGACGCAGGATGACGTCACTTGGAAACGCTCTATTACTCCGTTTGATCTGTCGTCAAGTGACAAAAAAATTCGTAGCATCTCGGATATATTTACCGAACTCGCTTTTAGAAATGCTCTTAGAAAGTGAATTAATTTTGGAGGATGATAATTTACTGAAAAGACAAATATTTTTTAAGGAAACAGTATTGAGGAATGACAAGAAGTTTGAGAGATAATTGGAATCCTTTGGAATTTCCTGAAGAAAATATTCATTCAGCTTTTTAGAATTGATAAAGATACTTGCCTATCAGTCATAAGGTATCTTCATTTAATATTCGAACACATGAATGACAGCCAAATATCAATATATTGTTAATAAACATCTCCTAGTGCTATATACAGTGCTATTCAAAAGTCCCCTCCCCCCCTCGTATCTTTTGAACGGCTACACTTACATTAATAAAATTTGGAGGGTGAAAATAAAGTGTTATAAACTTCTCTACGAATGGTAACAGGTGACGTAATAGTAATAGATGACGTCACAGTGCCACTCTGGCCAATAATTTTAAATAGGACCTTATGGCAAGTGATATCTCGTTTGAAAGGCATTGACATTGGCTACATAGCCATATTAATTTTGTTTGGGTTTAAACTAATTTTGACGGATAAATTAAATAAATACCAAAATTATTGAAATTATTTTTTTAAATTTAATTAATCAAATATAAACAATGGATTCTTATAGCAAGTGTTCGAAATGTGCTTCGTCTACTTCCTGACAGTAATACATCCTATTAGTAAACTCTTGTCGTACTCATTCGAATGTGTCAGCTGAAATTGCATTGCATTCTTCAATAATTCTTTCTTTCAAAACGCCAATGCTATCTGGTGCCGTAGTATAAACCTTGGATTTCAAATACCCCCATAGAAAAAAATCTAATGGTGTGAAGACCAAGGACTAGTTTCTGAAGAAGATGTTATGAAGCTACCGACACCAAATTTCGTAGGTGGGACTGCCAGATCCACAAGAAAATTATCATTTGCCGTCAAATTTAATAAATTTTACAATGTCAATTAATAATGAGTACTTTTAGGTCTAATAAATTTTATGGTTTGGCGTATTTTATGATTTATCTATTTTGTATCAAACCTCCTTTACACCGTATCAAAGCTGCCTTACCATGGGAGGGTTGATACACTTTACAGTTTTTTAAAAAATACCAGGTATCTCCTACCATAATCTAAACTGACATGTTTTAACTGCTCACAATTAATTGTAACTTAGATGGCTATAAAAGGCCGCACAAACCGATTTCATTGAATGAAAACTTATGTCAATTTCCTAGGTCAAGGATTAGCCGTATCAACCCTCCCTAGTCTCCCCTAATGATCTTGTGATATGGCCGATATTATGGTTCCCTTTCTACCTTTTTTTTTGGATTTTTCATTGGTGCAGCTTTAGAAAAGGCTCTGATGTTCTCTAAAGGCGACATAACATCAGGGCTGTTTAGCATTAAAATAATGGTCTTTGAAATAGACGTGGAAAAACAAAAAACGGAGGAGTCGATTTACCTATTGCTGAAACAGATATTGCCATAGTTACCAGAGTCCCTCTATCAGCAGAAGTGATTCTGCCAATTTGTTTAAAACCTTTGCGAGCAACAACGGGATTCGGTTTTTGCACTGTGGTGACACCATCAGTTTCGTCCATGTTCCATATATCGCATGGTTGCAAGTTATAGTGATCCATTATACTTTCTGTAAGTTACCAAAAAAGCGTTAACATTATGGATGGATGTAAATGCAGAGGTTCGGGCCAAACTAGTGGCTTCAGGTGTTCGAATAGATAAATTAGAGTTCCTTTTTAAAAAAGAGGTGAACCAATCTGAATCAGCCATTTTAACATATTTCCACCTTTCTATTTGGTTTGTAGCCAATAACCTGATCAAATTCTGCAACGTCGTTTTTCATTGGGAATTTTAGCGCAATACCTTGCAAGAGAACTGAACGGAATATCATAAATAGTAGCAGTAGCCCTATTCTTCTTTCCTCGTCTTTAACCTCCTTAATTGCCTTTAACACAATATCATAACTCTAGCTCTCGGTGTTTTTCGTTTCGGAGTTCTTACCATTTTTCTGAAAAAGGCAGAAGTTCTAAAGTTTGGTGTATAACAGGGGCTGGTTTGCTGGATGTGCCAACCTTCCCCAAGGCACATAGGCGAGCGGTGCACCCCTAAAAAGATGCACAAAAAAGCGAGTTGACCGACCACTACAAAACGCAAGGAAAAAACCAATTGGGATCGATTAATTATATTATTAGCAACAAAAAACCTCAATAACATTTTTTTGTCCCGATGGTCAGTCATTTGTTATTAACCAAAAACTTGCAAAATTACGGAAAATGAAAAAATCGTTACGCTAATCATTTTTTAAGGTAAAATGGATAAAAATAAACACTTTTTGACTCTTAATATTTTTTCGAAAAATGCTTTGTTTTCAAGTTATCGGCAATTCAAACTCAAAAATCGACCGAAAAATGGATTTTTCGAAAATTTTTTTCTCGGCTTCTACCACAGCTTTTTCAAATTTTCAAAATGCAAATTACTCGTGAAAACATATACTATTAGATGGTATTTTTTATTTTCTTGCTACATTCATTTACCTTGTCGAATTCGTCATACCAAATTCGCGAAATTTTTCATCATCGAGTTCACTTTTAATTTTTTCTTTTTGAGACGATAAGTTATAAATTTTTCTGACAAAGTAATGAGTGGGAATATTGTTTAAACAAACTAAATCAGGTAAGCCTTCTTCACTATAGAAGACAATATTGTAATCGTTGGCAAAATGTGAAATGATTGATTTTAGATAAGTTGAACTACTACTGCTGATTCTTTCCCGCACTGTTCAAATAGAACTTTTTTGAAAATAGAGCAAATATCTGTAAGTGCTAATATTTCAAAATTATCAAATCTTTCCTTTAACGTATCAAGTGTGATAATCATTATATCACTATAAGAATAACGAGAATCATTTTCGACGGCCAAAACGGAAACGTCATTTTCTTCCAATTCAAAAATATCACTGATATTGCTGTGATCGTGTGAATTGCTATTATCATTAATTGTTTCATAGTTGTGAGAGTTTGATGTTGATGCTCGTGAATCTTCAATTTGTACATTTGAGTCTTCTTTTTTTTTGGTAGCCAAAAAACTATTATAACATGGATTTTTATGATAAACAGCTCCCACTGTCGCTAAATCAAACTCACCAAGAAGTGCCAAACGATTTTGTAATTCTACGTCATTTTTCCTTACTGCAACTTGTAGAATCGAATTTTTCACATTTTCAGTAGAAGATATGCAATGCAGAACGGAATTCCCTTTTTTTTTCTTGCAGCCGCAGAAAAAACACAACGA
The DNA here is from genome assembly GCA_947563755.1 of Lochmaea crataegi. Lineage (NCBI taxonomy): Eukaryota > Metazoa > Arthropoda > Insecta > Coleoptera > Chrysomelidae > Lochmaea > Lochmaea crataegi. The sequence goes on from OX387428.1 coordinate 12,243,436, forward strand.
TTGCCAGTCGAATTCCGCTAACGTCGATCGAAGTATCTTCTTCGGAATGTGATCTTTCGTCGAATTTCCAACATTTCTTTTTCTATCGAGTAAATCTCTTTTATCCATTATGAGATAACATTTTGTCCTTTGCTATCCATGAGAAAGAATAATTATTGTCTAGCCAGCTCTGAATTAAATATTGAACAAATTATATATATTCGTTTTCTAACCTGCAAATTGTCAAGTAATCGATGTTTACATACTCGGTATAACGCATTTCACAAAAAATTAGTTACGACACTTTCGCAGAAGTAGAAATATATTTATTATACACTTTTGTTAAACAACAACTATAAACTTTCCACCGTAGACACTTGAAAACGCTATTATAAAGTAATACGTACGATTGACAAAATCTCGGGTTTTGCCATGTAAACAGTTATGCGTGTTTGTGCAAGTTTAAACAAGTGAAAATCACAAAACAAGACGAGCAAAGACGCGGTTAGTTTGAATGCAATCGGAATATTTGTTTATAAAGTAATGTTTATATTAGATTATGTAAATAGATGATGTAAATAGATTTCTGTCTAAATATTTTTTATTAATTAATCTTTGTATAAAATATTGCTAATTGATCGAAAATGTAGATGGAAGAATTTTTTATTTGAGAAAAGCTTTTTTTAAACAGTAGACAGTGTAAACAAAAATTAACGATAGCAAAAGAAAAAACGTATTATAATTAACATTATTAATCGAAAAATAGTTCCGCAAATCAGTACACGTTACGCACTCCGTCACGGCAAATCCGCCTTGGAATCCGTAAATTTCGCGAATTTGGTATGACGAATTCGACAAGGTAAATGAATGTAGCAAGAAAATAAAAAATACCATCTAATAGTATATGTTTTCACGAGTAATTTGCATTTTGAAAATTTGAAAAAGCTGTGGTAGAAGCCGAGAAAAAAATTTTCGAAAAATCCATTTTTCGGTCGATTTTTGAGTTTGAATTGCCGATAACTTGAAAACAAAGCATTTTTCGAAAAAATATCAAGAGTCAAAAAGTGTTTATTTTTATCCATTTTACCTTAAAAAATGATTAGCGTAACGATTTTTTCATTTTCCGTAATTTTGCAAGTTTTTGGTTAATAACAAATGACTGACCATCGGGACAAAAAAATGTTATTGAGGTTTTTTGTTGCTAATAATATAATTAATCGATCCCAATTGGTTTTTTCCTTGCGTTTTGTAGTTGTCGGTCAACTCGCTTTTTTGTGCATCTTTTTAGGGGTGCACCGCTCGCCTAACATGTGCCCCCGCAGCGTTTCAAAATATTTAAACTGTCATTGCTTGGTACTTGAGCTAACTTTGATAAAAACCATAAAATGACATGAAAGCTTACAAAAAACATATATAAATATAGCAGTAGTTGTATAACAAATCAGTCTTGAAAATGGTGGAACAATGCGCCTGGAATGAGACAGGTCAAAGAGTTTATCAGAGAATCATCGCCAAAATTCATGGAATACCTACTAATCCAGAAAAGGTGAACCACCAGGATCCTGGTTGGGCTCCTGACAGAGCACTGTAGACTGAACATACCCATGAACAACATCGGATCGGCAGACATAACCACCATATGCAGGGTTTGTCAAGAAGATGAGGAAGCCTCAGCACATAGGTACTGTGCTACTGGGTCCTACTAAGGTTTTCGATAATAGAGGAGGAAAAACCACAACCCTCCCAAATATATGGAGTACCTGGAGTCTAGTAATAAGGACGTATCTAGACAAGGAGTTCTAGCATAACATGAGGGCATGAGGGACAATATATCTACAAAGGTCGTAGTGGAGATGCTCTTAGGAGCACATAAGCCCCGTATTAATCTTAATCGTGTTGTAAGTTTGGTTGCATATGCCACCATCATTTATTAATAGAAAATCTTTCATTCATACGATTGACTAATGAATGATTTTGGGCACATCAATATAATTCAAAAATGTTCAGTCGACAGAAAATCAGTGTATATTATCTCTGATGTTATTGTTATTTCAGCATTCGTTGTCCGCTGTTTCAGCATTCGTTGTCCGTTGTCCGTTGTCCGTTGTCCGCTGTCAAAGAAATGTCAGGTTTTCAATTTTTAACAACAACATGTTGAGCTGTAGTTAGAAAATTCCTTTATTTTTATATTTATTTATTATCTTTATTTTGGTTTCAATGTTATTTTTTTATAACTTTAACTTATAAGTATCGTTGAAACAAATTTTTACACAAACATTTACAAGGTATGTATTATAAGGAATATGTTAACAATGCTTTAGAAGCTGTAACTGAAATGGTAGATGATAGGTGATCAGTCTTTTCTGTATTATTTTTTCGTTTTAATGTTTGTTCATTTGTACCACATACAGGGTGTTTCTAAATTCATGCGACAAAATTCAGGAGGTGATTGCTCGTACGAAATTAAGATGGGTCTTTCCTATAACAAAATTTTCTCAGCCCACCCCTTTCCGAGATATCACCCTTAAATGGTGATAACTAACATTGAGTTTTTATTTTTTTTCTAAAATTTCAGTGAAGCTAGAAACTTGAAATTCTGTAATTTTCGTGCACTCGCAAAGGACTAACCACGGGTATTTTTTCAATATTCCTGTTACATTATACGGGGTGAAATTAGCAACCCTTACTTTATTTCATATCAAAACTTTTTTTCGAGATGAAGTTTTATGAAATAAAATTAAACTTAAAATCCTTATTTTATTTAAAAACTTTTTTTCTTAAATTTTTTCCCAAAACCAATAGCTGCAGAGAAAAAAAAATAAACACCATAATTTATATATTTTTTTATAAATTGAGTGGAAAATAGTAAAGATGTAAAATGTTATACGATTCTTAAAAAATGCTGGAAATGGACAGAATTTCAAGTTTCTAGCTTTACTGAAATTTTAGAAAAAAAAATCAATTTTTGTCACCACCTTTTAAGGGTGATATCTCTGAAAGGGGTGAGCTGAGGAAATTTTTTTATAGGAAAGCCCCATCTTAATTTCATATGAGCAATCGCCTCCTGAATTTTGTCACATGAATTTAGAAACACCCTGTATATGTACCTAGTAATCACATTTTGGTAAATTTGTTTATATAATGATACATAACATCTTATAGTATTTTTATCCTAACTGTTCTAAAAAATTATAGGTACATTTATTGTATTGTACATTATATTTTCAACAATTCAAAGTTATTTTATAAGCTAAATGAGAAAATGAATAAAAAGTTATTGTGTATTGTACAATGCCTAATTACTTAATTATATAAATTACTTTTTTAATTCCGGTTTTTATATTACTATGTTTAACATGTTTCCTTCTGAAAATGGACAGTTTTCAAATGCATAACTAAGGAAAATATTAATGACATTTTTTTAGCATTTAATTTTTATACTGGGACATCATAAAATAATTTATAAAGTGTAGTGCAATACCTAATAAATTTGTTAACATAGTGCTTTACTAATTATTGTATTGGTTTGTTTCAGTACTAATAATAAGACCAAATGGCATTTGAAAAAAGCCACACATATGAAGCACTAAATAGAATAGGAAGGGGTAAGTTTATTATAAGCTATTGCTGTGTAGGTACTGTTTTTTAATGGCTTTTGGTATGTCTGTTTTTATGGTGATATTATTTTAAAGTGATTGATTAGTTTGCTTTAATTAATTATTACTGACTATGGATATATCCAATTTTAGGAGCATATGGAACAGTTTATAAAGCCAAGGACAAGAAAACAGGTAATGATGTAGCTTTAAAGAGGGTGTGTGTACCTCTTACAGAAGATGGCATTCCAATGAACACCTTACGAGAAATTGCTTTACTTCGTCAACTTAACACTTTTGACCACCCCAATATTGTACGTCTGTTAGATGTATGTCATGGACAACAAATGGAAAAAGAGCTCATCATGTACCTAGTATGTATTAAGTTTTTGTGTAGAAAAAGTAGTATTTACTAAAGTTAAACAATGTTTTTAATCATTTTTGATGACTGTTGGAACAAATTATTTTCAGCTAAATTTTGTTCTTGATATACTCTTGTAGCTTCCATCATTAGGCAAAACTTTTCTATTGAAACTCTAAACATTACTTATAGTTAAATGTTTTATGAAATTTTAGTATTTTTTAGTAGCTATATATACTATGTAAAAGTTGCTCTACATTATTTTGTACTGCTTGTAATTTAACATTAGGCAATTTGAATTTACTTTCTTATAATACATTTTCTCTCCAATCATAGACAACTATTTTGTTAACCTCTGATTTTTGTTTTTAGAAACAAAAAATACTTGAGTCTTTAATAGGTATGTTAGTAAAAACAAAAACCTTATTGGTGTTGTTGTTTTAGAATAATAGAAAATGTTTTAAAAGACTCTAAAACTGAAAAAATGGTGGGCGACCTAGGATTCTGTATTGCTATGCATTTTGCAAGTATATGAATACAGATTTCTTCTTTCATTCCACAGAATCTACATTTTTCTTGCTCCACTAGTTTGAACTTTTTGAGGTGCCCATTCAGTCAGTAGTGTCCTGTTTGGACACCTGTCAAAAACTCTTAGTGCAGTCTTACTGTGGTTTGGGTATTAATTTGTTCTCACCTGGTTATAGTTTTCCAGGAGTATCTTTGAATGTCTTAGCCCTACTAGATCTTTCCAGTGGTCAGTTCTTCTTTTCAGCAATGCCTATTCTTCCTATATTATATTGGAGCTGATACTTCAAAAGGGCCCCTTTTTTGCTAGTTTATCTGATATTTCATTTCCTTCTATTCCAGTTTGTCCTGGAACCCTCAGTAAGGTGACGATGTTTGTCTCGCCTAGTTCATTGATTTTTCCTAGGCATTTCCATACAATTTTGAAACCGATTACACAAAAACTCAGTGCTTTAATAGCTGCTTGACTATCTGACATGATGAAATATACTATGGGGTTTTCCCAAGCTTTCACAGTGTTTGGTTCCTGGCCCATACACTCCTATCCCAGTCCCTTCTATTGTGTTAGATCCATCTGTAAACCATAAATTGCATTCTTTCCAATTCTGGTAAATGGTGTTTAGATCCCATTCCTTCTTGTTACCGTATTGTGTATCGAATTTCTTTGAAAAGTTATTCTTTTTCATCATACCATCCTGTGACATGTTCCAAGATTTCTGATTTTTTTTCAGTGATTACCTCTCTATTTAGTTTTTATCTTGTACTTTCTGTAACACTTTCCACCACCTTATGTAACGGTTTAAAGTTAAAAACCATTTCCATGTCTGTCGTTGGGCATGTTTTCATTGCTCCTGTTATGCATATACAAGCTATTCTTTGAATTCTGGAGAGGTTGTCTCTTGTCATCAATAGGTTAGTTCTACTACTCCACGCTATGGCTCCATGAGTGATTATTGGTTTCACTATGGTTGTGTACATCCAGTACAGGATCCTTGGGTTACAACCCCCAGTTTTCCCTTCCAGGTTCCTGTACTACATGCTTGCTTTGCATAATCTCCTTTTCACTCATCAGAATCCACATTAACAAGGATGCTACTCCTCCTTGTGGATATCCTTTGATAGTGCAGATGGAGACGATGTCTTTACACAAGTTTGATCATTAACAACATAGTTAAAATAAGAGGGAGGAAAAGTACTTTTCCTCTGTAGGGTGGGAGGTATGAATTTCCTTCCTGATATGAAGGAGAAAAGTGTGTACTTTCTACAGGGGTAGAAAGAAAAAGATGTTTGTTCATCCTATAAAACAGTTGCTTCATGTATAATACTTGGTTATTTTATTTTTATTGCAATTGATATATTGTAGGTGTTTGAACATGTAGAACAAGATCTTGCTACTTACATAGAAAGAAATTCTAAAGGCTTCAGCTCAATACAAATTCGAAATTTAACTAGAGAGATACTTAAGGGAGTCGACTTTTTACACAGCAATAGAGTCGTACACAGAGATTTAAAGCCTCAAAATTTATTAGTAACACATGATGGGCATATTAAATTGGCAGATTTTGGTTTGGCAAAGAGTTACGACTTTGAAATGCAACTAACTTCTGTGGTAAGTTTAATTTGTTATTAATTTTGTAGTATTTTGTTGTTAACTAAATTAAGTCTGCAAAAAGCATCCATTACAAAGCAAATAGTATGGACATATATATGTGACTATAAATAAATGGATTTCTTGTCTAAAATAAACATTAATCTGCATAATCATGTACTAATTGAGGAGAGGAACCCCCGGTTTTCTTCACATACCGACCAACCTCGTTCTAGACAGTGGAAGAGTCCAGGAACCATCTCATATAATATAATCTAAGAGTACTTAGTTCTTTTTACTAAAGCCACCCAACACATGTGTAGGTAGAATGGCTAGTACTATGATCACTCATCTACCATTACCCTGAGTTTGGCATCCAAATTTTTACTAATTTTTCATAATATTAATGAGCCAGAGTGGTTGATTATCAAGTAAAAATATATTACAAAATCAAACTTAATTTATTGAAATTAACATTCTCAATTTCTATCAAATTAAATTACAATATTTTGTAATTAATATATTGGTCCAAATAAATGATTATTTACATGTTAATTTTTAAGGTTGTCACTTTATGGTACCGAGCTCCGGAGGTTCTTCTAGGTCTTACTTATGCAACTCCAGTTGATATTTGGTCCGTGGGTTGTATAATTGTAGAGCTGTATAGTCTGAAAGCTCTATTTTGTGGTTCTTCAGAGGGAGATCAACTGAGCAAAATATTCAGGTAAGTAGAGAAAATTTTATTATCAGAGTAATGTCTTATGTTGGCTTATATAGGTTAGGTGGTATAACAGATGCCCGCTTTTGAATCTTTTTTACTTGTAACTATAAAAATTTTGTTAATAGAGACCTTTATTGTGATTATTATAAATACACACTGATTTTGCTTACTTTAGCTCTTCGTTATTTATTAAATCTACATCTACGGCAGTTTACAGTTATTACTAAAAAATTGTCAACTGAATTGATGTGAGCGAGTGTCCAGTCGAGATCTTCTGCGATCTCAGTAGGGTGTTCATTCTATTTTACTGGGCAATCCTAAGAAATATGGAATAAGAGTTATCTATATTTCCTGTATTTCTAGTTTTTTAACAAATCGCAAACAATTTGTAGTTATTAATGAAGTTATGTCATAACAAAAATCAATTAATATAGGAGTACCTCAAGGATCCGTTATCCTTAATAGTTTCATTTTGCATCACTCTTGCTCGTACTATACTGTACATATACTTCTTTGTTACTTTTGTTTTGTTTAGTTATGTAATAGTCTTTGTTATTTAATTGACTCACTTCTTTGTATAAAAAATTCAGACATATATCTCTCTTTTTCTCAATTCCTATGCTCAGGCTAACCATTTCAATATGATTTCAAGACATTAAAACGGGGTTCTTCGTTTTTATAGAGTAATTGGCAAACCGTCCGAAGATGAATGGCCAGAAGATAGTGTATCTATAAAATGGAATTCCTTTGATGTTATCAATCAAATCAGGATAGATCAGATATCACCAAACATTTGCGAAACGGCATATGATTTAATTATGGTAAGTACATAATGTACATAATGCAGAGGTAAAAATGGACTTGAAAGCAAATGCAGTATGTTGAAAATATTTTTAGTAATAATACGAGTATAGTTCATCCTGTAAAGTATGGAAAAGCCAAATGAAGAATTCATTATTTCGGATCTTGTACATATTTATAGAAAAATCCGAAACACGTTAAATTTAAATTATAAATTGATATTCTCAACGTGAAAATGTGATCCCTACCTTCAATCCCCTTCTAGTTACAACCCCCCAAATTTTTTAAATGGGTAGTATGGACACAGCATAATAAGAACAATGAATTTTCTCATTATTTATGGAAATTTATTTTTCTAATTTTGTAAAGCGTTATAATAGTATTGAACTATTATTTTTTGACGTCTATAGATCATGCTTTACTAATTTGACAATTATTTACAGGTAACTGTAATTAAGTGAATAACTACAAAACCGAGATGGTTTTTTGTCGATATAGAATTTTGGTTTGTGATTAGATGTGGAGATGTCGCTGATATCGAACTCTTAGCATTTCCTTTACCGAGGTTATTGTATTGGTGTGGTATCAACGTAGTCTCCAGTCCAGGATTAGGCTCAGAGCTTCTGGACGAATAGCATCTACCTTGTACTTATGAGGCGCAAATACGCCGAAACCGGTCTACAAGTGATGTTATTCCTTCTAATTGCAAACCAGAATGGTTGGTTCTATCTTAACAGATATACCAACCCCGTTTACTTTAGAAGTGTAATTCAATGTCTGTCGGGGCATATAGCCCGAGAAGTAGTTGTTGCTTCTTAGTGAAAGGTCTGTTCTTTGGAAATTTATTTTTCTAATTTTGTAAAGCGTTATAATAGTATTGAACTATTATTTTCTGACAAAAACATGAACGTTAATCAAGTAAATGTTCAAAATACTCACCACAAACGTCTTGGCAACATCCTAATCTGAAATAAAAATGTTTTCTAACTATATTTAAGATATCCGGCGTTACCAACCAGATCACAAGCAGTATTCGTTCTCTTAAGGGGTTAGGGGTAGTTAGAGACATGAAAAAATGAGAATACTCAATAATTTTTTTTGCCAATAAATCATTTTATTTTATAAAAGTAATAATATGGCATCATTACATAATGTTTAGACTTGACTTCACGAAAATATAAAAAAAGATTTATAATTTTAAAAGTTTTGGCTGTTTCTGTTGATCCAGTTCCAACAGAAGTTCCTTGCGGTGCCCATCACAAATCCTTGGAGATTCATCTAAAATCAATCGGACAAAAAAAATTAGTTTTATTAATAGATAATCTAGTGCCTGATCGAATCTTTTTTTTTTTATTAACAAAATGGAAGCCTCAGGAAATTTTTATCCAGATTTTCGGGAAAAAAACAACAGTTAATTGTTTATAAAAAATCGAAATTTAAAAAAAAAATAAGTTTTTTATGTTTTCCATAAATTTCATTGAAATCTACTGAGCAGTTTTCGAGTTACAGTGGTCACCAGTTCAAAAAACATAGTTTTGAGAAAAACCCAAGTTTTACACTCGATTTATGTAGAGTAATACAAATTTTTTGATTACTTACTCCAAGTCATATATTCCTGGGCCAAATAATAGTTCTTCAGCCGTTGTAGAAGCTTCCAAAATATCGATTTGCTGTTGCCTATGTAGCATTCTACCTTCTCGAGTGTTATCGTTAGCGCGCATATCTGCCACTATCACACGTGCAGCATCCGTTTTTTCGGCATGCCGATGAGAATTAGGCTCGGATTCACTTCAAAAGTTCAGATAATTTTCTAAAGATATACTTTGAGGAAATGCAAAAAGTCGATTTTTTGAAAATTCCGACTACCCCTAACCCCTTAAGTCATTTAAATCAAGGGGATTAGTTTTCTACATAATGCTCTTCACATATCCCCATAAGTTTAATAACGTGAGATCAGGAACTTGGAGGTTTCCTATATCGGTATATAAATTTTAAAATTTGGTACGACATTATTTTGAAGTAAAGCTAAATAATTATAGCCATCCAAATTGTCCTCAATGAAAAAGGGACTAATTATATGATTACCAATTACATTCTTCTCTCATCCCGTCAGGATTTTCCATTGACCATCAGCGGCAATTTTGTCGATTAGCATAACTGTTGAGTGAAAAAGTGAACACATCAGAAAACATATCCTCCTACTAGAAAATATGATATGGACAGCGAATCAGACACTGAAATAAATGTTACCCCGCCAAAAATAAGAGAAGCAGAATAAATAGTATCCTTCTTTATTGCCCGAAAAGTCGAAAGAAGTATAGGTATATGAAAGCCTATAATCCCTTCCTTTCAAAACAGCCCCGTTGAACGGTCACTGTTTTTGAAAAATATTTTTCAAAACTAGTTGTGAAGCGTAGAATAATATATTTTTATTCTTCGACATCTGTTAACAAATGTATTATTGTTTAATAAAAAAGGTTAAGGTTAGAACCAGTGCCTTTTTACTTCCAAGTTTTCTTCAACTTTTCTTCAACGCTCATAAAATGGCTAATATTCAACTACTATTATTATAATTTTACTTTCTAGTTACCTGTAAATAATTGTCATAATACCTGATTTACAATAAAATAAAATGACAGCTCTGACAGCTTCTCCACTTGTGAGCAAATCAAACGAGTACTATATTTGTATTATCCAAGAAATTTTATATTGATAATTATTTAACTATTTTTTACAGAGTATGCTCACCTTCAATCCCAAGAAAAGAGTATCAGCACTTGAAGCTTTGACCCACTCATTTTTCACTGAGGAACCCTTGAATACATAATTGATACCAATATTTTTACACTGTGGGAGTCGTTGCTGTGACTAATATACGTAGGTATATAAAATTGATTTTGGTAAAAGTTTTTGCTTTGTGTAATTTAACAAAAAATGTATAGTTTCGCCCAATTACTTTTTCCAATATGTTTTAAATAGAACAATAAAGTAACATAAAGAAGCATTTTTCCATTGATAACACTACTATTATTTCAATGAATCTAGAATATAGTCACCTAAATGTATTCTCTAACTGAACAGGTAAGCATCCAAATTTGCTCATAACCAAAAGTGACCTTATCTATGTACGCGTGTGCCCACATCCTTTATTTGTGTAGGATATGCAAAGCAATAGGTAATATTGTTGACAAAAATCCTAGTAGAAAACGGATGATGCCATCATATAAAAGACATCACGTAGTATAATTTTGATATGTTTTGGACACGCAAATGTTTTTCAGTAATTTGTTATAAACATTTAAAATGAAAAAAAAACTTTTTTTTAGTTTTTTTTTCATACAACGTAAAAAGTACTGAAGCAATATCAATGGGATGTATAGATAAATCGTAGGTAATCAAAATACGAACAAAATGAGGGGTCGAGCAAGTTAATCGGATAATTAGGAACCGAGAAAATTTTAAAAAACCGGAAAATTAGTCATTTTTTTGAAAATTCATATTTTCGTCATTTTTCAATTGTAAGAGCTGAAACTTGGTACAAAGGAAGTTCTTCATATGCACACTTTATATGTGAGAAGAGCAGAGGCCAGGCCACGGTTACTTTTATCGCAATTGTAATTTTTGATGCGATAATTTGCAATGTGTCTGGATGTGTTATCGATTGTCCGATTTTAAATTTTAAAGCGGTTTTGAAAAGTATAGATGTAGAGCAACAAAACGTATATTTTCGATTTGTAATAAAATGTTATCGGGGAGAATTATAGAATCAAAAAAATGTGCTTACTGCACCATGTAACAAACATATCAAATGTGATGGTCATACATACTTTTTTTTAATAAATTATAGACGAACTAGGTTTAAATTCATTAGGAACATTCCTTCCCTCTGTCTCCAAAACCGAAACTGAAATTAGGGAAAAAAATATAGAAAATAGTTCGGAAAATCAGAACTCCACAGTCGTACAATATGGTAAATCTCTCAATATTGTACGCTTTGTCGCAGAGGATATTTTGCATCCAAGGTCTTTTGTCCATTTTCTTATGATTGAAGACAATTGCAGGCGAAAATACTTCGCAATATTAGTTTGATTTTTTTAATGAATGAATTTTTGGTCTCATTTGTGTGAAATTCGAAGTCACTCTGACATTCTTGAAAAGTTTTTAAATGACTTTTTATCAAGATTTATTTCATGCTATCTAGCTTCACGCCTATTCAATTTAGGTCAAATCCACAATATTAACATTTTCTTTTAAGACAATATAATCCGCTGCGACGCTAGTGATTGCCTATTCGTCAGTCATTCCTGCCCGATTTATGTAGACTGTCTACAAAACAAATTATGTTTTACAATGGGTCATACCGTTAACAATTTCGCCAAAATATAAATTGTCGAGCCATTTGAAATGTTGTCTTGATGGATGGGCTATGCTGCCAATAAGTAAAAAAAATATCACGTTAGTTCAACTCGCTTTTTTTTCAAGACTTACTTAAAAAGCTTTTTTATGTGATTTTAGAACATCATTGTTTTTTGTTGTCTCCTTATATATTATATTCTTTTTAAAAACGTCTTTACGATTGATTTTAGTACTCTTTTTATACTATATGGTGTAAATTCTTATCTTTTATATACTACAGTATACATTCTGTTTTTTTTTGAGAACTTTTTGAGGTGATTTTAGGATATCGTTGAATTTATTGCCTTCAAGGTTGATTTTATGGAGGTTAGAAGTTACTTTGAAAAGTGTCCATGAAAATGCACTAAATAAAGGTGACCCTCTTGTACTATCAAGTATGGTATTAACTAGTACAATGATTTTCCTTGGCCCTATAGCAAATTTGATTTGACTGATGCCATTCATCGTTTTCTTCTTGGATAAATGGCCTCTTGTCGATCCAGTACCTACAATAATTTAAAATTGTTGTTCTGTTATGACTTTTGGTGAATACTTTTCAGTTGAAAAACAATACGACTTACTTTTTCCTTACCTATAATCTCCGTAAATTGTACAATTATGAACGTGACGTCGAAGCTGGTGTTCGCGTTGACCAGCTCTAGATTTGCCAGTTTATCCACTTTTAATTCAGAGATAATGTTATATTTCTCATTGCCATTTGTATGAAAGAATAAAGTAGGTATATTGTGCCCTCTTTTGCGCTCACTTAAGGCACATATCCTATTCTCTCTATGAAGTGCGGGATCTGTTGGATTTTGTTTCAAAGAATGAATTTCCTGTTCTACCTGGGGTTTGCCAGGTGAAGAAGTCTCTTTAGTGAGAGAGGTTTGCATTCTGTCATGTTTCTTCTTTTTCGTTGCAGAAGCCATATTATTTCGTCGCCATAAGCTCCATTTTGCACAGATGTTGATTGAGATTACAATGCCACGTGAGAAAACCACTAAGCATTCTCAGTTAGTTTTTGAAAGGCTTAACAGTGCCTTTGATCTCTGAAGGCATTAGGTACAATTCCGCTGAACGGTTAAGATCTTACTAAGCGAGTGGCTGCTGCCTCCCTGACTAGCTCATCACCTATTTCATTTCTTTCTTTGTTCACTATCGTGGACTGGTATCCACAGAAAGGAGACTGTTTTATTTCTTCTAGATCCTACTATTCGTATGGAATCGTATATCCAAAATTGTTTATTTAGAAATAATAGGCTCTCCACCCAACTGTCAACGGATTTTCCGAACTTACTCTTGATCAATGATTCAAGTTTTTTTACATATATCTGCGGTTTATCTCTATCGTAACACAAATATGCATGTATAAAACACACTGATGCAACAACTTTTACCAAATAATTTTTTGTAGTTACAATGCATTTATTTTTTATATTCTGATTCCCGTGGTATCTATAATTAAGTATTTCTTTTGTTTTATTTAAGTTTGTCAGTTGTATGTGTAATCTTAAATTTTTTGAGTAAAAACAGTATTTTTGTAAGTAATTTGATTTTACGTCCCTTTCTTCCTGGATGCGTGATTCTTTCATGTACAAAATACGTATCTTGTTTTTGAAAAATATGAGAATTTCCAAAAAATCAACATCCCAAGCTATATGTTTCCATAGGCATGAATTATACTGGAACGTGATAGAAACTTCGGTTGAGTCGATATTTGCACTTGCACCGACTTCGGAATAGTTGCGCTATCATCCGTACAATTAGATACTTTCATTAACATATCAAAGTCGGACTAGAAATGATACAATTGCAGCATGAATATATAATATCGTACGCCAGCGCGTCATCTTCACTTACAGTGGCAAACGCAAAGCTTGCTAAGCATTAACCATTCATAAACATAATATCAGAAAAATGAGGAAAAACAATACGTATTACTTACAAACACTGGTATTTACTACAAAAAAAAGGGACTTAAATTTTTAACTGAGATCAAAGAAGGATTGCAAGTTATTTCGAAATGGTAGTCTGCTGGTAGATATCTATTATGAATCTAATCATTTGGGTTGTTTAATATGACAATAAATAATACCATAATTTCGTATCTAAATATGTTTAAAATTTCGGTAAAAAGCATACATATTATGATCCCTATCTTATAACCACATACTATAAAAAAATAACCAAAATAAAAGTCAAATAATATTTTATTTCAAATTTCTATACTTATTCTACAATTATATACCTCTGTTTGCTAAAGTATCAGCAGAAATAATAATTAATTTCTGTAAAGAATTAGATGTATCAAAATTATTGTTTAAAAATATTAATTTTATAATTAGCATTTAATACAAAAAAAACGTCAAGGACGTAATGGCAGATGAATTAAAACACTAACGCCGGACTACACCTTCCTGATTTTAGGTACTGCAGTGATAGACCGCAGTACTGGGATGTTATGTGATCAAATGAAATGCATTCGAAACGCGACGACACTGTTTCTTGCCCTCGTCCATAGGCGTGCCCACGGGGGGGGCAGGGTGGGCCATGGCCCACCCTAATCGGTCTAATTCCTCAAAATATCAATATATTAAAAACATTTTATAATTTCAAATTTTTAACGTTCTTCTTTTTAATGCTTTGGATAATGTTCTAAGATCATTGAAATTGAAGTGGGAACAAGTAGTTTTGACGGAGCTTCGACCATGTTTGGAAATATTTCTGGTGTTCAGTCGCGATACAAGCAAAATAACCCTGATATATTATAATTATGTTCACTGTTACGCACACTGTTTAAATTTAACACTGGAAGATGCTTGCTGCTCTCACTCGAATAACAAGTTAATATTTGATTTTTTTGGGATTATTCAATGTGTTTATTCGTTTCTCGAAGGTAGTTGCGTAAGACATGCAATTCTAGAGAAAATAGCTAACAGTATAAATATGTCACTCAAGACATTGAAAATCGTTGTCAACAACTAGATGGGCATGCAGATCTAAAGCGGTTTCTGCAGTAAAGGATAATTATGAAATTTTGATATTAGCTCTTCAAGAAATTATTGAAACCTCCAAACAATCTGATGTTAAAATAAAAGCTGTAGGATTACTGGCGCAGTTGAAATCATTTAATTTCTTGATTTGTTTACATATGACTGCTCCTATTCTAGTAATGATACTCAAAGTAAGCAAAGCATTACAAACGGAAAATTTGAATTTACTGTCCGCAATCTATTCTGTGAAGAGTTTACAATCAAGTTTACAAAAATTGAGACTGGATTCTGAAACTTTTTTTAATAAAATGTATGATGAAGTTGAAAAAATATTAGACAAACATGGTATTACAATTCCGGAAACTAGGAAAAGAAAAATTCCGCGTAAAATAGATCAGATGTGTGATAATCAACATGAATTTGGAAATATGAAAGATTTTGTTAGAATAAACACATTTTATCCATTTTTAGATTCACTTGTTTCCGGAATAGACCAACGTTTTAGTCAAGAAACGACAGACATTCTTAAAAGTGTGAACGAAGTACTATTATTGAATTGTGAGGGCGATTTCACTCCAATTGATTCAATATATTTTGTTATATTACTTATAATTGCGTAATTACTAAATCTTTCAATTAGAAATGGGGCAACGACGTTTTTTTATTTCGCCGATGAGCCTGCAATGGACTTTTGCATTATAGAAAAGGCAGCGTTATTGCTTAATTATCATTTTTAATAGGCATACTCAAATGAATCAAGGGCCCCCCCTAATAAAAAAGTCTGCGCACGCCTATGCCCTCGTCGGTCGCTTCGACTGCAAACCGCACTATCGCGTTCGGAACAGTAGAGTGTAGCTGACCGCAGGGTAATAAAGTTTGTATGAAATTAACTGTAAAACCTAAAACACGTGTTCGTCGCCCTTTCCGACTTTTGCCTTTGATCGACTCATCTGATTGCTTGCAATTGATTTTGGACACATTTTAACAGGATTTCACTGCTAAGACTCCGAAGAGAACAATTAATTAATCTGTGTGTCATGTAAACGACACTATACCTTGTTTTTAAACTAAGATGAGCTATTTGAATTCAAGTTAGCATTTCTGCTGCCTAGTGATTGGTCAGATTGCCGCCCGTTTCACACAATTCTTGATACAACGACATTTGTCAGTTTTGTGTTTATTTATATGATAATATTCATTAGTCCAATCTCTATTGGCAGTCTTTGGCGTTTACTGTTTGATTTTTAACTAAGTAATATATTCCAACCAAGAGGTTTATCCTTGCATTTTGCATTGGTCCGACCGCAAGCGGTTGTCGCCTGCAGATTCACTCGGTTGCTGCAGCCACCTTCGGAATCGTACCTTAATGCTGTATTTTTGTGTAGTCGAAAACGACGAAAGTAATCAGCGTCTCAAAAAAATTGGTACGCGGACGAATTAGACATACTCGCGGCCATTCATTTTCAGTATGTGACGAAATGTCGAACTTTTCGAGACGTTTTACAAAACGTACAGCTCGCATATCTTTTAAATAACTGACCAACAACAAAATATGTAAACTTTCAATGTTCTCAACAATTATGACAAATTATTTCGAGGTTGAGTATTAGGCAGTCCTTGCAGGCTGTACTAATATTAGATATTTCCTAGCACTCTTAGGTATTACTTTGCGCGAGGTGAAACGTAAATTGCACTTGGGAACTACCAAATCCGATTTAGGTAATACTTAACTTCAGGAAATGGTTGGTGAAATCGGGCACAGTCGCAATTAATAAAAGTCATGCTGCACGTAAAATAGTCAATGTCGTTTGTAACTCGTTGCTGGCGAAAACCAAGTTCGAACCTGTAAGAAATAGTGTGCAATGGCTCTTCCACCAATAGAAACGCATGACGTCTGCCGCAACAGCTGTTGTCAGGTGATGGCATTGTTTTGACGGAGCGTAAATGAAATTTGAAAAGAGTAGTTACTTAAGTAAAGGATTAGATGCTGGTTATTCACGAAACGGGTAGAGTTCCAACGATTAAAGCAAAAACCATCATCTTTAACAATGACAAACGGTACGGGCTTTGTATTTCTAAATAAAGGCTTAGCTGCAGGTACATTCAGACAATGCATTTGATAAAGAACAATTCTTATTAAATTCATCTGCATCTGAAACTCTTGTAATGTCCAACATGTGTCAATTTAAAAACTTACAATCAGCTATTTGCTATAATATGTTGCATCGACAACTGCCATCAATACTATGCAATTGGATCATTTGTAATTGTAATAGTATTGCAATGTGTTTTCCATCCAAAAATCTTTTACGGGCTGTCAAAAATTCCAATTCTGTTCAATTAATTTTTCATGCTTTTTTCCATTCCTCAGGTGTATCCGAAATCTGGAGCGCCAAGACATTTATTGGTAAATAGTTTAGACATTTTATGATATAGAGTTTTTGCAAACAGATATTGTATTGAATTTGCAGACCAGTGTATCTTCTTCCGCAAGTAGCTCTCGCAATAAATGTCGCAAGTGACTTGCTTATACATAGACATAGGTACACCATCATTCCTTTCGCCGTATGTTGTATTAATTTCAATTTGTGAAAAGATGTGGTTTTAGTTTTTATTCTCGCAATAAATTTGTACCAAATTAAATTTTATTTTCAAAATCAATCGACAACAAAAAATCCCACTATTGAGAACCAAATCTTGTTCACCGCGCGCATATCGTTACATACGACAATAGAGATGGGTTCGTTCTAAAGGCTCGTGTCCACTTGCAAGTAAATTTGCTTAGACAACTCTCACAAGTAACTTGCAACGTGTGTAAACAGCAGAGCTAGAGAAATTTTTCTGAAAGTTTACTTGCACGCCAAGTACTTGCCTACTTGCTAGAGCTTGTTGTGTTCACGGCTGATCTAAGCAAATCAGTTTGCTCTTTTTAATTTCGAGACTGTCCCGAAATATTTGCAGCAAGTAATCAAATAGTAAATATAATTTCTGCAAAAATGGAAGAACGCCGTGTATGGAATAGGGATGAAACTTTTAAGTTGATTGAAAATTTAGAACTGTACCCAAAATTGTGGAAGGTACTCGCAAAGATTTCAAAAATAGAGTGAAAAAGCAAGGCGCATTTAAAACGTTAGCAGAACTTTTCGACACATCTGAACATGAAATTCAGCGCAAGCTACATAACTTGAGAACACAACTGAATCAGGAGTGGAGAAAAATTAAAAAAAAAAGAAGAGTGGACAGGGAACAAATGAATTATATAAAAGTACATGGGAATTGTATATGTATATGTCACAACCGCAGCAGCCACTCGCCGAGACGACATTTTTTCGGTAAAAAAGCAACTGTGTGTACACGTTTCAGTAGGAACTTGAAGCAAACGAGGTTGCTAAAGTAATTTGCCACAATAATTTTGAAAACAATTACAATACAGTGTAGACACGCCCGCAAGTACTTGCTGAAAAAACTATCGCAAGCTACTTGCAAGTGGACACGACCCTTAACAAGTCAGTAGATTAATTATTTGAATTTGTTAATTTCATCGGCCC
Organism: Lochmaea crataegi; assembly: GCA_947563755.1. Taxonomy (NCBI): domain Eukaryota; kingdom Metazoa; phylum Arthropoda; class Insecta; order Coleoptera; family Chrysomelidae; genus Lochmaea; species Lochmaea crataegi. The sequence goes on from OX387428.1 coordinate 12,261,943, forward strand.
GAACTTCTTTTAAATTCCTACCCAAATTTATACATTCTTATATCTTTATTTTTTCTTGCACAAGCTGCGCTCGTAAATTGCTTATTTTCCTCTACAAACTTCAACAAGGAGGTATTTTTATATTTTATTTTGGTTACTTTTCCTTTGGATATCTTGTTGGTTACTCTACAGGTTATTTGAGGAAGTCTCAACTTTCTTAGCTGAGCACTGTGACATCCTAATTTAGTACGTTACTTCTAATCTCTTCGCGTATAAATAATGTTTTGTAGATTAACACATAATTTTGCACTGCTTACAAGCATTATTAAAAGGAATAAGAAATTATATATTTTTATCACCACTCTAAAATATACAACGCTTAGGTACACTAATCTAAAAAGGATGTGTCTTTATTGTTTAGTTAATTTATTATTAGATATTAACCGGTAACGGAAATCCCCCTGATGGTGCAGCAGTACGTAACCATTGTGAACACTTTCGTTGTGTGTGAAATTGTTTTATTCACAGGACTTGTCCACACTAGCTTCTGGTACCTCTGATAAAAATCTGTCAAACCTTTGTCGATACTCTAGAGTACTTTCAGCCTTTGGTAAATCTCCACTCTCTTTCTTTGGTAAATACTTTGCTAGCTTATCACCGGATGGGAAATGTTCGATTAAGTCAGGAGGAAACTCGCAGCATCTTCCATTTCCTTTTTTTACTGTTGAAACTTCCACATGTCTTCCATTGCTTAAAATAATATCGTCGGGATATAAAGATTTCATTCCAACGTAAGCCACTTTAGCTGATAAAAATGACCATATAACTCCAATTGAAGACAATATAATGATATTGATAGTTAAACTGAAAGTTATCGGAGATACTCTGTTTATGTCGTCATCGAAATTTGAATTTATACAAGTTAATAAAGAGAGCAGCAATCCTACAGAAGCCGTTATGGTAGAAAAAATAGATGCTACGAAGAATAAAGTAATATTGTGATCAATATACCACCGTTTCCAAGCCATCGTACCAGTTCCAAATGACAAAGCAAATCCTGCAGCCATCAAAAAACTTCCTGAACACATCAAAGTTGGTGTATCAATAAAAGTTTGTGCGTTTCGTTGTAAAATAATATTTGAGTCTTTTTCTACCATGTCATATATATTAATTTCGTCTTTAAAGGTATTGTTTGTACTTGGCAACAAATTTTTAATGTTATCACTATTGTTCGTTGAAAAAGATATGGAAAGTATCGTCTCATTTTGATTGAAAGTAATGTTTGAAGTAGAATGGACAGTCATTTTTCTGATAATTAATGTACCCATTAATATAGAATAAAAACACAACTGCAAGAACACTACACTGAGTCCTATTACAACTGAAGCAGAATATCTTCTTTCTGAAGGATATTGAGATTGAGGGATTCTATTGGTTTTCGTCTTGATTTTAAAAATCCTTTCCATCTTAAGACTACAACTATGACATCCTGCAACAAAATTAAAGTGTTATTTATAAATTATATTAATCATAATAAACATGTAATTAAAATGAAGATTTTTCATTACGACTGTTAGATTATCTACAGTGCGTCCATAAAGTAAGTAAATCCAAAATCCATTATATGCTATATAAACAATACCTAATATGAAAAAATCCCGAAACAGGTCAATTTTAATTTATTACTTTTTAAAAGAAGAATTTATCATACAGAAACCTATGAGTCATAACGCCAACACTAGTTTTTTTTTAAATAAATCACCTCTCTTTTTCCAATTCGCGGATTTCCTTTGCTGTGCTGATTCCAAAAATGTATCACAAGTTAATTGGAATTGGTGGATGGTAGATAAAAATACAAAATTTGTCTATATTAGGTATAATATAAATATTAAAACATGGGGACAAGTGACTACAAAACTGAATCTTTTTTCCTGAATATTATCGAAATTCCTACTATATTCCATTAAAAAAGTAAATAAAAAAATATCAAAACAAAGAGGAGAATCAATGCAAAACCTGAACGTTTTTGCTAAATATTTTTGGAGTACCAATGTGGTACCTGGTGGGAAATAAGAATGACCGTCGGCCATATCTCAGAAACTGGGAAACAAAATTATAACAAAAATGGCCTAGACAAAATCCTGGAAATTATTTACAGACTTGTACTCGTAGGTCCACTTCTAGAGGGCGTAATTTATATGAAAAAAATTAATTGTTATGGGAAATTTTCATACCATTGTTAAAAAATATTTGAATCTTCGTCCTACCAATATAAACGATATTATTCTTTAAATTTCAAAATGGAAAATATCACTCGCAAAGAATTGGCAATAATAAATTTGGAGCAATGGGGAAAGACATTGTAACATTTTTAAAATTACTAGAGTGTAATTTTATATACAGGGCATTGTTTTCGCCGCTCGTCGGCAACTTTATTAGTAGATGCTGGAGGTTGGCTATCAACTACTGTGGCTGAGGGGTACGTTGATGATTCCGAAAAGAATAAGACAGATACTGCAAATTAAATATACAGTTCTATAACACCTCAACCAGTTAGTACATCAACATCATATATGCAGCAAAAACAAAAAGAAGCAACAAACTTACATATTTCAGTACCATAAGTATATTCCGTTTACTAGTTGTTCAAACTTTGTTTTTTATTATTTCAGGTAAGTATTATTATTACACTAGGCATGGTACGAAATTACACCAGGAACACCCAGAGAGGTTCAACTTATTCTAAAGAAGACCTTGAGAGTGCGGTGCAAGCTATGAAAGATGGAACCATGACGGCTGTGGGTGCTTTTTTTATAGTAATTTTTTTAAAATCCCAAGGGATACCATTCGCGACCATGTTTCAGAACGACGGGGAGCAAAATCCTTGAACCAGGGCCGTAACACGTTTATCCCTATTGATGAAGAAAAAAAATTAGCAGACGGATTGCGAATCATGGAGAGAAATGGTTTTGGATTATCATTTACCAGAAGAGGACTATCGTCATTTGAAATTATTTTCGAAACTATAAATTTTTGCTATTTAAAAATTAAATATTAAGTACTTACTAAGTAATAATTTTTTTTCACCTGTAATATTTACCAAGTTACAACTTCTATTTTTAATTAATTAATCTGAATAAACATTAAAGAACTAGTGTTTAATCATTATTATTGACATATTGTTAATAATAAAAAGTCCATTTTCTAATTATTATCACTACATACTTAGCACTTTAGCTTTTTCATAGTTAAACATGGCAATATCGAATGTTTTCGACCGCATTCCTTTCACAGCTTCAGTTATGTTCGCCAAACTATACCTACATTAAGAATATTCCCAGTATAATAATGTTTTGATTTGCTAAAACCGTTCGAATGCACATTATTGAAATTAGGTTCTAGAATCGTCAACAAAATATAATCAGTAAGTATTCATATTTGTTATAATTCTCAAACACTTTATGAATGATGAAACACCGATAGTGTAGACTATTAGTCCAAGACTACTGAATAATGTGGCATTATAAAATAAATTGTTTGCTACCGATAAACAATGTTAAACAAATTACACAAAAAGAAAGTTTGAAAAAAAATGAATTATTATTAGATGGTTTAGTATAATCACAATCTAAGAGTATAAATATCCTATTCGAACAATAGTAGTTGTTGAAACCACAGAGAAGTAGAACCAAGAGTTGCATAACTTATAAAAATAAACCCAATTACTTATATCAATTTACTATATAACTACTAGACATTATTGTGTAATAATTTTATAATTAACCTAGTGGTTAATAATTCTCATGTATTCATATCAGTCAATCAGTAGTATATTAACCCATTTTGATAAATCCACCCACAGTGTGGTTAATAATTCTTATGTAGGTATTCATTATAATTTTTAACATATTTATATAATTGCAAATTATTGTTGCGTATTTCCAACTGCTTATCATAAAATAATTATAGTTTGCAGTTTGCTTCGGGTAGTGTCAGCTACCTATAAGTACTCTTTAAACTGATTAATTTTGTATTCACTTTTTGAATTGCATTAGTTCATTCATTTCATTTCAATCAGTAGTATTCAGTGGCGTAGCCATACTAGGGCGATCACCCTCTCCGCCCTTATCCACTGGCGACCTCGGCGCCTCTTAAAAAGAATAATTGACTGAATTATCTTTTAATAACATTTTTTACGTTTGTTTAGCCTACGTTGTTTGTTTTTCTGTTTATTATGATTTTATTTGTATTTTATGAGTATAAGTTTTCAGGGAAAGCAACCATTTAAAAAAAAACCTGTTTTTTTTTGAAAAGTTTCCATATACCTAAAAGTAACCTTTTTTAAAATATTATCCCAAAACCTAAGATCATTTGGAGTAAAATCCATTGTGATGATAAGCTGTGCGAGTTTAAATTCATTAATAAAATTTTTTTAAATTGATTTTTGAGAATTGAACGAGCCATGAGATTTGGGTGAACTCGTGGTGTTTGAATGTGTGCAGACTTTTGCAATGTTGTGCTAACCGTACTGAATTTTTACGCTCCTTCAAGCGCTTTGACTGCTTCTACTCTCGACATGAGGCAGTTGATGCGTTTATACAATATATGCCTCTCATGCGTAATTAGGAATCACACGATCGACATAATCTGAAATTTTTTTCAACTACAATTTGTTCTCCACGTAGGTACTTTATCTACTACTAATAATGCGAACAGCGTCTGCTTATCATCTAAAGAAATATTTTCATTTTCGCTGTCATCTTCGTCTTCACTAGATTCAGATCTACTGTCACTTTCATCATTTTTTATCAAATACTTCAACAAAAACATTGCAATTGCTGAAATTCGCTTTTTTATATTTTGCATGGCGTCCATTTTTAAATTATATCGCACAGAATCAGAGACAACCTATGGAGGGTAGAAGGAAGGAGCACCATCTGAATGTATAGTAACAAGTGGAAAGATTTTAAAAACAGCGTCATGAATTAGGTATTAGAGTAAGATACAAAATTAAAAAAGGAAAGAAATACTACAGGTTTATTGAGCATGATGCAGACTCCTACTTCTTCTTGAGGTAGATACATAATATTATGGATGCACATAAGTATTATGTCATTTTTTAAATTATCAAATCGATGTCAAGCAGTTAAAATAGTTATTTCAACAGGTCGCAAAATAGCATGCATTGATGGGATTGTGACGCTCATTATTTTCTGAATAATTACTATATCTGTTGTGCTTATTACATTCTTAGATATTGATTTTATTATCTCTAATAAAACGCAGAGGAATTGTTTGGAGCATGCCTCGTATAATGTAGCAATAAAAACAAAGGATTACTGTTTATTATAAAACAACGACAATTATGGTTTACGGTATATTGAAGTTGTAGACCGTAACGTTTAAATATTTTTGTCATTAACAGAAACTAAAGTAACATTAAAAAAGTTTGTAAAGAAATGAATTGAAAAATAAAAAAAATATTATTGGAAAATATAAAATAAAAATAGATGGTGAATGAAATGCCTTGTGATTGTGTGAAAAAAATTATTAGAAAAAAACGACTTGTAATGAACGAGGGACAATATATAAACAAAACTTTATCATATTATCTGAAGAATATTTTTTTTTGCTTTTGTGCTTTCTGAGTCTTTCGGGTTGAGCTTCACAATACACACTCCTTAAATATAATCTCTGTACCAGTCTGTATTGAATTTTACTTGGACCTCCATGACTATATCGTTTGCGTACCCAAGTGTTTTGTGTCTACTTTTTCTTTTTTCTAGTGTAATTAGCAGGTCCTCCATCACCAGGTTCCATAACAATGGATACAAGACACTCCCCTGCGGACAGCTCCTGGTGAATTTGGTTGCCAGTGCTTCTCCCACTAGAGATGAGAAGATTTCTCTAAGCATGCAGTCTATTCACCTTCAGCAGATCTTATCGGTGCCTTTTCGTCCCGATGCAGCTGAATAATCATTGAGTTAATTTGTTATCCCTGCATGGTCACTATGTCCAGGGATTTCTTTATATACGCTGATCAAAACGGAAAAAGCCACTTATGAAAATGCTTGTAGTTTTTGACTAAATCTCTATGATTATGATTTTATAATATAATTAAACTTAATGCTTTTCGCTAGCTATAGTTAGTGAATTTTTTGTTATTTAACTGTAACATTTTTTATGGAAATTTAAAAAATAAGCGTGTGAAATTCTATTTATTCTATAATGGAAATGGTTTAAAAATAAAACTAATACTGCACATGGGCTCCTCTAAAACGCCTAATTTCTAACGTCGAGGCATGTTTTAGATGGCATTCTGAATTGCACCCTGATATAGCTGCTCCCTTTCTTCCGCAAAAACTTCCAATCGAGTGCTTTCCAAGTGTCTCAAATGTGTTCGATGGTATTTGATTCTGGACTTCTTGCTGGCCACTCCATTACTGCATACGTTAATTTTTCACGATGCTGGTCACGTGCGGTATCGCATTGTCGTGATGAAGGGTAAATTATGGACCCATATTTTCAGCGAATAGGTCAATATGTAACTCAAGATCTTGGTTAATGTACGTCTCCAGCGTCATCACCCCTCGCCAAAGAACTGTTAGGACTGAGCTGGCCTTTTTAAATCCACGTTCATGAAGCCGATTACGTATAGTCTGAACACATACTTTTGTATCCGTAGCTTCTACCAACTAATTCTGTTGCATTCGAGCAGTATTTCGACTTTCTCTAACATTCCAAAGTACAAAAGTCGATCTTCTCTAGCTGCAGTCGCCCTTGCACGATAAGGTGGTCTTACAATTCCATATATCTCACGTCTGATCCAGGACCTATATATTTATTGCAGCACAACTAACATTCATTTCTGCTGCACAGCTTCTTGAGTAGTCCTATTAAATTAAAGTAACTGCCCTAAAATGCCGAATGATTATCCTTTTATTAAAATTGGCAAAAATGTGATAATATTTCGGGATAATATACAAGCAGGCCACTTCATTACTTGTATGAGAGTGCTAATAGGGCAGTCATTGCATAATAAGTAATAGAATGAACATCATGTGCTATGTTATGGAATAAAGCTTTCCTTGTAGCCTTGAGTTAATCAAGGTCTGTAGTCAAAAATGATGTCAGGATGATTAGGTGTTCCAAATGAATTCGGCACTTTTGCTCACATTCTTATTATGAGAGCTACGATTTCGACTAAATTAGTAGAGTAGTGAAGTTTTTTAAGATGTTTAAGTACTATACCGATGTAAAAAATTAACATCAAAATTACGCGATATTATCAAAATAGTTATTTTTCTACTACCGTGCGTAAAGTACCTGCTTTAGGCACACTATAGAGTTCGTAAAAATTTACTTTGTCCACGACAATTTGGTAATGTTTACATTTTACGTGTGCTTCTTCAAGTATAATGACGTTCATCATTCACTAGTGAATAATAGGTGTGAATAATGAATAGGTCACATGACACCGATAAATAGGACCTATATTGAAAGTTATTCATATACAAATGTCACAATATAACAAATAAAAATACTACCGCGTCCCGAATTCGAACCTTAAGCCTACAATTCTCCATTTTCGCAGCCAGACCTCTATACCACTCTGCTACGGAGACATAATAAGTTATTAACCAAGATGTTGTATATAAAGCATATGATGTTATGTCAAAACTAAAAAAGTGACGTTTTAAATAATTTATTGCCGATTGCAAGAATGTTAATTATTATACTAAATTTAAATTACTAGAAAATTCAATATGTGAAGCGAATCAGACACTGAAATGAATGTTACCCCGCCAAACATAAGAGAAGCAGCACAAATAGTCTCCTTAAATTTATAATCGAAAAAATTATATATAAAAGCCTATAATTCTATCCTAAATTGGAGAAAAGAGGAAAAAATACATTCATTTATGAACAGGTAATTAGTAGTCGTGGACAAAATATAGTATTCTACTCGCATATAATGACTATTATTCACTTATATAGGTGTTCATGTCACTCGCCTGCGGCTCGCGACTTTAACGCACCATCGAGAATAATAGCCATCATTATTTGCTTCTTGAATAATATACTATTACTCACTAGTGCGTGAAGAAAAAGTTTGTATGTAGTCTTATGATAGTATATTATTCAACAAGCATAAAATGACGATGGTGCTTTTAGGTCGCGTGCCGCAGGCGAGTGACATAATCACCTAAGTGAATAATAGCCATTATATGCGAGTAAAATACTATATTTTCTCCACGACTATTGATTCCCTGTTTATAAATGAATTAATTTTTTTCTCTATTCATCAATTTAGGAAGCAATTATAGGCTTTCATATATAATTTTTGCAATTTTTCAGGCATTATATTTAAGGAGACCATTTGTGCTGCTTTTCTTATGTTTGGCGGGATAACATTTATTCCAGTGTCTGATTCGCTTTCCATATAAAATTTTCTAGTAATCTCAATTTAAATTAAATTAAATTAAGACGTCACTTGGTTAATTAATTATTATATCTTCGTGACAGAGAAGTAAAGAGGTCTGGCTGCGAAAATGAAGAATTCTAAGCGTAAGTACCTATCTAGGTAATATTAATTAATACTGGAAAATAATAATAGAATTATAAATTATAATTTGACAATTTAGCATAGGTACGTACCTATAAGTTGGCTGTGAGTGCCTAACATTTCTTCGTGCATTGAATCTGACATTCCAAAGATTTAAACCGAGATAGGGGGTAAGCAATAGGGTATCTACCTATTTGTAGACCATAATTACTACTACATTAAACGCACTACTATTAAACTTCTGTTTTTCAATAAAAATTTCGGTAGTAAAAAAAATATTGCAAAATATGCAATTCGTGTGTAAAGACTCTTTTTGACTTATGTGACTCTTCGAATTTTCGCGCTATGATTTTAGTAGGGTAGGTAAAGCCTGTTCATAGATATAAGAAAGTGACTGACTGAATCCTATTAGGAAGTACCCCTTGATAAAGTATAGGATAAAGATTTTAAATGGGTACGGACCATAGCCTACCTTCTCTAAAACTACGAAAATCGGGTAATAAATTTCATGTCATTGTTAGTTAATAGCTACCCTTCAATAATCCGCTTAATTTACTTTCTTATAACTATGAACAGGCTTTACGACTTATTGTTTGTAGTGAGCTAAGGAAGACGGTAAGTATAACAGTAGCGTCGCAAATAATTCAACGAATATCACACGAAAATTAAAACAAAGAGAAAATAATTCTCCGGATTTTTTTCTCAAACCTGTTACCTTTTAGCAATAGATTTTCAATAATCTGACAAATTATTTTCACTTTATTTCCACTCTTCTATGATATTACTATACTGAATATTTAAACGGATGACAATGACAACTCATATAAAGTCAATTTTCTTAAATCGCTAAATTAAGAAATATGCGTGCCATTTTATCAAGATTTAACGGAACTTGTCATTAAAAGAATCTCTTCAATCATTAAAACATTTCCTAGTTGGACAAAGGTCATTTACGTATTCACCTGGCTATTTCACAATTAGTACAATAAGTCTAAAGTACTGTATTGTTGTACTTTTTATTCGATACATGTCATTATAAAATCTAAGACTATAAATCTTAGGTCCTTCGTAAGCAATAAAAGATTGTTTTAACTTGGGGGTGCTTCAGACTCTTGATCTGATTTATTTGGGGTATCATATTTTCATTGCATAATCAGTTATAATATCACAAGAGCATAGATAATATTCGATTATTCACCGAGTCACGAGACGTATTTGGAGAAACATCACGAGAGCGCAGCTCGAGTGGTGTTTCGCGAAATACGTCGAGTGAAGAGGTAAATAATCGAAAAATATTGTCTATGCTCGAGTTGGTATTCGTTACGATTATATAACGAATAATATTCTAATTTTTTTTATTGATTAATATTAATATTGAAGGTACAATTATTATAATACATATTTGATGTATTGTTGTTTTCGGAATTTGTAGTAGAATTAACTGACATTTCATTGAGCTTGCCCGTTACTATGGAAATGATCACAATATGGCAGGAGGCGAAACACCAAAACGATTATATCATGTCGTCAAGGGGTATATTCACTTATCAATACGTCGTAACTAAGGAAAATTCAAGGATTGTATTGGTTCATTAGAACATGAGTTATATAATCACAATATTGACTCATTATAAAACCATCTGTATCCAATAATTATTTATTCTAGTCCACAATAACAAAATATCCTTGCCCTAGATACAATAAAAGTGTGCGAGATATTGACATCAATGTTACGGTAACAAAACTATTGTTCACCATATATAAAAAGATGAATTTTATCATGTACCCTTCTTTATAATTCAGTTCTAATTCATTAACGTATCTTTTTAGTCTAGTAACTAACACATAATGAACCGCAATATAGAATGCAATTTTATTATTCTAAATCACAACTATTTTACCGTTTATATTAAGTTTGTTCAAGCATGAATCAGATTTGGTTGTAAACTATCAGACGCATGCGCATCAGCTTTTTACCGTTTATGCAGTGAAATTACGGATTTCAAACTGTCATGGATTTCATTATTTGTGTTCAAACAGAAAATGAAATTTGGTTGTGGAGAGTTTGCAGACAGTCAAAACAGTTCACGGAATTTTACAGAATTTCAAATTTAGACTTGCTGACATGCGTATTATATATACCTTTTAACTTAACCCATAACCATAACCACATATCCAATAATTCAGTAAAGTACGACCAGAATTATAAGAAAGTCATAAATCACCAACCACTTGAGTTATCACCAGGTGGTCGATTCTATGCAGAATTGTACCTACCCTTCCCATTAAATTTTGTTTTATGATGATCATAATGGATTAAGATAATTATTAAGAAAAATCGCTTGATTCTAATTGAGAATTATTGTTTACGTATATACACAAAAACATCACGATAATCAATGCGATTGTAGTTCAGGAAGTTTATAGTATTTAAGTTGTTTAGAATTAAATTTAATATACACACACTTGTGAAGTTGATGTTTTTTGCATATAAGTATATGTATATAAGTTAAAGGTATTTATAATCCAAATTACTCACGAAGATCAGTTTCAGTTTCACTATCGTCATCCAAATTGATAATAAACTTTTGTTTGGGAATTTTTTCTATATCCATATATGGCTTTTCCACCCTTTTAATATGATAAACACACTTGGCTCGGCTGATATCAGGAATATTTGCAGTTTCTGTTTGAATAAGAGCTACCACAGTTGAACTTAAGGTTGGAGAAGTATTATTTCTTCGAACTGCTGACTTAAGCTGATGCCATATATGTTCAATTGGGTTAAACATACAGTGATAAGGAGGAAGTCTGAGCACCGCATGTCCCAAGCTTTCAGTCAATGAATCACAACAGTATTTTTTCTATTTTCAGTTCCTGCGTGAATTATCGTAATGCGTTTTCCTTTATTAGACGGCGCATTGGTTTAGCACAAGTCAGATGAGTCTACTCAAGTTTTGTTTGGAATATCGTGTGTATCGAACCAAGTTTCATCCAATTTGTAACGAGAATCCTACCCTTCGGGTAGATTATCTCGTTGACTTGATTGTTTATTGAGTTGTCTAATTAATTTTTGTACGAACTGGCCTATTTTTATATTGGTAACGACTTAATTTTTAAAAACCAGTTAACTGAAATGTGATATTCTGATAAGAATTGATGCAATATGTCACTCAAAATTCATTTCTTGGACTCGCATGTAGATTTATTTCCGGAAAATCTCGGTGCCGTATCAGATGAGCATGGTGAAAGGTTTCATCAAGATATTATGCGTATTGAAAGACGCTACAATGGAAAATGGTCAGCAGCAATTCTTGCTGATTTTTGTTGGTCGATTCGCCGAGAAACTCCGATGGAAACGATGAAAAGAAAAAAATCTACAAAATAACTTGAATTATATTACCATATTGAGATAAATATACTGATATTCCTAACTTGTGACTGTAAAATTAGCATATTTCACTGTAAAACTTAGACCGTAGTCTTTTTTCACTTTTTTGTAATTGTTGTTACTTTGATAATATCATTTTTTAATTAAATAAACATTACATTTAAAATCTATCTGCTGTATTTATTTGCATGTTAAATTCCGTGTTTAGAGCACCGAATAAGATGTTTTTATGCATGAAAACATTGAGGAGAAAAAAATATTTTTTTTTGCAGACCAGTGTACGTAATATTACGTAAGTATCTATTTTCATTGTTAATTTTTTTGTTACTCATTGTCAATACTACTTGCCTTATAACAGAATCATTTTTAAGCATACTTTGTACTATTATACTAAATCAATGCGTCATTCATACAAATTGTTTTTTAAAATACGTGCTTCGTTTACATTTCAGTTTATCTGTGGCTCAATATAAGTTTTAACTTTTTATATTCAACATTAAAATAAAAATTCCAAATTCAGCATATTCCGTTGTTTGCATAAAGTAAGTCAAAAAAGAAACAATCAATTACTTTCAAAGTATACAATTCAGATTTATTCAAAACATTTACTTAGCCCACGTCACTGACTACCGTAATAGCTTAATTTTTAATCTATTGACAATAGACAAGACCCTAAACTTGTCCTGATATGGGGCAAAGCTACCTGCCCGACACAGAAATGAAAAAAAATTAATGGTTATGATAATATTTTAATATTGATTAATAAATATTTGCTAAATCACTCGTGCTTGTAAATTTTAATAATAATTAATAGTCTTTGGCTTCAATAGATTATTATTATTTTACTCCGATCAAATTATACAGGCCGTTGAACTCAGTGGCGTAGCGATGGGGGAGTTTAAGGGGTTAACCCTCCCCAGAGACGGACGCCTAACACAAATTAAAACTGTTAATCTTGGACCCCAAATTTGGACTTGGGTATGCTGAAAATGTCAATAAATCTTTGAAACGAATGAGACAAGACGATGAGGAGTCATTTTCAAATATTTATCAGGCGACCAAAATGATTTGTGACGAGTTTGATATCACAATTTCACAACCGAGAACTACTAATCGGCAAACTAATAGAATATAATATTCCTGGATCATCGCCGGAAAAATATTATCGAAGAGCTATTTATATTCCGTTTCTCGACCAAACAATACAGGCAATTTCTTAATTACAAAAATACACTTGAACCGTTTCAATAACTTTTATGTAATAATAATAATAATTTAAACATTGAAGAAATTTTGAATTCTATCCAACAACTTTTGGAATTTTATGAACTGGATGAGTCGGGTGCTATAGAAGGAGAGGTGACACTTTGGGGCCAGTTTATGAAAGATAAAACAGAAAAGCCACAAAATGCGATTGAAGCTTTGGAAAGCTGCAATAAAAATTTGTTTCCCACAATTTATGAACTTTTAATCATAATAGCAACTTTACCAGTGACCACATGTTCTTGTGAAAGGTCATTTTCTTCCCTAAAATTTCTAAAAATTTATTTGTGAAATTCTACTAGGGACAATAGATTAAACGGCCTTGCTTTGATGTACATACATCCAGATGTTCCGATTCTGGAAGACGAAGTTCTTGATGTCTTATCTCCCCAATCTCGACGTATTGATATTTAACTATAATTTATGTAAATTTGTATATTAATCATTAATATACAAATTATATCATTAATAATTAATAATAAACTTATTTTTAATTGTTCTTATAATGTTGATTTGTTTTTTGTTGTCATTATTATTTTTTAAATTTGTTTTATATGTACGCTGTCTTAACTCCTTAACTTAACTCCGTTCCTGATTGTTTTTTTTTTGTTTATATTTTTAAATATACTTTACATGTACGTTACGTTTTGTTTAGGTACTATCATATATTATAGATTTTAAAATTCTTTCTAATTTCTTTTCAAAACTCCCCCTGATACAAGATTCTGGCTGCGCCGCTGGTTGAACTTGTTACGATTTTGACGGAAAATTGATTATAACTTTCAAAATACCCTGTATTACAGATTACAACCTCATATTCTTATAATGGGGAAATGAAGCCGATTTCAGTTTAAAAGTAAAATATAGGATGTTAAGGAACATTGTAACTAATTTTGAAAATATGAAGCTTTAAGCTACCTATCTACAATTTTTATGCAAACAGATGATAACAGACCTACAGAGCTTTATCAGTAGTAATAACCCAAGGACATTGATAATTGTTCGAAAAAATTTTATAACAGATTTCGAAAGCTTGTTATAAAATTTTTGAGTATTTATCGATGTTCGAGGGTTATTCGAATAGAAAATTTTTTGCAAATTATAGAAAAAAACAGAGTATATTTGCTTCTATAATTTCATTAATATTCTCGTCAGTGTTATGACGGAATCGTGACATTTTGAAATATTAAATATTTTGAAACGTCAAAATCGAAATAAATCAAAATGTATCCATGGCAACGTAGATTCTAGTAGATATCCAATGAAATCAGTTAATTTGAGGCCCATGGTCTGTTAGCAGTGTAATGTTGTTCTGATTGGTTGTGTTCAATCAAATGTCCTCAAATTAACAAATTTTAAGAAGCCATTTTTTTAACACTGTCTAGCTTCTTCAATGATTTTCCTTGCCCTTCTCGATAAAAACTACAACTATAAAATCTCCTAGCGGTTAAAAACAATAGACAAAATAAACTGACTAACTTTTTATGCGCTTTTTAGTCAGTTTATAATTTGTGCCGTATTTCATATATAGCGGAGTAAGTTCAGGCAATATATATATATACCGCCTAGACAGTATATATAATGCCTAACTTCATATATTGACTGTAACATATATAGAAATTAGAAGAAATACTGACCGGCGGTCGCCGTAGATTTTTTAACCGCCGCGCGCAGAAAGCACCTATACTTGGTTATTTTAAAATAAAAAGTTGCATATCACGAATGATTTTAATGAAATATAATAATATGGTAGAAAAATAGTTATTTATGCAACAAGTGCATAAAGTGGTGTTTTTTCACGAATGGAAAAATTGAGTGAAAAAAAACGTTGAATATTAAAGAACTTTAAACGCAGTAGGTAATCATTGAAATGATTAGCAAATATGTTATACTCTAGTGATACAATAACTTTTAAAATCAAATATCAAATAACAGGGAAAACTGGATTACTCTGTATGATAGTCTCACCTATCAACTGCTAATATTTTGTTGTACAATGCGCCACAATTCACACTATATTTAAACGTATTTATATTTGGAACTAACGAACACTTTAGGTATTTACTAGGAACTAAAACTCGAATCGTTCTTAAAATTCCCTTTTCCCACTCATAGCTTCGAAACTACTTATCCTTGACGTGAAATATGATATTTAATTATCTGTTTCAAGCAATTGGTTGTATTGTCGAGAAATGCATTTCTGAAATATTAGTGTATGCCCATAATTTAATTTATTATACTTGAAACGAAAACTATTACAAGAATAACAGGGTGAAAAAAAAATTGCCTTACAAAGATATCCACCCTATTTTATGGGTCATATCATAGCAAGTTTGCTTTTTACTACTCCAGCTTCTAAGTATACAGACTAATTATTAAAAAGTAAAATAATTCAACTGATAATTTTTGAAACACTTTTAATTTATAAAGTACCAACCGTAAGTACATCGTTTTTATTATTTTCTGCTCTATAACTAATTTTTGTTAAAATATTTGAAAAAAAATGTCTAACAGGATAGAAACTGTCTGTTTTCTGGTTAACAAGGAAGGTAAATATTTCAGATACACGCGAGGGTAGTGCCAAGAAATTAATAACCCCTGAGCTAGTTGAATAATGTTAAATGTAAAGGTATAAGACAAGAAATTAAAAGAGAGAGTTTTTGTAGTTTAAATCGGGATAATCATGTAACTGATCAGTCTTAATCTGAGTTAGATAATAAATAACTAACTAAATAACAATAAACTTACCAATATAAGTAATATCCAAACAATAATGCAAAACTATTCATATAATTAAACGGTTCATCCAATGGAACAAGATTCTCGTTACATAATCAACAATAAAGAAATCATTACTTAAAAGTACTCCGTAACTCACTAAAATCTTTGTTTTAACCATACCTTTCTAACTCTGATTAATTTACGTACTACTTTAACTGGTTACTGTTGTTCTTATAAATCGTACCGTGCATAACCAAGTGGAAGGTAGTACTATCACACCAGTGTTGCCGGTCTTAGCGAATAACTAATAATATCAACGAAACAATAAACATAAATACAATATCCGCCAATATAAGTTTTATTTGGTAGTCTATTTTTTAACCCTCTTAATCTAAATGTTTAAAATGCCCACTATTACAATATAAACAAGACATTTTGTAAATAAATAAACTTGATTGATAAACAGTTGCAAAAATGGTTTTATCATTTTTGGGTAGACTGCAATATTCGTCTGCTTCTCTTAAAATAACTAGGAAGTTCATTCCACTATGTTGTTAATACTTTATGCAGAAGCTGAAGCTTATTTTATATTATACTCTCCATTATCAGGTAATTCCTAAATTCGGATTATTATTTTGAACATAATAAAGACGAAATATTCCAAGACTAAATGCTATGCACCTAATTTTATCTTAGACACAACGGGGTGGTAATAACTGATGCATTAACAAAACATTATATCACAACCCTTTGTCATTATTTGAAGTAAATATAAATATTTTCTCAAACTTTTTTGATCTTATTCTGCGTCTGAGTCTAAATACGGAATTCTATGAATATTACAAAGGTATTGAAAAAGAGTACCTGGAAAATTTATTCACAACCATCACATCTTCTAGGTAAAAAGGTTTAATAAGGGGGAATGATTGAAATCTATTTGGTCATTAAGCAGATTACCTGAATATTTGTTATTGTTAATCTCGAGGGCTTCTAAAAGATTTAATTTAAAGGATTTGGGTTCTACATGCAAAATTTCAAAATTTGAGTCAAAAGTGTGTTGGTTTGTTAATAGATGATTTGAATAGTTGGAATTTAATTTGTTGTTGTCATAGCTGCGTTTGTGTTCTGAAATTCTAGTTTTACAGTTCCTAAAAGTTCTACCTATATAAATTTTGTCACAGTTGTCGTTACCACATTTTAATTTATAAATACCTGATTTGTTTAATTTTGAGGATTTAGATTTGTTATTTTTAATGAATTTAGATAGATTGTAAACGGTTTTAAAGCAAATATTCATATTTAAAGATTCTAAAAATGATTTGATTTTTGAGGATGGTGTTCCAAAGTATGTTAAGCTTTTGCTTTTATCTAATTATAATTACGATCCAAACTTAATTGACATAAATAAAAAGATAAAGAAACGCACTTTAGAACAAGTATATCCTTCAGATCAAAATAAAAATAATCAATTTAAAAGCTTATCATCAAGCTTAACATCAAGCAATCTCCACGGTCGACGGATAAAATAGTAATGAAGGCAACACAGAGGAAATAATCGATATGATCGAAAATAAAATTGAGGTATCGGATTCTTTCAATATATTTTAAATTTGCACTTTGCAGATAATTTGAAAACAAATATAAAAATTATCTTCTGTTATAGCATCTTCGACTATACTCCAAAGATTGTATTGAAAAACATATATTCCAATTATTTAATAAAGGACCATTCACTGTATTGTAGCCTCGGGATATTTTCTTGAGGCACGCGCGACATGAGAAACATCTGCCTGTTTGACTCATCTGCTAACAGCTGGAAGTTATATACCTTACATGCTGTTTGGAAAGAAACGATAGAATTGAAATATTTTAGTTTTTCATTGAATTTGAAATTCATTCCTTAAATTATTTACCTATTAGGTTTCATATTTTTTACAAATCACATTTTTTGGAACTCAACCGTATATTTACACAGTTATCTGTGTTTTACTACTATTGGTTAATGATATCTACTCAGCCTTATTCATAGTCAAATCGTTAGTAGCTTTTGAATACTCTACTATAGTTTATTCATAAATCTGGCGGAGTGATAAATCAATCAATAGAGTTCAGTTAAAGATCAGTGTGGAAAACAAAAAGTGGTTTTTTGCGTAGAAGTCTGACAACAATGCAGATCTCACTATTTATTTTTTAAAATACGACAAATATGGAACTCTCATGTTTTCCTGCAATACACCAATCTCATGGTGAGATTCTCACTAGTCCCTTAAGAATATTGTCCCAGCTAAGATGAACAATTTTAACAAATTTTCTTCTTTTCGGGTTAAAGGCTTTAGCTGCCTGGCCTATTTCGATTGCAACTAGCTCTTCAGGTGGATGGTTTTGAAACCTAATTTTTTTATTCTATAAACTTTCACTTCTATAGGCTAGTCTGTTTTGTATATCAACTCATTTTTAAAAGTTTTGCAAATGTGTCACTGTTTCTCCAAAGGTGCGATGTATACTTATATCAATTAAAATAACTCAATTATTTATCTCAACCGAATAAAAAATTCACCTTTTGTCAATAAAAGCTGTTTAGGCTATGTTTAGTACCTACACTCCGAAAAGTACTCAAGCACGCTGCTAAATATTTATAAAACGTTTTAAACTAGCGTTACCATAATGCTAAAGACGTCTATGATTAGAACGTTTGTGATTCTCAATAAGTAACCACTAACCTTGAATTTTTTAAGAATTAAGTATGAAAATACAACGTCGAAACTATTTAAAAAAAAATTCAAACCAATAACAGAACAAAGAAGACTTGAAATAGATCGGGTAAATAGAATGACCATTATTATTGAAAATATACTATAGAAGATAGAAATAGTATATTTCATTACGAGTCCAGAAAATAGGCTTTTCCCATGTGTGCGCAACGGGAAGTCGTGCAAACACGGGAAAAGAAATTATGGATGTGTATTGAACGATACTTTTCGTTATATCTTTCTTAATACAAAAACTATTAAGTATTTACTATACTATAATTCAAAACACTGACATCTCCTGTCATAATACAATTATAATTCAAAACACTGACATCTGCTGTCAAAATACAATTGTTGTTTAGTGTTGCCATAGACGTGTTGCTAAGGGACCTTAACAATAACGCATGTTAGCGCACAGGAAAACTTTTTCCCGTGCGCTCGCACGGGAAATACTCGCAGACTTCCTTATCTACTCGTCCAAAAAAACAGTTTCCGGGCGTGTTGCGTACATTTTTTTTCGGCAACCGTGTGGTAGGTATAACAAATCAATAAAACACGTTTCTTTGTAATATCTAAAGGGACTAAAAATGGCGTCGATTAAATGTTTATGTTTGTCATGATGACAAAACGCTAAAAAACTAATTTTTCGGCCTAGTCCGGAAAGTACGTATTTCCCGGACTAGGCCGGGAAGAATTACATCGTTGCTGTCATTCAAACAAACTGAATCCCTTTAATATTAGCAATTGTTCGAATTTCAATATAAATATTAATAAAAAAAAAGAATTAGAATGTTGGTAATATGAGTAGATTCCACAAAGTAAGGGTCCAAACCAAAATTCAATTAGAATGTTCCTAATTTTGTTCTAAAAATTAGTTTTTTTAGCGTTTTGTCATCATGACAAACATAAACATTCAAATCGACGCTATTTTTAGTCCATTTAGATATTACAAAGAAACGTGTTTTATTGACTTGTTTTACCTACCACACGGTTGCCGAAAAAAAAATGTACGCAACACGCCCGGAAAAGGTTTTTTCGGAATAACAGACTTCCAGGACTCGCCTACGGCTCGTCCTGGAATCTTGTCTACTCGTCCAAAAAAACAGTATTTTCCGGACTTGTTACGTAATATACTATTTTAGAACAAAATTAGGATCATTCTAATTGAATTCACTGTTTGGACCCTTACTTTGTGGAATCTACTATTACTAAAATTCTAATTCTTGTTTATATTAATATTTATATTGAAATTCGAACAATTGCCAATATTAAAGGGATCCAGTTTGTTGGAATGACAGCAACGATGTAATTCTTCCCGGCCTAGTCCGGGAAATTCGTACTTTCCGGACTAGGCCGGAAAAGTTTTACTTTCTCACAGAAAAAGCGTCCGGGAAGTAGGTACTTTCCGTTTTACGTTTACAGACCTGCACTACTGGATTATAAGCCAAATGATACTTTTTTTTTTTTTTTTTTTTTTTCGGGCCGAGATGGGAAACTCATGTTCGAATGGGTCCAGGACCCAAACAGTGTTGGATTCATCCCCAAGGAGATGCCTACCAACCAAACCCACCTCAAACTCGCCGTTACCCCCGCCTCGGAATCACTACCCTAGCATACTTCGAGACAGGCGGCGGTCCCTCGCACACTCTCCGCTCACACTGTCATCTTCTCCCTCCTATCACTCCTGCCTCTCATGCCATATCGAGTCCTTCTCTCCCCCTTACCATGCTCTCTACTACTCCACTCACCTCCATCCATTCCTCCTCCCCCCTCAACATTATCCCCACCATGTTTTCCCAGTACACCGCCTCCCCTAGTTTCCTCTCCAACTTCTTCAGCACTTCCTCGTTCCTCCAGCATCTAAACACATGCCCCACATCATCCTCCACTTCACACCACTCGCACACACCAGTCTCTCGTTTCCCAATCTTGTGGAGGTACCCTACTCTCGACCCATGTCCAGTGAGCACTTGTGTCAAGAAGTAGTTCACCTCTCCGAATTTCCGGTCCATCCAATCTCTCCTATTCCCAATCGCTCCTTTTAGCGCGTCCTCATACTCCTCCCACCTTCTCTTCATTTCCTCCTCCATCCATTCCCGTACCTCTTCATTGGTCGCACCCCTCCAGCGTTTGCTCCTAGCTCTAGCCAACACGTCCAATGGGTAGGACCTTGCCAGCACCGCTGCTGCCAGTCCACCCACTGTCCTGTACCCCTGCACCACCCTCAGCAGTATCCCTCTCTGCATTCGCAGAAGTGGCCTAACCCTCGCATTCACCCCCGCTCTTTCACCCCACACCTCCGCACCGTACAGCATACTCTGCTCTACCGTCCTACCAATAGCCAAATGATACTGTTTTTAATTAAAACACTTGTCCATCTATGGAAAATCCAGTGTATTTTGGGGTCGACGGTAACCAAAACGAATTCTTCAGATCTAATTTTGAAAAAATATAACTTTTACCAATTCTCATCAATAGAACATCCACTTGTTGTGGATCTACGAACTGCGGGTTTGTTAGTTCGTTGATTTTCCGTGCATTTAAACATATTCTTATTTTTCCATTACTATTTTTCACAATTACTATTGGACTGATAATACGACGTATTCGATCTCTTCATTATCCCATCGTTCTCCATTTTATTTGCAATTTTTCTCTCTAAGTACCAACAATGCTCATGTAGATTTAATTCTGAATCTAACATAACTCCCAAAAATTTAAATTAAATACTCTCTCAACACTTTATTTATTGTAATGTTAAAGGACTTATTAACTTTGGGTACTGAGATTACCTTTTTCCTCCAATAGTCAATGACATACATTTAGTTTTTTGAATATTAATTTTTAGACCATTATTACATAACCACTCAATAGATGTTGGCTCCTCATTAAAAAATTTCTCGATTTCGTCTGCACAACAAGTGAAGTATATATAAAATAAAACAAACTCTTGAATATTAATATTGTTTCAATGATGTTAAATGGTCTTTACTAGACAAAGAGTTTATATACATACTTCATTACGCACGCTTGACTTGGGCAGTGAATGCGTGACGAGAGCGTTACGAAAAGTGTGATCGGGCGAGGCGAACGAAAGTTGAGAGGGAGATATGAGTTAGTGAAGATAGAAAGAGGGAGAGTTACGTTTCCTATATAACTGTAGGGGCAAGAGAGAGCAGTGCACGCGCACATTTTCTTTCTCTCTTTCTTCCTCTCATAGTCAGTGCATGAAATATATATATTATGTCAGTAGTTCTTTTGCGAGTTTGCTAGCGTTACGCGAACGGTGATTTCTTGATAATTTTGTTATTTCATTTCGTTCTTAAACAATTTTATAAATTAATATTTTGTTCAATACATTAAATATTTTAGAAGTTTTACTTCAGTTGTGTGGTCTTAAGCACACTCATTTTTTTTTCGACATAGTACAGCGTTCTGTACTTTTTATTGCATTCATAGGCTGATAATAATTATTTTTATTAATTATTCATATTTATAGATACGCAGTGTCATCACGTTTTTCATTCACGTGCATTCAAAGATAGCAGCGTGCCTACATCGTTGCAATTATTCCGTTACATATCATTCCTTTTGTCAAGGTTAAAATTATATTCTAATTATTAATACTACTTGTATTTTTCTTGAAACATCGACATTATATTTTTGAAGTTTGTTATTTCGCATTACTTAATTCAATAATCTAGGTACTCTTTGAATATTGAATTTGGATATTTTGACTAAGACGAAGATGTAAGACAATTTAAATTGGCGAAAAAAAATTGATAATTGGTATTTTTTTCTCAATTTTTGGAGCCACTAAATTAAGCAGTTGATCAAAAGTTTCTGGGATCATTCGGCAAAAGTTCCTAAAATGACCAGCGTCTTCATTCCGGAGTTCATCCAATAAATTACTCGTGCTGTAGGAAATTCTGTTTTTATACGGCGTTTCTTATTCTTTTTGTTAAGTAAATTATGTACAACCAGAAATTCTGCACTTGCACACAATAACTCATCATCACTTTCGCTCGATGACATCACAAAAAAATTTAGGAAAACACCGAACATCAACCAAAGGTCTCCAATGCAACACTAAAAATCCATCCTTTCCAATGCTTTCCAATTCCAACGACAACGACAGTACATGTGCCGTTGGCGTTGGTCTATGTTGGAAATTTGGTCTGTACGCGGCTTTACACAAAGGAATTGTGATAATGAATGAATTTCAGTCAAAATAGCGAATGTAGGGTTACCAATAAATATTACAGTAATTATTAACTTGATATAATGTAAGGATTTTTAGATAAGGAGAAAAAGTTTCCTTTGTACTCATTTTCCAAGTAGAGGAAATATGAAGTAGTAAAAAGAATATATTAAACATTGGAAATAAAGAAGAAGTCATAGAAAGGGTGGGTAATTTCAAGACAAATACGCTACAATCCAACACCTGCTTAATTGTACCAAAACCAAATTTATTAATATCAGTTATATTTATTTATGCTCTTGAGGTTTTCAAAGAATTATATGATTTGGATATTGGTATCTTTAGTACAAATTCAAAACTGTCTACCTACCACGAGTTTTAACTGATTTGGGCATATAGTTTAATGGCAAATTTTACATCCACCGATTTTCTATAACTAAGGGCCGGTTATGCAATAGGAGTATAACTCGCTAATTGAGTGAACTGGGTTCAATGTTTATTTATTGATCAGAGCAGTATGCATTTTTCGAAGGAGAACAAGTCAAATATTACTTAATTCATTGTTTTCATAATATTAGCAACAAATTTACCAGCAATCGGATTATTTCGGACTATTCCGCTAGAAAGGCTGAAACATAACCTTGATTTTCAACTGATTTTGTCATAACCCTCTCTTAAGAAAAAAAGAACTGATAATTTCAACAAAGGTGAAAAACAATGTCATTTCTTTGGTGGAAAAATCTTACCACATCGTGACATCGAAAAAAACTGATGCAGTCACCGGTTCACAAAAATTTGGGGCATGAGAAATTATTAGTAATAAGTACAATACTATCTGTTCTGGTTTCAAAGCAGGTTATTTCCAAAAAACCTTCATCGCCAATTTTATCTTCCATACTTTACGTAGGAATATGAAAGTAATCCACAATATTCAGATTTCAACATTTTCTACAATTGGGTAATCCAAATCACGTGACCTAATATGGCCGTTCAGGACAAACAATTTGGACATCTGGGCAGCTTTGTATTGTCTATTCAATGGTAAACAGTGTTCAATAATTTTTTCAGTGTGTTTTATATATGTATATACACTGTGGTTTGAAAACCTTCATTGGATTTTAACCACATGTAAGAAATGGATGAACTCCTAGATATGAATATAAATAGTTATTTTGTATTTTCACACAGTTTTTGCACCAAAGAGAAGATGGAGGCTTCCAATGCAGAAGTTTCACGAAAGAAAGAAGAGTTCTTTTTTGTATTGATGTTGTTGATGGTAGACCAATGATATTGTGTGATCAAGTAAATGATAAAATGATTCCATTTTGATTGCGTAGGTTCAAAAAATGTTCCCCACGACTTATGATGTTAATACATATAATAATCGCCTATTTGAATTACCCATGTAATATGTAGCGTTGGAAATATTTTATTTTATGTTCTCATTTCATTGTTAGAGTTTTTAGATCACTTCGATCATGAAATTATAGCAATTTTTCTTGACCATAAAGCATATTCATCTATCTAGCTTATTTAAATACAAAGAGACTAGCAGACCCGACAGACGTTGTCCTGTCCTAACCTTGTTCTGCCAATACCATTGTAGGAATATAATTTCTAAACATATGATTACCCTGAACTTTCTTCCAATTTTACGACCAAGCATTTTTTTTTTGGATAATTTGACCATTTCTTGGAATTGTCGTACCAAAAAACCTTCATATTCAAAATTTCATCAAAATACTCGTAGGTCCAACCGTTAAGGAGATCAGTGTGACCTCGACTGTAATGCACAGACTACTGCAAAGTTAACAACACATAAGCCAAACGCACGGTGCGGACTATAGAAATCTTATCGAGGAGCTAAAACCGGATGTCTTAATTGACGCAACGGTTACGAGATATAGCTTTAATAATAAGTTCCAAATAACTATACCAGGTATGAAAGACTGGAAGAAAGGTGTACCATACAGGCTGGGGCAACCTGGTATACGGATGGCACCAAGACAGAATTGGGTGTAGGAGCCGGAATTGTAGGGCTAAAACAAAGGATAATTATTCCAATAAGCCTATCTAAGGACGTCACAACTTTCCAAG
Organism: Lochmaea crataegi; assembly: GCA_947563755.1. Lineage (NCBI taxonomy): Eukaryota > Metazoa > Arthropoda > Insecta > Coleoptera > Chrysomelidae > Lochmaea > Lochmaea crataegi. Next base: position 12,286,911 of record OX387428.1, read on the forward strand.
CGGAAGTGACGGCGATTCACCGCAGGTAGGAAAAGACATACCGTTCAGTTGCCATCTTCACGACAGTCAAGCTGCACTGAAGGCCCTTGATTCCATAGAGGTCAATTCTAAGCTAGTATGGGATTGCATAGGTGCCTTAAACGCACTTGCAGACCATTGCAAGGTCATGGTAGCCTGGGTTCCAGGGCACGGGGGCCATCAACGCCTTTCATTGGACCGGAACCCTTCTGCGGCGTCGCAAAGTCGACAACAAATAGGGCCACAAGAAAGTGGGTGGCACAGAAATCTTTAGACTAGTGGGTAATCTCACCAGGACAGAGACAGGCGATTAGAGGACATTCGTCAACTTTTACGGCAGACCTAATAAGCAAAGATAGGAAAACTGTCAAAGTCGTAGTAGGTATGTTAACAAGGCACTAAGCTTAACAGGCACGCAAAGCTAATGGGGTTGACAGACGAAGTCATGTGGTCATGCTGTCACCTAGAAGAGGAAACTGAAGAGCACATACTATGACAGTGCGACTGCCTGGCGAATGTGCGGTTTGTACTAGGATTGAAAAACTTTTTTTTTCCAAATCTCCTTGTATCATCTTATAAGGCATAAGATTTCCTACAATTTTGATACAAATACAAATTATTAGTACTAAGCATACTGGTTAATCCACAACTGATTGGAGGTTCTAATATGTTTATGTTTTACTCTAATTGTTTTTGTCAAACCGCTAATATTAAACGAGAATGCTTTTAATATGAACGCAGTTTATTTTGAATGCATTCAATTCAAAATTATGTCAGTGCCAAATGAATCATTGCTGACAATATTGAACTATAACTAGCCTATATAAGTATCTATTCGATATTAAACAAAATAAAATCTTGAGCAACATCTAATGATATATCTTACTAAATAATACTTACTAAATTATTTGGAAATATTGCAAGACTTTCTCAGCCTTGGCAAACCATAAAGCCCATCTTTGATCTTTAAATTTGCAAATGTAAATAATGATAGCGGATTTTTTTATTATATTTTGCACCTGGTTAAACATACTTTCGGATAATATGTATGAATGATTTCATACATAGCCAACCATAAATTCATTTTTTTTTAATTCAGAAAATTTGAATACACACAAAATTATTTTTATGTCTCAATTGAATAATAAAATGTAAACATTATTTAAATGAAAATAAAGAAAACTTGTTCGGCACCTATTTAAATAGGTAAATAGTTCATTTAATGTTGCGCCAGAACTCAAATTAAAATTTTAAGAAATATATTTGACTCTTTTACAAGATAAGTAGTAATTGCTTATTGTTTGTTTTTGTTTTTTTGCTCTGATGCTGGCCGTATTCCTTTTGTGCTTTTTGTGTCTTTCGGGTTTAGGTTCACAACATCCACTTCCTAACTCCAGTTCTATTTGCGGTCTAATGCCTCGCATTCTGTCAGTATATGTTTGGTTGTTTCTGTCCCTTTACCACATGATCTGCATTAAAGTTCTCCGTTGTACAGCCTCATTTTGTCCATGTGTTCTCTCTTATACTTCCGATTTGATTCCTGTTCTTTTTGAATAGCTATTCAGTTTTGTGTACCGACGGTTCTTTATGGGTGTGAATGAATTATATCGATTTAACACCACTGAAATGTTTTGTCTATTATAATTACATCAACAAAAATAGTACAGCAAATACTAACCAACAAATCGATGTACCGGAGGCTCAGAAGGAGACGTAGACATGTAAAATGAATTGAATTTAATAATTCCTAAATGTGCCATTCTCGTTTATAATATCAAGAGCAGGTTAGGAACTCAAGTTTGATGCTTTCGTCTTAAATATACATATAGTTTTGTTTAGAGAACACATGGGGACTAAATTGTGTGGTACACAGACCGACATGGGAACAGGAGCTGGAGTTCACGGTGCTAGACTCAGATGCAACGTCCACGCATCGTTGGGAAAGCTTCCGTCCGTATTCCAGGCAGAAATCTACGCTATCGACACGTGTTTGCAAATGAACATCGAAAGGGGGTATAGAAGCCAAAAGATCCTTATACTCTCAGATAGTCAGGCAGCACTGAAATCTTTAGCATGTCCCCAGATCAGAACTAGACTGGTCTGGGACTGCCTCCAAAAACTCTTAACCCTGGCAAACCATAATGGAGTAACACTTAAGTGTGTCCCGGGGCACAAGGATATTGTAGGCAATGAAACGACAGACACCCTAGCAAACTGAAACTGCATTCACTGGTCCTGAAGCATTATTTGGAATATCAAAAACTGTTGCACGTGGTTGTACATCCCGGTGGATTCAAACTAAACATAAGACGTACTGGAGCCACGTGCCAAAGCTGGAACACAGCCACTCCTGGTCAAAAAACCCTCGTTGTCGCTGACTAACGAGATATTAAACCTCCGCAGGGGCCAGATAATGAAAGTGACGGGATTACGGTACCCAAAGGAAGCACGTGGAACCTATCTGTCGGTTGTGCATGAAAGAGGAGGAAACAACCTCACATATTATCTTCAAATGTGAAGCACCCAAGGGAGGATTTCTCCAAGAAGGACCTAGTGAAAAGACTGTGGAGCCTGATAAGGGCTACTGGTCAAATGTGAAGCACCCAAGGGAGGATTTCTCCAAGAAGGACCTAGTTAAAAGACTGTGGAGCCTGATAAGGGCTACTGGTCTCTTCACATAAATGGTACAACCAAGAGCACAAAAAGCCTAAAGGCTGAGGTGCCGAGGTCTCTAAGCCTCTGACTGGTGGTGCCTAACCAATCAATCAATCATCACGGTACATAACCCAATTATTGACATCGCTCGTTATCGAACGAATTCTCATCATAACGAACAGTAGTTAGCGAAGACTTCACTACTTTGCAATTCTTGAGGTGATTTGTTAGATGGCTTCCCATGTTTTATATCTCCAAGTAATGAATTACGCGTTGTGGGGCAATATAAGGTTCTAGAGTTATTAAATTAAGAGTTCCAAAATGGTGTGGGAATGCCTAGGCAAACTAAATGAACTAGGCGAGAACAATATAGTCACCTTACTGTGGATTCCAGGACACACAGGGATAGAAGGAAATGAAATAGCAAAGAGGGGGACTGGAACACCCTTTTGGGGGCCGGAACCCTTTTGCGGTATCAGCTCCAATGTAATATTGGAAGAATTAGGCAAAGCCGAAGAAAAGAGAAGATCTGGCCATTGGAAAGATCTAGTAGGACTTAGGCAATCAAAGATTCTTCTGGGTGACAACAACCTTTTGAGATCAAATGAATGCATAAGTCAAAGTAAAACTGCACTAAGAGTTTTAACAGGCATCCTTACGGGACATTGTCGCCTGAATGGGCACCTGAAAAAGCTCAAAATAGTGGAGGAAGAAGAATGTAGATTCTGTGGTATGGAAGAAGAAACCTCCATCCACATACTTGCGAACTGCACAGCAATTCAGAATCCTAGGGCACAACACCTTGGAGATTACTGGATAGAAGTGGGACATTTACCTAAGTTGAAGCCTGCAGATATCCTAAAATTCCTCCGGGAAATAGGACTAAAGGAGCTACTAGTCTCTGAGACTTTCCTCAGGAACTAAGTAGAAGTAAGGGGGCACAATAGATCTTTTAGGTCTCAGTGAATGTCACCCCAATTTACATACATACATATTAATTAATTTACCAAACTCTTCGGAAGACGAAAAATGTTTTCATTAATAAAAGCTGATTCATTCATTGTCGTGAACGGATTCGAAGGATTGAGCTGAACGACCCCAATTCTTGACCGTTCGCATCACTCTTAGGCTATTCGCTTCCTAACGTATTGGTTACAATATTATATATCAACATTTTCCTGGTTTCTCAAAATTTATTTCAGTTCATTTTGTGATCAGTTATTATTGCGATGTCGTGTGCATAGGCTATCACTTTTTTTCTTTTTGGGAGCCGATCTCATGACGGGAGCACTGCAGCCTGTTGGTTTATTGTACTCGACTCCCACATTTAGTCCACCCACCCAGTTATCCCTGTATCTTCGAGTAGACGATATAGGACCACTGGATGTGTGCCATATACTTCAGGTGGTACATTGGCTTCTCCGTTCGTTTGTCTCCTCGAGTCTAGTGCCTCACAGTCAGATAAGATATGGGTTACGGTCTCCATGCCATAAAGTATGCAGCTGAGATCCCCGTTATATAGCCCTATTTTAAGCAGGTGATCTTTTACCGGGGCATGGTCCGTTAGACAACTTGTAATAATTCTTAGCTGATTCCTACTGATTTTCAGTAGTTCTTCGGCCCGTTTAACACATGTATCACCTATAAATGTCTTACTGCGTTCCTCCACTGTAGTCTCTGTTGGTTTTATACCCATTTTTGTATTTGTCCTGGGACCCCTTCCTTTGTGGTCCTAAGAACTGGTTCTGGTCCAACATATGCCGCTGCTCAACCTCTTCTCGCGAGTTCATCAGCTTGTTCATTTCTAGAAATATCGTTATGTCCCGGTACCTATACTAATCTTACTTTAATTTGGTCTGCCAGTTCATGGCATTCCTCTACCAGTCTGGATGTCACCTTGCGGCTATTTAAAGCCGCAAGAGCTGCTTTGTTAATATATTTATCCTATGAGTATCTGTCCTGTATTTCTTAATTGGACATTGAATAGCATAAATTTCCGCCTGAAATACAGAGGTATGTTTTCCTAGTGAGAAGGAACATCTTATGTTCCCCATTTCATTATACACCCCTACTCATGTCCCTTTCCCAGTCTTTGACCCGCCTGTATACCATGTCTCACCTCGGGTAAATTTCAGTCTGCTTATACCAAATTTTCAGCCAATGTGACTGGGACTCAATTTTCCTTAGGTTTGGTACGGAGTCATGATGTTATTTAGAGCTGAGAGCGTGTTCTATCGACAAAGCGATGGACATGCCTTTGAAGTCTTATGGACGGTAAAAAGTGGTCAGATCAGTATATATTTTTAAAAATGTAGTAATTAAGCCCATTCATTGGATAACCAACACAGCCTCATTAAAAAAAATTTTTAGTTCATGATTTTTTGTTCTCTAGAAGAGATGTGACGACTTATGGTCTATAAAGCGGACGATTAAGACGCTGTCAACGATACAAAATTTGTCAAATTATAATGAGCATTTCATAAGTTATGAGGGAACATATGAGCATGCATACCCACATGCCACATACATACCTGTCAAAATCACACTATTCCATAGTTTTGCCCTTTTCCATGTACTTGCGAATATTTTTCAAAAATTATTAAACATTAATTATGATTTTGATTTAGCATAACATTGTTGATATATACTACTTCCTTTAAAATCAATCAACATTATTTGTTTCCTGAGTTGACAGAAATTCTCTTTATTCTTCCGATTTTATTTCAATGAATGACGAAAAATCTTTATTTTTGGGGTGACGAGTTCAATCAAACACCGCTTATTTATTATTTAAAAAGAGAATGAATATGGCACCACCGAAATATTTAAATACAGGAAGTTGTAGGGTGTATATGATAATTAAGTTAAAGAAATTTAAACTCACATAGAATTACCAATTTTCGGATTCTTTTTTGGTGAAAACTAAAAAAGAACACAAAATGGATATAATATGTTAACTACTATTCAAGCGGTAAAAATATTGAAATGGCTTACCAAGTGAATTAAAATGCTAATTTGCAAGAAAGAAAAATATTATCCATCAGATTTATCACCACAAAATGTACTTATACGAAACTGAGCAATAAAATTCGATTTTAAAACCTGGATGGAAAGTTTTCAGTTGTTCTGGTATTTTTGTTATTTTTAGGAAATTAAATCACAATATTTTTTGTATTTTCATTTCAACTGTTATCAAGAATAATAAAATTTCTTAAGACTTTTTGTCCTTCGATCGAATGTTCATTGTTCGGAGAGTCAGTCAATGCTAAGTTTAAGAGTTCAAAAAACTGTTGTCAGATTTCCCTTTCACATAAATTATTCTTCATGAAATTGATTATGAATGAAGAAATATTTTTTGTAATGGGATCTAGTGAAGCGCACGTTCCAGGAACAGTTTTTTAAGAAAAGCGATTTTTTGCTTACTTTGTTAATAAAAACCGTTTGCTGTTACTTTTTTGTGAGATATGATTATTTTTGTTTTAATACATGTGTTAATCGGTTATGTGGTTTTGTGTATTAAAATGTGTAATGGTTAACAAGATTAACCAAACAATTCTTATTCCATTAAAATAATTGGAGATTATCTAATACCATTGTTTAATTCTCTATATTATTAAACAATGCTAATACTTAAAATTTTAATAATTAGTGCTCCTACAATCTTCCTAACTGAAATAAAGAATAATGTAAGTCATATACTTCTAATTTTTTACGTAAGCACGTAGCACAATATATTATTGAGTTAATTATTGTTAGTTTAGTAAATTCGGTAATATATTTTCATTCATCAACTTTCCACGCGAAATTTAATTCCTCCTATTCGTACCTTTATGTTAAAACTAATAAATAGACCACTATTTATACCTATGCATACAAGAGATTGAGCAGTTCCTGTCTACAGAGGATGGGGGATATAATAATAATTATTAAGCGTACTCATTTCTTTAAGTAAAGCCGTTTTGGTGCGTGCTATCCAGTGGCGTACTTTTTCGTTTAATAAATATATTAAATTAAATTATTACAATTATTGGATACATAAATAAATCTAGATTCTTGCTAAACATTATTTGGTTAGCATTAGCATAGTACAAATATAATTTAAAAACATCAACAAATAGAAGGTACCTCATGAACACCAGAAAGAAGATATTGATCTTAAAACTGCATTCGAAATATATTACATTTAATATACAGTGTGTTTGGTGTATATATCACACCTATTCATATTTTACCAAACAAATTCAGCTTCTTACCCAAACAGCACTGTACGTACAGATTACGTACATTTTATAACCGTATTTTGCCTGTATGTACAAGGACATACAATGTACACCCCATGTACGTACATTTTGGTACGTTATATGTACGTACATTACTATGTCTTTTTTATATCCATTATTCGTACAATAGACACTCCCAACGGTTTTCACCAACATAACCTTAATAAATGCATTCCTGCCTAACCTTATTTTTCTGTTTTGGTGGTTTTGTTGGCGACTCTTTACGGATTACGGATTGTAGTCGGTTTTAGTAGAGTTTTCAGAACATTTAGTGTTTTTGATTTATATATAAGTAATTGAATTATAATATACCAAAAGTGCATCGCATACTAGGAAGATACAACTATACAAGGTAAGTTGAATAATGAATTCGTCTAAAATAAGTAAACATTACAAAAAGACCACTAAAAATATTCAAGATTTCCAAATGTTTTCCAGTCATTTTCCTAATTCAGAAGACCGTTTAATTATGTCTACCATTGCATGTAATTCTCGGCCTAAATCTAATAATAATCAGATATCAGTGTTTAATATTGGGATTGCTGAGAGTCCGGCAGATATTCAAAAACATTTTAGTACAGATATTAGTATGGAGTTAGGGGTGACAAGTAATGATTATAATTCTAGTAGCACTGATTCTACTATCTTAAAATCATCAGGTTTTACCCAAATAAATGATGTTTTAACAATTGATGAGATTGGTGAAGTCACTAACGAAACAGCCAAAACTCTTCAAGAGGCTACTTCTTCAAATTTCCATAATATCGGTTCCACTAATGATACTTATAGTAGCCCCTCTTTCCTTTCCCAGTTATCCGAATGGGCTTTGAAACATAACATAACCCATGTTGCTATAAACGATATTTTAAAAATACTGAAACCAGAACACACTTTCATTCCTCATGATGCAAGAACATTAATGCATACTCCTCGATCTATCATACTAAAAGAGGTTGACCCAGGAAAATATTATCATTTTGGCTTGGAATATAGTGTTAGAAATTTATTATTGAAACAAAACAAATTCAGTATTGAGGCTAAACAAATTGAAATTCTCATCAACATTGATGGTTTACCACTATCTACTAGCTCAAGCAGTCAGTTTTACCCAATACTATGCAGTCTTTATGACACAGAAGATGTAGAAATTATAGGAATATATCATGGAAATGCAAAGCCTAAAGATGCCAATTTATTTTTAAATGATTTTGTTAATGAGGCTATACAGCTAATTAGTAATAATTTTGTTTATGAAGGTTTGAGATACTCTATTAAGATCAAGGGATTTATCTGTGATGCTCCTGCAAAATCTTTTATAAAATATATAAAAGGTCATTCAGGTTATGCATCTTGCACCAAGTGTCATACCGAGGGAACATTCCTTAATGGGATTTGTTTTCCTCAAGTAAAAAATTTAAAACTTCGCTTAGACTCAGATTTCAGGAATCGTTTACAGGAGGAACATCATACTGGAGATTCAATAATTCAGAATATTCCTGGTTTAGATATGATTAAGTCATTTCCACTTGATTACATGCATTTAGTTTGTTTGGGGGTAATGAAAAAATTAATTTGTTTATGGGTAAATGGAAAGCCTTCGTTAAAATTATCATTTAGACAAGTGTGTAATCTTTCTGATTTACTTCTTGAACAGAAGCCTCATATATCAATTGATTTTAATAGAAAACCTAGAACTATACATGAGTATAAAAGATGGAAAGCTACGGAATTCCGTCAATTTCTATTATATACTGGTGTAATCGTTTTGAAATATATTTTGCCAATAGATAAATATATTAATTTTCTATCATTGCATGTTGCTATAACAATTTTATCTTGTGGAGGACATTTCTCTAAACTTGAATATGCTGAAAGGTTGTTGGAATATTTTGTTGAGAGTTTTATAACTTTGTATGGGAAAGAATATGTTTCACATAATGTTCATAGTCTCTTACATTTAACGAATGATGTCAAAGAATTTGGGCCCTTAGATAAATTTAGTGCATTTAAATTTGAAAATCACATGCAAACTTTGAAAAAAGGTATACGAAAGCAAGAGAAACCACTTCAGCAGATAGTTAATAGAACTCAAGAACAAAATAATTTAACTAGAAATCGAATTTTCCCTGTTAGTTTCCCTTCATATTCAAAAATTCATTTTAATGGTCCAGTTTTGAATTGTCAACAACCTTTACAACAATTTAACGAAATTAAGTTTGAAACATTCACAATAAGTATTTTTGATCCTGATAATTGCTGCACTTTAAAAAATGGGTGTATTGTATGTGTGGAAAATATCATTAAAACAAACAATGAAAGTGTAATAATTGGACGTGAATATTTGTCTAAGACAAATTTCTATTCTGAGCCATGTGAATCGTCAGAATTAGGTATTCATATAGTTGGTCAATTAGGAGATTTAAAATGCTGGGACATCAATAACAGCATAGCCTATAAATCCCTAAAATTATCTTATAATGAGAAATTTATTGTATTCCCTTTATTGCATACTGCATTATAGGAATAAACAAATAAAATTGATAATTATATTTACTTTCTAGTACTATTAGATATTTTTAATTGTAAATTTTTTTGAATTTTGAAATAATTAATTTTAGAATTGTATTTGCAGTAATTTAATGTGCTATTAACTTATTAGGTTTCGTAGTATATTTATTTTTTTTATAATTAAAAAAAGGTTTGGAGCCATTTAATTTAATAATATGAATAATTAGTTAAATATTAATCAGTTGTTCTTCTAATATCATTTAAATATACTCCAGATTCACTTTTCTTTTGAAAACACTTATCAACTCATTTCAGTGTCTGTTCTGTCTGTCTTTTTTTTTCAGAGTCTGTATTGTAGGTATACATAGTTGAAACTGGGCATAGTAATTGGACATGAAGGTTCTAAATCAGGTATTATTTTACAAAAAATATTTGACATTATTATTAATCCTCAAATTGTACTATACAATTATAATCACACTCAAAAGTCATTCGACAAGATGGCCTTTTTTGGTCTTAAGAAAAAGATTCTGTTTGTGTTTATATTTTTTTGTTTTCTTTTCTCTGTCCTGAACTCCTGTAAACACACACTTAAATTGAATTTGGATTATACAAAGTGTTCAAGATATAAATATAAAATTTATTTGAAGCAGCAAAATGTTTAGTAGGTATTGTAATGGAAGGTCTAGAAACATGGTCAGTTGTGAAATTTCTGGAAGAGGATTCTGTCAGTGTGGTGCCAACCAAGTGGATAAATAATGACAAATGTCTGTGGCCTTCACTGCCTCCAGAGAAAATAACCAATGCTATAAGGTCCCAGATGATGAACACTTGCTGGCCAATGTACAAGGTGTCTGTCTTCAAAAATTCAACATATGGTAAGCAAATCTCTAATTTGCTTTGATATATTTAGCCTAGATAAAGCAGAATGCATTAAACTAGAATATTTGTTAATATCTATATAAAAGCATGTTTTTTTTAGATGACTATAATGTTGCCAGGACAAAGGCTCGAAGGGCTGAGGAGACGAGTGACCTAACATCAGATGATGAGTTCACGAGCAAGAGAAGAAGAATAATTAGACGGCAGTTTTCTTCTGACGAGGAGAAGGATGAGCAAGAAACTATATTTTATAAACCTCCACCAAAACTGGAAAAGAGTAAAGAGAAAGGTATTGATTTTTATAACTGTATACTATATGTTTAAATGATGGTTAGTGAAGCTAATAAAACTATATGATATCTCTTTAATTCTTATAGCTCATAAGAGTCGAGATAACAGAGATAACGGAGATAACATGACAAATAACAACCTCGGCGAAGGAGATACTAATTCCTTAGCAATCAATTTGCTGGATAACAATGACCCATGGTCATCACAGACACCACATGATGTTTTTTTGCAGAGACCAAGTATGTTTTTGTTTTATTTAAAAAAATAACAAAGGAAAAATTTTATAGTTATAATTATAAAAGATTTAAGTTATAAAACCAATTTCACTTTTCAGGAAGTGAGACCATTACAGAATCTTTACCTGTGACACCAACAGGTACTAGAGCAGTATGTGGAGATTCCTGCACCTGCTGTCCCCATGTTGCGAAATTCATGAAGGAAATTTTAAGGCAGCAACACTTGACAAGGGCATTGTTGAATGATATATACCAGAAATTAGACCAAAAAGAGAAGGAACCGCAGGAGATTAAATCATCAATATTCAGAGGCTTTGATTTGCCAGTGAAGAGCAAGGAAGAATTCACTCAATTTAATGATTATTTGAAAAATAAAACAAATTTTTCAGAAGCTGTAAGTATAAAATAACATGTTGTTTTTTTTAAAGACAGGGTTTCAAAAAAATGTTTTACGTGCATTACATTTTTCTTCAAGCAAAATATGTCTGTAGAAAATAAATTAATTAGTTACCTTTGCAGGTTGATGAAATAACAAAAATGGGAGGCAGTAACATTTATGATTTTGTTAAGAGGGTCCTGACATTCTTCATCATAAATGATTTAGCGGTGGAATACAGTTGGTTGGGAAGAAGGACTAAGGAATGTTTTTCAGATTTACCTGTTGCGCATTTGGTAATTGGTACGTTTTTTTTTAATTCTAAACCAACTAAAAAGTATAATTTAACAGTAAAAATATTATGTTTCTACTGCATACTTAATACTATCTATTATTATTCATTGAGTTTGTACTAGAGAATGTATTTTTTACCTAGAGGGTCAAAACTGAAGCTCAAATATATATTTTCAGCTGCTGCTGACAAATCAAATAAAGCCTCGGACAAGAAAGCAACGGAAGAAGCCATAAGCAAATGGCTTAGGCGAGCAGGAGATCGCAAAAAGACTTTATAGAGTAAAATACATTACGTGTTATGTTTAATTTTATATTATTAAATAAATGCTATTTAACTAAACCTATTTTATGATTTATTTTTAAATAATACTTTATTTAAGAGCTTTGACACTAATTTTTCAAATTATAGTCTTAATTTTAAAAGATTGAAGAAAACCTTTTTAATGTAAGCCAGTTTCAGCCAGAGTCGAATTTTTGTTCCAGATAGAACAAAGTTAGCATATTAAACAGCATCGTGGGTTTCTTTGTAATGGACTCAAATATATAACACTTTTTTAGCCTAGTTAAATTATCATCTACCATAAATTTGTATTATTGAGCGATGTTGACTTTAACATTTCAACATCACATTTATAAGCAAAAAAGTGTCTGTAGGAGTCCTGGGTAAGAGTGAAAGCTACAACTATGCATTGTTTTACATTGGATTTGATGTTCTTTCTTTGAAGATTAATAATAAATATAGAGGCTCATAATGCAAATCCCTGCATGTGGGGCGTAAAAGCTGTACCCGATTGTACGACTTATGTACGTACTGTGGACGAGCGGACTGCATATACACGGGACGTACAGGCTGGACGTACATTGAACGTACTATTTGTACGTACATTTAAAGTCAGCAAAATCGGAAAATGTACGTACATTGAACAACTGATGTACATACTGTGGACGTTCTTTGTACATACACTGTACGTACATTACGTCGATGCAGTACGTACATCTGACGAACATATGATGTACAATGGCTGTTTGGGTAACAAAGCTGATAAGTGTATTGGGTCTGAGGGAGAGAGACAGACCCTGCCAAACATCAGATATCGAATCTGCTGTTCCATCATCTTCCAGACAAGGATTGCACTTCGGAGGCTATATTGGAAGAAATTCTTCGAATGATGTATAAATGCCTATGAATGAACCAAATCTGGTAAATTATGGTCAGGGTTCCTCCTGCAATACAGTTGCATATACGATCCTAGGCAGGTTGATATTTCTACCCAAGTTCTGCGACGTATACACCTGCATCAGAGACTGAGGTTGTTTTTGGATCATCTGTGTACCAACAGCTATCAGCTCTTAGTAGCTTCTCCGTCCGTACCCAGATTCGATATTAATATATTAATATAAAATATCGAATTTTTTATGTCCCGAAGTTGGCATTTCGAAAACAATCCTCAGATAGGTCGATTTTAATTTTCAACCATGCGTCTCAATTGTCGTTATAAGGTAGGGGTTACTTTTATATACAACATTTTATAGAGGATTCCACAAAAATGTATCTGATGCTGTGAGGTCTATTGTGGACACTCAGTGGTTCTTTGTCTGCACTAAAAAATGAACCACTTGAAGGTCAACCAAGACTTTCACTGAAATTATGAGATGTTTCACAAACGTGTTACGAACTATTGAACTACGCGCCTGGGTATCAGAGAGAGACGGATAAACACCGTATTAGATTGTTTCAGGCATACTCCAAGGTAGTTGAAAAGAAGTGTAGTTTCGATGAAAATGCATGGTTATGTATGTATATTGGGGTGATATTCACTGAGGCCTGATTTATCTATTGTGCCCCCTTTCTTTTACTTGGTTCCTGAGAAAAGTCTCAAAGACTAGTAGCTCCTTTAGGCCTATTTCCCGGAGGAATTTTAGGATTTCCGCAGGCTTTAGTTTAGGTAGTTGTCCCTTTTCTATCCAATATTCTCCTAGGTGTTGTGCCCTAGGATTCTGAGTTGCTGTGTAATCCGCAAGTATGTGGATGGAGGTTTCTTCTTGCATGTCACAGAATCTACATTCTTCTTTCTCCACTATTTTGAGCTTTTTCAGGTGCCCATTCAGGCGACAGTGTCCCGCTAGGACTCCTGTTGAAATTCTTAGTGCAGTTTTGCATTGTAGCGGTTTTTCAAAAGCAATATTTTGCCTTGGAATATCTTTTTATTAGGAATATTTTGTATGACTGTTTCTCCTTATCTATGAAGTATTACTTTAGTCTGATTTTTGACCCAAAATATTAATGGTTTCAGGGTGAGTCAAGAAATATTTAAATAAAAATTTTTACTAGCTCTTATTTTTGGCTGTATTCTAAAATATTATGAAAATCAACCAAAGTGCTGAAATATTAATCATCTGCTTATGTCAAAGTTGAACATTTGAATAATCCGTTCAGGGTGAGTGAAAAAGTTGCCTTTTTGTTACAGCTACTTGAATATGTATTTTTTATATTACAAGCTTTATGGATACTTCACTATGATCCATTTGAAACACATGAACCGACACTCATACAGTGTGAGATAAAAGATAGGAGATTGTGAACATTGCGAAAATGTGAGTTTTTCGAAGGTTAAATTCTGTAACTTTTCAATAACCCCTATCTTTTCTCCCACAGTTAATATATGAGTGTCGGTTCACCTGTTTCAAATGGATCATAGTGAAGTATCCATAAAATATAAAAAATAAATTCTAAAACAGACACAAAAAAAGGAACTTTTTGACTTAACTACCTTGAATAGAATATTAAAATATTTAATCTCAACATAGACATATAATTACTATTTTAACACGTTAGTTGCTTTTAGTAATATTTTAGAAAACAGTCAAAAATAAAAGCTAGTAAGAATGTACCTTATATTAAATATTTTCGACTCTCCCTGTAACCAACAATATTTTGGGTTGAAAATGAATCAATTCATTTGTTCTCAACTGGTTGTAGTCACCCACAAGTATCTTTGATTCTCTAAGCCGTACTACATCATTCCAATGGTCAGATCTCCTCTTTTTTTTCGGCTTTGCCTGCAAGTGAAGAAGAATACGAAATTAAAATATCGTCACATTCAATATAGCGAAGGGCTGCACTACTGAGTAAGCATTAAAGTTTATCCAATATGAATTGCAAAAGTTAAACACGTGTTCGTCTCCTTTGCCAACTTTTGCCTTTGGTCTGTATATGGACAAAGTCGGCAAGGGAAAGGAGCAGGGCTTTAACTTTTGCAATTGATTTTGGACAAACTTTAACTCAAAATTAATAAATAAAATAATTGTTAAAAATGTTACAAATGAAACTTACTGTTTCTAATTAATTCCACAGTTAGTTTCATTTATAACATTAATATGAGTAGATTCCACAAAGTAAGGGCAAAGATTACAAAATAAATATAAGATAGTTCACTTGAAGGCGGTCTGATTCTTCTTAGTGTTTTAAACGATCGCCGCACTCATAAATTATATTTACGGCTCGCTTTTGTTGTAAATAACGACACCGCTAGGTACCAGGGCATTAGAAAAGTATATTTTATTCCAAGCTATACAGGGGTAACTTGAGAAATATATATTCAAAGTAATAGGATGATGAGGTTTTTTTTATATAATGTTTTTAAATGTTAATTATTTCGAAAAATGTTCAGGATATGAATTTGAAAAGGAAAGTTTAGGTATAAGTAAAAAATACATCAAAATTTTTAAAATGAATCAATTGACAGATTTTATTCAACATTTTAGTAATAGATGATCTAGCGGTTATTTATACAGAATATCACAAATTCAATTATATATACTCACTGGCCACCAGAATAATAGGACCACTAAAACAATTTTGATCTTTAAATTGGACACCCCGTATTTTTTGGATTCACAAGGTTAAAACATATTATGCAGCTGCAGGATATATTTATTAATAAATTAGATATGTTAATTTTCAAATTTCTATGAATACCCAGTACCTATAAGTACTAAATAACTAACTAATTTTTTATTATCAAATATCTTTGTTACAATAGTTTTGAAAAAGTTGAATTCCGTATTTGATAATAACTAATTTAATACCCACCTCTCAACGTCTTTGGGACAACGATAAAAGGATATTTCTGGTTTTCCCACCCTGCTGGAACAACCCATCACAGCACAACACACAGGCATTTTAAAACCACAATTATAATATTATTAATGTTACTTTTGGAAGACAGGAGTTAAAATAATGCGAACAAGAAATTTTACTTCCGGAACGTTTCCCGAAAGACTAAATGAAATACTTATACAAAGTTCCTAGAGATTGTAGGCACATTTCTGGCCATTAATTGCTTCTCTATATTTTTATCTTTGTTTATATTATAAGAACTTAATACCAAGACTGCATTCAGAATTCGTGGGAAAGTGAAAAATTCTACGATTTATTATGTATACAACTAAGACTATTAACAAATATAACAAAATATTTATTTTATAAGTTTGGCTATTGAAGAGAAAAATATTAATATTATTTTTTCCTTATTGCAATAATTAATTAATAAATTTAATATATCTATTGAACATAAACATAAAACACGAACAACGAATTTTAAAATACCAGCGCTCGATAGGCGACGACCCGTATAATATGCAAAATTAAATGCAAGTAAGGATTTAGCGACATACTGTAGCATGTCGCCAACCGCTAAGTCACCAGACAGTAACCAGCGGTATGAATCCTTTGATCGATAGAATTCGTACGAGTGAACAATCTTATATATTTTTTGTAATCTTTGGTAAGGGTCCAAACAGTAAATTCAATTGTTAAAAAGTCTTTTTAAAAACAAGCTTTTATTTAATATTTCAGTGGCACGAAAGTGAAAATAAAAATTTTACTTCAAAAATTTTTAATAGTGGGAGAGGAAGAGGAATTTAAACTAAAAAAAAATTCTTGCGCCTTACAAGTCCTTAAAGGTATTTCATCTCAAATTATTATTCTCAATTTAGTACATAAATAGTAAATAAAAGCTTGTTATTAAAAAGTTTTATTTTTATTAATTATTTTATTTTATTTATGATGACGTTACCTAATACGGTTTGAATTTAAACGGTATTGACACATAATTTAAAAACATTACTGATTTGGTGGTGTTTTCCCTCAAACAGTATTCCTCGAAAAATATGTTATTTAGTTCAATGATCAGGTACGCCTATGTAATCTACCCTAACCTCACACATGACGTGCGACATATGCAGCTGCCGCTGGTCCCCCTTATAGCAACCGTTACGCTCTAGTGTAACCACCAGTCGCACTTTTACCTTTCTACTCATCAACGGACCTTTAAACCCCGGCAAAATAACCGTCAAAATATTTACACCGCCAATACGAATAGTGTTTTAAAATATAAATTATATATTTTAATTAAAAAGTGTTTTGTTTGAGTGTGGTTTCCTGTTTGTGATAAATTTTAGTGCGCAATTTTTTTTTATTCTGTGTAATTTTTTTTCAATGTGCGTGAATTATCGGCTGTACGATGGCTACAAAACAAAATTTTTATTTAAATCCAGCTTTTTGTCAGCAAAGTGAAACTTCTAATAATTACCCACCTAGAGTGTTGAGTCCCAAAAATGTGAGACATTCACCAGTGGGTGCCCAGTGTATCCCTCAAAATTTTGACCAGATAGATCCAAGAAGCGACATTCAACATATTGGCGAATGTTTGGAAGAACAGGAATTTTACGAAGAAGTGTTGGTTGACGATAAAGGATTTATAACTGATAAGAAGTTTGTGGTGGTGGCTCAAAATAACGAAGGAAAAAAGTATATTCAGGTAAGACGCGTTTGAAAAATATCAAATTAAGTAATCAAAGGGTTCCAAATTCCAAATCAAACCACAATATTAATATATTTGTCATAAGTAGAACCAAACAACTCGCTACTAGTTTCTGTAAGTTATTACAATCAGGCTCTAAAATATGGAAAATATAGAAGATCCAATATGGTATTTATCCTATATCAAATTGCATTTAAAGGTTTAAATAAAATGAAAGTAACTACAAAAATTGTGATACAAAACAAATATCTAAAATTGAAGATAACAAATAAATGAGTTTAATATTAAATCTTGAAGTAATACTTTACTTTAACAAATTACGAACAAATTGAGATTAAATATAACAAGGGAGGTAAGCCAATTATTGCCACCCTAAGGAATTTTTATTTCTTGTTTCAAGATTTTTAGCTAGATCAACCTAACTTAGAGAGAACATATCTGTTACATAAAGAACACATCCTCATATCGATTTGCCTGTCCGTGTTGCATAGGAAGCAATATCAAGTCTCAACCACACGTGATTCTTTTGGAGCAGATTTAGTTTGTGCAGCTTTCTTTAGAGGAGATTTTGTTTGTACCCTTTTCTTCGGAGCGGATTTGGATTGTATCACTTTTGGCTTGGGAGAGAATAAATCTCTCGTTACTTCTTGAGCCCTGGAATTGATAGCAGGCTTTCTTTTTGCTGATTGAACTTTTATCTCAGGGGTAACCAAAAGACCCATGCTTTAGAACGAAATGTCCAAATCATCACCAAGATCTTTCCCCAGAATTTGCTCTGTAGAAACAGAAACCAATTTTATTAGTGGTTCGTTGTAGCTTTCTGTGTAGTTGTCACCATGAAGGGAATGTTCTGACTTTGACGATGAATCACTTTCCAAGTACCTAAACACTATCTTCTTTATTTTTGGGTTTTGATTAATTTACACCGCTTGGCCCGGGAATGGGACTTGTTTCTGCATTCATTTTAGATTCATTTTTATTTTCATCTGTTCTTGTCACGACGCTGGGTGCAAACGCAGTTTCTGGAAGGGCAAAAAGGATGGATACCTGTACTTCCAAATCCAGAGATTATATTGGACGGCGACATTGCTTAAACCACACCTTTGAAAATATTTTGGTTAAAGATTTTCCAGGTTGGGCTATTAAAAAGTTCAATACTTCTTGGTCCCAAAATGCTTCATCCATGGGTTGGAGCTCATGAGTGGTGTTGCTTCGTAAGCGGAATGGAGTAATTCCGTGCCTTTCTGCGGCGTCAACAATAGATACGTCGAGGTGTGACTTGGCCCCATCAAAAATGAGAAGTTTTTTGGTCCTGGGTTTCTGTACATGGCAAAATGTTCGAGCCAGGATATGAAAGTTTCGTTTGTCATACTACCTTTCGGCGTCATGTTAATCTTGGACCCAGGTGGTAAATGATCACCCCATTCAGGCTTACAACGTTGTCCTTTGAAAAGGATCATTGGTGGAATTGCCTGTCCTAATGCGTTACCACATGCTACTACAGTACATTTTCGCCGTGTTCGGGGACAACTCTACACGATCTAGTGTAGACATCTTTTAGCTTCTCAAAGTAATCATTAACAATAAATGGATTCATTTTCTGAGCTCTAGCAGGGTTCATCTGCTGTGCCTTAAGCCTGGCAACATCTTGAAAAATAATTTCAACCACTTTCTGCCTGATAGTTTTGAAGTGAGAGAAAAGGGGTTAGGAATATTGCGTTCCGTTGCATAGGAAAACACACTTCTTCTCACTACGTTGGGCGTAACTGGCAGCCCAACTTCTGCAAGTCTATGGATTCTGTTCACTAACTCGTTTTCTTGTTCCGTTGTTAGAACACTACATCGTCCAAGTCGTTTTGTTGCATTATTTTGTCTGTGAAGCAGTCCCAAAGTTGTTCGGGGAATCTTGTACACATCTGCGGCTTTGCTGATGCTGGATCTATTCCTTATGGCAGTCAACGCTTTTTTAAGGTCTTCCTCAGACCACTCAGCCCTCTATTGCCATCCTTGATTATTATTTGTGCTTATCGAATTATTTGTTAATTACAAACTTGTTAACTATCATAAAATTATGTAAATTAGCCAAAAATATATATTATACATGCAAAATAAAGCCTTGGCAATATTTAGTTTACCTAAGGATGGCACTATTAGGCACTCGTGAATCTAATAAACAACTAACGATTTCAGTAAACATATTAAACATAATCACACTACAACAACAAAGAAGATATCTTGCAGCTTACCTTGTGTAATTTTTTGCCCAACTTATCTCGACTAGAAAGCCGAAACGAAATCGAAAACTGTCAGACAATAGTCAAGCTGCTATCAGTGATAGGAATTACGCAAAAGTGATCTCGTTGTTTGCTATGACCAGTTATTTTCTGCTCGTTGCTGACAGTTTCTGATTGATGTTGCAACAAACCCAATACCTCCAAAAAAGCTGATAAAATTGGACTTTCGAATACTAGCTCCATAATATGTTTATGTACATTGAATAAAAGTAAAGCTTTCCAAATAGATCAGATTTCCTAATTCTTTCATCGATTTAAGCATGGGATTTAAGGTTAATATTTTTCCACAACTTCCATTTCGATAACGGGACGTTCTTGAAACAAAAAGTTTTTCTACTTTTTCGCAGTTACCTAACTATTCTTTAAATCTAACAGCTTCTCTATGATAATACCTTACTACAATTTCACAATAAATGAAAAACAACCGAAACCTAAATACAATACCACCACGATGATTTTTTTAAGCATTTAAATAAATATTTTGATTTTATCTTACTGTTTTTTAAAATATTAGTCCATCATACAGGGCGGAGAAAAATGCAAACGTTGTTTGTGACAATTTATAATTTAAAAAATAATTGACTCACCTACACTCTAACAAAAACAAACCAAACAAAACTCACAGTTGTTCTCCTTCCTAAAGAATGACCTGATAGTAAATTCGGCTTTAACATAGCTTAGTGGGTGCTACATTCTGTATTTCCGGCCTGGTTTAGGCTTTTAGATCACTGATATTGTCAGATCTGTAAGTGTAGACTTTAGATTTTAAATGGGCGAGATCGAGTGATTTAACGAGCCATTCCATTGTCCCTCTTTTTCCGATCCATCGGTCTATAAATGTTCTATATAAAAACTGGCGTATAGCTATAGCGAAATGTGGCGATGTGCCATCCTATAGAAACCATCTTCTTCAGTCTAAATTCTCTTTAATTTTAATACAGTATCGTAGCTAGGGAAGGGCAACCGGAGCCACGCCAAGGGCGTAAGCCTCGTGGGGCGCGAAATCGAAGGTTGACAAATCACGCACGCCACTTGACTCTACAACTACGTTTATCCTACCAAATCGTGCCACTGAGCAAAGAGCACAGTCGAATCGGAAGAGTTGCTAAACATATTGATGGCCTCCAGAAGAATTTTAAAAATTTTAGAGAAAACGAGATTCACAAAGCTATAGACGCAGCAAATGATCTTTGTCAACAGATTAACATAACACCAGAACCAGAACACCCGAAAAAAGGAAAATAAAAAAAATGTTGGAGGAGAAGGTCGACGATGACGCTCAGTCTTTTACAGACTTGATAATATTCAAAATCCAGCTGTATGATCTTCTTGATTCGTTAATTTCGCAGATGAAGTGGAGATTTGAGACTTTGTCACGAGTAGCTTCAGATTTTTGTTTTTTAACAGGACTCTTCTGGAAAAATCTACCGAATATCTTAAAAAGGCAGCAACTGATTTGGCACCAAAATATAAAGATGATCTTGATGGAAACGAGCTAAGTTTAGAGATTGAAAGTTTTAAATATCAAGCATGTTCTTTAATACCCAACCTGACTTAATAGATGTGTTAAATTTTATTCATGAATATGAGTTATCGTCGAATTTTGTTCTAGTTTTATCTGCACAATACACTAAAATTATAAAAATTAATTATGTTTATTTTCATGTTTGCAATTTGTGAAATAAATATTTATGTGCAATAAGAGATTTTTTTATTATACTTATCTGAAAACACCTTGTTTTCATATATTTTTACAAAGACGTAAAGGTGGCATTTTCAGAACAGCACACGGAAAATGTTTCCCGCTCTCCGATATTTTTTCCGTGCGCTAAATACAAAAAAAATACAATTGAAATTAATTTTAAGAAAAAACAATTATTTATTTATAACTCTTTTCTGAAAACAACAACAACAACAACAAAATTAGTATATTTAGGAGTCGTTGGTATTAATAGTAACATTTATTGTACAATTTGTATTATTGTAGAAGTTTATTCCCTTCTGTATTTCATTCTTTAGAACTAAATATGTTGAAGCAGAGAAGGGTTAAACAATTTTTGTGATACTTCTATTTTTCTTTGTATGGATTCTTCTATGTATCCTTCTGCTACGTTGGAAGAACGCCATCCTCCGTGCCTTTTCAGAGTGAGCAAATCAGCGCCGCTTTCCACCAACATGGTTGCCGAAGAACGCCTTAGCCCATGTCCAATATATTCTTATATTCTTCGGGATTTTTCAGTTTCAGGTATTTTGCAACAAGTTTCGGGGCAGCCGGCATCCAACATCCAACATATTTACGGTAAAGTGGTCGAATGTACATCCCTCATTGTTAATGGTAAAACTTCTTGACATATGATTTTTTCCATCTCGCAAAAACACAACAATAATCTTCCACTTCGTCTAAACTCAAACGTATTAAATCATCTCTACAACATGCGCCAAAGATCCCAAACACTAAAATCACTTTTGCCAGTAGATATTGTTCATCTGAAGCTTCGTATAAAAATGTGGTTACTTGTTCCGCCGTTAGTGCCCTGGACTTTTTTGGTATATAAAAAAATAGATACAATAACAAACAACGTTTGCGTTTTTGTCCACCCTGTACCAATCTCAATCAACTTGTCATACTCTTTTGGAGCAAAAGAAATTTGCAGGATTAAAAAAAAGAATGGTGTTTAATTAAAAAAACTGGTGTCTACGACATCAGTCAAAGGTATTCACCGAGCTGTTCACCCTGTATAACAGATTATTCTTTAAAAAAATAGTAAATTAAATTCAAAAATCCATCTGCTTCGGCATTTTTTCATATTACTGTTTATTTAGCTAATAATGAATGTATGCGTTACTGTATAGCGATTTCACGCCTTCTATTTATACTTTTGACACAATATGCCGCTGTTTGCCAATTGGCATGACCCGTTGGCAAAGCCGATTCGATGTAGTCGCGATTGTTGGCACGTGCCAATAAGCCAGCCGTGTGCCAATGAAAAGGAAGCCAATGAGAACGGAGAGTGGCCAACCACTGGCCTCTAGCGGCTTCAGTTGTGATTCAGACTGTCTGCCAGCTAGCACGTGCTTTCAAATAGAGTGGACGAACGAGAAAGCTATTAAGGCTGCTTGACATGGTGTAATACAACCTGCAATGCAAGATACAGATTTCTTGATCGAAAGCATGTGCAGTTGAGATCCAGCTGATCAATTTCTGCAATTCGATGCAATTGCAATTTTATCGGTTCGGTGCCATTTCTATTGCATGCAAGGTAATTCTAGGGAGAAATCTAGTTTCTTTTGTGTTACCAACCAACTAACTATTTCCAATCAAATGATACCTATCAGCTGATTGTGGTGACTGTGATTTGTGATTTGATGATAGACAGTTCACTTAGTTTTTTCCTCCGAGCTTTTCTCACTTTCGCTATCTTCTTTTTAAATAATAATAAACTTTATATATGTTTTGCTTTAATAAATTATATTTTCAAGTTAATGGCTACTTTTTTCTTTCTACTCTTGGTTGGGTTGGCAGCATTGTTGCAATGACAAGAGAATTGCATGAGGTCAAACAGCAAGCTTGATTCATCATTTGACCTTACAAGAACTTGCCGCAATTTCTTGAAAACTGTATTGCTCCATGTCAATCGGCCTTTAATTTGATAAATCTATATCGGGATCGTCCTGTTCTGTGAATGCCAACTATGTAGACTTTTCACAGTCGCTGGTTTTGCCAATTGGCATTGCCAACGACAAATCGTGGCATAATGTGGATGCGCCTTTATACATATAGTTATTAGTTGACGCAATGATTATGTACCATACATTTTTATACTTCAGCAGAAATACATAGTAAATTTTTTTTCAAACTCTCCTATCATTTTTTTGTACAAATATATGTACTTGAAAACATAAATATTCACATTATAAATGCCACGTGAGGTATTTTATTTACATGTCTGGAACGATCCAAAGGTGAACTTATTATATAAACAGACGAGTGCAATAAAATACAAATATGGAAAGTATATAATATTTTACAAGTTTCCATCTAGGCTCATATTTTCCATTTTTAATACATTAGAAACTACTAATTAATTATTATTATTTATTCCTCATGTACAAATGCTTTCAAGTAATAAATAATCCCCCCTTGTTGCACAATATACTATTTTATTTTCAAAATATGCATACCATAAGTAGTATGGATTATTTATTACTTGAAAGCATTTGTACACTATACTTTTTCTACAACTGCACAAATTTAAAGAATACAAGTAAAGTAACTTAATATTTATTTTTATGGTTACTAAAACAAAAAGAAAAGGTGAGCGGTCGTCGGACCGCCGATAGAAGCTTGCTTCTTATGCACAATAGAATGACCATTTTTGACCATTTTTTAAATTTTAACAATTATTGACCATTTTTGACAATTATAGACCAATTTTGACAGTTTTGACAATTATTGATCATTTTTGACAATTTTTCAAAAATTTTGACCATTTTAGACCATTTTTCCAAATTTTAACAATTATTGACCATTTTTGACAATTTTTGAGCATTTTTGACAGAGGTTCTGACAATTATTGACCATTCTTGACAATTTTTCAGAAATTTTGACAATTTTTAACAATTATTGACCATTTTGACAGTTTTTTATAATTATTGACCATTTTTTCAAATTTTTGACCATTTTTGACAATTTTTCGGAAATTTTGACAATTTTTGACAATTGACCATTTTTTCAAAATTTTTACCATTTTTCCAAATTTTAACAATTATTGACCATTTTTGACAATTATCGATCAATTTTGACCATTTTAGAACATTTTTCCAAATTTTAACAATTATTTTCCATTTTTGCCAATTTTTGAGCATTTTTGACAGGTTCTGACAACTTTCCAAAAATTTTGACAATTTTCAACAATTATTGACCATTTTTGACATTTTTTTATAATTATTGACATTTTTTTCAAAATTTTAACAATTTTCGACCATTTTTCAAAATTTTAACAATTATTGACCATTTTTGACAACTTTCAAAAATTTTGACAGTTTTTGATCATTTTTCAAAATTTTAATAGTTATTGACTATTTTTGACCATTTTTTAAAATATTTGACCATTTTTGACAGATTCTGACAATTATTGACCATTTTTGACAATTTTTCCAAATCTTTGAAAATTTGTAACAATTTTTGACAGTCTTTTATAATTATTGACCATTTTTTCAAAATTTTGACAGTTTTTGGCAATTATTAACCATTTTTCCAAGTTTTTGACAATTTTTGAATATATTTGGCAATTATTAACCATTTTTTCAAAACTTTGACATTTTTGACAATTTTTGACCATTTTTCCAAGTTTTTGATAATTTTTGAATATATTTGGCAATTATTAACCATTTTTGACAATTTTTGACCATTTTTCCAAGTTTTTGATAATTTTTGACCATATTTCAAAATTTTTGACAATTTTTAAAAATTTTTAACATATTTTCTAATATAAACTGACAGTTTTGTGACAACTAAGTAGGTATTTAAAGATGACAGTAGCCTACTAAGTTTGTGTCGATTTTATTTGATTCTCCATATAAATATATGTGGCGTGGCAAAGTGCCGTGAGAAATATTATTTCTCACAGTATGAGCAATATTTGGTTTTGAAATCAAGTAAGGTATGAGAAATACGTCACTTTTCATAGCAGCTGTAGAAAAAATTATTTTAAATTCATTGTTTCAACAAAATAATTTTATTAAGTAATTACTAATTAAAGACATGAGTGTATAAAGGTGTCATGTCATATTTTATTAAAAATTGAGTTAGTGCTATTTTAGGACATCCCTGGTATATATGTAACGTCTAATTTGACCATGTCTTTAATTTTCCTGATAGTTGAAGATATATTTACATGATAAAAGTGCCATGTGGCACCCACCTACTACTAGTCCGTTTAGCGAATAAATAAAGGTGTTATGTCACACGTAGAGTATGTGATGCTGGAGAGAATTTGTCAAATCATAAAGAAAACTGGAAATTTGATTATGAGTTCCAAAAGTTTGATGGCAAGACCATCCGTTACCAAAAATGTATGCTGCATAACGATGGACCTTCAACAATCCATACCGTTGCCGAAGTTATCACACCACCAAATGCTTTTTATTCGATTTAGATGTGGCTGTACAACTTCGGTATCCATTGCATTACAAATTCTGTCCACAAACCCAGAACATTGCGAAAAGAGGTAGTAATAAAGTGAGAAGTTGTTTGCTTCGATTTTGCAAATTATAAAAACAACAGAATCCTGAAATTTTGACCATCTGATAATATGGTCTGATTCGTGTGCAGATCAAAATAAAAACTTTTTTATTATATGCTTGTACCAATATTTAATTTTGAACAACTGGTTCAGAGTAGTCGAGCATAAGTTTCCCGTGGTTGGAAACATTGCTTCGAAAGCATCAAAACATTTACACACCAGATCAATATCGAGGAATCCAGTACTGAATAGGGCTTCACACGAGACGGAAGTGGGCGAGAGTATCAAAAATCTCGTCTCGATCTCGTCAATTCCGAAGAAATTGAGTCTCGTTAAGTCTCGGTCTCGTCTCGTTACCGGTTGTCTCATCTCGTCTCGCTTAATTCTAAATATTGATAATAAAATCCATAAATAATTTTTGATGACCAAGAATTTAAACATAGTAACGCTTGCATCACATCATCTTTCAATGATGTACCTACGTTATTTTGTCATAATCATACCTGCTGTAGAAAATAATCAGAATTTACGGAATTTTAAGAATATTGACAAAGTATTACAAAATTTTTACATGGAAATAAAGTACAAAAAATGCGTAAATACGGAATTCAACGAATATTAACAAAATTATTGAACAAAGTACCTGGAAATTCATTCACAACAATCACTCCCGACCTATCTTCTAGGTAAATTAGTTTAATAAGGGAGAATGGTTGATATATATTTATTCGTTAAGACGATTACCAGAACTTTTTTTTTATTTAACTCAAGAGCTTCTGAAAGATTTAATTTAAAGGCTTATATTAATGAAACCTTAAACATTCTGCTGAATTTTACGACCCTATTGTATTTGAGGCGATATAGGACGTGTCGATTTAATTTTGGTAAAACCGACCTGTTTTATCATTTTATTCCACATAGGAAAAAAGAAAGAGTCACCACTTTAAATTTACAATAAAATATTTTATAGATGGTCACCAGATTTGATATATTGTAGAATGTATTGTTCTCTACGTAGACCGTTTCTAATTAATATAATAAAACCTTCATAAAAAAAATTTAACGGGACTTTCGGGTTGCGCTGTATGTGGTCTCGGTATCGACCATAATATTTTCAAAAATGTCTCGTATCGCTTTTTCGAGACGAGAACGAGACAAGACGAGAAAAATCTCGCTCTCGTGTGAAGCCCTAGTACTGAAGGTAGCGTGTGTGTTAATATGGAGCATTTACCTTTTCACTTTGAGGCATTGCCAGCCATGCTTCATTTATTCAAGAAGGTGACTAGTACAATTTCCGTCAAAATCAATTTACCGGACAACGTCAAGTGGATACGTGTTGAAAGATTTCAATATACTTCATATTTGCAAGTGGATTTACATAGGCACGGGAGAAGTTGAAGTAGGAATGGTTACGTTAAGGCCCAAATGTGGATGTCTAACAACTGAGAAAATGCCCAAAATGTCCAATTCACGAGAACAGCTCAAATTTATGGATCCGGACTATAGATGGTACTATTTAGAAGTTTTAGATCGAAATGCGGACATTCCCAAGACAAAAAATAAAATAAAATCCTGTTTAGTTATTATTACTCTTGTATACTTTTAAGTTTATATTTAGTGTTTTAAAGAATTTTTATTGTTTTGTAAAAGTATATGTCATTCATCTCTATCTTTATCCATATTATTTATATGTTACCGGCAATCTGTATAATCCGGTATTCTATACAATACCTAGGCAATGTATAGAATACATAAAACGTTTAGGTAATGTATGAAATATGATTTATTTTATACATTACCTAGGTATTCTATACAATATTACTTACCTTTTTTTTAAAGATTATCTTTAATGGGTATCCTAATTGTTAATTTCAATAAAGTTTGAACAAACATAAGATGTTTTATTTGTCCTTCTTTTTCTAAACTTTACACCTTACCAGTGGACCAGCAAGTACTCTATACAATCCCTAGGAATTGTATACATTACCTAGGTAAAGTATGTAAGGGAGGTATTCTATACATTTCCTAGGTATTGTATGGAATACCTGAATGATACAGATTGCCGGTAATATATATATATTTGGTACCTACTTGGCAACCAGGGGAGCCGGTTTCTTTTTTCGAATAAATGCTCCCAATATATATTTTTACTGCTTCTATAAAAAATTTAGTTTGACAATATTGTATTCTTTGTCTTAAAATTAGGTTCCTCAAAACGATGAGAGATATGGAAGCAGATATGGTCTTGTTCAAAGTGATGACCGGAAAGGAGGTCGGTACGGAGTTCCAACACCTACAAAATCAAAACTAACTAGAAGTCAAAGTCAGCGATATGAATATATCCAAATGCAAGAACAAAACATTACACCAAAAAAGCAGGCGCAGTATCATGAAGATGTAGAAATTTCACCCGGCCGAGTACACAGGTATATAACTTGTTTGTTTCCATGACAGATTGACAATCAGAATACATTTGTAACACGAATACGCGAGTACTTTTGACAATCTTATTTTAATGTATTATGAAAAATAAAACTATACAAACTTGAATTCCAGAATACATAAGTGCAAATGTGTTAAGGAAGTTAGGACACAAACATAAATTTTTTCCGAGATGGAATATTATGTCCCTAATCGAAAACATATCAACACCCAAACATTTTCCTAAATTCTCGAATAAATTCTGCTGGAGCTTGCGACGCAGCTTGCAGGAACAGCGTAGAACACTCGAAATTGGTGTCCCTTATGCTGATATCTCTTTCAGTTTTGCTCGCACAAAAAAAATGTAGACAATTGTGGGAAATCTTATGCCCCATAACATGGTAAAAGTGGATTCAAAAAAATATATATTTTCACGCTTTATTTTTCAAAAATTGTTAAACAAGCGGCAAGTATAATGAAAATGACAAAATCGAGGTGATAATATAAGAAAATATAGAGGAAATGTTCCTGGAAAAGTTGGTGTTTTTAAATTAAGAAAATTAAAAATAACGGCCGCGCAAACTGACTTTATATATATTTTTTTCAATCGTTGTACATTTTATGAACATTAACAATTTTGAGATGCGGTTTGTTGCGATTAACAGAGTGAGTTATTGTCACCATATGAGCAAAATTGGAAAAATTTTATTTACATATTTTTTTAACCCATAACTAAAAAAAAATTACGTTTTTACAAAATTTATTGTTTGAAAAACTTTTGTTTCGAATTATAAAAGGATAGGTCTTCACATTGAGAAAAAAGAAAGTCAAAGTTAGCTAGGTACTGATAGAAATACTGTAAGGAAATTTAAGTTCGCGAACAATGTTTTTTTTTCAGTTTAAGCGACAAAAAAATATGTAATGAAATTTTGAAAATGTTGCTCATATGAATTATTAAACTACACCTCTTACTCTGTCGATTGCAACAAACCGAATCACAAAATTGTTCATGTTCATAAAATGATCATCGATTGAAAAGTCAGTTTGCGTCGCCTCCATTTTGAATTTTCGATATATTTTTGATTAGGGACATAATATTCCATCTCGGAAAAATGTGGTGTTAGAGACATATGTCAACCTTACTTCCCCGGACTATTAAAAATACTTACGAAAATTACCAGTCAATAATGTATTTTAGTTGAAATTCTAATCTGATAGGCAACTCGGAAGACAAAAGTATCTAGAAAGGGAAATTATGATAGTCTCACCATACGGTAGGTATATTATTTTTGTCTACTTACCAAACATAATTCTATATTGTATTTGATGTTACGTAATTGTTGAAAGGGCGTTCGGTTTAAATGGGATACCAGGCGTGAACTGAGCCCTTTTTGTATCCCATTCGATTTTTTTATTTTATTGCTAATAAATATGCAGGTATACTTACAATTTCCTCAGAAAAACACTACACTCTTTCTTGATGTCAGACTACCAACTAATGAGTCAACACGTGTGGCGTTCGAAAAATCAACCCCTTTCAAAGATAACTAGTTATAGTTAGTTCAGTCAAAGATGTAAAAAATAATAAATTATTTAAAATGTATATTTCTTACTTAAAACGAGAAATAAGGTAGTGTTAATAGGTTAATATTGTTCAAAGCAACGTTTGATATTCGGGTTATAAATAGCAGAGGAAAGAACAAATAGATTTTAGATTGAAAATGAATACATCAAAAGAAATCTCGAGTCATCGTTTAGGTAAAGATTTATTAAAAAATATATTTTGGTATTTTAAAAAGTAGGATGGCGTTACATAATTGCGGGTTAAAAATAATCGTTAGACAGTCGATAAATTTATTTAATAATTAAAAATTATTAAATACATTTTAACGATTATTAGTTGAAAGTATAATATTAAATGAATTCATCGTCAACTAAGCATTTTAAATTATAATATTGACTGGACTATGACAGTATCCTCGTATTAGAGTCAAACAAAGAGCCGACAACTTTAAGCTCGCACAATAAGTTTTATGTCAACTATATCTGGTTGTGAGGAACCTTATTTATCTCTCAGAGCGTAAGAATATATTGTACGGGTCCATGGTGGTTCAACTTGAAGCATTTGAGGAAAGTTTGTTCTAATATTTTTGTTATTTTTTGGGAAATTAAACCAAAATCTTTTTTCATGTATACTCAATATAAAAAAAGATTGTGGTTTAATTTCCCAAAAAATAACAAAAGGAGTAATGAATATACCACAAGGAACATACAGAAAATAATTGTTGATCATAGTGATGTTTTAAATCTTTTTTTTGTTTATTCATTCAAGTTGAAGTATAACAAAATATATTTTTCAAGATATGCTGTCATCGAAGCTGAAGAAGAAACCGAATTATCTGCGCCGAGTACAAGATATGCCCTAGTTCCTGTGGACCATCTAACAAATTTAACTACTACCCAACAACAAATGTCTGCACACAATCGAAGTAGGTACGAGTTTATACAAGATCAACCGTTACCAGTCATTCCTCAAAGTCCAATAAAAAATAGTAGGTATGACTACATACAGGCGTCGCCGCAAAAACCTCAAACTAGGTATGTAGCATTTTTGAATATTTAAAATGGTTATTGAATTGAAGTGGTGTATATTTATTTATAAACATAACACACGAATTATATTTTTTTTGGTTTGGGCTGATAGCGATTCAGCCAGATACACAATGGTTTGCTTAACGCGACTTTTATTCCCAACTTTCGCTCAATCTTACTCTTTATAAAAATTTTGAAATTCAGATTCAAAACGACATATAGATTAACATGGTGATTTTCTTCTTATCTATGGGCTCGTCACGGCCGCTCGCTCTCCACTCAAAATCTTGTTACACATTTGGAATAGAAAATTCGATAAAAATTTTAGCCCTTAATATTAACTCTCCCAAAGCGTAAAAAGATATCCCATTTAAAAAACACGCAAACTTTGATTTTTTTTAAATATCTACATCATTATGACGTAAGTGTAATCTGCACCAGTAAGATGGTACTTGTCACTAAATCTGATTTTGGTGAAACATTCTTATTTTTTCAAGTTATTTCAAAAGCGAAAAATGACATATAATTGTTTTTCATATGTCTGTGTTGAAAACCCATTTTATTTTATGATTTATCAAAGGATAAAATAGTAAGCTTTCAAGTAGTGATGCCCACTTTGAAAAATCTCGTCTTGTCTCGCAAGAAAAGTGGAATGCCTCGACTCGCAATAAAAGTCTCGTCTCATGTCTCGCTCGAGAGTCTCGCAAAATTTTCGTGTTTCCTGTCTAAATGAAATTCACAAATAAAATCAGAACTAATTTTTATTTTAATGAACAAAAACCTAATAATCTAACAAGATAAATAAAAAAAACGATCGATCATAGATACATGCAATACAAATAATGAAATTTGCATTTCAACGAACAAACAAAATATAGAGAAAAAACGAAAATCTATTATGCAGTGCGTGTCATTTTTCATTAATCCTCCCTAATATCTTAGTTATTAATAATCCAATTCTTTTCTCCACCATCGTCCGGCCATCCTGTATATTTGTTGTCTTGTCACATCGTGGCAAATAAATATATTGTTGAAACTCCTCCATCACTCCTTCGTTTGGCGATGATGACGCCACATGATATAGAGCATCAAAATCAATTTCAAAATCTGACTTTAAAGATCCTTTCTCATGATCAGGTTCTGAACTATTCAGTGTCTCTGTTTCTTTTTAATTTTTCACCTTCAAATTTTGAGGAATAAATTTTGTGTATATATTCAAATTTTTCTAGGATGGTTTTCTTCAACTCTTTACCCCACGTCAAAAGTTTCTAATTTATACCGGGTATCCAAAATTAAGATACGGTATATATCCAATTAGTTTTTTGGTAGTGTCTTAGAATTTTATCAGGGGCTGCCTGAAAACCCATTATAAGCAATTCATCCACTTTGTTTCGGTTCTAAAATAAATATTAAAAGACACAGACTGTTCGCTATTATGCGGATTTAAGTCAACATTTGCGATAATTAGAATAATTAATTAATATTTGGCATTTTTATATGCGATACTTTGAGACTTTTGCGGGACTCTCGAGTGAGATTCGAGACGAGACTTTTGAAAGTCTCGTCTTGTCTAGCAAGAAAAATTTAAAGTATCGTCTCGAGTCTGGTCTCGAAACGACATAAACACCTACGTGAATATTAGTCATATGCGAGTAGAATACTATATTTTGTCCACCACTATTAAAAACCTATTTATAAGTGAATTTATTTCCTTTCTCTTTTCTCCAATTTAGATTAGGCTATGGATAAGGGATTAGGTATAGGCTTTCATATAACTATAATTTTTTCGAAATTTCTGGAAATGAATTTAAGGATACTATTTATTCGGATTCTCTTATTTTTGGCGGGGTAACATTCATTTCAGTGTCTTGATTCGCTTTCCATATTATAATTTCTAGTCATTTCGATTTAAATTCAGTATAATAATTAAAATTCTTGCAATCAGCTATTAATTATTTAAAAAGTCACCTTATTTTGACATCATCATACGATCTATATACAACAGCTTGATAAGTGATTATATATGTCTTCGTAGCGCAATTATTTAGAGGTCTGACACGTGAAATGAAGATATGTAGGCATATGGTTCGGATCCAGGTCGCGATATTTGTATATAAAATTACCTTAAATATAGGTCCTAATTATCCGTGTCATGTGACATGTTATCCACACCCATTATTTACTGGTGAATAATGTACGTCATTATACTTGAAGAAGCACACGTAAAATGTAAACATTATCAAATAGTCGTGGACAAAATACCCTATTGCATATTAGTTGGGAATTTTGGAAACGTTGGTGATACTTGACACTGAAGAATATTTACACCACCACTACACCAACATCTTACAGTCTGAAGAAAATAACTTGGTTATCGACCAAGTTATAGATAGTGTAAAGTATTAGTGTTGGAGTAGTGGTAGTGTAAACCTTATTGCATATTCATTTTTTTAAATATTACTAGTAACACATGATTATAATACCCTTTAAATTAATATTTCAGTTGGAATTATACCCGACAATCTCCAAGACCCGCAAATCCCGCTGCGACGCAGAAACTTCACGAGATTCTTTCTACTCCAAAGAAAACCAATCTTGTTCTTTCTCCACAATCCGCTAGGAAGTTGATGCAACCACCAATCTCGCCTATCGCTAAAGAATTCCAATCTAAATCTACTCAGAAATCAAAAAAACCTCCCCCGAAAGCCCAACAAAAACTGAACTACGCTTTGGGAGCTAAGCAGATAGCTCACGATAAACGACATACAGCTATCGTCGCTCCCATGTGCTCAAGTCCTATACAAAGTGTTTATAGTGAAACAACTTACTCCAAATCGGATTCCTGGTCTAATTTAAGTGTAAACAATATTCCTATTCAGGCTACACTTACATTTTCAGCGTTAATGATGCTTTTTTGTGGAGGTGTTACTTCTGGATTAAGTTTTTATATGATCCGTATCATGGACAGGCAGTACTTTTTAGATTTCGGAGTTGTGGCAGGCTTTACTTGTCTTATATTAGGTTTGTTGGGATTCAGAAGTAGAAATGTATATTGGTTACCAAATAGAAACTATATTTCTGGTAAGTTTTATTTTATATGACAACTGTTTTATTACAAATTTCAAATTCCTTTTAAATTTGTTCCAAATCAATTGGCTCTACTCGTACATGTTTAGCATTGTTCAAACAAACAGCTGAAACAAACTATAGTAGTTGGTTATAACATAACGACTCAGGCGTATGTATGTATATTGGGCTGATTAAAAAAATTTTTTTTTCCTGAAAGTTCGCACTGAAATATCTTCAGGGTACCAAAAAAATACGCCTGTGAAAACCGGAGCTCTTAATTTTAATATTTAGAGATCGCGCATCGAGAATTAAATAACATTATGAAAAAATTCTCATGCGCGAGCAGGAATTCAAATAAAATTGTAGTAAAAAATGCAATTATGACATAAATTCAACTTTGAGTTTGAATAACTTTTGAATTCGTCGGCTTATCGAAAAATGATAACAGACATTTTTTGTAAAAATATATAGTCTAAGATCCGGCAGCAAAATAAGTACGTCCATTCATGTGAACTCAATTTTTTACAATTTTTATGCATAATATACATCTACAATAATTCAAAATACTGAAAAATGTCATAGTAATATAAGTTTTGTTTATTGTTGCTGATGAAAATACATTCTATACATTATGTTTGAGAGCCGTTTAAAAAACTAACAACTGCTGTAGTAATATAGGCATAGAAATTATTAAATTGTATATCTTTCAATATTTAGTGAGATCGCAACTACCCACAACTTTCCCTGAGAGTTGTCAATTTAATGTCAAATATTATATGATAAAATTTAATTACTTAACTGATTGTGCTGTTTTTATAATGACTTGATATGAAATTAAACTCAATGTAACAATTTCTATTTGATTGCAGGTTACATCGTTCTTAGCGTTTTTAGCCTTTTAACATGTGTGGCACTGTTGGTTCTTCTAATAAAACAACCGAAACAAGGCACACCACTAGCAGATATGACATCTGGAGCTGTGTGTGGTTTTTCTGTTTTGTCGTTAGTGTTAGCCACTATGGGAGTAGTTTCAAGTTATTGTTGTAAATATCCACCACCCGATAATAGAGTTCAGCACTGTGCTGTAGGATTTAGTGTTTAAAATAATTGAACATAAAATGTGATAATAGTCGTAGTTACCTATAATATTGAGTTTTAATTTTTTTTATTTAACGTTAGTTGTATATCCATTTTCCTGCCATATTTACATTGTACATTTACAGTATTTTTTCAATTTTTCAAAAATTAAGGACTACCTTATTGACCTCAACTCAACAGCTCTTCTACTGAGTATTAAGCTATATATTTGTACTTTATTTCATGACTTTTCCATAACTGTTTATACTCTTCAATATATATTTTGCAAATCAGACCTATTTTTATGGTTTACCCATTAAAGTATTCCAGTCCAATTAGAACTGTTTATAGCCCATTTGGAAATTATTGACAGTATTTATGGCAGCAGTTGAAAAATCTTTTTCTACAGAGGTTATCTCATAGCAGAACAGTACAATTCGATTTCAAGTTTTCATTTATCAGTTTACGAAAATTTTAGTGTGACTTTCAGTATGTCCGCTCCCAACAAGACTAGACCCAGCCAAAATACAATAACGTCATAAAATGTAAATTGGGATTAACCAATACTTGGCAAGTATACCAGCTTTGTAAATAGCCATGGCAAGATTCACAAACAGGACGCTCAGACAACGTGTATACTTTACAAGTAAACTCACACGACATAACAAGTATATATGCCAATGACAAATAATTGTCAAGTCGTTCAAGTCCGGCTTGGAGAATATTTTACGCACTGTAAAATGTGTATTGTGAAGGAGGTTTGCCTACACCACTGAGCTTTATGATATGAGGTGTGTTATTTTTAACTGAGATTTCAGCTCACCAAAAAGAACGTCACACGCAATTGAAACGCGCGATCTTCAAGGGAAACATTTAAATTATAAGACAGATTCGTCTAATATACATCTAATAAAGTTCTTCTTTCCGTAACCCCTAATATAACATTCACTCAAAACCAAAAAAAATTAGGATCTGCTGTTTGAAACCTAAACAAATCAAATATTTCTTCATATCCTCCACTTTATTCCCGACTCAAGTCTATCTGATGCCCCCGCACAACACATGCAGCATCGGTAAAGGGGAAGGAAAAATCTCAGCTTACTTCAAAGTGAGTAAATAAAAAAGAACGGGCACATTACCCTAACCTTCTTTATCCCTGACATTACCGATGAGAGCTGAGATTAACTGATATCGAAGTCAAGAAGAACGCACCTGTGATTGTATGAAACGGTTTTTCCTTGTTGCTCAATTAGCACTGTACATTGTTACTTGGAACTTAGACATTACCACGTAATTATTGTGAGCCTCGCATTTGTAGACTATATGTCTAAGGTCTAAGCATTCAATTTATTTACTGATCGTTTAACCAACTAATAAAATGAACTTAGATGTTAGTGGTACTGACACTGGTTTTTTTTTCATTTTTCAATTTAGTTATGAAAAATTGTCTTTAATCTTAATAATAGGGAGTTATCAGAACAGTTAAATGACAATTAGTAATAAATATTACTTGCTCCAGATTAATATTATTGATAGCATTAACCTTAAAAATATATATTTTTCCATTGCGATCTTTTAATCATTATTTATTAATTTTTATCTAAAAAATGTAGGAATTGTTTCACTGTCTTTCTATCTCTTATATGAAACTATTCTACCAATTAATTGATGAAGACTAATTGCATTTTTCAAGAAAATTTTTAGTAGAAAAGGTATAGGTATATATTACCGAATATGTAACTTACATGTTTTATATTGTTTATAATTGTTACATGTATTCTACATTAATTTATTTTAAGCTAAAATATTAATGTTATTGATACTTATGTGTTCGCATTTATACCTGATTCTGACTTACATTTATACTTTTATGTTTTCCTCGATCTAGTACCTACTTAAGCTTTTTTTAAGCATATTTCACAAATATCTAATTTCTAAATACAATGTTAGAACATTATTTTTTCCGTCGACCGTGTTTTTTTGAGCTATATTAATGTACACAAAATAAAATCCTTAATTAATGACGAATTTGAACCTATACGAAATTATTCATTAAACGGTTTTGCTATAGGCTACTAAACATACACTAAAACTTGTTGGTATGATAAGCTGTTGAAATGAGATAATTTTCACCGATATATTCCGTACGGTTGACGGAAAAGCTTTGTGAATAATAATAAAAGGGCGATCAACAATCTCGAACAAAAATAATAGCCCTTTTAACTATATTAACTAAATTTACATGTGATTATAATAGTGGGTAGGAATATGGATATAATAAGAATACGACTTAAGACATTTTTATCAAACTTACATAAAATGCACTTTTACTTAGGTACCTGCGGCTAATTTTAGACTGGATAATAAAGATCAACAAAGTTTGTTATAGATAGTGTAACCCCAATGTACAAATATAGTTAGTGGTAGGTACTAAATGGGCCTTTCCAGTAATTCTTTCATTGCTTCACTTCAAAGTAATTTATTAAAAAATTCCCCGTATTTTTTTATTATTTTTGGAGCTAGATTTATATCAAAAAAAAATTATGAAAAGTGCGGAGAGCAAGCGCGCGGTTTGAACGTGACGTCACGAACCCCTTCTTAGTCAAGTCAAATAGCCTACGATTTTTTTGCCTCCGCCCAACAGCATTTGGCCAGCACAGACTTGTCTCTTTGATGCAATTTGGACAAATACTGCCAACATAATTCCAGGCTGCATGACGTCACTTGCTTGAAGGTGAAACGAGTGTTCAACTTACTAATATTTGTTTAACTTTTTTATTAAACTCTGTTACATTTATATTCGAAACAAAGCTGCACAAGGTGAAAAAATATCAGTAATCTTTCAAATATACACATTTGTTTTAAGATTCAAGCATCTACTGAAAAGGCCCATTGTACCGACCACATTTATGTCGTATACAGCTCCTGCGTAATATGTATGTAATTTAAGACGTATGATTTCCGATAACTCCTTGATGTGTACATACAAATGATCATTTATATTATTAAATTTGAAACCACTTATATAGTCACATTTTCCAAAGAATTATATTAACAAATAGAAATATTATAATTTATTTTACTTTTAGGTATTGTTTAAAACATATGTAGATTATCTTTATTTCAGTAATTCGTTATTTTTATATTGTCAATTAAATTCATAATATTTCTGCAAAATGTAAAACTTGTCAAACATCAATAATTAATCAAATACCCAATAAAAATTTCGTCTATATCTACAATTGTTACAAAAATACGGATACAAATTAAATATTTTTTAATGTTATAAATGAAACTAACTGTTTCTAATTAATTCCACTATTTAATTAAAAAATTTATGAAAATTAAATAGTGGAATTAATTAGAAACAGTTAGTTTCATTTATAACATTAATATGAGTAGATTCCACAAAGTAAGGGTCCAAACAGTAAATTAAATATTTTTTATTCATTTTTATTAATTGATTTGGCTTCTATTTGCTAATGAATAGACTTTTTAAAATGCCTACGGGTTTCTAAAGAAAATGGTGAGGAATATGTTGGAAATAATAAAAGAAAAAGGACAGTAGATACTGACATAAAATTAAGGTCTCATGTACATATAGGATCAGCTTTTGTATGACTTCAAAGTTTGATGTTTGGCAAGTGTAAATCAGATTGGTGTTTATTATTTGTATTAAATTTGCTCGACCCATGACAAACTTGATGTAAATCAAAAGTGTTTATTATAATTATTGATGAACATTATTGATTCGTGTCTATGTGTGTCGTGGAATATATTAAGTTATAATTAAATTTGTTGAAAGGAATGATAACAAAGACATTTGGTGAGGAGAAATATATGCTAAGAAAATCTCAGATTATAATAGCTGCCTTATCCGATTTGATACCACAAGTGTAATTTTTCAGTAAAACTTGTTATATAAATAAATCTAGTAATTATTTGTTTTTTTTTTGTAGTAAAAATTATTGTAAATACCTAAAACATTTTGAATCATTTGTAGTATAGATACCGTAGCTGGTTCCATATTAAGATATCTCAGACCATAGATATCCTTTAGTCAGACTTCAACCGTTTTTAGATGAATTGTAACTCTCAGTTCATATACGTAAATTTACTACAATCAATATGCTTTTTCAAGACTAATATTTTTACTACAAAAATAAAAAGCAGAGTATGGTTACTATTCTAAATGAAACTAACTGTTAGTAAGTTACTTCTGTCATTCTGACAATGACATGCACATATCGAATTAATATCAGTAATTTTTTAGAATTTTCATTAAATAGTGGAGTTAATTAAAAACCAGTTAATTTCATTTAAAATGGTAATATGAGTGGATTCCACAAAGTTAGGGTCCAGTAAATTCGATTTAAAATGTATTGCAATAATTTTCGTACCAAAAAAATGATGGGTTACTTGGTTAATACACGTTTTTATATTTTGTATGTTAAAATTTCTGCTACAAAAAAAACCAAAATTATTACATTTATTCATATTATATGTAGTAAATTTCACTGGAATATGCTATCAAGTCGGGATCAGCCAATGTGTACTTCTTTTGCTAATTAAAATGTTACTGGTTATACTGGAAAAAATTTGATGTTATGAAATAGTATAAATTAAATCAACATATTATCCACATATTCAGAAACAGAAATAATTTGGCAAAATATGTACCATTTTGATTTGTTTATAAGAATGTAACAAATATTTTACATATCGTTAGGATAACCCAATAAATATTCAGTTAAGAAAAATTGGTAATTAAGCTATTAGTAACTTATTTGTAAAAATAAATAGAAATTTATGTTTACAAATGATTAGATTGTCATAATATAAATTATTTTGTTAATACATTGTTATTAAGTTTAAATTTGAATCTGACGTAAATAAAATTTTAAAATTAACTCGATAATAGTGTTATTTATGGAAACCTTTAAATAATAATCGCAAGTCTGTTGTATCTCAACAAGGGAGGG
Organism: Lochmaea crataegi; assembly: GCA_947563755.1. Lineage (NCBI taxonomy): Eukaryota > Metazoa > Arthropoda > Insecta > Coleoptera > Chrysomelidae > Lochmaea > Lochmaea crataegi. The sequence goes on from OX387428.1 coordinate 12,326,956, forward strand.
AGGGATAGATTAAGTAATGTTCTAGGAAAAAAACAAAAAAGGAGAAAGATATGGGGAATAATAAAGACCAGACAACGATAAATACAATAAACATTATTTCTATATAAATAAACTGGAAACCTTGGCAGCAGTGGTGTATACTATATTTTTTGAACGGTTGCTTTTGAAAGAGAGTCTATTTTCCCGACCGGCTCCCACCACTATTTACAACTTTTGTCAATTTCTTCAAAGTCATAACCTTATTTTTTTCTTGATTAAAACAGATCATTGGTTAATTTTATAGAGAAGGGCAAGGAAAATCATTGAAGAAGCTATACAGTGTTGAAAAAATGTTCAATTGGTTATTAAAAAGTTTTTTTATTTACTTATTAAGTGAGTTATAAAATTTCAAACCTTTATAAAGAACATATTCGAACACTTTCACTGTAAAAAATTTTCTTTATTGCAGTTCGAGTATTTTTTGCGATGTTCTTTTACAATTTGCAATAAAAATTGAAATTGCTCTTCATTTCTTGTCAAGCATTGAATATATTCAGTTACTAATGCGACTGCTCGCTTTGCTGCATCATTAACAGCTTTTAATTGTTCAAAGTATTCTTTATTTTCATTATAACTGTCATTCGTAGGCCCTAATTCAAGTTTATATCAAGAAAATCAGAATAAAAGTTTCAAATAAATTTTAGAACAAAGAACTTCTTTATAAAGGTTACTTTTACAATAGAAACTCAAATTTGTATAAATTTTCCTGAAACTCATAGACTGAATTGAAATTTTACGAATTATTAATCAAAAACTGTTAAAATTGGTGTGCATTGAAGTTTGATGATTAATATCTTTTAAACGCTCAATTTATTCGAAAAATCATAGGAGACCATTTTTGTAGAGCAGTTAATTTCCTACAAAACTGTGAATTGCGCATTTCATAAAAAATTGTTGTTAACGAGTTATAAAATTCATAAGCAAAACAGAAATGTGTCTTAAAATAATCAAACTTCAACCTTCGATATCTTTTAAACGGTGAGGCTTACGAAAAAATTTTAGGTGACCTTTTTTGTAGAGCGTTCAATTACCTAGAAGAATATGAGGAGAAAATTTTTTTAACGAATAGTCGATAGAGAGATATGAATTTTCGTTTCTAATACCTACTGAGGAGAAAATGGAAAACTGTAAAGCGGAGAACCTTTCTATCAAAATTAAGAGGTCATATTTGGTATGAATTTTTTAACAACCGATTTTTCAGAGTATAAAATAAAAAAAATAGTCGGATCTTTGACCCACCTAAACAGACTCCTTTAAAAAGATAAATACACGTTCTTGTTGTTTAAAATTTGACCATTCTGATAATCTTCCCAAAGTGGACTCGCTTATGACAGCAATTTTGTTTTCAAGAAATGTTTTATTTTCAACTACTTCTTTTTTAATAATTTTAGGACCACTCATTTTCTACTTAATAAAATTTTCCATATCAGTTTCCAACTAAAAATTAATGTTCAATCAATTAGGGTGTATGTATGTGACTTGGGGTGACATTCACTTATACCTAAAAGATCTAATGTACCCCCTTACTTCTATTTAGTTCCTGAGAAAAGTCTCAGAGACTAGTAGCTCCTTTAGTCCTATTTCCCGGAGGAATTTTAGGATATCTGCAGGCTTTTACTTAGGTAAATGTCCCTCTTCTATCTAGTAATCTCCAAGGTGTTTTGCCCTAGGATTCTGAACTGCTCTGCAATTCCCAAGTATGTGGATGGAGGTTTCTTCTTCCATGCCACTATTTTGAGCTTTTACAGGTGCCCATTCAGGCGACAATGTCCCGTTAGGATCCCTGTTAAAAATCTTAGTGCAGTTTTACTTTGACTCATGCATTCATTTGATTTGAACAGGTTGTAGTCACCTAGAAGAATCTTTGATTGTCTAAGTCCTACTAGATCTTTCCAATGGACAGATTTTTTTTTCGGCTTTGCCTATTTCTTCCAATATTACATTGGAGCTGATACCGCAAAAGGGTTCCGGCCCCCAAAAGGGTGTTTCGGTCCCCCTCTTTGCTCGACAACTAGACAATTAATAATATTTAGAAGTTTAAGACCGCAAAAAATTTGTTGTCTCATTTTTAAGATCCATTCACAGTAGACCACATCCCTGATAAAATGCGAAACAATATGTTTTTTGTATGGCATTCTAACAATATTATAGTCGACTAGGAATGGGATCCAGTGTTTGGTGTTACTTTTTTTATGATATGATTCTTTTTGTTTTAAATATGTCTAAATCAGTTTTGTGACTTTGTGTTTTAAAGTGTGTATTGATAAACAACAATTCCAATGATAAATCATAAGAAAACCTGGATAAAAACTTATTATACTATCCTGACCTGATAACGCAGGTAATTGATTATTGGAAATTTCTCTTTCTAACATGGGTAACCAAATTTGACTACATTCGGCTAAAATACTAGCTACACATTTATCCGCATTTAATTGTATTGAAGCACTTTCTTTGATTTTTCGTCTTTTACTATTGGGCTCTTTCAAAAAATTATTGATTGTCTAGTTGTCGAATTTTTTCGTTAGTGTCAGATAGGGACCAGAATTTAAAAACTTAATTGTTCTTGTTAACAGTGGTAGCTGGAACGCTACTGAAACGTTGAATTAAAAAATATAAAAAAGATGGTGGTTTAATTTCCCAAAATAATGAACAAAAAGAACTATAGGTATTACTTTCGGCAGTTATTACTAATGGTTATGGACGAAGAGATGGCGGCGCGTAGGTACAATAGTAGGTACCTCCAGCTTTTGTGAGGTGGATATTTGATAAAAATAAAAGATTCGGAATTAAGGCTTTATTTGCAGCATTTCAAGAATGTAAATGGTCGTTGGTAGATTCTTGTACCTTAAATAATTTATGTGATACATTATATAGTACGAAATCCGGCTTTAAGACTCTGCAGGTATCTGCTTTTCTGATAAAACCTTCAAATAAGTAACGTGCAAATTTTCAACCGGAGATATGAATATTTTTTGAACAATTTTTTGTTTCATTTTCGAGTCGTTCTCTTAGGCCGAGGCTTCAAGCAAAATCTATGCAAAAGGCACTTCCTGATGGTCCCCACAACCACTTTTCAAAACTCAAGCCGGAAGTACTATCATAGTACCTCCGCGGCCGCTAGATCTGAGTCTATTCGGGAAAACATCACGTTTAAACCTCAATGTATATTGCAAAACATTACATACCGTATTGGCTGCTTAAGTTTATTTTTAAAATAGTCATGAGTTGAAAAAAATTTGCTGATTGACTTCTAATGGTAATACTTTAACCAATTTTAAATGTAACAATACAAATAGTAGAATTTTTATTTATACTCTGTAATATTTATATGAATAATTAATATTTTATCTTTCGGTAAGAGAGATAACTTTTAAGTGAGGGTCAAGAATTTTTTTGTACATCGCACTAACTAGTTTACATGAAATATATCAAGAGTTAAAGTCCATTTAGTGAAAAGTTCCAGATACCATGGAAAATTATACTAAATCGCCTGATGATTCTGATGGGTCAGACGTTGTAAGTTTACTTTTTAATTTCTTTCAGTTAATATTAATTAAGTTTAACAGCTAATTCACTCTAAATCAAGGAAAAAAACACAAATAAACAAAAACACTGTTTGAAAAAAACAAATATTTCTCTTTAAAAAATGTTAATTAACATTCACTGAAATTGTATTAGTTTCTTATTTTTGGTACACATAAAATTATTGTTTGGGTTTTCCGATACAAAATTAATGTCAATCATTGATTTAGCGTTTAACCTGGAAGGGGAAACGGGTTAATTTTATTAAATTTTTTGTGTATTAGTTTTTTCACAAATTTTACATTAAATTCAAAACGTGGGAAGGGCAACGGGTAAATTTGTTGCGTATTCGTTTTTTGACAAAGTTTACATTAAATTCAAAAACTATAGGGTATTTTCCAATAAAATGTGCTCTTTTTTGAATTCGCTATTATGCACCGCTTTCGAGAAAAATCAACCGACTCTGTTTTATTTACTGAAAAAAATCCTTCTGTGGTTTTATGAAAGCACGACGCAAGGGAAATTTTTTCTCGGATTGTAGGCAATTAACTGAAAATTTTCGGAAAATTATTCTTTTTAGGGTATTAAAATCTTAACTTAATAATTGGAAAATGGGAATTATAATGGGAAATCAATAGTAGACAAGATATCCAACTATACATTTTAATTTAAATCTGCGTATTAGAATATGGAATACCTACATGAATGCATAGTCAATACAATCATTCATCATTAAACACTGAGAACAATATTTATTTGAATCATTGAATCATTTTGAACTTCAATTATTCTATCAATAACTTCATCTTCGCCCTGAGTCTCACAGGCTTTAAATATAACCAATATTTCATGGTAACTAAAATAAGTAAACAATTACCTACATCTTATTTTTTCTTTGTATCCAAAAAAAACCGCATCGATCGTAGTACCATATCTCGTGGTTGGTATATTTCTATCATTTTTCATTTCAAGATTAAATACTTCTCTCAAGTATTCAGTAAGTGGAGCAGATTCCTCTCTTGTCTACTATTGATTTTCCATTATCATTCCCATTTTCCAATTAATAAGATAAAATTAAAAACGCGATTTTAATACCCTAAATAGAAAATTTTTTCGAAATTTTTTGGTTCATTAATCCGAAAAAAAATCATTGTTTATTTCATTTATTTGTTACTTTTTAGTTCAATTTACTATAAGGTGTGTTTACGGATTAATAGGAATTATATTGAAGGTTATTCATATACAAATGTCACAATAAAACAAAAAATTTAAAAAAATTTCATCGTGTCCAGAATTCGAACCCCACCCTACGCCTACAATGCATAATTTCCGGCATCCAAAACTCTAAGCCGCTCGGCTACGAAGACATAATATTTTTATGTTGTATATAGACCGTGTGATGGATGTAAAGCGACATGCGATAGATGGACGAAAAATTTTGAGGCGATGTAAAAAAAGTTTCACTTTAAAAATGAAGAACAAGAATATTGTTGATTGCCGATTACACCGAACCAGACATTTTTACCAATGTAGGCATAATGGTGTGCATTATGTAAATTAAAAATTCCGTTTCGACTAAAAGTAGCTTCACATCGAAAAATAAATTGAGATCTTGGTTCTTTTTGTCCAGTAACCAGTTTACAAAAACTACTCGAGCAGGAAAATCACCATCTAGCATCGCATGAGTTTTTCGAAAGTAAAACGGATAGCCGCGAGTCTTCTAGTACTAAACTCCGGATTATCTCCTATTTTGTCCAAAATATCATATTCGTACACCTCTGAAACATGCGTTGCTAATTAAAATATCATTTCATCTTGCGGCATGTCTTAAAAAAAACATTACATATGTGAGGATGGGAATCAAATTTTTCACCTTGACTTGTGGATAAAAATGAGGAAATTTTGAGAAGTTTGTTCAGAAATTTCTTTGAAAATAACAAAAATTGATTCGGCTAGCCGAACAGGGCAATTATCCAGTTTTTATTAAGTTATTTAATAACTCATCCCAATACCTTTTAAACTACACACAAATGTTTGTAATAAATTAAAATCTTAAGTCACAGTGGCATTTGTGAAAAAGTTCATTGTTTAACTTCCATGAACTTCCATGGCCAAAGATACAAAAAGGTAGTCTTATTATTAAGTGGGGGCACTATTTGAAATTTTCAAATTTGATTTGATATGCCACTAACTGTTTAATAGCAGGAAACTTGAAAACCCAAAAATGTGTATTTTTTAACATTCAGTTTGATAAAATTAATGGGACAGTTTTCAATGTTTATGTGGTTGCCGGAAACACCGATAAGAATAAATATGGAATTAAATGGAAATTTCTTCTCCAATTCCACAGAATCTACATTCTTTTTGCTCCGCTAGTTTGAGCTTCTTGATGTGCCTAATCAGGTAGCAGTGACCTATTAGAACACCTGTCAAAACTCTCAGTGCAGTCTTAGATTATATTACAAGGGTGTCGATTGGTCTGGTTGGCCTGAGCACACAGCGACCTATAAGATCTTCTATGTATACCCTACATATATATTTCTGCAAGACCTGTTGGTGTAGGCGGACATTTACGTGTTACTCCGTCTCATCTGCATCATCGCAGAATCTGCATGTCCACACAGAAGGTCGTAATAACCTTTTTGTCTGTCTTTGACCAGGAGTATTTTTCCAGTGGGCTGCACTAAGTTCCTTTTTCCATTTTCGGACTTATTCCACGAAGCAGCTTTTTGGGAGACCACAAAATGGTTCGGCTCCGATAAAAGAAGTACAAACTCCTTTTGCTGAACCATCAGCAATCTCATTTCCAACAATTCCTTCATGGCCTGGCACCCATAAGTTGTAGACTTCAGAACCTTTAAAGAAGCCTGGCTGTCAGATGCAATAAATATTCTGGCTAAGTAGAGGCGTTTTTTGAGGTACTCATTAGCACAAAAATGTAATGCTAATAGGTCCGCTTGGAATATTTATGTGATGTTTCCCAGGGCTGTTGATATCCTAGTATTAGGACGTGTAACCCTTATTCCTAACCCTTCGTTTGTTTTTGACCCATATCAGTATAGTAAGTGATAATCCCTTCCGTAATTAGACCAATTACGTTTTATGTTAACTCACGTTAGTTGATAACAACGTCTAGCGTGAGTTCGAAATGCTGTTTCGCAGACATAAAGTCTGTGGGCATCTTTATAGTTAGGACTGTTCCAACTTTCAGTATCTCAAGATGGCCGGGTTTAAAAGATTTAGTCTGAGCTAGCCTGTATGCATTTTCCAGAGATATCCTCCGTTCATGTGGATGTAACGAAGGAAGGTTTAGCATTACCTCTAAGCCTACGCTAGGGAACGATATATTTGCAGCCATGATTCTCATGCAGGCGAGTCGTTGTACTTTTTGCAGCTTTGTTTCTGCAGCATTATTCTTGCTCCACTAGTTTGAGATTTTTGAGGTGCACATTCAGGTGGCAGTGTTCTGTTAGTGTTCTCACCTTCTATATCGTTTATCAATAAACTGAGCACACTTTCCTATGGCATGAATTTCCACTTGAAAAATTCTTGTGGCTTTTACCAAGCTTTCCGAGAGTTTGGTTACTGACCCGCATCCTTTCCAAGACGGGCAATGGTGTTGGATACGCAGTGCTATATAAATGTTAAAGTTGAAATAAACGGAATTGAATTGGAGGAAAATGATGGATGTGAAGTTTACTAACTAGAAGGATGGATATAATGATAGGACATATTTTGCCTTACTCTAAAACAGTGAAGTAACGTCGAATATATACAGAAGTAGTCAGAGAATGATACATAAAGTAATCTGAAGAAGGGGATATGATTATAGGTTTATACTACAAAGAATTGTCTTTGACTTGGTTAAGAATAACAACAAACTAGCAAACAAAATCACTTTAAAATCAGTCCTAACTGTTTCTCGTACAAATGATGGTTCTAGAATAGTAAAAAGTATTTAATCTAATCATTAAATGAGATTCCACGTAGTAGGGGTTGAAACAATTAATGTTTTCAATTTATTCTAATCTGGGTACATAGTTGCTACTAGTTGTATGTATGTATATTGGGTGACATTCACTGGGGCCTGAAAGATCTATTGTGCCCCATTTTCCTTACTTAGTTCCTGAGGAAAGTCTCAGAGACTAGACCTATTTCTCAGAGGAATTTTAGGATATTCGCAGGCTTTAGTTTTGGTGAGTGTCCCTCTTCTATCCAGTATAGTTTCCTAGGTGTTATGCCTGTATTGCTATTAAATCCGCAATATCATATGAATATACGCACAACATGATTGTTAAAACGATAGGAAGGAATATATAAAATAGTCAACACTATAAATCGATAACATACTTTGACTCAAATTTTGTTACAATTTAAAGAATACTATGATATTCCACACTCACAAAAATATCGGGTCTTGTTTTTAACAGAGAAATAAACTTTTTTACAAAAATTAGGTGAACATAAGATCGAATGCTCTTATTATGTTGCAGTTTATAACAGTGAAACACAAAGAAATCTTCAAATAAGGTATACATAGTGAACATCTTACTTCCTCCCAGATAAAACTAAGCAAAACACTTAATTGAATCAAATCGTCTCCACACTTTGAATAATCATTACAGTTTTACTTACTTGTAAAGATTTTCGCAAACTAAATTTCTTAGATTTAACATACTCTTTTAAGCGAACAGATATGCTTTTTATTTCTATTCCATTGATTGTATTTTATAAAGCATAAAAATATATGCCTATACTATAAATATCTTAATATGACATATCCTAGATTATTTATAAAATTGATGTATCTCAGTTATTGGGTGAGTAAATTTACAATGTTTTACTATTTCAGGAAGTCGAATTAATGTATGAAGATCCTTTGTGCAATTCAAAACTGCCAATAAGGGTTTCTTTCGAAGAAATCACGTCGGCAGCTTACAAAATAAGAAGTGGAATAGTTACTACGCCATGTACGGTATGTATAACTGCCTATTCAAATTTAATATTTATTAACTAAATCAAAAGTCTGAACAACTGTGTCATTTGTCAAAATATTGGGTTAAATGCCTTCGGTCATTCAAATCCCCCATATTTTGTATCCTATACTTTCCCTCGCTTTTACTCTGAATTTCCAAATCATTACGTGTGAAATGTAAAATTTTTATGGAAATAAAATATCTTTTATTAGCAGCAACGTATTGGTTAATAAATGAATGAATACTACGTTTTTAAAACGAACTAAAAAGTAAAAAATAAATTACTTATAAAATTTGCAACTAAATGCTCATTTTTTGTTTTATTTTATTAAGTACTTATTATGTGAATGGATTAATATATTTTTTTATTTATAGCTACTTTCTACATTTTTATAGAACTGTCGCATGCGTCCCACGTTTTTAGTTGCAAATTTTATAAGTAATTTATTTTTTACTTTTTCGCGTTTTAATATTAAAAAAAATTTATTTCATTATTTTTTAGTATTGTGATTGTGAATGTTACAATTGATTTTAAATACTCTGATGAGATAATGACAGAGACATGCGGCAAATTTCACATTCATTGTAAATTATATCCGAAATATAAATAATAATATGAATATGTGGTAAATTTTTATATAGGTATACTTAACGAGAAATTATCAAACTATTCAATTACTCATTAAATACTAAAAGAACGAAGCGACCAATAGTAATTTTTTAAGTTAATATTTAAAAAATTATAAAAGTCAATATTATTATTTTTTATCTGAAAATTATCAATATATTTGATCTTAGTTGCCGAATTCTGTCCATCTCCATCATTGCATTTTCATTACATGATGTCTTGCCAGTGACTTTTGAGCAATCGAGCTTGCGAAACAATTTTTTTCTCCATTTTTTTTATTCTTTCCATATTTTCATTTATTGTCATTTGGAAATTTTAAGTCTCTAACCCATCGGAAAATAAGTTTAAGATCATGTACAAAATTCCACCCGGACAGATATACAAGAAAGCGAGTTAATTAATAAAAACGTGGTAATAATAATAAAAAATTGAACAAATTACTTACTACATGCAAGACATCTAGATAGAAGGTATAGGTTCTCATTTTTTTGAATTTTGGATATTTTGTTGAGTTTGATCTTCTGAACAAAAGATTTCATGGGCAAATTTTAGACCTATACCTAGTTTTTGATATGCAAGATTTTAAAGTGGGAAAGGAGCGGTTTTTAAAAAGTAGTATATTTCTTAGGAAAACCTTTTTATTATAAATATTTTGCACGACTGTCAATCCTTACCCATGAGGCATTAGTTTTAGACCGATTTTTTATCCAAAATATTGATGGTTATAGTGCGAGTCAAGAAATATTTAAAATGAAATTGTTACTAGCTCTTATTTTTAACTGTGTTTTAAAATGTTACTAAAATCGCTATCGTACTAAAAGAGTAATCGTCTGTTTATGCCAAAATCAATATTTCACACAGGGGAAGTCAAAAAGTTCCATTTTTTGTGTAGCCATTTGAACACGAATTTTCAATGTTTTAAACTTTATGGATACATCTACTCCACTATGATCCATTCAAAACATATATGACTAGACGATCATATACAGTATAAAAAATGTAGATATTCAGTATTAAAAAATTTCGTCGGTTGAATTATATAATTTTTTGTTATGAGTTCCAATTCCCCATTAAGTACTTACCTGGTCGGTATATTTGAGGAGACTGTTTGAATACCTGTCTTTTTATATTTATTGATATACAATCTTATATATAGTGTATTTGAAAATCAAGAGAGAGTAAATTCCCAGAATAAAAACTAATTCGGTATGCAAAACTATAGTACAGTACGTGCGGTAAAACTTCAATATTTGTAATGCATTCTAAATTGTTTTTGTTAATTTCAATACAAAATTTATTAAATTTCTTGAACTATCACATTATTTTATGATCTTTCATTGTTACTACAGTAGGCCTAAGAGGATTAACGTGCGTCATAGGCGTAAGCAGATTAGAAAGGGATAATTGTTATTTAACGACCTCCGAATGGCAACAGCTTCTAATGACAGATATTTTGACTTATAAATAGTGCTCAAGTTTCTAGAAATGCAGTTATTTGATTTTCGACAAACGTGACAAATAGTAGTGACTAAAAATGGAAGCAGTTTGTGAGTATACGCCAGTGAAAAAATTAAAACTAGACCATTTATCGCTCAATGAAAAGAGTGCTGTAGTGAATGTGTACCACTATTTTAAACATCAAAATCCCTCAAACACTATTGACAGTGTAGTTGAAACAACATCTAAGGCAATGGGATATGGAAAATCTACAATATATAGAGTTCTAAAGGAGCAAAAATCAGGTGGAGTAACCTCACCAAAGCCGAAACCAGGTAGACCAAAACTATTAAAAGTCAACGTGGACGAGTTTTTTAAAAATGCTATTCGTAAGCTTGTTCACTCATTTTTTATAAACAAGCAAATACCAACATTAGATAAAGTTTTGCAAGCCATTACGAATGATGTTGATTTACCCACAATAAGCCGGGATAAACTATGGAAAACGTTACATGAGTTAAACTTTAAATTTGAAAAAATGGGCAGACACTCAATGCTAATTGATTCTGAAGAAATTGTATGTTGGAGAAGACAGTACCTCAGAAGAATACAACAAGTTAAAGCTCAAAATAAAAACATTTATTATTTAGATGAAACATGGGTTAATGAAGGACATTGTGTAGGAAGAGTTTGGAAAGACAAAAATATAAAATCATCCCATCAAGCTTTTCTAGAAGGATATACTACTGGTTTTAAGGAACCTATAGGAAAAGGTAAAAGATTAATTATTTGTCATATAGGCAGTACAAACGGTTTTCTTGAGAATGGTTTACTCTTATTTGAATAAAAAAAAACCGTTGATTATCACGAAGAAATGAATGGAGACGTGTTTGAGGAATATTTTGAACAGATGATTCAATTCATACCAAAAGGATCGGTTATTGTAATGGACAATGCAAGTTACCACTCCAGTTTACTTGAACCTTTACCAACCACTAAATGGAAAAAGGATGAAATTGCAAAATGGTTATCTTCTAAAAATTTAGCCTTTGACAATACAATGCTGAGGGCAGAATTGTTAACTATTGCTAAAAAACATAAGCAAAATTATAAAAAATATAATATTGAGGAGATAGCCAAAAAACGAGAAATTGAAATCCTTCGTTTACCACCCTACCATTGCGAGCTGAATCCGATAGAATTGATATGGGCTCAAGTTAAAGGTTATGTTGCCAGAAATAACACTACTTTTAAATTATCAGATGTTAAAAATCTCTTCAATAAGGCAATATCTGAAGTAACAAGTGAAAATTGGCAAAAATGTATTAGACACGTTACAGAAATAGAAAAAAAAATGTGGGAGCTAGATAACATAATTGATATTACTATAGAGCCCATTGTAATTTCTCTAGAATCAGATGGTGAATCTTCTGACACAGAGTGCGAGGAACCATAACTTTAAAATTATTAATTTATGTACTTTAATTTTATTTTTAGATTTTTATTTTTTAAGATTTAATATTGTCGTATTTTTTGCATGTTGCTCGTCAAATTTTATCCTTGCGGTTGGTTTTTTTTTTCTCATATACCTACTTAATTGTTTTTTAAGCTCCTCATATTAATTTATAAATAATTGTAATTATCTGTACATATTATATACATATTTTGTAAATAAACATATGCCTAAAACAAAATGCCTAAAATAATATTGACTTTTTCTTCATTTTACCCAAATTAAATTACTACTTACGAATTATGTTTATCTATCTAAAATTGGTAATCTAGGTATAAATAACTAAAACAAATTAAATATTTCTATTTCCATATTAATTTAATTTTGAAAACGCACGTCTATGGTTTACTGCCTTTAACACTGATAACTGCAAAACATTTCAGGGAATTTACTCTCTCTTGATTTTCAAATACAGTATAATATACAATAACTGTATGTAAAACTAATATTTCATGGGAGGGGATTAACATCCATGCAAAATATCTATTCCAGACCGAAGTATTACTTCAGAAAAACCGCTACTTTCCTCTAACTTTAACGTCCTTTATCTCAAAAACTAATCATAGGACTTAAATGTGCCAATGGACACTTTTGTTTAGAAGATTAAACTCTGTAACAAATTTAACGAGATCCATTTTGGACAAGAGTCTAGGTCTAGGTCTAAGTCTAGATTGTCGAATTCTGCGAGCGAAGGTCTTTCAAGTAGAAATGCATTCGTCAATCTCGGGAACTTATTGAATGTATTTGTCACTTTTAATTCTAAAGGTAGATAATTTTTGCCCGATTTTTGGGCATTGAAGGTGATGGAATTTTTTACCAGATCTGAGGTGGGCATTGTTAAATAAATATCAAAATTCTTCCTTCTTATAGGGTAACTGTGAATTGGTCTCTCAGTTAAATTGTGAGTGTTTTCGAACCATGTTATGCAACAATTACCATTGAAATTCGATTTTCCGCCTCTAGCTTGAGATAAAAATAATTGAATTATCTATCATTAACACGGAGAGCAATGAAGAGTTTTCAAACCCTTATTTCATTCTAGAAAAAAATCAACTGTCATAAACTTTCAAAAAACTAAATGTTAATAATTGTCGAATTTGTTGTGAGTTTGAAAAAAATTGACCGTTCCATTGTTAAGATGTAACAACCCAAAAAGAAATATAAAAAGTAAAGTACGCCCAGAGATCTAAGAAGGTCGTAAATCAATGTACGCTGACGACCCTCATTATTACCTATTGTTCGAAATATAGATAAGCAATAAAAATGTGTGTCCCTTAAAAGATTCCCAGGTCCGGATTAAAATATCTCATGAAATAGTTTGGCATATAATATAATTATTTGAATACTGATTCCGAAATAAACTCATACCAAATATTCCACCCAATACCATATTATATATACCTATATGTACGCTGCTGCTGCTACACTTTTTTCCATCTTGAACTACTGAAAACAATTATGGGAATAGCACAAATGGTCCGTTTGCTGTTCGGCTCGTCGAAATCAAAAAGGCCGTTCTCCGTTCTGTTTGCTGTTCAGTTCGTTCTTCTGTTTGCTGTTCTTCGTAATGTTCAGGTCTGTACGAAGCTTTTAGAAACTAGCAAGATTTGACAAAGACGAGAGCGCAAGTAAGTTAGGAAAGAATGGTGCGAGATGTGGCAGCACAGCTCCAACCAACCGCTATACGTCTATTCGTCACGAAAATGTAGAGATGGAAATACCATTTCGCTGAGGTTGATTAAAAAAATAACCAGATCTGTATATACCTACATGGTATATATAGTTTCTCCAGACATACAGTCTGTGACGGAAATTATGGCGCATTATGATTCAATCCCCTCTACTGTTACCATCAACATAAACCAAAAATTTTTGACAACATGATTAATTCCTTAACAATTTCTTGTTTTACAGTTCTTATTAATTGTCTGATCTCACTAGCTAAAACTTGTACGGTGTTAGGTTACAGTTAAGGTAAAGCGTAGAGATAGAGTATAGGTACTCAGGCGCAAGATATATGCGAAACTTTTATGGAAGCACCTTCTGAGGATTACTGATAATTTCATTCATTCCCTACCATAAACAACCAGTGGGAAGACATGAATAAACATAATTATAGAGCTCACTAGTAGCTAGTGCCAATCCTTCGATATAATACAGTATTCCGGTAGGATAGAAGGAAGGAAACGAGATTATACATATAGAAGTACCGTTTTTAGGGGACCATATAAAGATATTTAAAATGCTGTACGATTTGATATCTTTTGTTTAACAAATTTCAATATATTCCAAATAAAACATTCCTTTCTACTCCATGGTTATAACCTACCTATGAGATGACCGATATAGGTATTATTATATCCCATAATTTTTCACAAACCAAATACTACTACAACAAAAATTTGGACTGTCTGACATCATCCCGCATATAAAATGTTGAATCCGTCCAAATTCAAGCAAGTTCTGTCTATGCTAGGATTTTAAATAGACTCCATTTGATCATTTTTGCAGCGATCTCATATGTCCGGATTAACAGGAATGGATATATTCTTAAAGAAAGATTTTTTACAACAAACTGGAAGGTACGTTGATTAAGTATTTTGAGTAGGTATTTTATAATATATTTTCTTCTTCATTTTTCAGTTTTAAAGAACGTGGTGCACGATATGCCTTACTGCAATTGACAAACGAACAAAAGAGGAAGGGAGTTATCGCTGCTTCTCTGGGAAACCACGCCCAGGCTCTTAGTTATCATGGTTATCAACTAGGAGTGCCAGTGACTGTAGTGATGCCAATAACTGCTCCAATAATGAAGGTACAAAAGTGTAAAGAGTATAATGCTAATGTCATCATGAACGGTAGAAATATGCTGGAAGCAAAAAGAAAAGCTTTACAGATGTCCAAAGAAAGAGGATTGTTATTTATTAACGGGTACGTTGTGTTGATGAAAATACGAAGGATCATGTATCTAATTTACAAAATCTACAGAGGAAACTACTTAGAGCCTTGGGCTGAAATTATTTCATAGAAATAATGGTAGCTTCAATCTATACAATTTATTTCTTACATTTTTCATTATTAAAGTCGCTCTCACCACTGGGCATCGCTTTCTTCCTCCTACCTCTGAAATTCATGAAAATCTGTTGAACATTTTAAACACGATTATAATGTCTGCACCGGAATTCTATCCGACCAAAATTGACAATCAGCGATTATGTTTTTCGATTAGTCGTAGAATTGAATAATATAGATACTACTGACGTCCTATTATTTGTATGTATTTCATTAATATTTGTGAGTGTTTGTTACTCTGCTACAATTTTTTTCTTGATGATTATATCTTTCTGGTAGTGAATAATATTTTCTAGGTACGACAATCCTCAGGCAATAGCCGGTCAAGGTACAATAGGATTAGAAATCATAGAACAAGTAGAAGATATAGATGCTGTAGTGGTTCCAACAGGAGGTGGTGGTCTTTTGGCCGGAGTAGCTGTTGCAGTTAAAACTCTCAACCCTAGTATTAAAGTAATTGTAAGTATTTTTCAGGATAACTGAGTGGAATTTTTTAAAATAAAGTGGATTAGAAACGAAGACCGTCATTGAGTTAATTTAATCATTTATTAAATTTAGGGTGTTGAATCGGAACGGTGTGCTAGCTACACTAAAGCAATTGAGAACTCAGAACCTATCCATACGGATATAGAATCGACGCTGGCCGATGGTCTTGCAGTACCTCAAGTTGGTTTTAATGCTTGGAATACTTCGAAACATTTGGTTGATAAAATGGTAAGTGAGGATTTAAATTGAGATCCAATTAGAAAAACGAAGATTTCTCGGAAAATGCAATGCTTAATTACAATTGAATACAATTTAGGATGTTGTTTGTGACTATCCTATAGGGTTAATAGGCCTTTTCAGTAGATGCTTAAATCTCAAAACAGATATGTTTATTTGAAAACTTACTGGTATTATTCCACCTTATGTACAGCTTTGTTTCGAACATAAATGTCAGAGAATTTGATAAAAAAAATAAACAAATAT
The DNA here is from genome assembly GCA_947563755.1 of Lochmaea crataegi. Lineage (NCBI taxonomy): Eukaryota > Metazoa > Arthropoda > Insecta > Coleoptera > Chrysomelidae > Lochmaea > Lochmaea crataegi. The sequence goes on from OX387428.1 coordinate 12,343,115, forward strand.
TATGGTAATTTGAACACCCGTTTGACCAGTGACGTCATGTAGCCTGGAATTATGTTGGCAGCATTTGTCAGAATTGCATCAAAGCGAACAACCCTGTGTGGGCCAAATGTTCTTACGACGGAAGCCAAAAAATAGCAAGTTACTTGACGTCACTAAGGAAGGGTGCGTGACGTCACGTACAAAGCTCTAGAAATCCTGCTTTAAAAAAATTTAAAAATACTTTAAATTAAAGCAATAAAAGAATTACTGAAAATGCTCATTTAGTTTATAATAGAAATAACCGAGAAATCTCCGCACTTTTCCAATTTTTTGCTTGCGTGTTACGACTTACGTTTGTAGAGCGTTAATTATTTCACAATTTGCATTGATCAACTTGTTTTCAAACACATAGTTTTCGCTACTTGTTATGTATATTATTTGACAATTTCAAATGCTGTACGATTTGATATCTTTTGTTTAGCAAATTTCAATATATTCCAAATAAAACATTCCTTGCTACCCCCCATGCTTATAACCTACCTATGAGATGAGCGATATATTATTATATTCCATAATATTTTCATATAGGTACCTCCATTTGGTAACGTTAAAGATTGAATCTCCTTTTTCCCTTCGATTACATCAACCAACCCCTTTGTAGAATTTTTCATTCTCTGCATGTTTGATAGATCATGAATTCATATTGTTTGAAATAATCATTTATTCTAAAAATTTTTTTTACAAAGTATTAACGGATAAAAATGCTAATAAAAACAGATTTCATAAATAGTAACTTTTCTCGTTTATGCCGTTTAGATCCAATGAAGTATTTTTCATCTCAATCCTCCTCTACGGGTACAGAATCGATTCTTCTTCGAAATCTACCTCATTTTATTTTTCTTTGAAATTAATATCCGCGAAACTCTTGCACGCAATGTCAAAACTATCGTTTCTCAAAGCAATATTCACTTTTTGGCAACGTCAGGAATAATTAATTCATTCATTCATCAGGATGAACAAGAACGAACATTATCCGTGAAAAGAATGTTTGAAGTCTATTTATAATGTTGTTATAATGTTGCTTAAATGAGACTACAATGTGTTTAGCAAAGAAAAAAACATTAAAGGAAGATGGGGTGATGTTGGCTTACCCTGAACATGTGAACAATTCGGTGTCTTGTTTATTTAGCCTAACGCTCAAGCAAATTTTTAAAAAATATATGAATATTCAGAGTTCAAAATTTCAAATTAATTGTATTCCATTCAGCAATTATTACTTTCTTATTCATAAAAATGGAAAAATGGAAATAGTTCAAAATTACTTCTTTAATCTACTTTACAAATGTCTTCCATAATTTCTTATCTTAGTACCTAATGTGGTTAGTAAGTAGTATTTTGTGCAACAGAAAAGGTTTTCTGTGATATACAGTACAAGGAAGGAACTCTGGTCACATGAAAGTATAACATGTTAATAAGCGACAATGTGTAATTTTTTTTTACTTCAAACATTTATTTTGCACCGCATCAACTTCTATGAGCTATTATCGGGAGAGACAATACAAAAACAGATGTGAATATAAAAAAAGTAATAGTTTTTCAAATTTTAGATTAAGGTTTAATATCTTTTGAGTAGTAGATGACTTCATTTTCATTAGTTGAAAGTATACTTCTAAAATTTGTTTTTAGATTGCGTCTTTTTCTTGCTGTCATTTATTGGATATTCTAGTAGGATTTGCTTCACTGTAGTCACTGGGTAAATTGATCCAGAATATTTAAAAAAACCTTTTTTTAATGTAGTGTATTAATTTATTTAGTGTTTGACAGTTACTAGAATAAAATAAAAACTTACCATAAGTGTGAAATTCTAATCCATAGAATCCACTGCTAATAATTTCGAACACAGGCATAGATACACTCTCTAAAATGTCATACGCCTACATAGGTACAAAAATCCCCAGAATTACGAACATACACTCCCGAAACGTCTAACCGGCTCAACAATTAATTCATCACTGAACGTCCGAATATCTACAAAATTTATGTATTTGTCACCCTGTTAAACAAGTAGAACTTGTCATAGATATACATTGAATATATACGGGCCGTCTTATTAGTGAATATAAAGATACATTATTTTGAACAACGTTTTTTAAGTCTTCTTCATCAGCTTTTTGAACATTATAGTGTAAGGGAAAATTTTAAGGGTATAAAAAAAGGATGTTCATTCATTCATTCATATATTTGGGTTGTGCTCATCAGCGAGGCACTTGCACTGAATCTTTGTACCATTTCCCATGCTATCTACTTCCATTCCAGAAGCTTCGTGTCTTCTATAACGGCCACTGGTTTCACTGGAGGAATTTTCAGTAGTTGTGATGGTTGTATTAATTCCTCTCCAAAGTGCTTCCGTCTAAGTTCTTGTAAGTTCTCGCAGAAGCAGAGTATGTGAGTAGGTGTTTCATCAAGTTCACATTTTCTGCACATAGGTTCACTAACTTTGCCCATATTGTACAGATGTTTCCTCAAGGTGCAGTGTCCAGTCACCAGGTCGGTAACTGTCTTCAAATGTCTCTTACCCAGTTTCAGTAGCCTGGTTGAGAGTTCCTTGTCTACCTTATTCAGTAAACTCTTTGTACGAAGGTGCCCTTGTGTCAACCACAATTTGAATTGGTGTTCCCTATCTAGCCAGTTCCCGATTCTTATGCAATCTTTTGTGATTCCACAAAACGGTTCTGGACCTTCGAAGTCTCCTTTGGAGCCTTGTTTAGCTAACTGGTCCGCAATCCACTCATGTATCGGCACCCATATTAGATACACTTTGTTGTCTCTTGCCAGCCTGTTGAGGGATTCTTTGCAGTTCTTCACCAGTCTAGACCTAGTTGCTGGAATACTAATAGCTTTAAGCATAGCCTGGCTGTCAGTGAATATTTCAATTTTTTGTCCGGTATATCCTCTTCTGATGTTTTCATCAATACAGGCTATAGCGGCAATCGTCTCTGCTTGAAACACAGTCGTATGTGGACCAAGGCTATTCCAGCCCCAGTGTCATGGTTTGTTTTGGAGCCATCGATGAACCAGATAATTTCTCTAGAATTACCTGGGTGCATCACCTATTCCCTAGATGGGAACATGTCGTTATGGCACATGTTAAACTTCCATGTGACCAGAGTTCCTCATTCCTCTGTATAACTCGACTTATGTATTTTAAGAAAATTGTAAATATTAGCACAGCATACATAACATCCTCTCAATATAAACCAATAAACAATCCCAATCACAACTCCACTATCTCATAGTTATAGATTCATCCGTTTGAAATATTTTCTTTCAGACTTATTCACCTCACCATGGTATAAAGCAAATATTTCCTTTATTTTAGGTAGTTGTAAAAGAAGAATGGATAGCTTTAGCAATTTTGAGATTTATCGAAAATGAAAAATGTATAGTTGAAGGAGCAGGTGCTTGTGGTTTGGCAGCGATATTGGCTGGATTTTTAGATGAGTTCAAAGGTAAAAGGTATGTATTTAACTGACACCAAAATTTTGAAGATAGATATCGGACAATTTATCTTAAGGAACTAGTATTTTTTCCTATTCAGTTATCAAAAACTTTAGAACACTTTGTATTTGATCTAATAAATTACTACTTTTAGGGTAGTTTTGATTCTTAGTGGAGGAAATATTGATACAACCCTATTGGGAAGATGCTTAGAACGAGGATTAGCAGCAGACGGTCGCCTAGTAAAATTTAAAGTAACAGTTAGCGATAGACCTGGTGGCATTTCTGAACTTTGTAAGATTATTTGTTCAATTGGTGTTTCTATTAAAGATATTATTCATGAAAGAGCATGGGTGGCATCGGACATTTTTAGTGTGGAGGTGAGTTTAAAAATTCAATGGTGGTTGCAGAAATTAATATTTTTTCCCGGGTTAAATTTTCTTTTTCTGAACTTGCTACAATATGTTAGTTACTAAAATAACAAATTAAATTAGGTATAACACAAAATATTATTTGTTTTTTATTGATAATAATCTGTACAGCGTGAATTATTTTGGTTGTCTTTGTTGCTTATCTTAAAATCTATAATAGATAGACAAAAACCAATGGTGCAATCTCTTTATTGAACAAAAATCACTGGTTACATTTGATTTTTTCTTATACTTGTTATTTGGTAGATACGAGGGTAAATAGAAAAATAGTCATTTTTAATAAATTTTGATATCTTCATTATTATTATGAGCTTTATCAAGAAAGTGCTTTTTTACATAAACTGAAAGAGAAAGACAATGGCGTACACAATTTTTTATGGTATTAAAATTGAGAGATATCTTACATGATCACTTTTTTTCAAACACTCTGTATATTATTGCAATATTTTTAAGCTTTGTTCCAACCGAATTCGAAAATATATAAATAACTAATCTATCACGGAGAAAGGAGATTTCTACGTGTTCATTTGAACAACGAGAATGTAGCAGCAAAAAAAAGAAAATATAGTAAATTAGTGTTCAAATTGCAGTCCACTTCTTCGAATTGATGTTTTAAAACCATTCATCATGTGAAATGGCATAATATATTATCTTTTGGTACATATATTGTAGCCCTCGAAGGTTAAACGTTAAAGAGTAGCTTCTAGGGGCGAATGTGTTGTTCTTTCATTCATTCTGGGTCCACAGTTGGAACATTTAAAATTGAAATAAGGTGTTCATTCCATACATTTGCAAATCATAATGCGTAATTAACTTTATGTTTGTTTTAGGTAAAAGTAGTATGCGAGACTAGGGATTATACACATACTACAGAATTACGAGATTTAATATTTTCCAAATATAAAAAAGTACATTTCGATTATATACAGAAGACAGATTGCGTATCATCCTCAACTGAACATTAAATCGAGTAACGGAGTATGTTTCCAAATACTTTGCCCTGGTATATTTATCTTTGGATTAATTCAGAAAATGCTATGTATCAAATTAACATGTTGACATTAAAAAGATGCTGGTTTTAAAAGATATTATGAAATTGATATTTTGTTATTAAATATTGTACGTGATTTACTGAAACATTTTTATTGTAACTATTCTAATTGTTGACTTCATGACAATTGGAAATTCAATTAAAGTTAAACTTTGCTCTAGTGAATAGTAATTTGTGCAACTAGTTTATAAAGTGAAAAGTGACCATAAACTCCGCTGGATTCCAGGTGTAAATGAAATGCATGTATAACACTACACATTATTGTACAACCTGTATATTTTTGTGGTACACTTAGTGAAATAAACTTCCACATCTCTAGATTTGGAATTTAACATAATTTAAATTGATGTATAGATGTGTTATCTATCATTTTGTAAACATTTTTTTTTAAATATATACCATTTATATTAACTGAAATACTGTTGCAATATAAAATAATTGCAAAAGAAAACGGCTCAATCAATCGCACCCTTTTTCAAGAAAACACTTGTTTTCTCCAACTACTTTCGCCTCATCGTCGCCAGCAAGCAAGCGACCATTAGGAATGCTGAACCGTGGAAACTACTGGAAAGAGGTCACGTTGCCCAATCTCCAGTCTTATAGGTGTTTCTCTCCGTCATAAATTATATAGCTTCCCCTCTTCTTAGTACGTAGGTACTATGAATAACCACATTTACCGGTAAATGTTTTCTCTTCCATCCTTGAAACACCTCATCAAGAGTAATTCAGGTCTATTCGCTGTTCCTAATGTTTCCACACTAGGGTAATATTCTTCCTATTACTTTCTAGATGTCTTAAGCAATGAGACAACACTACAACCTACAATTGTTTCCGAGCAATAAGTCAGTTGCTCTGGAAAGTATGATAATATACCCATAATTAGTAAAATAAGTGACTATTCTTTAATATTCCCTTAATCTTCAACGACGTTCGAATCTTACCTATAGTGGAATACAATACACATAACATAAAATGCAGATAAACGTTAATAAAAGTTCTTTCAATCAAGCAATCAAAATGCAGTAAAGTCACATTTCACTTCTTCAAGGTTTGTTCCAACACACCAATTAACTAGTTTGTGAACTGTCCGTAACATGTATTCCACCCTTTTGGGTACCGGAACCCTTTTGCGGTATCAGCTCCAATGTAATATTGGAGAAAATAGGCAAAGCCGAAAAAAAGAGATCTAATAGGGCTTAGACAATCAAATATACTTCTGGGTGACTACAACCAGATTGAGAACAAATGAATGCCTAAGTCAAAGTAAAACTGCACTAAGAGTTTTAACAGGGATCCTAACGGGACATTGTCGCCTGAATAGGCACCTGAAAAAGCTCAAAATAGTGGAGGAAGAAAAATGTAGGTTCTGTGGCATGGAAGAAGAAATCTCCATCCACATACTGGCGAATTGTACAGCAATTCATAATACTAGGGCACAACACCTAGGAAACTACTGGATAGAGGAGGGACACAACCTAAGTTAAAGCCTCCAGATATCCTAAAAATAGGTCTAAAGGTAAATAGAAGTGAGGGGGCACAATAGATCTTTTAAGTATCAGTGAATGTCTCCCCAATATGCATACATACATACAAAATGTATTCCAACTTACTTATTTCTAAGTTAAATTAAGAATACTTTTTTTATTCGTTAAATTATATTTACAAAATGTTTAATTGTTGTGTGGTAAGCAAAAAAATTTATAAAAAGCGGTGTTAACAAATACATCTTTTCACAGATAAGCAACAAGTTCTGAACAATTCTGAAACTACCAGTGTCGTATTCTATCATTTGATTTATAAATACTATTTGCTCATTCTAATAAGAATGCGATAAGTTCTATATGGTATTGTTGTATTGATGGTGTGAATTTTAAGTAATTATTTGGGTTCCTCGAGGTGGAAAATATTATTCGGGAAGGGAATATTCCGAAGAAAGCTATATAATGGTTGGACCAGGTGAAAAAAAGGATCTTAGAGCAGGAGTAGAGACTTTATCCAATCTGGTCACAGGCAACTAAAATGTATTCCTCGAGTAATGAATAAATTTAAGATAATTATTTTTATTATTACCAGAAAATTTTAATATTATTTTTCAGTCAATTTAAACCCTTCCTCACACCTCTCGGCACTGTTGTTGGAAGCTGTGACCTCCAGGATGACAGAGAGTAGAGAGTAATTGTTCCAATGTTTGGCCGTTAGTTTCTTGATTACAGTGAATTCTAGTAAATACGTCTGCCATAGAATTGAATTGACCAGGTCTCTACAGGGTGATTCATTAGGAGTGGCGACCGGCCGTATCTCGAAAACCGTACGTCCTAGAATTTGGGGAAAAAATCTTTATAAGAAAATCGGCCCAAAAAAAATTATTTAAAATGTTTTTGAGTCCATAGACTTTCGCTAGGTGACACAATCTATCAATCACAAAATATAATTGGATTTTTTACAAAATATTCCCCAATTTAGGTTGGTAAAAAATATCAACTTTAAAAACTACTGTATCCTTATTCTACAACTTTTGTTGGGGTCATTTTTCTGTATCAGTTATTCTGAAGTGGTGTGGAAAGTGTTCTTTCGTTGACATGAAAAAGACTGTAACTTCCATATACCTGCGATTTTAAAAAATATGACTCCGTGCATAAAGCATTAAAAGTAGATTCCAGAAACAAATAACAACACTTTGAATTTTTCAATCGGCAACTAGAGGAAATTATGAATATCTAGCTCTACAAAAAGGCTTACAAAAAGGCAAATAAGATGACTTATTAACCTGTCAAAACCACGAACTGATAACTCTTGTCATTCCAAAGATATTGGCATTTTTGGCGAGTGTTGATGAAGCTAAAACTCGTTTGAAAATAAAATAACAAGTAAAAACGCATCACAAAAATATTTATTAACATTATATGAAACAAAACTAAGGGAGCTACTCATAACAGAAATTTATAAAGCTAACTATTTTAAATACTCCAAATGCTTGCCATCATTTGCTATGCACAATTTCAGACAGCAAAAATGTAATCCCAAATTTCTTAAAAGGTCTTTAACAGTAGACGAGCTGCAATATTACGAATTCAGTGGCTGATTTACCACCAGGCTGATTAGGCTGGAGCCTAAGGCGGCAAATTTGGAACCAACATTTTTATGTCTCACAAAAATAAATGAAAAATCATATTTATATACCTAAATGTTGTTAGGACGTCACAAACAATTCAATATGTAGGGAAGCGTGAGGCACGGACTAGTGATGAGCAAAATCCGTCTTGGTCTTGCGATTTTACAACACCAAGACCAAGACCGAATGAACAAGAGCAAGGCCAAAACCAAGACAGAGAATGCAAGACCAAGACCAAAGTGCAAGATTGGACTAAAAATTACAACTTTCGTTTTAAATAGGATATGAGAATATCCTAGAATGACCTCTTAAACCTTGAATAGTGTTTTCGTGATGGGTTTGGTCCATTTGCAAGTCTTTTCGGCGTTTTTTCGGATATTTTCTATTGAAACATAACCAAATCGATTGAAATCCATGTTAATTAACAAAAATGTGACGTTACTGTGACAACATTAAAAATTGGCTGTGGCAGGTGGGCCGGGGTATATTCACTTATGTCAAAAAATATCCAGTATAATTTGCTTCTGATTGGTCGCAAAATGTCATTTGATTGGTTAGAAACGGATGGAGGTATATAATCGAAATTATACGAGGTAACGTAACTAAATTGATCGTTCTAATTGGTTGAAAATTATACGAAAAAAATAATCACATATATTGCTTTTAGCTTCAAGTAAGCATTGTAGAGGTCGGTAGGGGCGGCAAAATTGAAATAGCCTACTGGCGGCAAATGTCTAAATCCGCCGCAGTCACTTCCGAAAGGACCTCACTCGTACTTCGCAATCGCGTAACCCTTTCCCCCCTTTCTACTGTGTGGGCCACCAGGGATGTCTCCTCTTGTTAAGTGGTAGCTCTGGTGGCTATGTTTCCTTGTCCTCTTGATTGTGTTTTGTCGAATAGGTTTGTGCGTGCTTTCGCTGCCTCGTGCCAAGATCCGTCCCACCCGCCCTGGTGAAACAGACCTTAGCCTGAGAGGTCCTTCGCCTTCTTTAGAGCTGACCCATCGGGAATCCCCGAGCTTCCTTTAACATAAGTGCGAGGCCTCCGTATGGGGGATTCCTCTTTACTGTTTTCTTTCTTGTCCACCCCGGTGTTTTTGTGTTTTTTGGATTTTTTTGGTTTTTTGGTTTTTTAAATTTTTTGGTGCTTATGTGGGTAAGCAGTGTTTGCCTTTTTACGGACACCCCCTGCTCACCCACACTCGCGGTTTTTTTGTTTTTGCCACGCACCCACGTGAATGGTTTTTGTGTTTTTTGTGTGTTTTTTTGGTGGGGTTTTTCTAATGATTTGCTTCCTATGGGTTGTCCTCTAATTGTTTCCTAGGTCTTTTGTATTTTTTATAGTCTTCTCTTGTATATCTCGTCAGGTCTCTCAGCTCTGTGTTCGGATGAGATCTAAGCTCTCCAAATAGCTTTTTGGCTCTTGTGTCCATTATCTCCATTACCTTCTGCGGTTTTAAATCGTTGTAAATATCTTCGTTTCTCACATACCAGGGAGCGTCCAGAACCTGCCTGATCGAGATGTTTTGTTGAGCCTGTAATTTTTTTCTATTTGTTTCGCTGGTGTGTCCCCATGCAACTGATGCGTATGTTAGTATTGGGCTTATTATGCTTCTTATAAATCGTAGTTTTGTCTTTAGATCCAGTTTGCTTCTTCTGCCGAGTAGTCCGTTTAGCCTCGTCCTTGCCTTTTTAGTTTTAGAAGTTACGTGATCGTTGAATGTCAGTCCCTTGTCCAGTATCACTCCTAGATACTTTGCTTTGTCCGTCCAAGGGACTTCTGCGAGGAAAACATTTTCCTTCGGGTCTTATATACTTAATCACGTATGGTCAGATTCCCCACTTTTCGTGTGTGTGTGTGTGTCGGTGTGTGCACATTGTTAAAAATTCTGATGTCATCAGACCGTCATGCCGTTTGTCGTATCGGCAAACCAGCCGATTTTACTGCCCAGGCGCGCCAATAGACATTTTACATGAAAAAAACAGCTGCGTGGAGAACGAGGGGAATGGCAGTTGGAAGTATTTTTGTGAATATATCAAGAAATATAATAAATAATTCCAATAATTTGTAACTATAGCCATTCCTTTTTTTTTCTTGTTTACTGGTTTGCTTCTAGGCCATTGCAAATTGGAAGAAGAAGAAGAAGAGAGACTAACCTAACGAAACTATAATCTACTTTACCAGCTAACCTACTAATTTAAATTTTAAGACGTCATTGGTACCCACCAATGTACCCACCCACGCACAAATCACAAAAAACAGTTTTCTGTAATTCAGTATTTTATCGTTCTTTCTTTTTCAAACGCTTCAGTTGAGAGAATCTTTAGCGATTTAAACAATATTAAAACTAATAGTAGAAATAGCTTAAACACCTATACGATAGCTTAAATATTGTATTCCAATGGAGCAATTACAGCAAATAATGGTAGGTATATTACCTTATGTACCAACAAAAAATGCCTAATTGTAAAATTTGGAATAAATTGAATTTGTTTTTCCAATGGCCTGAACCTCCACGTTCAGTAAATTCTAAATCAACGGAAAAATATTAAAAAATACTGTTCGTGAATCAAATTTTTGTGTTTGGAGGGGAATTGAAGTTTTGTGAATTGGGGAAAATTAAGTTGATCCGTTGGCATCACTGGTTGTTGGAAAAAATTTATGACTTATAACCACAGAACTAGAAACAGTTCTGTGCTTATAACACATAATTGACAGATTGTGCCTTTGATAAACATAAACATTGTATGGGATAACCTTTATACTGAAATGGGTTGTGTTTGATCAAAATATTTAATCGAATCAATATAATATTTGTAATTTAAGCTTATCCGATTGAATTTTAATTATAAAATGGTGGTACGCTGTGTAGTGTGTAAAAAAGATTACAAAAGTAGTGTTATGAATAATATATCGTTTCACAGGTAAGTTGTAAGTTTGTAAAAGCTTGGAGCTAAACAAATATTCCTTACTACTAAATAACAACAGGAAGGTACCAGTGAGATATATTATTTACCCATTCTAATTTAGAAATCTAAATACGCTCTGTATGGGATTGTGTTAATGTAAGTGATATTTAGGTTTCCTAGAGATGCAGATCAATTCCAGGTATGGAAAAATATCCTTGGGAAAGAGAATGTTTCGAAGGAAGCTAGAATATGTTCTAGACATTTCATTGAAAGTGATGTAAGAATTGGTCCAGGCGGAAAAAAATTTCTTAGAGTAGGAGCCGAGCCTGTATTTAATATGATTGTAAGGTGAGGTTTATTCAATGATGCAAAACATTATGTGACTACTGATTTTATTGAGTTATTATTATTGTAGTGATGTTTCCAAAGAGAGTATCAGATCAAAAGATCAACAGATCATAAGGGGAGAATCATCACAAATTGAACCACAAATTAAACAGTAAGTTTGGCTTCTGTATAAATATTTTTTATTATAATTGTTTGATCTACACACATTTTATAATAAAGAATATTGTAATAGGTTATAGGTTCAATATTACAAATGGCAAATGAGAATGATAATATTTTGTTTAAATATTCTTGAGATTTTCTTTTATTCTTATACTCATGAGCTATATTTTTTTGAATTCAACATCAAGTGAACTACAGACACAAAAATTGTCAATCAATTGTATCACCATTTTTAAAGTGCTTTATCCTGCAGATCAATAATTATGTTGGTCATGCATATTATTTGTATTTTCAGGTACAAAATAGAAACCATATATGATTCACCCGAACCAAATTTTTCTACTAGTTTTCCAACTTCTACTTCATCTGAAACAGAACGAAGTTCATTTCCTCAAGCAGATCTTCCCAAAGAAGCAGACACTTTTGTTAAGGGGTTAGTAATCCATATAAATATAGTGGAATTCACATTCAGAGATATAGCAACACTTTCTGTATGGGAGAATTACAAATAATATTGCCAAAGTCATTCATCATACCTACATTATGGTCAACTTCTATAGTATAGTGTAGGAAATATTTCTAAAACATTGCACTTTTGTGTGATTGGTTTTTGGTTTAGATTTATATAATTTTTGTCGTGATATTTTGAAAGTAGAATGTTATTACAAAAATAATAATTCCATTTGTTTCTGTATAATTTTCGGTTTTACACTTTTAATGACACCAAACTATTCATTTATATTTGTAGAGATTAAAAATTAATTTAAAACTGAGGAATCAAGGGGCCAACATCATTATGTCAACAAATCATGGGTTAATGCTGGAATTACAAATGGACAATTATGGCAAGATACAACAATAAAAAATGCTTGACATGCATATCTAAATGAACTCACCACGGGTTTACAAACTCCTAGCAGAAAAAGAACCAAGATTTGTTATAGTTCCTGCAGGAAACAAAGATAGATGACATGACTTTACATGCTAAAAAAAGCACTGAAGATTGCCACAAGGAGATGGACGGAGATCTATTTGGGAAATGGTTTTAAGAAACTTTAATACTGAAACTCCTTAAAAAATAAAAAGAATGTGTTTGTAATGAACAATACACTTTATTATTCTTATTCAGTATACTATACTAGTTGAGACAAACAATACCGCATCGATGTTCACATGTTCAGGCTTCCACCTTATCAGTTTGAACTGAACCCAATAGAAATGGTGTGGAGTGAAGTGAAACAGTATGTGTGCTCTAAGAACTCAAATTTCAAACGAAACGACATTGAAACATTGATTTCTAAATGTTACGAAAACATACAGAGCTACGGGAAAGTTACGTCAACCACAAAAAAAATCGAAAACAATTTTTGAGAGATACACGAAACTATGAAAATGAAGATTTTACCATTTATAGTCAGCCACTTTTATTAAATAATAATAAATGTTCATGAAAGGTACCTAAGTAATTAAAATTAGCAACGTATTTAATAGCTGTGATTAACTAACAAATTACCTTAGTTATAAAAGTATTGTAGAAATTATGATCATATATTTCATTCAGTTTATACTTGAACATATCTTAATCTAACTAGATATTTTGGTATTCTTTGTAAAGATGGCCCTGCTTTTATAAAAGTAGCAAAACTAACAATGGCTGTAGTATTGGAAACACTGTTATCACATACCCATATACTGCCATCTAAATGTGAATTCCAATATAGTTATACTTTGTTCCAACATATTTCATTTTGACTTGATGATTCAAAACCAAAACCCACAGCAGGTAGTCGTTAATCTGATAACAATAGCACAGTCTCCTACTTGTTTCTTCGAAAAGTGAAAATATAGTGAATGAATGAATATTTTGCAACCAAAATGTTTGGCTGGTAAAATCATATTTGAGAAAAAAATTTTAATTAATTTAATTATTCTATTATTTATTTGTGCTTCGGAAGATATATTTCCGAATTTTTATTTTTCAAGTTAAAAGTATCTTTCATGATAAATGGTTGACCTCCTTATCTATAAATATTTTAATCTGATTGTGTAAAAATGTCCTTGCTTGTTTTCCTTTGTCTGACCTGTACTGCATCTACCTACCTTTTTTATATTTACATAATAAGATTAAAATATTATAGATATAATAGAAAGTGGGGATTTCGGTATAATTATTTTTAATATTGTCTCAGAATTTTAGTTTGTATTAAACATTTCACTCTGAAAGTAATCTTGTGTTTAAAAAACTAAAAGTATGTAGCGTCCTAGGGCAAAAAGGTGCATTTACCGCCGGATGCGAAACGAATTTTTGAAACATCGAGGTTATTGCATAACCTATGCATAAAAAACATGTAAGTTGACCAAAACCCCAATATCCACAGTAAAAGACATTATCAATAAGCCAAAACATAACGAAAAATACGAAGTGACGCTAATGAAACCAAATGCAAAAGGATATAATCTGAAGAACGATATGTCCTATACCAAGAACAAATGATACCAACCCTAGATTGTATAAAAAAGTGGTTAATTAAATACGAATCGGGAATTTTTTTTCTTCTCTATTTATTGCCATCCTTTTTGTTTTATTTACAGTCAGAGTTCATGTAATCATTTTGTTCCTTTTTGATTCTATTTCAATTTCATATTAGTTATTTTTAAAAAATGTAACTTTGATACCTTCCACTCTTTTGTAGATACCCTGTATAGTACAAAATATTTTTAAAATGTGGCCATTATAAAACTACATATTATTTATTTGAAAAATTTTTGATAACATCTGCCAATTAGATGTAATAAATCAAAGCGTATACGGTGTACCACCCTGTATGTTTCAACAGTTTAATTTGTTCAATTCCAATTAATAAATAAAAGTTTAATCTATTTTTGAAAAATTTAGTGATTTTTTTTTACAAAAAAAATTTAATTTATGTTTTAGTATCTAAGTTTTACCGGATCTGCACAATGAGGAATTTATAAACTTTTATTACTAAATCCTCAAGGCCAGATGCCGAGTCAACGAAATATTGTGAAACACTCTTTATTACTTATTTTTTAGGTGTGTCTTTAGGTCAATATAGTTACCAAATTTCGACCATAATCTTATAATTGAATTAATTCAATCATTGGTTTTTAGAAAACGAAAACTTTGGTAATATATATTAGACTGAAACTGATGACAAAATTTTAATATTTTTATTTTGAAATATTCTTCTAATTATTAAATAATAAAATAGTACAGTGCTATAATAAATAATTGCATAATATATTCAATATTACAAAATATATTCAGTTTCTCAAAACATCGAAAATTAACTTGAATGTTTACAATGTGCAACATAGGTATTCTGTATATTATACAAATTTGTGGCTAATGAATATATTTTCACTCCATGTAATAGTTTATACAAGTATTTTGAGATTTTCTGTTATTTTTATTTACATGAGCTGGCTTACTGAATTCAATCAAGTACTGTCACAATTTTTCAAGACTTTAATCCTTCTGATAAAGAATTATGTTGGCCATGCACACTAATTTTTGTTGTTTCAGGTACAAAACGGAAACCATATTTGATTCACCTGAATCAAATTCTTCAACAATCACTTCTACAAGTTTTTCAACTTCTACTGCATCTGAAACCGAACTAATGTCATCACTTATACCTCAAGTGGATGTTTCTAAAGAAGCTGAAACTTCTATTAGAAAGGAGTTAGTAATTTAATGTAATTATACTATATTGTCTCATGCAACAATGAGTATAGTAACTCTATTTTAGGTGTTTGGTTACTGTAATTGTTGTTGCAAAGGTCAATATAATGTTACTGAATTTTGAAAGTAATATAAAGGGTGTCCCATTACATCCTCCGGAATTTCAAGAGCTTATTATTTTTTAAATGAATGATGACAGATACATGTTGGTTTCATCGAAATACTTCACAAAGAAACAAGTTTTGTTTGGACCCATGAAAGTTTTTTCGGTTTTCCGGTTAATCAAACAGCAAAATGGCGTTTTTTTAATTCTGTCTATTTTTTTAAATGTAACACTCTGTATGTATATTTTCGGAATAAAAGAAAGCCACTTCTTTTATCTATCTGCCGCTAAAAGTTCTGGGTATCATTGACGAATATTTTAAACAAAAGTGGCCCTTGGGGAACATCTAAAGGAACTACAAAACCAGATGATAAGAAGCCACACATAGACCATTTGGATCAGTCAGTATGGTAACTTTGAATCCAGCTTAGCAGACTGCCACCAACACCCATATCGACCTTTACAAAAAATGACATTTTACGTACTAATTTCCGGATGAAAAATCGTCTATTTTTGAAGTCAAGTACTTTTCATCCGCTAAAACGTTAACACATATCCAAATATCCGAAACTTATTGCATTTTTGAAAGAAGAATGCGTTGGGTACAAAGCGAAAAAATTAAGAGGCTGCGCCTCCACTATTAATTTGGAGACTCGACTATAATAGACAATTTTTCGTCCTTGGTACATAAATAACTATTTCAATCAGATTAACAATGGTTAACTTCATCAAATGCCTTAGAGAAGTCTGTGTACAAAATGAGAACTTGATAACCAGAATCCAAGGCACTTGACAGATAGTCTTCATATGTTAAGAGATTAAGCTCAGTTGATTTCTCTAAACAGAAATCAAACTGCTGGTTGATGATATAAGGATCCAAAAGTTTGGTTAGGATTTTAGTGACAATGTTATCTAATAATTTAGGGATTATGCTCTAAATGCATATGGGCCTATCATTGGATATGTTGGATTCTTCACCTGATTTGTAAATCTGAAAAGATACTACGCTTAAAGGACTAATTAAAAATAACATTCAAGGGGCGAGACACTACAAAACTACAATATTTGAGAACAGAAGGAGGGATTCCATCTGGCCTTGGACATTTTTTAACATTCAAGCCACAAAAATGTTTCTATATTTCAGAGATACTCAGAAGCATTTAAAGGAGTAGAATAGATATAATTATACTTAGGAGGACATGTCTTATCAGAATAAACAGAACTAAAATAATCGTGAAACAGTTTAGCTAAATCGATTCCCACAGGATATTTGAAATTGTTGAGATACATTCCATCAGGAAGTGCATTACATATTCTTCTGGAGTTTACAAAGTTCCAAAATGATTTTAAATTATGACCAATGGAAGATTCAGTAAACCTAATATAATCGTTATAGTCAGTTTTAGACTTGAGCTTACACCTAAGAACGCAGATGAGAGAATTCTAGATAATCAACAGGAGATCCTGTTACTCTGAATTTTAAGTTAGCTTGATTCTTTGAATATACGAGATCTTTTAGTTCCGGTGAAAACCATCTTGGGAATTTTCTGGATTAAACTTTCTTTGCTGGTACAAATAGGTGAACCACGGTATGCATAGTTTCATAGAAAATATTTATCATATCATCAGAAGATCTATTCAGTAGTAAAGAATCCCTCTGAATAAGGAGGGTGGTAAACGTCCACATTGGTAAATTTGTAAATGCTTTTTCTTGGATAAGTGGCTTTATGGTATCAAAAACGCGATATATGTTGATTTTTAAATCATCCACATTTTGTGGCGCAGGTATAAGCTATATAAAAAAATCCACTACCATTAAGTCTGGCTAATTTGAAGCCCATTCGATTGGTCCTTACCAGCCGATCCAATGATAACCAAATTTGTTGGAAACCGATGCACGAGCAATCAGCAAAAAATGTGGAGGTGCTCCATCTTGTAAAATGTTTTTTTCTGGTTTGTACAACTGATTTAATTTCAGCGAAATAAAGCACAAGATTTGCCTTTTCTTTATCGGCAAATACCATTTTTATTCAAAAAATATAGTGAAAACTGAGATACAAGAATTGTGACATTCACATCAAAAAGGACCTACTAAAAAGTTATTGATAATTGTTAAGTGCTGATTTTGCAGGCATATGCTTAAACCTTAATGAATCATTTAATTCTGCATACCATATACCGGTAGATAAAAAGTGGATTTCCTTTTATCAGAAAATATACCGGGTGTGTGAAAAACCATACGAACAAAATTTTAAATGAGGCATTTTGCTTTGGTTTAACTGGAAGTGAGAAAAAACTTGAATGATTCCAAACAAATCCTGTATCATTGTGAAGTAATTCAATGAAAATTTTATACCAGTCATCATTATACCAATCAGATGCTTTATTTCGACATTGTTGCTATGGTAACCAGTAAATTATCTGAAAATTTTTCATCCACATGAGTATGTAGACGTTAAACTAATAAGTGGTAATTTCCCGGCACATGACACCGCAATACGAATGTATCCACTTTAATTTCTAGTCAATATTGACATTTCCCTGAAACCTAGTAAGAAAATTGTATGAAATCAATCAATTTTATATAATAATGTATCTCATATTATATATTTTATTCAACTAGGGCAAGGGGAAAATAAAAAAAAATTGTTGCTATAGACTTTTTGGTATTTGATGGAGTTAAATTTTCCACCTCTTTTCTAGTTAACTCTGTAGTTTCCGTGGAATTCCTTACCTTGAGTTTAGAAAACAACTGTTAAGAGCAAATGTTAAAGTTTCGGAAAATTTAGCAGTGGAGTACCCCAGGGGTTAGTTTTAGGTTCAATTCTTTTTTTGGTATTCATTAACAATGTCTCAGACTTACAAATTAATGGTAAATTCACTTTATTTGCTGATGATACTAGTATAACCTGGAGTAGTTCAGATTTATCAACTTTACATTCAACCATAGGCAAAGATATAATTACTAATAAGTCTTGGTGTGACTCGAACGGGCTTTGTTTTAACACTGAGAAAACTTTAGTTTTATCTTACAAATAAGTTTTACAACCTCTCAAACTTGATAAGATCTTCAAATTCGATTTTCTTGGTCTCCATATTGACGGTGCCCTTAAATGGTCTGTACATGTAAACACTTTAGCCAAAAAATTATCCTCTGCTTGTTTTTCCATTAAATATGTGTCTAAACAGCTAGATTCTTCTACTGCTTTAACAACTTACTACTCTTTGTTCGAATCGCTCCTTCGCCATGGTTTGCCTTTCTGGGGGTCTTGTAGTTTGCACCTCTTCGAATCTATCTTCAAACTACAAAAAGAGCTATTCTTGACATTTATGGTTTAAGTAGTCGCTATATTCATTTTGGAATCCTTGTGTGTTTGGATCGAAAACACTTTCACAATTTAACTGAGAGATCAATTCATAGTTAACCTACTAGAAGAAAAAAAAATCGATATTTATTTAACAATGCCCACCTCTGATCTGGTAAAAAATTCCATCACCTTCAATGCCAACAAATTATTCAATCAGCTACGTTTAGAATTAAAAGTGGCAAATACATTAACAAGTTCCGAAGATTGACAAAGGCATTTCTGCTTGAAAGACCTTATTATTCAGTGGAATAATTCTACAATCTACCCTATACTTTTGAGTTAGGTACATTGGCATAATTCAATATTTAGTATGGTGTACGATATTATAATATTGTATAATTATATATTAAATTTGTATATTATATTGTTTTGTATTATTAGTATAGACAGTATTTTTATTTTTTTATATTTCGTTGTGAATTTTATATTTTATCTATTTTTAAATTATGTCGCTTTGTCCTTAAAATTTGTAAGTACTAGGGAGATTACAAGTGAAAGCTGCATGTATCTGTCTTTATACATTTAAAAGTAATAAGCTCTCAGAATACTGAAAAATATGATGGGATACCCGGTAATTGAAGTAATTCAACTTTTGGTTTTCAGAAACATAAAGTCAAACTGATGACATATTTCCAAATTTTTAATGTGAAATGCTGTTCTAATTATTAAATAATAAAATAGTGCAATGTTATAACAAAAAATTGTGTAATAGATTCAATATTACAAATGGCAAATGAGAATGATATTATTATCCAAATATTTTGAGATGTCTTGTTCTCATAAGCTAGTTGTCCGAATTGAATATCAAGTCAACTATAACCACAAAAAATTACGGAAGTATGTCAAGTGCTTTAATCTTGTTGATAAACAATTGTTGCCCGTGTATACTAATTTTTTTTTTTTCAGGTATAAAATAGACACCATATTTGATTCACCTCAATCAAATTTTTTTACAATCACTTCCACTAGTTTTCCAGCTACTACTTCATCTGGAACAGATCTAATATCACTTACACCTCAAGCAGATGTTTCTAAAGAATCAGAAACTTTTATTACAAAGGGGTTAGTGATTTAATATGATTATACTATATTAACTCATGAAAGAAAGTGTATGTATAAATGTAACACATTTTTTAGGTGTGTTTCTTTACGTCTTTTTTGTCAACATAGTTACCGAAGTTCGAACATAATATACAGCGTGTCCCAAGTTATCGATTACAGGCAATATCTTGCTTAATTTAAAAGATAATCCAATAATGTAAAAACTGTAGTGAATGGCATCAAATTTGGGGTGCCATATGAAAATAGAAAGTGAGGGGTGTGGCTGCCAAAGGACTGTTAAGTGAAATAAAGTTTCTGGTACGTCATTAGGAAGGAATTTTGATGCCATTCACAACAGTTTTACAGTATTGGATTATCTTTTAAATTAAGCGAGATATCGCCTGTAAACGATAATTGGGGACATGGTGTACTTATATTTGAAGTAATTGAACTTTTGGTTTTTAGGAAACGAAAACGGCGATATTTCGGAGACTGTGAGGCTGATGACATGTACGATCCAATAGTTGCTAAGCAAAATTGGGAAATTGCCAAAAATACAATAACGATTCAACGCAAAAAAATAAGAGGTCTTCAACAACTCAATAGGAGACTGAAAAGCAGAGTCACTTTTTTAAACTCTTTCATTTATCATTTGAAAGACAGACATTTACATAAATGAGATGAAAATGGAAGAATTCAAAGATGCTGGAGCTACTATCAAACATAATTAATGATTTAATGACATATTTAATTCAATATGTGGATATTTGAAAGTACATTTACATCTGTAATGTAAATGCTGAAGATATATTTAACTTTCTGGCGAATTGTGATAATTACATATCAAAGTTGAATCTCAATGGTGAATGTGTTTTGTCTAGTCCTAGAAAAACAGGATTTCTGGGATTGATTGAAAGTTGATTGCTAACTTTTCACAAGATCATCTAGAAATATTTCTCAGCTCTATAAGAAACAACTGGGCTCCAGATAACAATCCATCAACTAGATAGTTCCAATTGATATTGATAACACATCAATTTTATACTGCTTTTCAATTGTATCAAGAACCGATTCAGATTAAAATTTCCTAGAATCTGAAGAACACTTGAAATTGAGAAATGACATCTTGGAAATGGACCAATGAGATAAAACTGATAAAACTCCATCATGAAGCTACTAAATTGGAAGATTTAACAGAAATTAGAGCAAGGAGTATGCTAACTAAAACAATACTGTTTAGAAATCAATAATTTCATATTTCGTTTTTATAAAGTGATATTGAAGCTTTTTGTTAAAACAAAATATTTCTTTATCAGTATTCTATCTTTTTGTGTCTCTTTTAGTATTAACATTCAAAAATTGTATTTTTGACAGAAAATAAACAAATCAAGTAAAATTCATTCCTCGAGATGAGTATTTCTGTTATAATTCGAAAATTTTAATATAATTACATTTGAGGGGCGAATTACGGAAGCGTAGAAGGGCCACATATATTTCAGATAAATTTTTTACCAGAAACTACGACTCAATAAAATGTAATTACGGATAGAAGACATAATTATGAGATACCAAGTTGTATTTATTTAATTTCGACTTACTAATCCGTTATTATGACTTGAAAATACATAATTTTGAGATATGAAAGTTGCTCGCACAACTCCAATTCATTTATGTAATCTGATGAGTATTTCAAAATAAAACGGTCAAATACATAGTTGAAAATGAAAACGCACTCATCAATATCCATAAGAAGAGAAATATGAATACAACAAGCATGGAGACTCTCCATGATATCAAGACTGCTTTTCTCCCTCTCATTAAGGCACCTCAAGTGGTTAAGTTACTTTATTGAATTGAATAATGAACCAGAAAACTTGTGTTGTTACTTTTGACCAACCATTGTATTGGGATGTTCGCGATGTGGTTGGCCTCATTTCACTTCTTTAAGTAATTCATGGGTACCATGAAAATTACTATGGCTAGGAGTGGTTGCTGTTTTGCGAGATTTATGCAGCAAACAGTGACGTTAAGTTACTTAGTGGACATATTTACGCCAGTGTTGTACATGTTCATGCGCATAGATAGACTTTCATGCACTGCTTTAAGTAGTCTGATAATTCAACATTTGAGATTGAAAGAACGAAAGAAGAATATTTGTTTGTACTGGATACAGCTATGGATTATTTCTATCGGACAACAGATATTAAGCATCCATCATTGCATGTGGGTGTGATCCCATGATCACGACTGCTTCAGACCCCATTCGCTGCAAATATAGTACAGGATTTAGCATGATGTCTGCTGCTGCAAAAAAACAGGACTTCGGCGTTTGCTATATGCAAGAATTACGGTGGTACCGCATGTAAACATTCACCAGATACATATTTAAATTAAGAATACACTGTCGCTGAATGCGAAGAACAGGTCAATCTCTTTGACGAAGTTATACCTCGGGAAGAAGAATACGATGGCTGCAACGACAAAGATCTGCCATCTGTACAAAGGAGGTCAAAGGCGCACAGACGCCTGCTGTTTATTTTTCAGGTAGCTTTTTTAATGTATGGGGTTAATGCTAATGACTGTAGAATGTATTTTCTGCAAGTTTCAGTCAGCGCACCTAAACTCGACTTGTTATTTGGTATTAAATTATAATATTTTTCAATAAAAAAATTAGTAGGGTAACCTCAAAATACGAAGAGAAAAGTATTAGAAATAAGATTATCCTGACGATCAGACAAGATCGCAATTATAATATGACGTTTTAAAACATCATTGGTTAATTTATCGAGAAGGGCGAGGAAAATGATTGAAGAAGGTGTACAGTGTTGAAAGAATGGCCACGTAAATTGAAAAATTGCACCTTTAAATACCAATAACAAAGTAACAAGAAGTGTGCGCTAAAAACGGAGTTGTGTTTAGGGATCCTGAGGGTGTACAGAATAAGTGAGTACAATTTAATTTCATGTAAGTTTGAAATTACATTACTTGTGAGAAGCACAAGTACAGATTCAAGAAAACAGAATTCGGAGAGAACTAGCATCTTAATAATAATGATTAGATCGATTTGTCTATAATTTATTACAGATATATGTGCTAGATACTACTGATCTCGTTTCTGTTATCTCTCAAGTAGCAGCTTGATTCAGAACAGATCAAAAAAGGCAAATAGAAACAAATTATATTAGCTATGTAACATCTTTTTCATACTTGCATTTTTCTTCTTGTGTTGCTTCTTGGGGTAACGACTTCGGTGAAGTTAATCTACCTTCAAGGACGTCCATCGCGCCTTTCACACTTCTCAGAAGAATAGAAAGCTTGTATTTCCATGTAGTCCAGCTATCTTCACCTTCAAGTAATCCAATTTGCACCTTACTGGGATCCATTTTACTCTGGATTTAATTGAAAATGCGTTTTATTACTTTATGAAGATGACAGCTTTCAGAGACAGTTACAAAATCTTTTTTAATTTTTATTCTTACTTAATTTCTTGTTTCTTCTAGCATTACCATTTAGGCACTGTACGCTCTGCTACCATGTTAATATTATCAGATCGTCTAACTAGAAAAAACTTCCCTTCGTAATAAAATAATGACTTTGTCTAATTATAATTTTATTTCAATCAAATTGACATATTCTATATATTAACTACGTAACTCACTCATTAACTTATTTCAAATACAGGATGGTAAATTACTTAGATGTATTCTTCATTCTGCTTCAACACCTTCCCTCATTGAGTAATTTGCCAACCCCATTCCAAAAAGTAATTTTTTCAATCTGTTAGAAAACAGTGGCTTCGTCATAATATCGGCTAATTGATTTTCAGATGATACCTTTACTACTTCAAGTGATCCATTCAACACCATTTCTCTAACAAAAAAATGTCTAATATGTATATGTTTAGTCCGACGATGAAACTCGGGATTCTGCGTTAATCTTATGGCAGATTCATTGTCCACATGTAGTGTCGGAACCAAGTTAACGCCTGTTAATTCCGTAAATATTCTTTTTAACCAGACTATTTCTCGTGCAGCGTCACTTGCAGCTACTATTTCTGCCTCTGTTGTCGATATGGCTACTGATGTTTGTCGCTGACTGAACCAAGATAAGGCTGCTCCAGCATAAAGACACAATACCCCAGATGTCGATCTTCCGGTAGTAATATCACCTCCATGATCAGCATCACTATAGCTTGTTAACTGAGGTTGTATTTCTGGCTTTTGCATATAAGTTAAGCGATAATTTATTGTACCATTCAAATAGCGGAATATTCTCTTAACTTTCACACAGTCGTTTTGACTTGGATTTTCTAATTTTCTGGATACAACACTAACAGCATAAGCTATATCTGGACGTGTACCCGTCATTAGGTACATAAGAGCACCCACTGCTTCGCGATATGGAAAAGAAGTATTCGATTCCGTTTCACTAGTTTCCTTCCCTAATTGGATGGCTTCTTTTACAATCGGGGTCGAGACCGGTTTGCTATTTTCCATGCCAAAACGTTCTAGCACCTTTTTTGTATAAGCTGACTGGGTAACACTTATTAAAGTTAATCTACCTTCAAGGACGTCCATCGCGCCTTTCACACTTCTCAGAAGAATAGAAAGCTTGTATTTCCATGTAGTCCAGCTATCTTCACCTTCAAGTAATCCAATTTGCACCTTACTGGGATCCATTTTACTCTGGATTTAATTGAAAATGCGTTTTATTACTTTATGAAGATGACAGCTTTCAGAGACAGTTACAAAATCTTTTTTAATTTTTATTCTTACTTAATTTCTTGTTTCTTCTAGCATTACCATTTAGGCACTGTACGCTCTGCTACCATGTTAATATTATCAGATCGTCTAACTAGAAAAAACTTCCCTTCGTAATAAAATAATGACTTTGTCTAATTATAATTTTATTTCAATCAAATTGACATATTCTATATATTAACTACGTAACTCACTCATTAACTTATTTCAAATACAGGATGGTAAATTACTTAGATGTATTCTTCATTCGGCTTCAACAGAAAATGCGCCCCCCCCCCCCTGAAAGCTGGATGTTCTCTACCGGCTGCACTACCAGAGTTTATCTTTACTCTAGCAAAGAGCAGATAGATATACATTTACAAACAGGATAAAATAAATGCAAACTTAGCAATTATAAAAAAGATATGTTTAATATCAATAAAATATTAACATTTACATTTTTTTTATAAGAGCCAAAAAAATTGAAACACGAATTACAACATAAAGATATTTTTACATACAATATTTTATAATTAAAATACTAATATCCCTAAATCACCACTACTTTACCACCCCCATGCACATTTTAAACCCATATGCAGCTAAGAAAAAATCATGCAAAGAAAACTTTACCAAATATTAATGAAAATTCTGTAGCTGCAAAATGCAAAGTCGCTTTTGTAACCTAAAATATCCTTTCCTAATAAGAATTCTAAAACAAAAAACAAAATTAATAAGAACATTTTTAATGTAAGCCCTAGGACAAAAAAAAGTTAAATTATAAGATAGGCCTATCAGCATTAAGTTTAAATATATGCATATATTCCAAATAAATCCATCCCTAAAAAAATTCCTGGACCAGAAAATCAAACAAAATTAAAAAATGTACAAAACATTTGATAACATCTTAAAGCCTGTAAGAGAAGTGTTAGTAATGCCAAAGAATACACAACAGCAAGAAGTGAAGCCCGGCGAAAATCCTTTGATGTTTGAGGGGCAAAAATAAATAACCTTGAAGGTGACAGCTAACTTTGGCATACACTGAGAACCATAATAAATGCTTACAGCTTACTCGAATCACACTGAGAAAAAGTATTTCAGCATAAAGTGTGTTTTATCAAATGTATTAATATAGGTATATTTTTCCATCAGCAACTATTTCTGCACTTTTCGTGACATTGTAGACGTGAAATAGATCATTTAAGACAATAATTTCAACCTACATGCAAACTCCATTCTAATTTGGGTCTGTAAAGACCATAAGCAAGAGGCCTAAATGTGATCACATGACACATGATGACTAATTTAAAACATGGCGTCTGTGAACTCGTTTTTATCCGAAGTTTCGCTTCTTGTTAGTTGGGTATTCTTTGGTAATGCTGAAAAGGAATAAGCGCTGGAAAAAATTGTTAGTAATAAATCGCCAAGTATTGCCATTTTGCATGTACCAACTTTGAAATCTACGATATTTTGATAACCCATACTGGGCAACTATTCCCCCTACTTGTCAACCCATACTCATTCGACATACGGAAAAGAAAACACTTTTTTTAATAATGGCTGAATCTTCACCTAGGCAAGAGACCATTTATTTCAGAAAGAATAAGAAGTTTGTATGATGATTTGTTTGCATCATTTCATTTAGCATTTGCGTTTAGTTTCATTCATAAATTATGAGTTGAATAAATTTATATTATGGAATCAAATTTGCGTCCTATATCTGAAATAAGAAAACATGTTTTTAATTTGGAAAACTGTCCAACGAAAACTTCAAATGAACAAGTAAAATTAAGTATAACCTAAAAATTTGTTTGGTTGTAATTTTTCATTTCAGATCGAAGTAGAAAAATTAGTTTTACGAAAATATGAAGACCTACATACAAGGCTAAAAATAAATAAAGAATTACCAGAACTTCTCAAAGAAAAACACAGAAACTTTTTATATGACAGTATAACTTATCTTTCATCAGCATACGAGGTAAGTAACTATTTAAAATTTAGACAATAAATTGTTATAATAAGTTCTTGCATAAATGGCACATGTTTTCAGAAAAGTAATTCTTCCAGTATTAATAATTTTATATCATTAATTCAAACTTACTGTTTTTAGGTTTTAGATGCTAGTCGACCATGGTTATGCTATTGGATTTTACATCCATTGTCTTTAATAGGAATACAGTTAGACAATAGACGAAAGAGAGCCATTGCAAAGTTTTTAGCAAAGTAAGAAAAATTATCATTTTTTACTAACAGGCTTCAAGTAGGCAAATTAGTTTTATAAAATTGAATAAAGCTAAACATCATATGCACTTGTGATATATAGTAAAATTAATACCTATTTAGAGGTACCAGCCGTTTTAGTAACTTAACGTATGCGGCTTCTTGAACCATCTGAACCCGCATGAAAAAAATTAGGTTATGACCTTTGTCATGTCAAATGCTTGACATATTTCTTATTGCATTGGCGTAGTGACTTGAAATTTCATATTATCAGTGGCGGTTTGTAATAATACAAATTAATTTTATGAAATTCATAATATTCTAAAGATGTTGACATAATAAAAGAATATAAAAGAAGCGCACTAATTTTAAAAACATTGTTTTATTAACTAGATACATAGTTTTCTTAAAAAAATATGGCAATTCAGAGTTCGATTACGTACAAATTCTAGATTTAAAAAAAATGACAACGTGATCTTCAAGGCAAAGTTTAATTAGTTTCTAAATCAGAATAACTTTCGGAAAGTGATAGTTCATCATCGGATTCATTGGATACAGAGATCACCATAGGTTCGATGTTTAGTAGGTCCAGTTTGTTTTCTACTTCCCATGCTTCAGAAATAATTTTCTCTGTATGATTTATGTAATTCTGCCAGTGTTGCTCCGGTACATTTTTTACAACGTCATTCCATACTTTTAAGACTTCAGTAGGTGACCTTGCAGTTTTCGTAATAGCTTGGTCATAATGCCTTTTAGTTTCTGACCATACCATTTCGATGGCATTAAAATGGCAATGATAGGGTGGTAGCCTGAGAACACAATGACCATGCTCGGCAGCGTATTTGTCTAAGTGATAATTTTTTTCTGGCAAAACTTGCTTTTCAATTATATTCCAAACAGCATCCTTTAAAATGTGATCTGGAAAAGGAATATTCTTTTTTTTGAGCCATTCTAACATGCGTGTTTTACTCCAACTTTTTCTTGGGATTTCTTCATCCAGGCGACTGTGATACGTTGCGTTATCCATTATAATTAACGATGGTTCTTCCAAGTTTACAATTAGTTGCTGATTAAACCAATTTTCAAAATTTTCGGTGTTCATGTTATCATGGTAATCGCCTGTTTTTTTATTGCATTGAAAAATAAGCGATGCATTTGCCACAAAACCTTTTTTATTACCGGCATGAACAATTACATATCGTGTCCCACTTCCAGTTATTTTTAAATCACTGTGTTTAGTACCATCTTGCCACATTCTTCTGTCCCCGCTTTTACTAAAAACCCATGTCTCATCCAGAAAAACAGGTGTAAAGAGCTTTTCGCTTTTAGCAGCATGGTATTTGTTCAAAAATAATATTCTTTTTAATCTGACTGCAGGCATTTCCAATAAATGTTTTCTTCCATCCTGTTTTTTGAAATGAAAACCCATTTTTTTAATTCCCAAATATAACGAACCTTTGGAAATCTTAGTTTCTGGAGACTCTTCGATAAATTGCCGTAAAATAGTTTTTACTGTGATTTTATCCTTTCGCGCATACATTTTATAAATTACTTCCCTCAAACAATGCAGGGTATTTTTTGTAATTCGGGTTTTGCTCCGGGAAACGCTTGCAGACATATTTCTTCTAAATTCGAAATCTGTAGCTCTGTTTGGTTTTTCAAGATTATACAATGTGCTTTCTGGAACTTTAAGTGCTTCGGACGCTTTTTGAATTGCCTTAAATCGAGATCCTAAATCGTTTTGAAAATAGTTTACTACATTAAGCATAAGTTTTTTGGATTCATCAGAATATCGCATTTTTATATCTTATTTTGCGTTATGACATTAACATGAAATCAAAATTTGACGTAACTTCAAAAACGTGACATCTAATAAATTAGTTACGACGTTCATTTTTGTTGGTAATTTTTTGTTTCAACCGATTTATTAATAATAAATAAGGATGGTCTTATTCTAAATGGGTATAAAATTTACTATATATAGTACATTATGTTAAAATTTGTCAGTTTAAAAAGTAAACAGGCCAAGATTGATCAATGTCCCGGGATTTGTAATGTAAGCACTGTCAAACTGAAACTGACAGTTTTTGGTGCTTGTACCACAGAATGCACCACACCACAATAACTAAGAATTATACTTTTATGAAATTGAATTCATTTAGCAAGTTAAATTTTTATTATTAATTATTTTTTCCTTTATATTCTCTTATATGAAAGGCTAAATGAGGAGCAAACATGCAAAAACCGATAAATCCACTTTTACTAGCTCTGAGATATTGATGGAAGAGTAATATATTATATTAAATTATAATTAGACGGGGTTGCTTGTAGGTCATAGCTCATAAACTTAGGTGGACACACTTTTGTATACCATAACCGATTTTGGTGTGCTTCTCTATTTTGACCAAAAGTTTTGTGACAATCGATAGGATTTGCTTTTATAATTAATGTGTATAAAGTAAAATTTGGCGGAAAAACGTATTTTACAGGATAGGGAGTGGGTGGGGTGAAAAAAATTAGTCTTAAAAACGCCAAAATCATAGATTTCCCAATAAAAATTCCAGCCGAAAATGTTATATTTACAGTGTTGCCAGATTTCTGAATAATCCACTAATCCAATGAAATTTTAAAAAAAATGCAAAAGCTATTATACGAAAAATGTAAATAGGTAATATAATTTGCAATATATTTGATTGTATATGGTATAGTCGAGAATTCTAAAACTTATTATTAAATATTTCCAGTAAAATACACCTTTTCGCCAAATTTTACTTTATACACATTAATTATTATAAAAGCAATTCCTATAGATTGCCACAAAAATTTTTGTCAAAATCGAGGAGCACGTGTTCTGCACAATTACCCCGATTTTTGTTTGGATATATCAGTTTTTGTTTATATTTCAGATTTTGCAGTCACGTAAGTGATGTTTATTGTTGAGTTAAAGTATTTATTTTTAATTCCCTTCACAACAATACGAGACAAAATTAATAGGATAGTCAATCAATACCAAATTTTGATTAATGGTACAAGGTACACAAAAAACAAAACAGACGTTTTAGCAGGTTTTTTCTTGAAGACTTGGATTTACCGGTAATTTCATAGAAAGGTAGCTTTTAGATACAATTTTCAAATATATTGATTGGCTTTAGGTTGAATCTGATATCAAAGATTGAAAGTGGACCTAAAAATCAGTAGAAATCCATATTCACTTTAAATAATAGATTCCAAAATTCTACTTGATATTTATGATAACTTTGAATTAAGATTAAAATATCTGATAATTTTCTATAAATTGATTTGCAGTGTTAAAAATGTTATCAACATTACCATGATTATTGCCACATTTGTGTTTTATTTGCTGAAACTGAAGAAAGCAGTAAAGTATATTTTTAATATTTTCAATTTGTAGATGTCAGAGTCCAAATGGTGGGTTTGGTGGCGGTCCTGGTCAAATTCCCCATTTAGCAACAACATATGCTGCTGTGAATGCCTTAGTCATTTTAGGAACAGAAGAAGCTTTGAATGTAATAGATCGGTTAGTAAAGAAGTTGTATTGTAATTACAGTTGAGTTACAAATTGGAATGGGCTGCCGGTCGCGATCGTCGTTACCTTTTAAATTAGGAAACTGCAAGTGGCAAATATTTTCCACAGGCATGATAGAATTTTGATGAAAAAATTAAGTGGAAACTAATTGTTTCTTGCAGCTCCCTAATTAAAAAAATTAAGATGAATGCATGGTTGCCAGTTTCAGCCTCATAAATTGGAGGTACTAAGAAATAAGTGACACAGTTTAAAACTCATTTCTGTTTTTAATTATTATTACTATACTTTGTTTTCAAACTAAGAGGAGCGATTTGAATTTAAGTTTGCAATTTTGCTGCCTAGTGATTGGTCATTTTGCCGCCCGTTTCACACAGTTCTTTTGATACAATGTTGTCAGTTTTGTTGATATTTATATAAAAATATTCATTCATTCAATCTTTATTACCACTTTTTTGCGTTTGCTTTTTTATTGTTTTATTTTTAACAAAGTATATTCCAACCAAGTTAATTGCTATTTTTATTAGTTATTCAGTTTGATAAATAATATCTATAATTCCATGCTTGTTTTTTCTTGTTGATAAGTTTCCAAGTAAAATCTTATTTTCGTAAATATTTTTTCATCAAGTATTATAAACATTACAGTACAATATTATGAAAAGAATTATTACAGTTTCCTTTAAAATTGTCGTAGGTATTTAGTAAAGCGCGATACCAACAGATATTGAAGAATAAATATATATTATTCAACGCTTTACAACTAAGTTTTGAAAAATATTTTTCAAAAAGCCTCAATTGTAAATGAACAATAATTTAAACATACAATTGCATTTTGTAGATACTTATTTATTCTCAAATTATTAACAAATTTTACATAAACTGCTTATAAATATCATAAACTACTTATTATTACGCCTTACAAAGTTTTTGAAAAATATTTCAAAAAAACAATGAGCGTTCAACTAAGAAGAAACGACTACTATATGCACCAACAGACATTGAATTGCACTTCTAAGTTAAACGGGGTCGGTATGATCTACAAGATTTAACCAACCATTCTGGCTTGCAATTAGAAGGGACAACATCACTTGTACCCTGTTTAACTTAGAAGTGTAATTCAATGTCTGTCTGAGCATATATAGAAGTAGTTGCTTCTTTTTGGTTGAACCGTCATTGTTTTTTAAAATATATTTTTCAAAAACTTTGTAAGGTGTTATCTTCGATATCAATTGTCAATTAGTTCAAATAGTCTGAACACGACCCTTTCGGATGACACTCCCAATCTAGTAACTTTTAGAGGTTCCTTGAAATGCTCCTGCTAGTTTAAAAGAAAGGTTTTTTTTATAGGAATGTCTCATAAAGTCCATTTCAAAACATATATTTTGGTCATAGATAAATGAACTGACTTTTCCAATATGTCCTACCAAATGTGTTATTTTGTAATTTTTGTGTGTGTTGTTTTTTAGTAAAAAATTACAAGATTTTCTATGGAGTGTACGGCAACCAGATGGTTCTTTTGAAATGCATATCAATGGAGAAATTGATATTCGCGGAGTATATTGTGCCCTTTCAATTGCCAGTCTTACTGGAATAATGACTCCAGAATTATTTAGAAATACTGCCGAATGGATAGTAAGGTAGTATCTATAATAATATTTGACCCCCTGGTTCACAATTCCACTCGTTACAGAACTCCGACGAGCACTAATGTGGGAGTAACAGGTACAAATTTGGTCGGCAGAATAACAGATCGCTCAAGAATACTTCTCGAGTGTGCCCGGCTAATAAATTGAACTCTCTCTACCACTTTTGTACTTTGCTAGTGCCCTTTGAATTCTTGCGGTTGCAGATACTCTGTCGTATTGTCCACAAATTTTGAACTTCACAACCCGACCTGGCCTATTGGCTCAGCAGTGCCAAAAAAATTAGTAAAATATATTTACTTAATTACAGTTACCTGTAAAAAATTGTCATATTTTAGTAAAGTGTGATCAATAGACGTCAAAGTTAATAGTTTAATACTTTTATAATGCTTTACAAAATTTGAAAAATATTTTTCAAAAACTAAGAAGTAGTTGTTGCTTCTTAGTGAAATGTCTGTTCTTTGAAAAATATTTTTCAAATTTTGTAAAATATAGTTCTATGCTACTAAATTGAAGTACACACACTAATTTTGTACTTCAAAGTTACATCTAATTATCTCATAATCACTACAAACTCACAATTATATGTGTAATTTTAATAATACATATTTTTGTTTACATGTATAAAGAAATTGATATGATTTCGCACTTGGAACGTTGGATGTCAAAAATAGTTTATAAATCTAGTTAAGAATGTAATTTTTTAGCTGTCAAACTTATGAAGGTGGCTTTTCCGGATCTCCTGGCATGGAAGCACATGGAGGATATGCTTTTTGTGGATTGGCAGCACTAGTTATATTAAATAAAGGTCATTTAGTTGATGAAAAAGCCTTACTGGTAAGTCAGATAAGGTACAACAAACAAAAAATGCCTTTAGACCATAGGATTTTTCATTTGATTTTAACAAACTGATGAATCAGTCACTTTGTATTCGTTTACACTGTTCGATTTTCAATTTGATTTGGTCGTATGATTTTGCATTTGACAAATCGTTTGAGTTTTGCAAAATAGAACTGTACCTATTTTGGTCGATTTTTCATCTGACTCTTACAATTAAAAATTTTGGTTAGTTTTTTGTTGACATTGTGACGTACATTGTTATTGTTAGTAGATATCTCTACACTTACAAAATGTATTCCTCTGAACACAACCAAAAAGCAAACAACTTGAAATTTGTGAAAACAAAATCATAACCTTACATTTTCTATTTCTATTGACATAGATGACAGTTGACATTTTCCAAGTCGAATCGAAAATCAGACAAATGTAAACGGTAATATTTAGAATAGTTCAAGTTCGACTATGATGTAAAATTAGACGTTTTATCAAATGGAAAATCCTATGGTTAAAGGCACCTTAAGTTATGATAATTTTGTATACATATTAATAATTATTAAATTTTCCAAAAGAGCTGGACCATTTATGTCAAATTATGGTTTTACTAATTAAATTATAGATTTAATTTAACATTGTATTTTTCAGAGGTGGTTGGTACAAAAACAAATGAAACTAGAAGGTGGATTTCAAGGAAGAACAAACAAATTAGTTGATGGTTGTTATTCATTTTGGCAAGGAGGAGCCTTTCCATTAATATACTCACTACTTCATTCTGGTAATTTAAATTTAATATATTACCTCGTGTTTCAGTCGTTGAACTTTCGTTGTATGTATGTATATTGGGGTGACATTTACTGAGACCTAAAAGATCTATTGTCCCCTTACTTCTACTTAGTTCCTGAGGAAAGTCTCGGAGACTAGTAGCTCCTTTAGAACTATTTCCCGGAGGAATGTTAGGATGTCTGCAGGTTTTAGTTTAAGTAAGTGTCCCTCTCCTGTCCAGTAGTCTCCTAGGTGTTGTGCCCTAGAATTCCGAATTGCTGTGCAATCCACAAGTATGTGGATGGAGGTCTCTTCTTCCATACCACAGAATCTACATTCTTCTTCCTCCACTATTTTGACCTTTTTAATGTGCCCATTCAGGCGAAAATGTCCCGTTAGGATCCTTGTTAAAACTCTTAGTGCAGTTTTACTCTGACTTAGGCATTCGTTTGGTCTCAACAGGCTGCAATCACCCAGAAGTATCTTTGATTGTCTAAGCCCTACTATATCTTTCCAATGGTCAGATCTTCTTTTTTTTCGGCTTTGCTTATTTCCTCCAATATTACATTGGAGCTGATACCGCAAAGGGTTCCGGCCCCCTAGTCGATCTGCTATTTCATTTCCTTCTATTCCAGTGTGTCCTGGAATCCACAGTAAGGTGACTATATTGTTCTCGCCTAGTTCATTGAGTTTGCCTAGGCATTCCCATACCATTTTGGAATTGATTACACAAGAACTCTGTGCTTTAATGGCTGCTTGACTATCCGACATTATAATAATCCTTTGCCTTCTATAGTAAAATTAATACCTATTTAGAGGTACCAGCCGTTTTAGTAACTTAACGTATGCGGCTTCTTGAACCATCTGAACCCGCATGAAAAAAATTAGGTTATGACCTTTGTCATGTCAAATGCTTGACATTTTTCTTATTGCATTGGCGTAGTGTCTTGAAATTTCATATTATCAGTGGCGGTTTGTAATAATACAAATTAATTTTATGAAATTCATAAAATTCTAAAGATGTTGACATAATAAAAGAATATAAAAGAAGCGCACTAATTTTAAAAACATTGTTTTATTAACTAGATACATAGTTTTCTTAAAAAAATATGGCAATTCAGGGTTCGATTAAGTACAAATTCTAGATTTTAAAAAAATGACAACGTGATCTTCAAGGCAAAGTTTAATTAGTTTCTAAATCAGAATAACTTTCGGAAAGTGATAGTTCATCATCGGATTCATTGGATACAGAGATCACCATAGGTTCGATGTTTAGTAGGTCCAGTTTGTTTTCTACTTCCCATGCTTCAGAAATAATTTTCTCTGTATGATTTATGTAATTCTGCCAGTGTTGCTCCGGTACATTTTTTACAACGTCATTCCATACTTTTAAGACTTCAGTAGGTGACCTTGCAGTTTTCGTAATAGCTTGGTCATAATGCCTTTTAGTTTCTGACCATACCATTTCGATGGCATTAAAATGGCAATGATAGGGTGGTAGCCTGAGAACACAATGACCATGCTCGGCAGCGTATTTGTCTAAATGATAATTTTTTTCTGGCAAAACTTGCTTTTCAATTATATTCCAAACGGCATCCTTTAAAATGTGATCTGGGAAAGGAATATTCTTTTTTTTTAGCCATTCTAACATGCGTGTTTTACTCCAACTTTTTCTTGGGATTTCTTCATCCAGGCGACTGTGATACGTTGCGTTATCCATTATAATTAACGATGGTTCTTCCAAGTTTACAATTAGTTGCTGTTTAAACCAATTTTCAAAATTTTCGGTGTTCATGTTATCATGGTAATCGCCTGTTTTTTTATTGCATTTAAAAATAAGCGATGCATTTGCCACAAAACCTTTTTTATTACCGGCATGAACAATTACATATCGTGTCCCACTTCCAGTTATTTTTAAATCACTGTGTTTAGTACCATCTTGCCACATTCTTCTGTCCCCGCTTTTACTAAAAACCCATGTCTCATCCAGAAAAACAGGTGTAAAGAGCTTTTCGCTTTTAGCAGCATGGTATTTGTTCAAAAATAATATTCTTTTTAATCTGACTGCAGGCATTTCCAATAAATGTTTTCTTCCATCCTGTTTTTTGAAATGAAAACCCATTTTTTTAATTCCCAAATATAACGAACCTTTGGAAATCTTAGTTTCTGGAGACTCTTCGATAAATTGCCGTAAAATAGTTTCTACTGTGATTTTATCCTTTCGCGCATACATTTTATAAATTACTTCCCTCAAACAATGCAGGGTATTTTTTGTAATTCGGGTTTTGCTCCGGGAAACGCTTGCAGACATATTTCTTCTAAATTCGAAATCTGTAGCTCTGTTTGGTTTTTCAAGATTATATAATGTGCTTTCTGGAACTTTTAGTGCTTCGGACGCTTTTTGAATTGCCTTAAATCGAAATCCTAAATCGTTTTGAAAATAGTTTACTACATTAAGCATAAGTTTTTTGGATTCATCAGAATATCGCATTTTTATATCTTATTTTGCGTTATGACATTAACATGAAATCAAAATTTGACGTAACTTCAAAAACGTGACATCTAATAAATTAGTTACGACGTTCATTTTTGTTGGTAATTTTTTGTTTCAACCGATTTATTAATAATAAATAAGGATGGTCTTATTCTAAATAGGTATAAAATTTACTATATATCCTTCATCAATATTAATCTGGGAACACTTTTCTATGGCGTGAATTTCCGCTTGAAAGATACTTGGGGTTTTTCTCAAGCTTTCGGAGTGTTTGTTCTTGGCCCATACACTCCCATCCCAGTTGCTTTTATTGCTTTTGATCCGTCTGTGTACCATTTAAATGCATTCTTTCCAAGTCTGGTAATGGTATTTGGATCTTATTCCTTTTGTAAAAATAATTGGTACATAATACATTAATTTTTAAGTTTATTAATTTTCTTCTGCTTATAGCTGGAAACACTCCAAAAAACCACATATTTAATCATGGTTCTTTACAAGAGTACCTCCTTGTGTGTTGTCAAAATTCAAATGGAGGACTTATAGACAAACCTGGAAAAAATAGAGATCTGTATCATACTTGTTATACCATAAGCGGCCTTTCATTATCTCAGCGTTTTCTAGACACAACAAGTATAATAGGACCTAAACGTAACGAAGTGGTGAGTTTTTGAAATATTCTGTGAATTAATTATTATACCAATAATGATATAATTAAAATACAACTTTGTTTTTTTTGCTTGGAAAACATAAGATGTCTTACAAA
Organism: Lochmaea crataegi; assembly: GCA_947563755.1. Classification (NCBI taxonomy): domain Eukaryota; kingdom Metazoa; phylum Arthropoda; class Insecta; order Coleoptera; family Chrysomelidae; genus Lochmaea; species Lochmaea crataegi. The sequence goes on from OX387428.1 coordinate 12,379,825, forward strand.
ATGCACACTTCCTCTTCTGCCATGATATTCACTTCTGCAAATAATTCTATTTCACTCACACATTGTAACTGAAATAAACAGTTGTTCTCACAAACTCGAATTCTACTGTAGTATACAGGGTGTCCCAGAATTTTTTAGACAGGCTATAACTCTAAAACGGCTGAAGATAACTTCATAAAATTTGGTATGCAGCAATTGGACGGATTTTACAATATTGCGAATCCCTCATGACGTCAGCGAAATCATCAGCGTAGCTATGACGTCATGTCATTATAAAATATCAAATGCAAAGGTGGTCGTGTGACTGCTCATATTAAAGGTCTTTTTATTCTGAATTCAACCATGTAATACACTTAGTATGTTAAAATTTATTAGTTGTGTATTTTCGATCAAAAGGAGTTTAACAAAATAAATAAAAAAGTTTAACAAACAAATTTAATCACATGAAAATCAAGGCAATAATACCATTATTCTACAATTAATTTTCAATAATGTGCTCAAAATGCCCCCCTTCCGCTTCAACACAAGCCTCAAACCTTCTCAATAGTTCACGCGTACATGCCGCTCTTATCATTTCTGGAGTAACAGCTCTACATGCTTCTTTTATTTTATTTTTTAAATCATCAACATCGCGTGGTGGATTTGAGTATACAATATCTTTTAAATAACCCCAAATAAAAAAATCGAGGGGTGTTAGGTCTGGTGATCGCGCTGGCCATAGACATGGTCCTGCATTACCGATCCAGAAAGAAGGAAATCTATTATTTAAAAACTGCGTTACCCTACCATAATTATGTGGAGCAGCACCATCTTGTTGCCACATCATTTCTATTCTTTCATTTAATGGAATATCCTCCAATAAATCTGGTAACTCATTTTGCAGAAACATCAAGTAACGTTCACCAGTTAATGTTCCATCATAAAAGTAAGGCCCTATCAACCTTCCATTAAATACCCCACACCAAACATTTATTCCCCACCTTGTTTGAAATCGAGATTCTCTTACCCAATGCGGATTTTCTGCAGACCAGTAATGACTGTTATGACGATTCACGACACCATTGTTATGAAAACGTGATTCATCACTCCACAAGATTCTATTCAAAATATTTGGATTATCTTCCATCATAGTTTGAATGTGTGTTATAAATGTAAGTCTTCGGACAAAGTCATTGGGCCGTAACTCCTGATTTAAGTGAATTTTAAATGGATGGTATTTGTGACTTGCAAGAATTCTTTGAATTGTACTTTTACTAACATGAACTTCTTCGGCGAGACTTCTAACTGATACATGAGGATTAATTGCTACGTACGCTAAAACATTTACCTCATTTTGGTGCGTTCGAGCTACTTTTTCATGGTGCGTGTGTTTGGAATTAGGAAATGAACCTTGCCGCAACTTTCTTTCAACTTCATAAAATGTCTGACAAGATGGGATGCGTCTTTCAGGAAATCGTTCTGCATAAAGAATACGAGCATTGCGGCTATTCCTTCTACATTCTCCAAAAATCATCAACATATCAACGTATTCATTATACATGAATAAAAATGGCATTTTCGATTAAGACGAATTCACTTCTGCCAATTATTATAGTAACTGCGAGAATTACATTCACTGTTTTCGTTGAAATGTCAAAATATTTTGACACCATGGCTAACTACGATATTTATTTGAGATTTCGTAAAACTTGAACAGAACGACTACAAGCGTATTGTGGGATGTTCACGATTTAAAAAATAAAATAAAAGAAGCATGTAGAGCTGTTACTCCAGAAATGATAAGAGCGGCATGTACGCGTGAACTATTGAGAAGGTTTGAGGCTTGTGTTGAAGCGGAAGGGGGGCATTTTGAGCACATTATTGAAAATTAATTGTAGAATAATGGTATTATTGCCTTGATTTTCATGTGATTAAATTTGTTTGTTAAACTTTTTTATTTATTTTGTTAAACTCCTTTTGATCGAAAATACACAACTAATAAATTTTAACATACTAAGTGTATTACATGGTTGAATTCAGAATAAAAAGACCTTTAATATGAGCAGTCACACGACCACCTTTGCATTTGATATTTTATAATGACATGACGTCATAGCTACGCTGATGATTTCGCTGACGTCATGAGGGATTCGCAATATTGTAAAATCAGTCCAATTGCTGCATACCAAATTTTATGAAGTTATCTTCAACCGTTTTAGAGTTATAGCCTGTCTAAAAAATTCTGGGACACCCTGTATAAAGAATAGAGAACCTTCGTAAATACTAGTGGCGCCTCTTCTGGTTCATACGTGAGATCGAGTTGTTTACAAGCATAATAAGATACATGAATTCATTAGTACGTGATTCGTTTTTTATTAATTATATCTTTAATTTGTGCAAATTTAATTTATAAATATTGAAGTATGTGAATTGATACTAAAAATATTAGTATTATAACCAAAATAAAGTGAAAATGAGTATGAATAATGTTGAAAATAAGTCAAGATCTGGAAACACAGGTTGTTGTGTTGTATTTTGTCAGTAAAACGGATAAAAATATAAAATCAAAACCACATTTATTGGATCGTCGACAGAAATGGATACAAGCAGTAAATCGTATGAAGTAAGTTTATTATGTGCTAATAAGAAATGCATACTTATCATAGTCTAATTAACAAGTTCAAAACGTGTTAGTTCTTGATAAAGCTCCTAAAAATATGAGCGATGGCTCAATCGATTCGGAATGACGTCTAGAAAAATGTATCGAAAGTATGTATTAGCACATAAAAAATTGCAATTGTTATTAACAAATTAAGAAGAAGAAAAGATTTGGTTATTTAATTTTTTGTCAATAACACAAAAACTATTAATATTTAAGGAATTTTGTAAAAAGATCCTTGAAGAGGAGGAAATTTCCAATAAAAAAGTTCCGACTCCTGGAACTCCATCTCTATTAGTAGAGGAGACCGTGGGAGATCGACCTTCACCCATCTGATGACCAGATGAGACCTTTTTTTTTAGAAATATTTTTGTTTTACAAAAACGTCTATGATAGCTCGCCTATCGAAAAGTGTTCATAGCTATTTTTAATTAAATTAATTTTAATCAATTTTTTTATCACATTCACTCTTATGATTCATAGAATATTATTGCCATGCTTTAAAGTTTTAAATTCGGAGCGATTAAATATGTGCGAGAGAGAAGCAGTTTGTCCGAAGTCCGTGTGATAGAACAGGACGCAACATAGCAGTTGCGTGCGACCAGTCTGTTGGATGTGACCCAGTGCGCATGCTCCCATACACGGGACTGACAGATTAAAAATCTCTCTTCACATTGACTTTAGAAAGAGTATAACTCTACAGTACTCTCTAATCTATCAGTTATACACTTACATCTGGGTTAATATACTTTTTTTAAATTTTATCATAATTTATTAGATATTATTTACTTAACATTTTAATTTTTACGTCTTATCATTCGCATGAGAGTGTCACGATTTTCTTATTTTCGCTTATATTATATACGGAGTAGGATGTTTAAAATCATTAAAAGTATGCTTACGTAATACTTGAGCGCCCTCTGTAGATAGAAATATATTATTCTTGAACTCACTTGCGTCTCTGTCTCTAGAAACACTCGAATAGTATCTAGTGACATATTCAAATCCAAACTAGACAATTGTTTTTCAATCGATATTCGGCTTTTGGTATTTTATCAAAGTATAATAATAATAGTTTGCAAAAACTAATTTAAAAAAGTTTTAAAGCGAATATTTTAGGAGAAAACTGAAAGTTAGGAATTCCTAAATGTTTGCAACTTTTACTACAAATCGTCATCTAACTAAAGATGAAATTAGCAACTTTCCCACTGGATGTTTTATGAGCTATTAGGCATTAGCATTTGAAGAACGTTTTTCACCGACAAAAACAATATACAACTCTTCATTTATGCAATAACCCACACTTCTGTCTTCGCTTCCTTTTTCACTAGTTGTCACGATCCTAAAATAAACGATGACAGAATTGTGGTCCTATGATAATCCTTATGTAGCTAACTTTTTACATAATGTGTGTCACATCGTAAATGTTGACTATTTAAATAATCCAAAAGTTGAATTTTCATATCCACATAAAAACCTTATAAGAACAAATTATAAGTAATTGACTCCCCATCATGCTTATGTCCACCACTAGAATAACTATTAACATTGAAGAATCGTGATATTTTTGTTAAACTCAAAACCTCATTGTTTGGACTCACTAAATGGTCTGGAGCGATTTCATTAGGTATACACGAGCTCGAAATAAGCTTTATACTTTACTGTTTTGACAGTACATAAAAATTTATTTGTCAAATGCTACGTTACTACTACTTTTGTGACCTTTTATATCTCTAAAATTTTAATTTTATCAAATAACAATTAGAATCTATAATGAGTTGTTGCTGTATTAAGATTACCTCAATTATTTTTAATTTCAGATGCCAACCCATCCTCTGTATAATATTAGACCAGACTTTGTTAGAAAAGCACTATTATATTTTAATGATCTAGGGTTATCAACGGAAGATCAAACATCGACCTGACAAAATGTGAATTCTAGAATAGATGTTTACCAATTATTTCCAATTTTTAAATTCATTGTTAACTCTTTGTTAAGGTTATGTTTTCAAAAAAAATTTTAGGCATTTTTTAATTATAAGTAGATGCATTTTAATTAATTTGAGTAGTAAAGGTGGATTCTTGCAAGCAAAAATTAAAACTACGAACTTAAAACCATGTAGTGTAGGTGTTCATGTAAGAAACAAACAATTAAGATTTAAATTAAAACTAAAGAAGATTGCCAACTTTCAGCGAAGAAATTAATTTCTTCCATGAATTCGAAACAACGCATGCGTCAAGTCCTAATCAACTACTGGTTCTGAATTTGCTGAACAGCCATCATTTGTGTCAAGATATTGTCTCTTACCCAGTTTCAATAGCCTGGTTGAGAGTTCCTTGTCTACCTTGTTCAGTAAACTCCTTGTATGGAGGTGCCATTGTCTCAACCTCCATTTGAGTTGGTGCTCCTTATCTAGCCAGTTCCCGATTTCCCCTCTTATACAATCTTTTGTGAGTCCACAAAACGGTTGCGGACCTATGAAGTCTCCTTTAGAACCTTCTTTAGCTGACTGGTCCGCCATTTCATTACCTGCAATCCCCTGATGTGCCGGCTCCCATATTAGAGACACTTTTTTGTCCATTGCCAGCCTGTTGAGGGATTATTTGCAGTATTTCACCAGTTTAGACCTAGTTGTTGGAATAAGCAGAGCCTGGCTGTCAGTGAATATTTTAATTTTTTGTCCGGTATATACTCTTCTGATGTTTTCATCATTACAGGCTATAGCGGCAATTGTCTCAGCTTGAAACACAGACGTATTTCGACCAAAGCCAAACAACATTTTCTTTCTAGGTCAATTTATACCACCCCCAGAGCCATGGTTTGTTTGTGAATATGATCTCCGCTGCCATGCTTTCAAAACTCATCTGAAATATGGGTTCTTCTAGTATTGTCCCAGTTGCATCGATGTGTCCTTCTCGAACATTGTTCGGGGACTATAAGTCTCCCGATTCCAGCCTAAAAATCGCCTCCGCCCTTACAACAAGTTCCAAAGGAGGAAGTGAAGTCCAATGGGGTCTTCCATTGATACCGTCCCCGTGATGTTTCATTGCCCCGGTAATACCAAGGAGGGCTTGTCTTTGGATTACAGTTAATATGTTCACTGCGGAGGACACTTCTGTCCTTCTCCACCAGACTATTGTTCCATAGGTGATCGTTGGCCTGTGTAAAGCAAGTGAACCACCTCAGGTCGTATTCCCCATAACTCTTCTGCATTGCCAGAAAAGCCTAGTCGCCCTGATATTAATTTTTTCCAGGTGTGTATTCCAATTCATTTTGGAATCAAGGGTCACTCCCAGATATTTAATTTCTTTGGATGTTTCTAGTTCTTCTCCGAACAACAGTACTCTACCCTGAGGGAGAACTCTTCTATTCGTAAAAGCAACTTTTTTTGGATTAACTGAAAGGTCCTCCACAATTCGTACTGCTTCTTGCAGAACATTCATAATTACCTCTGGGAATTTCCCATTGGTGACAATCACTATGTAGTCTGCAAAGTCCTGCGTTCATATGCCTTGATCATTCAAGCTGCAGATCAAGTCATCCACAATTAGCTTCCATAAAAGTGGTGAAAGTACTCCGTAAGTTGTAATCTTCTATAATTGGTGTTTTATCGAATAAAGACACTTGAGTAAAAAGAGGTTTTATTTTCAATCACAAACATTAACATTTACAAAATATTACCTGTAAAAAGAGAAACGACATTAATGCCCGATTTCACCAACCAGTTCCTAAAGTTAGTGAGATTCTCACTAGTTTCTTAAAAATATGGGCCCTGTTATCTGATAGCTCGGTTACTATTGGAAGTTTTAACAAATGATTTAAAGAAATGGGCATGTTCGTTTGGTTTATTAATTTCTTGATTTGTGTTGTATGAACAACTGAATATTTTTAGTATATTTTAATCTTAAATTAATTTTAGTTTAGTTAATATTGCATGGATCCACCTTAAGTGATATTCGCGTCTTACAAGTTTTATTATTTTACCACAACACTATTGTGTCATCTATTAGTTATGGTTTTAAAAATGGATATATTATATCTCAATAGTTATTTCACTTTACTTACTTTTATAAAATGACTGAATACAATATTATTGTTGTTTTAATACCTTATCTTCCCTTTTGGTTTAATGCAATTTCCAGTGAACTGATTCCTTTCAGGGACAGCACCAGCTTTTTTCAGCTAAAATCTTCATGAAATATTTGGAGATAATGTTAAGGGGGGTGGAGGAATGGATGGAGCTAAGTGGCGTAGTGGAGAGCATAATTAGGGGGAGAGAAGGGCTCTATATGGCATGATAGGTAGGGAGAAGACGAGGGTGTGAGCGGAGAGTGTGCGAGGGACCGCCGCCCGTCTCGAAGTATGCTAGGGTAGTGATTCCGAGGCGGGGGTAACGGCGAGTTTGAGGTGGGTTTGGTTGGTAGGCATCCCTTTGGGGATAAGTCCAACACTGTTTAGGTCCTGGATAGGACATATTTGAACATGAGCTTCCCATCTTGACCCGAAAAAAAAATGTAAAATGGAGTTAGCAGAGATTGTCTAATTTTTAACCATGCTTTAAAATTTAACAGTTGCTTACAGAATTGCTCCTACTATCGGATGAAAATATACAGTGAGTGAGTACGTGGATGTTTCCAAAAATTAAATATTTTATGATATAAAAATATTCTGCAAAAATCCTTGGACAGATTTTATTTTTCCGATAAAACAATATATTTTAATTCTTCGATTCAAAAAATGTATAAAACTTAGAGCACAAAGGGATTGGTTTGTAAATTAAAACCAAACCAAAATAATAAATTTTTATCTTTTATTATTTCTAAATATTAATTTAAAAAAATTAAATTAAATGCACAAGCAATATTTAAGTGTACTAAAAGTTTCAATCTATCTTCCATTATAATTGCAAAAGAAAGTATAGGAAAATGCTGTTAATATAATCTATTAAATAAGAATCTAGATAGTGAAAATGATATGTTTTTGCTGCTTCTTGTGTTTGTGTCTAGAGGAAGAATTAGAGGAACACAATCTATGCTACCAGTGGTGGTTCGTGTGTTCATGACTACTCTAAATGAGATGGCAAAAGGCAAAGAATTGGGGACTTTCGTCCAAATAGCAACCCAAAAATGTTCAGCATTTCCATTGGATGACTTTTATACCATAATATTAGAAAAAGTGCTCAAAGGCATGGGGTAATGAAATCACGACTTTTTGACTATGTAAAGAAAGCTAGAGAGGAGGGAATGGATAATTTAAATCTCATCCCTAATTTCAAAATAAAACAAGTGTTTACTGAAGAAAAGGAAAAAAGCTTAGCATCGTACCTCATCAAATGTGCTAATATGTTTTATGGACTGCAACCGAAAGAAGTTAGGAAGCTAATTTGTAAATTTGCTGCTCGGAATGAGCTGAAAGTTCCGAGAACATGGACAGAAAGACAAATAGCTGGACGTGATTGGTTTTCAGTATTTTTATCTCGAAATCCAACATTGTCCTTACGGAAACCAGAAGCTACCAGTTTAGCTAGGATGTCTAGCATGCATTTTTTGGTAAGTTAGTGAGCCTATATATCGTTGGTATAATTTCACCTCAACGGAAATTTATAATTTAGATGAGGTATGTAATAATTTCAGTAATCGTCATATCCTTAATTCACTAACATTATTAGGTATTATTTTCAGACTGGCGTAACCACGGTGCAGAAGATACAAAGAGTAGTTGGTGAGAAACTGCAACACCAAATCGGCAAAGTCACATCAAGGGAAAGAGGAGAATTGGTGACGCAAGTAGGAATAATATGTGCTAGTGGTGCTTCTCTACCTCCTATATGGGTTTTTCCACTTAAAAGATATGACGAAAACTGAATGATGAAGAATCTAACCCAAACAGGTGCTCTATAGGACTTGTACATAAGTCAGGTTGGATGTCTTCGAGAATTTTATTAAAGTTCTAGAACACTTGGTGAAACATAGTCATTGCAGTCTACAAAGGGAAATATTATTGATTCTTGACAACCACGAATCTCATATTTCCATCGAAGCCATCGACTTCTGTAGAATTGTCATGTTGACCTTACCGCCCCACACATCCAATAAAACGCAGTCTCTGGATCGTACGGTCCTTGGCCCGTTCAAATTTTTTTTAATCAAAATGCTGATGGTTGGATCATGGCAAATCCGGGTCAAACATTGTCGATCTTTGATCTTCAACCGTTATGTGCTGTTGTTTGGGACAGGGCTGCTACGCCTGTTAATGTCAAATCTGGTTTTCGCTGCACAGAAATCTGGCCTTATGATAGAAATATTTTCCCAGAGGAAGATTTTTTGTCAAGTTATGTCACCGATCGGCCAATAAATGACGAGAATAGGTCACTGAATGTTGATGTAAAATCAAATATTGCAGGTCTGCCCCATAAGGCCTTTAATATCGAAATTTCTGAACCTGTGACACCAAACCTAACACTTGCGATCAATAATTCAGATTTCGTTTCTCCTGAGGATCTTCGACCTTATCCAAAGGCTGGCCCACGAAAAGAAACCAGAAAAGGTAGGAAGAAAAAAAATCAATAATTGCAACTGACGCTCCAGAAAAGGACAAGCTTCTAGCACAAATAATTTAAAAAGTTGCCTTGCCAGCAGTGAAGATAGCAAGTAGAAGAGTTTTAAATTCCTCATCTGAAAGTGAAACTGAAGTAGTATTAGCAGACGAGAGCAGTGATGAACTTGATTTAGAAGAATTGAATGGAATTGATGAAATAGAAGATGGATGTCATATCGTAGCAAGAGTGTACAGAAACAAAACAAAAGAAGGTAGAAATTTTGTAGCAAGGGTTTGCAATTCTGCTCAGAAAGGATGTGAAGTAGAGTTCTTCAGGAAGCTATTCCCTTCAAGCCGTTTCTCAAAAACAGATAAGAAAGCTTTCGTTCTTAAAGAAGACATTGTAGCGAAACTACCAAATCCAATCCCTGATACAAGGGCGAGATTCAAGGACGGTATCTACTTTAATATAGATCTAACACAATTTAGTTTGATATAAGGTGCTTATTGGATTTTTTAGTTTATTTTATAGCTCAGACGGTTATTATGTCCAGATTATCCCCACATAACGTCCAAAGTATTCCTTTATGACCCTTAGACCCAGGTATAGGTACACGAACTTTTGTATTATTGTTTCGTTCGAATCAATAAACTTTTTAAATAAACATTTTATTTCAACTGTTTCGTTTTTATATTACTTGTTACTCATTCAGGATTTTGTCTTTTCCCATAAGTTAAAGAGACCTTAAGTTGTATAAAGCTTACTTAAAGTTCATCTCAGTTTTAGATGATACATGTCAATTTCCGATCTATAACTATAGGTGCAGTCTAATGTTTCGGGCAACAAGCCCTAATTGCTAAATGGTGTTTAGTCTGTATCTACGACATAGTCATATGTCATCTCAAACCGAGTTTAACTTCTAGTAAGCTTTATACAAACCACCCTTAACATATCTTTAACTTTAAGGAATCCATAAGAAAGTCGCTGCAATTGGCTGTTAGTTTAACAGTTTGAATTAACTGTTTAAAAAGTTTATTCGTATCGGATGGCTCCCCCATTCTGTCATAATTTATTGATTTATCCGCAAAGTAATTGATAATTCCTATTTTTACGACATGTACTTTGTAATTGTAATTAATTCCTTTTTTGGAAAAGTACGTTGTAATTGTAATTATTTTTAAAGTACATGTAAATACCCAGCACTGTGCCAAATATCGGAGTGGACTGTTTTCTGTGGCCCACTCTGTATAATAATGTATAGATAATTCATATTCGTTTTAAAGAAACTAAGTAGTTACCTAAATCAATCAATAAATTAATTTTGAAAGTTTGTAGATGCTTTTTTAAAGAATAAAACGCATAGTCCCTTAGTACGGATCTGAATTGTTACAGAATGCGCAAACTCGTTTCTTGAAGTTCCAATTCTCATTTATCTCCCATTTTTAAATCAGACTTGGCTTGTCATTGTCATACAGTAGTGAGCGGGTGCTCTGTTTACGTCTTTCAGAATTGCGTGTTTTTCGTGATGCGTAAACAATATGTGATTTTGTGAATTCTAACCTTAAAATAAAATTTATTCTTGTGAGAGTGAAGTGAAAATTACAAAAAAACCAAATATGTTTGCGAACGGACAAGCAGTAGGCGATGGCACATGGGACCTTCGAGTTTTCGTCACGGATCTACAAACGGAAAGGTTGATTCGCGTAAAAGGAGATGTCCACATTGGCGGCGTAATGTTGAGGCTGGTCGAGGACCTAGGTTTGTATTTTTAATAAGTACTTTCTCATAGTCTTTTAAAATCATATAATTACTTCTCTCCTATTTAAAAATTACCTATAGGCTATAGAAAATAATTTCTATTTAAGTATAAGTATACAGATTGAGAATTTATTCAAATAAATACAATACCGTATTTGTATTGAAACCAGTTTTATGTTTTGAAAATTGTGTGATGTAATAAATAATTGTTTTAAACAATCATAACCTCAAAAGGCAATGTAAATTGATCTTTAGTAGGCGGGACTATTCTGACGTATCCCAATAAATACATACAAAATTTTGTTCAGATGTTTTTTGTTTATTTACAAGCTGAGATGTGGTAAATATTGTTTTCTTGGAAAAGTGCAAATTTTTCTTTTCGAGTTATTGGCTACCTTAAATCCAACAGATATTTGAACAACATGCTAATAAATTCAATTTTCGTTAGTAATGTATTTTTCTCGGTTTTATTATAAAAAATTCAAAAAGTAGAATTAACCCAGTAACCTAATACCTACATTTTACCTTGCATGAAATTGGGTAGTGGGTTTCTTTTTTTGTTGTATGTCTTGTATGTAATATTGTGATATTAAACAATATTTATGTAAGTTCCTATCCTGACAAGTTTAATAAAACTGATTTATTTATTTTCATTTATATTTATTATAAAACAAATACCTAAGTTTATTTAAATCAGCACAAACTGCAATTCTCACCATTCATACGAATTACTAAGATCAGTTGATCAGTAATTAAAATGTTAGGAGCTCTAATTACAAAAAGTTCTAACAAGTAATCATAGACATGTTTATAAATTATCACATTTATTTGTGATAACATAGTATGCTGTTAACTTCACTAAATATGTACTGATTATTGCTGTTTTCCTACTGATATATTGTTTTAATATTTCCTGTTTATCTTAGATAGCCAAATATTTACACTGGAAAGCAGGTTTAAATATTTCAGGACCTTTATTTTAAACTGGGTTATCAAATGCAAACTTAACATTACCTAAAAATGCTTCTTTTTGTAGATACATGTTTTACCCTAAATACTTTAGTTAATCCCAAATGGAGGAGAAGCATAACCAAATATGATTTGTTACAATACATTTATATTAAATACAGTATCCTTTTATGATTATTGGCAAATAAATTTTTTTTATAAAACTTTTTAAAATGTGTACATTCATGAAGCACCTTTATAAATATTGATTGGTAATATTTTAATTTGCTTTCCACCGTTTCCATAATTTATTTGAAAATATACTTGACTTTTAGTTGTTTCTGAAATGAGTGCCCAGTGAAATAAATCCCAAGAAGACATCTTCTAAGTTTCTTTGTGTCTTGGAAATTAAACAGGAATTAGTAGACATCACTGGGAATTAGTTGTCATTAGCCAGGAATTACTGGTAATTCTTAGGAATTAGTTAATTCATATATGTTGATATTGGCAACATTACGCTGTTGCCAAGTTTATATGATGGGAATAGTATTTACTAATAGTATTTAGTGTATGAATCGCAGCAAACTAAAACAAAAAACAAAAACGCCTTTAGTCTTGGGGCCAAAATCCATCGCTGAAACAGACTTGGCAATGATGCCTTCATGGCGAGTAGCCAAGGACAATTCAGAAACCACTTAGTCACAATTTGTAAAATAAATCTTGGGTTAGATTAATTGGCCAAGGCAAGGGAAAATTGCTTGATGACTGGCAAGAAAAGTAGTGTATTACACGGCAGTAAAGTGCATTTCCTTCCGCACGATGAAGTTTATACCAGATTTACGATGCATTCACCCACCACGCATGCAGTCGAAAAACTTCAAAGTTCTCGCACAACCACAATTTCCAGTATGGTTGTTTTTAATGATGACTCTGAGATTAACCCACATAAAAAATGGTTTTTCTCAGACTTTCGTCAATTGCAGTTTCTCTCATAAACCAATAGTTATTTTCCTAACTGGTGTGGAAAGTGATACTTTTCCGCACTCGACATGGACATGCGTTCAAGTGCGGAAAAGACACTGTACGCATGTGTTATGAACAACGTTTTTTCTACGAGTGAACGGAAAATAAGAAAATATCATTTAATTGTACAGAATAACTAGATACAAACTAACACGTTTATTAGTTACCTTCTGATTATTGATGTAATTATTAAGTTATTAACGCAGTATTCAACAAAATCTCATAAATTGCAATAGTTGTTACCTTGCTCGTAGAAAAAATACTTTTTCCTCGTACCCCTGTAGAAAATACACAGTTTCCTCCCTCATATCAGGGTTTCTATTCACTAAGAAGTACGAGCTCCTAGGAGAGTAAACTCTTATAAAGGGCTCATGCGCGCACTCTCAAAATTGCAAATACCGTATTCACTAAACCCAAGAGAGAGCTCACATACTCCTATGCGCCTATTCTACTGGGTAAACTCAAGAGAGAGCAAAATGTCAAAAAAATATGACATTACTAATCCCTAACTTCACTTCTCTCTTTTGTTATTTTATTCTCGTTATTTTTTGTAAGCAATTTCTTAAAACTAATAAAATAATAAGCTATCTATTTTTTTTGCTATCCAAATCACAGGTCACCCAGAATTTATGGTTATGTATGTTCATTAAACAGTAATGAAGTTAGCATTTAACATAAATACCATGTGAAAATAATGGCAACATTGCGACAGCTATGAAAAACAATATATATACAATATAAGCAATGGGCTGAAGACAACAAAATAAATAATAATTCAGAAAAAGGTTTAATAAGAGGGTAGGAGGAAAAATTATATGTATTACACAAGATTAAAGTGCCTTTTGCTCCCTTGAATGATCTACTCTACATCATCCTACGGGAAGAAAATTGGCATTTTCCTCCCTAGTAATACAAATAGCTATTTTAGCTGTAAATACTATGAACATATTAATGTATATTTGAAACGTTTATTGGTCAGTTAGGTAATTACTACAATACGTATTACTGGGAATTAGTGAGCATAGGGTGCATTACAGGAAATTAGAAGGCGTTACTGCAGGGAAATTAGGAGTCATTACTGGAAATTGATGGGCATTACTCGGGAATTAGTAGGCATTAGTGAATAAAAATTGAGAGAGAAAATTAAGGAGAGTTGGTGTTAGATGGTTCACAAGTAAGAGAAAAAAAAATGAACAAAGGTATATCTGTAAAGAATCGTCACCTGTTTATAGTGATTTCCTGTCAAGGTTAATATGCATATTAATTCAACCATTGCAGAAAATGGTATGTGCTGTAATACATTAAAGATCCTACTCATTGTTTTGTTTTGTAGCAGTCTATAAATAAATACCTATCAAATCTGTTAATTAAATGGTAGCCAGGCTAGGAGTTTACATAATACGTTATAAATAACTCGGTGAAAATCATAAATTATTTCAGCAGTTATAAACATTTAAATTGCTTGAAAATATTTGTAAAATTTTTTAAAGATGACAACTCAATCGATATGAAGCTTTTTTTGGAATATCAATAGTAATAGTCTAATACCACAAATGTCGAGACAAATGTAGAATGTGTCTTCAGGACCCGTATCTTTGAACATATTTCATGTGATGGGAGTGGATTTGTTATGTTCGAGCAGTATCTTCGAATGAATTTATCAGTCGTATGAGTCCCACATGGGAGTCTGCGAATAGAGTCTTGCGCAGAACGTCAGAAAAACAAATAAACATAACCTGCGGTTGAAGCGTGTTGATCATAACAATCATTATACTTAAGTTTTTTAATAATACTACTTGTCCGCACGCATTTTATTTCAGAAAGTTCTAGTTTTCCGCTTCTACACTAAATACAACTTCACCGCACGGAAAAAATGTTGTTCCTAACACATGCGTAAAGTGTCTTTTCTGGACAACCGCGGTTGCGTTCGAAAAAGTATCACTTTCCTTTCCGTGCTAGTTAGGAAAATAACTATTTTCTATTGTATTTTATAATTAATTTTTCCTAACACATGCGTAAAGTGACTTTTCCGCACTATTTTGGAAAATAACTATTTCAGGTTAGTAGTGTATTGAATCTCACCTAATTTACGGTCTAGTCAGCTTGGGTGGACTGGCGAAGACTTACTGAAACATTCCCCAGGTTTCGCAAAAAAGATTCCTCAAAATCCTTCTTGGAAAAAACGAGAAGATACAGCAGTGAACTTCTATATACTCAAACGAAAGTATTAGACGTTAGACAATTATATTTAAAAAAACAGTATTAAAACAACATAAACTTAAATCAAATCTGCAAATTCACAATTATACTACAAGGAACAAACATACTTACCCAACCTAACCTGAATCCAGCAATGAAAGAAACAGCTGGACAAAGAAGCTTTTTGTTTCTTTGACCTATGTATGTATGTATGTAAATTGGGGTGACATTCACTGAGACCTAAAAGATCTATTGTGCCCCCTTACTTCTACTTAGTTCCTGAGAAAAGTCTCAGAGACTAGTAGCTCCTTTAGACCTATTTCCCGGAGGAATTTTAGGATGTCTGCACGCTTTAGTTTAGGTAAGTGTCCTTTTTCTATCCAGTAGTCTCTAGGTGTTGTGTCCTAGGATTATGGATTGCTGTGCAATCCGCAAGTAAGTGGATGGAGGTTTCTTCTTTTATATCATAGAATCTACATTCTTCTTCCTCCTCTATTTTGAGCTTTTTCAGGTGCCCATTTAGGCGACAATGACCCGTTAGGAGCCCTGTTAAAACTCTTAGTGCAGTTTTACTCTGACTTAGGCATTCATTTGATCTCAACAGGCTGAAGTCACCTAGAAGTATCTTTGATTGTCTAAGCCCTACTAGATCTTTGCAATGGTCAGATCTTCTCTTTTTTGCGGCTTTGCCTACTCTCCCTGTGGGCATCCTCTGGTTGTACAGATGGAGACAATGTCTTTACTTGCCCTCGTCTCTGCTACTTTAGTGGTGAGCAGTTCCGACATCCATTTGGATGTTGTGCTGTCTACACCTCTTCAATTTTATGCTCTTTTGACAGCCTCATGTGGAATATTGTCAAAAGCTCCTTCTATATCCAAAAAGGCGCATACTACGGCTTCTTGGTTGTCTAGAGCACCTCGGATATCCTCCGTCAGTTGTACCAGTTTAGTCCCCGTAGATCTCCCTGCACGGCGAGCATGCTGATGCGGGTGGAGAGGTAGTCATTCTAGCATTTCCGTTCTAATATAATTGTCAATAGCTTTTTCCATCGTTTTGAGAACAAACGATGTTAGACTAATTGGTCTGAAAGATTTGGGGTTTGTTGTGTCCCTTTTTCCAGCTTTTGGAATGAAGGATACTATTACCCTTTTCCATGCTTCTGGTAGATAACCCAGTTTTAAGCTGCTTTAACCAAATGTGCTAGAATTTCATCTTGTCCTTGCTGGAGCAATGCTGGAAAAATCCCATCGGCTCCCAGTGCCTTGAAAGGTGAAAAGGTGTTCATAGCCCATTTTAGCCTTTCTACAAATATGTCTAGCCATTGTAGTGCTTTCCTTTGAAAGTCTGTTATGACCTTCGAGAGGATTAGCACCCCTATTCGTGTTACTCCCAGGAAAATGAGTTTCTAGTAAGAGTCACATTTTCGGTATATTTATCGTCTGGCTTCCTCAAAGTCATAACTGTATTGACCCTACTTTTTGCCATGACTTTGTAAAGCTTTGCCGCAGCAGGTGTGTTGTGTCTTCACATAATTTCCTGAAGCTATTTCTTTTAGCTTTTCTAATTTCCTTGCAGTATCTCTCGCCTCGGAGTATCTCTGCCAGTCTTAGGTGAGTTTTGCTCTATTAAAAAGGTCCCGGGTTTGAGCTCTTAATTCTGACATGTTTATTCCACCAGGGTGTAAGCATCGATTATTGCGCTGTTCAGGTCCTCAAGCTCATTTTCCAGGCCGATATGGTGTTTAGTCCTTCCTTTCCTCAGGTGTTATAGTTGTCCCAATCTATTTTCCTTGGTTCTATTCTGAGGCTTATATCAGGTTTGTCTAGTTCTAACTTGAATGTTATGATACTATGATCGGAGAGAGATGGTTCACCCGATACTCTCCAATATTTTACTATATGTTTTAGATCCTGTGTTCCCAGTGTGATATCTAAAACTTCTTGCCTTACCCTTGTTACAAATGTGGAGGTATTCCCTATATTGTGAATATCAAGGTTTTTATTAAGGATATATTCTAAAAGTTGCTCACCTCTCTGATTGGTATCTTTGCTGTCCCAAACAGTATTGTGTGCATTGTTATCACATGCTAATAGTACATGTAGTCTCTTCTCTTCACAGTACTCCACCAGCCTTTGCATCTCTGGGGGTGGTGCTACCCTTCTCCCGTAAAGTAGTTTCTCGTATTCGAAGTGTCATCGAACTGGAACGAGGTCTCGAGAAAGAATAAAATATTAATTATTTTTGTTTATTCTTGAAGATAAAGCTAATTTTCCTTTTTTTATAATTCATTAAGACGATCCTGTCTTTGTGGCGCCTTAATGTCGCTTACTGCAAGTTTAGAGTGAAAGTAAATTAATTTACTAATTAATTTTATCTTCAACTAAGGTTAGGCCATCCAGATTGTTGAAAACTGAAAACGTGAACCAGTGGGGCAAAAAACAAATGAGCTAAGGTGTAATACTGTATTACTTTTTTAAATGAAACTAAGTGTTTCTAATTAATTCCACTATTTAATGAAAAAATTATTAAAAAGATATTGATAATTATTTCGATATTGACATATCATCGTCAGAATGACAGAAGTTACATTTTATGTGATACCTACTTGATGTTTAATATTTTGGCTAGACCAAATAGTAAGTGACCTATCTTGTGATTGACTTAATATATATGAATAGAAAAAAGAAGAAGATATAATTTTACAAATATTAAAGCTTAGGTATTATTAGCCCTATGGGGTATCTTTTTCCCATTTAAGATCAGTATAACTGTGCAATGATATAGGAAACCAAGGAAAACTATATCTGCTGATCTTTACAATTGTTACTTAAGAAGGCAATTTAATAGTGGAGAGCTCCCTAGATTCATCTGTTCATTGCCAACTTCATATTGTGGTTCTCTTAAGTGTCTTCTTATTTCTAGTTCTTCAAGGAAATCTAGTTCTTGTTTCTTATCACAAATATGCAGTACTTCTAGTTCTGTGTTAGGTGTTAATGAATGTTTTGTGTCAAGAAGATGTTTTGCGTAATGTGATTTATCTGGCTGTTTTAATCTGTATGCTCGTGAGTGTTCATTGTATCTAATTTCAAAATTTCGAATTGTTTGACCAATATAGACAGCATTACATTCTCGACATTTAAGTTTATATATTCCAGACTTTTGGGGGTATTTTTGTTTTTACATTTAACAATTTTTTACTCACACTGTTTTCTGTTTTAAAAGAAATTGCTGTATTTGTTGAACAAGATATTATCTTTGAAATATTATTAGAAATATTACCAGCATATGTGATGGTTTTGTAATTTTGTATTTCCCTGGTTTTTTCAGGAAATATTAATTGTAATGCCACTTTTTCCTCTTTTTATTAATTTATTTATTTATTATAAGTAATGGATAACCGTTGGATGTGGCTATTTGTTTAATTATATTAATTTCTCTATCAAAATTATATTTGTTCATAGGAACTGAAAATGCTCTATGTATCATTGAATTATATGCTGCTAATTTATGTGACACGGGATGATTAAAATTATATGGTATAGTCACATCAGTAGGTATGTGTTGGTTTTCTGTAAATTGAAAAATTAAGTATATTATTGGCTCTTTGAATTTTAATATCAAGAAAATTGATTGAGTTATTTTCTTCAACTTCTAATGTAAATTTAATTTTTGGATGTAAATTATTAATATGATTGAACAATATATCTAATTGTCGTTCACTACCTACAAAACAAGCT
The DNA here is from genome assembly GCA_947563755.1 of Lochmaea crataegi. Taxonomy (NCBI): domain Eukaryota; kingdom Metazoa; phylum Arthropoda; class Insecta; order Coleoptera; family Chrysomelidae; genus Lochmaea; species Lochmaea crataegi. The sequence continues at coordinate 12,398,668 of OX387428.1, forward strand.
AATATGTCATCTACATAGCTATACCAAAATAATATATTTTTTGAAATGTTACATTCAAAGATTTTTCTTTCTAAAATGTCCATAAAAATGTTTGCTAAAATTGGTGATATAGGACTTCCCATTGGTAAACCTTTATTTTGAATATATACCTTATTATCAAAAGTAAAATAATTCTGATTAATACATACATCAAACAAATTGAGTATATCTGATATTATTCCTGGATTGATATTTTTATCCTCTAGTAATTTTTTAACAAGTGTTATGCACTCTTTAGGAGGAATTTTAGAGAACATATTGGTAACATCAAATGAAATAAGTTTAGAGTTATCTTGTAATTTGTATGTTTTTAATTTTTTGATTAGTTCTATTGAATTTTCAATTGAGTATTTAGATATACCTTCATAGCTATTAAGTATATAGTTTAGTTTTTTAGCTAACTTATTATTAGGAGTATTAACATAAGAAACTACAGGTCTAATTGGTTTTGATTTCGATACTTTATGTAATTTAACAGTTCCATAATTGTGGAGACTGAGGATTTTTATTAATCATGTATTTTTTCTCATAATCATTGAAAACATAATTTGAACTGTTGACATTATTAGAAAACTTTTTTGTTGGGTCAGCCCTTAGAATTTTTACATCACAAGATTCTATAAAATTATTAACTTTAGATTTATATTCTTCGGATTTTAAAATGACAGTGACATTTCCTTTGTCAGATTTTGTTATTGTGAGGTTATAATCTTCTACTTTTTGTTTAATTGAATTCAATGCTGAAATATCATTTTTTGTTTGACGTTTAACCTTTGAAGGTTTTATATTTTTAATCAAATTAGCAATTTGTAACTTTTTACAGAAAACTATTTGACTGAGATTTTAAAGCTATTTCTGACTCTGTAGCTAAAATTTCTTTAATACTATTTGAGAATTTTGGTGGAATGCTGTATTTTAAGCATTTATTTAAAAATTCTATCTCACTATTTGTGAAGTTAGTGTCTGAAAGGTTTTCGAATCGTGGTGCAAAGTGTATAGGTGTGTAAGTACTTACAGTTTTATGATGTTCAGTGTATTGAGTGTTCTGTTTTATATATATTCCAGTTGTTGTAGTTTTCGTTCTTGTTTCTTGTATTTCTTGTGCTTCATAATGCTGACACTTTCTCTGATTTTGTCATCTAAACAGAAAAATTCAACTGGATGAAGTTTGAATGTGAGTTCAGAATGTACAATTTTTAAGTATATATCTGTAGATTGCTAAAAAGTTAAACCGACTATACAATTTTAACAGTTAAAACAAGTTTATCTAAAATTAAATATAGTTGATAATTGGTGGATACAAGAGAGAATGACAGTATATCATCAGATGCAAAATAATGCGTGGAGAAATGACCTTATACACAAGGGTTGCTAGATCAATGATAGCTTACGGATTAGTATTGCAGTGGACAAAGACACTGCAAATGGATGCTATAAGGTTGTTAAGTAGCACACAAAGGCTTACTTGCGTTGCATTGGAGGTCCTGCTGAATTTACCAACACTACATATTTATACATGGCGAATCCAGGAGCTAAAAGCGGATGATATAATGGGGCAACCCATTGACGCAACGGCCACAAGATATAGCTTTAGTAATAATAAGTTCCAAATAAAAACAAACCCGATAGGGAAAACTAGAATAAAGGTGTACCCATAGAGGCTAAGGTAACCTGGTATAAGGAAGGCTCCAAGGCAGAGGTAGGTGTAGGAGCCGGAGCTGTATGGCTAAAACAAAGGATATTTATTCCAATAAGCCTATCTAAAGACGTCGCAACTTTTCAAGCGGGAGTAACAGCTATTCACCACTTCCTTGAATAAATAAAAAAACGGGAAAGAACATACCGTTCAGTTAGTTGTCTTTTTCACAGTCTGCCAAGCTGCACTGAAAGCACTCGCTTCCATAGAGGTCAATTCTAAGCTAGTATGAGATTGAGTACGTGCCTTAAATGCACTCGAAGACCGTTGCAAGGTCACGTTTGTCTGGGTACTAGACTAGGACACGAGAGCTGTAAGGAATACGAAAAGGCGGATTAAATGACCAGACTGAAAAAAATCGTACCAACCACCTGAAATTACTGGTTCAGAACTCTCGATTACTAACAGTTCTCTGTTCCATCTCGTTTGCAGATGAGTAAAATTACCGTTCAAACGATTTTTGCTGTATAGCGAGTACCGAAAGTTCTGAAATTAGGAAACATCCGCAATTTAAACTGTCAAATTTCAAATTTGCTTTTTATGGAAAGTGTAAATAGTTTATGGAAGTGAGTTTTTAGTGTTTGAACCGTTTTGAAAACACTGTTTTTCTTATCTATGACTGTTTCTTCGTGTAGTTGATGATTGTTGATAAAAAAAAAATAAGGGCAGAATGGAATCCGAAACGCCAGAAGGTAATAGTACCTATATTTTTTGCACCTTGTCAATTTTAATGAATATTCTTTTTTTGTACAAGTAGGACTGGAAGAATTTCAAGCATGGCTGCAGTCGGTGGCGAGAATTAAAATTCTCCATTTTTTTGGACTACTAATTATCTAAAAATATTAATCGATTTATACAAGAAATATAGAGAAATGGTCGGTTCAATGAAGGTAAGGAACTTAAAGGCGTTATGGAAAGTTATAGTAAAAGAAATGTCAGAGATCCTTAATACTAATATTACCGAAAAAAACGTGGAAAATAGATGGAAAGTTCTTGAACGGAACTATAAGAAATACGTTGACAACAAAAATGCAACTGGTAGTTTTTTTTTGAAATTATATTATTCACAGAATTCGGTACACCGCGTGCATCTACTAAACTAGTTCAAAATACGTTCCAACCGTTTGGTAAAAGATTACCGGTAACTTTACTAATTTCTCTTACGCATGCGAATTAAACAGTTCAATTACTGGTTACGTACGATAACAGAATTGCTGGTTGGAAGGAACCTAATCATCTTCTATGCTATTCATTGGACCGAAACCCTTCTGCGGCGTCGCAAAATCGACAATAAACATGGCAACAGAAAAGTGGGATTGACAGACGAAGACATGTACAGATGGACAAGGAAATTTACTAAACAATCGCGAGGAAATTTGCTAGGCGATGAAAAATAACTTGCAAAAAACTACATGAAAGGTTCAGTATCGAGGCTGATTGGCTACTTAAAAAGAGTGAGGCTGGAGAATCTACAGACTCAGAGGACCGCAATAGATTTGAAAAGGTGGCAGTGGATTAGGCCTATTAGTCACCTTATCTAATCTTATCTAAAATCAATGTGAAATTCACAAAAAAATTCGGTGCTTTTGAATTTTTTTTTAATTTCAGACTGACTAGATAAACTAATCTAATTTGGATATGAAACGAAAAAGGTCTTAATATATGGAGTTTTTAGACCAATTATGTAGATTTTTCAATAAAAGTGCTTCCTTTTGTTAGTGTTATTTTTAACTGTTTGGTGTTTTATTTAGCAGAATCTTTATACAAACGGTTGAAAATAACAGTGTTCTAATTAAAAATTATAATGAAGTCAGTAGCAAACGAAATAGTGATTAAATCATACCTCTAATTAATTTTATTAGGTGTTGATTTTGAAATAGTGCTTTGTCAATTTTTTCCTTCATGTCTATTATAGTTTGATGAACATTTATTTTTTAGTTAATTTTATATGTTGTTAATGGGTTTTCTTATCTACATTATCTAAATAATTTTTGAAATCTAACTTCGCCTTTTTTGTTATATTAAAAATCGTCTTGTAGGAGGGAAAAACTTGATGAGAAAGAGTGATTTACAAAGATTGATATATTTAATAAGAATTTAACTTTTAATTACTGGTTTTGTGTACTTACATTATATTGTTTATAATATTGATAATAAAACAAATCTAAATGATAAAAATAACTATTTACAAGACACTGGACGTGATGCCTGGATTTGAACAGTCAAGATGGATATGGTCCGAGTAGGTTGAAAAACCGAGATGACGTACCTAGAATTAGATAGAAAAACAGTCTGAGTATTTAATTTGCCATAAATAATGATTAATTATTTAACTAACGATCAGTATAGTTAAAATCCCCAAAATTAATGAAAGTATTAATAATATACTTACAAGGAGCCTCTTGAGTTTAAATTGTGATTATGCATATGAGTACTTTAATTTTGGTTCATCAAAAATAAATGCCTAGTTGTAAATATTTAGGGTAATTAGGAAAGTTGCAAGGGGCGCAAACTCTCCCCAGTGCATGTACGGAATATGTGGCACAAACTCTCCACAAACAATATTGTAACTACTGTAAGTGGCGCAAACTCTCCACGGTACAGCAAAAATAATATTACACTGCAAGTGGTACAAACTCTCCACAGTACAGCAAAAATAATATTACACTGCAAGTGGTACAAACTCTCCACAGTACAGCCAAAATAAGGTTACACTGCAAGTGGCTCAAACTCTCCACAATAAAGGAGGGTGGAAGGAGATATGGGTGACGTGAGAAGTCAGGAATGGACAAACCGTAAGTGGCGCAAACTCTCCACAATACAGTATAGGTTTGTGAGTTAAACTGTAAGTGGCACAAACTCTCCACAGTACAGCAAAATAATATTACACTGCAAGTGGCACAAACTCTCCACAGTACAGCAAAATTTATATTTCACTGCAAGTGGTACAAACTCTCCACAGTACAGCAAAATTTATATTACACTGCAAGTGGTACAAACTCTCCACAGTACAGCCAAAATAAGGTTACACTGCAAGTGGCTCAAACTCTCCACAATAAAGGAGGGTGGAAGGAGATATGGGTGACGTGAGAAGTCAGGAATGGACAAACCGTAAGTGGCGCAAACTCTCCACAATACAGTATAGGTTTGTGAGTTAAACTGTAAGTGGCACAAACTATCCACAGTACAGCAAAATTTTATTACACTACAAGTGGCACAAACTCTCCACAGTACAGCAAAATTTATATTACACTGCAAGTGGTGCAAACTCTCCACAGTACAGCCAAAATAAGGTTACACTGCAAGTGGCTCAAACTCTCCACAATAAAGGAGGGTGGAAGGAGATATGGATGACGTGAGAAGTCAGGAATGGACAAACCGTAAGTGGCGCAAACTCTCCACAATACAGTATAGGTTTGTGAGTTAAACTGTAAGTGGCACAAACTCTCCACAGTACAGCAAAATATTATTACACTGCAAGTGGCACAAACTCTCCACAGTACAGCAACATTTATATTACACTGCAAGTGGTACAAACTCTCCACAGTACAGCAAAATTTATATTACACTGCAAGTGGTGCAAACTCTCCACAGTACAGCCAAAATAAGGTTACACTGCAAGTGGCTCAAACTCTCCACAATAAAGGAGGGTGGAAGGAGATATGGGTGACGTGAGAAGTCAGGAATGGACAAACCGTAAGTGGCGCAAACTCTCCACAATACAGTATAGGTTTGTGAGTTAAACTGTAAGTGACACAAACTCTCCACAGTACAGCAAAATAATATTACACTGCAAGTGGCACAAACTCTCCACAGTACAGCAAAATTTATATTACACTGCAAGTGGTGCAAACTCTCCACAGTACAGCCAAAATAAGGTTACACTGCAAGTGGCTCAAACTCTCCACAATAAAGGAGGGTGGAAGGAGATATGGGTGATGTGAGAAGTCAGGAATGGATAAACCGTAAGTGGCGCAAACTCTCCACAATACAGTATAGGTTTGTGTCTGTAAGTGGCTCAAACTCTCCACAGTACCGTAGGATTGGATGAATAGGAAATGCAACAACAAATTAATGTTCTTAATAACGTTGAATATTAAAGAACTTTAAACGCAGTAGGTAATCATTGAAATGATTAGCAAATATTTATACTATATGTGATACAATAACTTTCAAAATAAAATATCAAATAACAGGCAACACTGAATTACTCCGTGAGATAGACTCCCCTATCAACTGCTAATATTTTGTTGTACAATGCGCCACAATTCATACTATATTTAAACGTATTTATATTTGGCACAAACGAACACTTTAGGTATTTACTAGGAACTAAAACTCGAATCGTTCTTAAAATTCCCTGTACCCTCTCGTAACTTCGAAACTACTTATCTTCGACGTGAAATATGATACACGTACTTTATTTATCTGTTTCAAGCAAAAGTTGAGAAACAATCAAGCAATAATTCAGAATAGTCGAATCATGTCCCACTTAAGGCGCCTATGTATCATCCCACATAATCGAAATGTTTTGCGGTCAAACAATAGCCAAAAGGTAAGCTGTTGTAACATGTTTCGCTTTAACGCACCAGCTCGTCAGCTGCGGGTTTCGTCATTCACAGGGTCATCGAATTCTAGAGGTGCATACAAGGGTGAGCAACCTACAAGGTCGCCAACAGATTCTGTAAAGGCCACTTGGTTCGGATATTAAAATGGACAAGAATCGAATACACTCATGCTCTTCGATTTGAGACTGGTTTAACCGAGGGTTTAACTTATATTTATTGTATTTATTATGAAAAAATATCCGTAGGCATAATAATTTAATGTTATATAAATTAGCCTGTTTCCTATGAAGATTCAAAAATAATCCTCCAGAGGCCATATGTTTTGATTTTTCATTTGACAGTAACGTTAAACGTACCTAATAAAAATGGAATTAACGGAAGATGATGTATAGTTTGGCAAGTCTATCTGAAGCTACGGGGCATCGATAAGGAGGGAGGAAACATGGCCGATATCTGTCATAAACGTACCAATAGCGTACGGTACCTATTTTATAAAAGTATTAAAGATAATAATATTATTATTAATAATATTATGTCAATATCGAAATAATTATCAATATCCTTTAATAATTTTCATAATTTTTTAATTAAATAGTGGAATTAATTAGAAACAGTTAGTCTCATTTATAACATTAATATGAGTAGATTCCACAAAGTAAGGGTCCAAACAGTAAATTCAGTTATTTGTGTATTTAGAGCGTAAAGTAACAGATTGCCGCGCGACGCGGAGCGGAGCTCGAAAAACACACAGTCGCCCTTTTAATAATTAAAACAGTTTTTTATATTATCTTAGGTTATAATAGGAGTGCTAGAATAATCGTCATTTTCGCTATTCATCATGATTAACCTTAAAAAGATCTACTGACTAGGGATGTTGAAAAATAATCGATTTTTATTTAAATCGATTATTATTTTCTTATAATCGATTTTTAGTTATCGATTTTTATAGTACCGTTTTTCAAAATTTTAACTTATTAACCATTTTTGACAATTATTGACCATTTTGACTGTTTTTCAAAATTAGTGACCATTTTTCAAAATGATGACAATTTTTAACCATTTTTGACAGTTTTTGACAATAATTGTCCATTTTTAAAAGTTTTTAACAATAATTGACAATTTTTAACCATTTTTGGAAGTTTTTGACCATTTTTGACAATTTTTCAAAATTTCAGACCACTTTTCAAAATTATTGACCATTTTTGATAATTATTGACAATTGTTTACAATTATGGAGCATTTTTCCAAATTTTTGACCATTTTTGACAATTATTGACCATTTTTGACCATATTTCAAATTTTTTGACAATTTTTCAAAAACTTTAACAATTATCAACTATTTTTCAAAATTTTGACAATTTTTAAAAATAATTGTCCATTTTTGACAGTTTTTGAAAAACTTTGACTATTTTTGATAGTTTTTGACAATTATTGGCCATTTTTGATAATTTTTCAAAAATTTTAACAATTTTTCAAAATTATTTACCATTTTTGATAGTTTTTGACAATTTTTGACCATTTTTCAAAATTTTAACAATTTTTGACAATTATTGACCAATTTTGAGAAAAACTGTCCATTTTGACAGTTTTTAAAAATAATTGACAATTTTTAACCATTTTAGAGCATTTTTCAAAATTGTTGACCATTTTTGATAATTATTGACAATTGTGGATCATTTTTCCAAATTTTTGACCATTTTTGACAATTATTGACCATTTTTGACCATATTTCAAAAACTTTAACAATTTTTAATAATCATCAACTATTTTTCAAAATTTTGACAATTTTTAACAATAATTGTCCATTTTTGATAGTTTTTGACAATTATTGGACATTTTTGACAATTTTACAAAAGTTTTGACCCTTTTTCAAAAGTTTTGACCCTTTTTCAAAATTATTTACCATTTTTAATAGTTTTTGACAATTATCGACCATTTTTCAAAATTTTAACAATTATTGACCAATTTCGACAATTTTTGACCCTTTTTATAGTTTTTGACAATTATTGACCATTTTTGACAATTTTTGACCGTTTTTCAAAAAATTTTAAAATTTTTGACAATTGACCATTTTTGACAGTTTTTGAAAATGTTTGGCCATTTTTCAATTTTTTTTTAAAGTTTTTGACAATTATCGACCATTTTTGACAATTATTGACCATTTTTCAAAAAAATTTTACAATTATTGGCCCTTTTTGACAATTATTGACCATCTTTGACCACATTTCAAAATTTTTGACAATTTTCATATAATTCTATTTGATTTTTAATCTGATACATTGTTAAATATTCACCAATTGAGTTAATTCGGAGGGCGTGGTTTGATTAAATAAGCGAGCGAAAAAGATTCCTTTTTTGCGCTAGAGCGGAAAGTAACAATCCTTGGCATTTGTTGACTTTACGATTTCATTTGAATATAGTAATTAGTCATTTTACGCGCGACTGTAGAAAAACATATTTATATATGTAGCAATGGAGACAAATACTCTTCTCAGATAAATCACGGCTTCGTTAACTATTTTATGCGGCAACCATGTAAGAAATTTAAAAATTTGGTTGTGAATATGTTTTGGTTAGGAGTTAGATAAAAGTATATATTTTGTGATAGTTTCAGAAATATTATATGCTCAACAGTACATCGATGTCATCCTGGAGGATCATGTTATACCAATAGCTTATGGTATAGGCTCTAATTTTGTTTTTCTGAAAGATAACGGAAGGCTGCATATTGCGGCCAACACCATGAATTTTCTTGGGCACCATGGGATCCAAATCCTGGAATGGCCACCATTAAACCACTTAGAACATTTGTTATATAGACGTGTTTGGAGACGTCCACATTCAATTCAGACCATTCTACAAATAACAGATGTTCTAATCAAAGAATGGGATAATATACCCCAAGAAGATATCCATAGGCTTGTAGGAAGCGTGCCTCGGAGATGTCAAGCAATAATAAGTGCTAGTGAAAGACACACACGTTATTAATTAAACAAATTTTATTAATAACTTTACGTTATGCTAGACAGATGGGATAGTTGCTAGTCCACTTAATTTATTGAAGGCTCATTAGTTGGTATGGTCATCTAAAAAGTAATCTGTAGGATCCATTTGTTTTTGCAATTCTTTGAAATTAACAATCTGAGATTTTTATATTTTTTAAATTATTAAAAGTATTGAGGCATTATTTTGTGCATTGTATTTGTTTTTATTCGATTTTTCAATCAACCTGTATGTGTTGTATGTATTAACTTAAATATGTTTCATTGCTTTAATTTTTTTTAATTTCCCCATGTGAAATAATTTAGTCTATTTGAATATTTGTGTAAATAAATAATTATGCCAAAAGAGCAAATACTTAACTGGCGGATGTTTATTTACGTCCTTTCACAAAGGTATTCTGTTGTAACTCAAGTAACGGAACTCTACTTCGGCCGATATATTTGAACATTATTTACCTACTTCCTTTGAAGGATTTCACTGTTATTTCAGTGTTCTTCTTCCATGTTATTATTTTTCTTTGGCAGCTGCACTCATCGATACATTTACCAGATTCGGTTCGTTTTTATGAGTACGATGGTATTCTCGGTAGGTACGGCACACAAAAGGTTTTAGAAAAATTTATTATACTACTCTCATCAACCATTTATATTGCATCACCCTAAATTTTACAAAATTAACGTATATTGTACCAGCCTACTTCTAATTAATATTCACCTAAATAACGCAATTTGGCAAAGGTTTTTATTCCAGAATTAAAAAATAAAATTTTGATTATGGTTGAATTCCAATAAGGGCTTCCATTGAGGCCATTCCTGTACTGTTCATTGCCCCGGTAATACCAAGAAGGGCTTGTCTTTGGATTGCAGATAATATTACTAAACAATATTTTTATGCGACCAAAAAGCAATTTTAACAAAAAACTTGCCAGTGTTTTTTTATGATAGTTTGGATAAAAAATATACACTGTGTTCATTTGAAAAGGACCCACCCTTAATATTTCAGAAATGCGACATATTAGAAAGAAATTCCGAAACATGTCAACTTTTAACTTGAGGGGGACACTTTTTGGCAGTAATGTCATAAACGTCAGATTCACCCCCTCCCTTCTGGAGATACCCCTTGAATTTTTTTCAAATGGCATTAGGTATCAAGTCATACCTCATTTAAAAGGTCTGGTGAAGCGCTATCCAATCATTTTGTTTTGTCTTTGATACCAGCCTTCCATTGTTATTTAATGGTTGTTTAAAAATGGCTCTTTCTCAACTTTTATTACCTGAATTTTAACGGTGGTCACTTTGGACACATGATTAAATAACAGTTTTTTCTTGTTAACAGTTGTCTTTTCACTATTTGTAAATTTTTTATTCTTTAAAGAGTCTTTCTATCATAACCTAATACGGGGGCATACAAAAAGTTGAAAGAGAGCTAATTTTAAACAACGATTAAATAACAATGGAAGGCTGGTATCAAAGGCAAAACAAAATGATTGAATAGCGATTTACCAGACCATTTAAATGAGGTATGACTTGATACCTAATGCCATTTGAAAAAATTCAAGGGGTATCTCCAGTAGGGAGGGGGTGAATCTGACGTTTATGACATTAGCACTAAAAAGTTCCCCCTCAAGTTAAAAGTTGACGTGTTTCGGCATTTCTTTCTAATATGTCCCATTTCTGAAATATTAAGGGTGGGTCCTTTTTAAATGAACACAGTATATACATAAAATATATCGTCCTGAATTAAGGAATATGGAGTGATGCAGAATAAAAATTGTCGGCATCGTGTTGATGGTAACAGAACAGGCATATTAATGATTAAATGGTTCCACACTTTGAACAGCATGCATTTACGGTAACAGGTATTTTCGCCAAAAGTAAATAATTTAATCACATGTCGATTTTTTTATCATAATTTTAGAGGTAATTTCGCCAAAACACTTTTCAGGTATAATTTTATGACTATATTTGGGGTTGTAAATATCATGGTTTAATGCGATTATTATTACGTTTTAAAACAGATCATTGGTTAATTTATCGATAAAGGCAAGGAAAATGATTGAAGAAGGTATACAGTGTTAGAAAAAGGGCCGCGTAAATTGAAAAACTGCAACTTTAAATGCCAATAGCAAAGAATTACCTAATAAATAATCCTAAAATGGTGAGTTTTGGCCAGATTACAAGTTGAATTTTTGTAACTGGAAAGGTTTCTTGGCGAAATTACCTATAATAAAATGAGTATATGACCTATTAGCAAAGATTGCAAAAAAAATATAAGATAGTTCACTTGAAGGCGGTCCGATTCTTCTTAGTGTTTTAAACGATCGCCACACTCATAAATCATATTTACGGCTCGCTTTTGTTGTAAATAACGACACCGCTAGGTACCAGGGCATTAGAAAAGTATATTTTATTCCAAGCTATTCAGGGATAACTTGAGAAATATATATTCGAAGTAATAGGATGATTTATTAAAGGTTTTTTTATATAATGTTTTTAAATGTTAATTATTTCGAAAAATGTTCAGGATATGAATTTGAAAAGGAAAAAGTTTAGGTATAAGTAAAAAATACATCAAAATTTTTAAAATGAATCAATTGACAGATTTTATTCAACATTTTAGTAATAGATGATCTAGCCGTTATTTATACAGATTATCACAAATTGAATTATATATACTTACTGGCCACCAGAATAATAGGACCACTAAAACAATTTTGAACTTTAAATTAAACACCCCGTATTTTTTGGATTCACAAGGTTAAAACATATTATGCAGCTGCAGGATATATTTATTAATAAATTAGATATGTTAATTTTCAAATTTCTATGAATACACAGTAGGTACCTAACTAAGTACTAAATAACTAACTAATTTTTTATTATCAAATATCTTTGTTACAATAGTAATGAAAAAGTTGAATTCCGTATTTGATAATAACTAATTTAATACCCACCTCTCAACGTCTTTGGGACAACGATAAAAGGATATTTCTGGTTTTCCCTCCTTGCTGGAAGAACCCATCACAGCACAACACACAGGCATTTTAAATTAAAACCACAATTATAATATTAATAATATTACTTTTGGAAGACAGGAGTTAAAATAATGCGAACAAGAAATTTTACTTCCGGAACGTTTCCCGAAAGACTAAATGAAATACTTATACAAAGTTCCTAGAGATTGTAGGCACATTTCTGGCCCTTAATTGCTTCTCTATATTTTTATCATTGTTTACATTATAAGTACTTAAAACCAAGACTGCTTTCAGAATTCGTGGGAAAGTGATAAACTCTACGATTTATTATGTATACAACTAAGACTATTAACAAATATCACAAAATATTTATTTTATAAGTTTTGCTATTGAAGAGAAAAATATTAATATTATTTTTTCCTTATTGCAATAATTAATTAATAAATTTAAAATATCTATACAATATAAACATAAAACGCGAACAACGAATTCTCGAATTCTAAAATACCAGCGCTCGATAGGCGACAACCCGTATAATATGCAAAATTAAATGCAAGTAAGGATTAAGCGACATACTGTAGCATGGCGCCAACCGCTAAGTCACCAGACAGTAACCAGCGGTATGAATCCTTTGATCGATAGAATTCGTACGAGTGAACAATCTTATATTTTTTTTGTAATCATTGGCATCATATAAATATAAAAGACATTACTTAGTATAATTTTTTGGAAACGCAAATGTTTTTCAGCAATTTGTTATAAACATTTAAAACGAAAAACAGTTTTTAGTTTTTTTCATATAACTTAAAAAGTACTGGAGCAATCTCAATGGTATGTATAGAGTTATCATAGGTAATTGAAATACGAACGATAATTATAAAACATGAAGTGGGGGCGGAGTGTAACCAGTCATTTTCGGCGGTGTTCTCGATCGTTTTTAGCCAACTTCGCATCATTTTTTACAAATCGAAAATATACGTTTTGTTTGTTTTGTCTTTGTAAGTTAACTAAACATGACAGTTAATTTTGACATTTGATATTTGTTGACAGGCGCCAACTATGTTGTTATATGCAACACTTAAAAGACACCCACGTACCATTAATATTGATCCAGTACTTTTCATGTTACGTTTTCTTTGTTTTGGATGTTTATAACGAATTACTGAAAAACATTTGCGTGTTCAAAACGTCTTTTATATGATGGCTCCATCCGTTTTCTACTAGGATTTTTGTCAAAAATATTTATCCATTGCTTGGCTTAATAGTCAAATTTTGTCACTGGCACCGATCATCAACATTAGACCAAATTTTGAACACAATTAGAGTGACATATAAAACAAGGAAAAACTAAAACGTACCCGAATTTCAGTCCGGTTTTCTAGATGTAGATGTCTCAGATTAATTTCGTCAAGCTTTATCTCAAAAACGAATAGATATATTTTCATGGGACAAAAGCTACTATATACCATTTCGCAGATACTTTAATATAATTTCCTTTGCATTTACCCTCCAAGTGACACCTAACGTTAAATGTTTCAATGGGCATTACGTGAGTTTGTAGTGGTTAGCGCCTTCGTCGCTTGCGATTGAAGGTAGTAAGTCGATACCGTAAGTAGTGTCCGAAAAAAATAAAACAAGTATTACCTACAACAAGAGATGAGATCCCATCAAAAACATAACATTTAAAAAAACGAAACTAAACCGCAAAAAGTTGTGCATTGTCAAACCAAATTTGGAAATTTTTCCAGTATCTATGGGAGCATCTATCAAACTACTTTGTCAAAAACTGTTACCAAATGAATTAACTAGTCAGTTATAGTATAGTATCTTATCTATACTAAAAATTGGCAATCTCCCACGGCAATAGAATCTACATACAACAAAATCCACCTGAGGGCTTCATTTATGTTAGTGTATCCGTAAATTTGACCCGCTAGCCCTTATAAAATATACAAATATGTTTAAAATGTTATTAGTTAACTAATTAGGAAAACAGTTCTGACAAGGTTGTTGGATAGATGTTCCCATATATAGGTAGGCACTGAATGAATTAGTTTACAATAGATCTCACAACTTTGTGCTGCAAAACTCCTAAAACTGTTGCATTTTTTTACATGTCACCCAGTATACACCTACTCAATATTCCGCTCCTCGTTAACTGCATTAATGTAAACATTGATAAGAATGAAACTTAATGCATACGTGTTCGTTCAAATAAATTTATTCCAACTTTTTCAGTTTTACTATCAGATACATCATTAATTAATATGAATCCTTAAATAAAAACCTTGATATCTAAAGTTCCATTTAGATTAACTACTTTGTATTCACTCATCGTCTGGCATTGGAAGCATGATATTCATTACTATTCATTAGAGGAATTAAAATAAACAACAACATTAAAACCGAAAGAAAATGTGTGTCCCAAAACACTTAATTAACGAATTTAATAGTTTATAAAGCACATTGGTTCTACAACTACTTTTTGAAATATTTCCATGATACTTGCAGTGGCGGCTCGTAAACTTTTTAAAAGAGGAGGCTGGTCATAAAAGGTTTTTGAAAAATATACTCCTGAATTAATTTAACCTTTGCGCAGCGACCATATCAGCTACTTCAGTCACAAAATTAATTGTTGCCCAGCAAGAACCAACGTGGAGGTATACAGTTTCTCTTGTCAAAAAATTGTTTTTGTTCGTTTTTTTTTATTCTTTTCATTAATTTTATTAACTTTTTTTATATATTAACGGAATTTTACGGTCTTTAGTTTGCGGAAAATGATCAATAATATTATCATAAAATGTATCATTTTGTTTTAAGTGTTTTACTAAATCTTTTTCAATAGATATTAAACTAACATTGTATAAACGATTTTGGCCCATTGTATTTCACAGGTAAGTTTAAATTCGTTTGAGAGTAGAAAATGATCTCTCCACCGATGCCGACGTAACAGGAATTGTGTCTGTCAAACAAAGTAGTTCGTGTATCACCGCGACCGCTAGAGGCAAGCCTTCTGAGAGTGTTGCCATTTCAGCTATTTTTTACGGTATTAAGCAATTGGACTGGTCGAAAAAACGGCAAATGTGTTGAGCAGCACGTGTTTAGGTATTGAGATGATGATATGTTTGTAGAATCTAGCCTCAGGGCAATATTGTCAGATTTAAAAATAACTACTGAAAATGAGGAATTAATTGTAAAATTTAAAAATTATTAGATAAACAGGAAATAAAATGAAGAATTTTCAACAAAATATTTCTGGTGCTAATTTTCTGGATAAATTGGTGAGGAGGCTGAGCCTTTCAAAATTTTAAAAATTATTGACCATTTTGACTGTTTTTCAAAATTAGTGATAATTTTGAACCCTTTTTGGACAGTTTTTGACAATAAATGTCTATTTTTCAAAATTAGTGATAATTTTTAACCCTTTTTGGACAGTTTTTGACAATAAATGTCTATTTTTGACAGTTTTTAACAATAATTGACAATTTATGACCATTTTTTCAAATTTTTTGACAATTACTGAGAATTGTTGACAGTTATAGACCATTTTTCCAAATTTTTGACCATTTTTTCAAAATTTTTGACAATTTTTCAAATAACTTGACAATCTTTGACAATTATCAACTATTTTTCAGAATTTTGACAATAATTGTCCATTTTTGAAAGTTTTTGACAATTTTTCAAAAATTTTTACCATTTTTTCAAAATTTTGACAATTGACCATTTTAACAAAAATTGGAAAAATTTTTACCATTTTTCAAAAATTTTCACAATTTTCTACCATTTTTCAAAAATTTTGGCAGTTTTTAACAATTATTGACCATATTTCAAATTTTTTTATAATTTTTAACAATTGACCATTTTTGACAATCATTGAATAATTTTTGACATTTTTCTAAAAGTTTTGACAATTATTGACCATATTTGACAATTTTCTAAAACTTTTGAGTTTTTGACAATTTTTCAAAAATTTTGACAATTTTCAACAATTATTGACCATTTTTGACAGTTTTTTTATAATTATTGACCATTTTCTCAAAATTTTGACAATTTTCAACAATTTTTATTTCCAGCCTCCTCTCTTAAAAAGTTCACGAGCCGGCACTGTTATCTTTCATTCCGAGGTTTGCCTCTTTTTTGTCTTATTTCACTGGTGTATAAGCTACTTTTATTAAATATTATAAATATTCACGAAAAGTACATATCTATTGACACTTTAAACGCCACTGGATAATCAATATCAGTCAATTGTCGAAGTGACAGGGAAGAACATACGCACGCGCTTGCCAATAGGAAGTCAGGTGGTTACTTAGCAACGGCATTTCGATAAATATTCACCAATTGAGTTAGACTGGAGGGCGTGGTAATTATGATTTTCGCACGACGTTGCCGGCTTGAAGGAAACCCATAACATATTTAGAAAAGTGCTCATCTTTTAATATTCAGAAATTGAAAAAATAATGTTAATAGACAAATTCCAATGAAACAAGCACATTAAAGAACTAACATTTAATCATTATTGACATATTGTTAATAATAAAAAGTCCATTTTCTAATTATTATCACTACATACTTAGCACTTTAGCTTTTTCATAGTTAAACGTGGCAATATCGAAACTTTCTCATAATTGATTTATGGATTGAATCTTTCATACGCTGAAGGGGTGATGGAAAATGGTTTCTAAATATATACAAATTTGAAAGAATTTTATGAAAAGCGGTATAGATCTGCCAAATTCGATTCTTCATAGCATCTTTGACATTCCGTAGCTATAACTTAACGAGAAGTTTTTGTTTTCATTTTCTTATTTAATTAAAGAGTATATAAAACCGATGACCATCTGACGATAACTTGAAAGAGTATCACCCGCCTGAGTATATTGTGTAGTTCGATTATCTTTATAACATAATGGGGAAATCTATTTATATCTAAATTAACTTCGATAGACGCTAATAGGTATTATTGAAAATATACATTTAACTAGTAGGGTGAACTCTTTATAAATGGAAGTGATAAATAAGGGGTCTGGTTTTTCGTGTTTTGATAGTCTTGGATAATAATACATTTAATTTGTGGATGTAGGGGAATTAAACCACTTGAGTTCGTGACTTTTTGGTTGTAAGAGAAGATAGATATCGATAATTTATAGTTTTTTTAGACTGTTGAAATCTTCTTTAGAGCAATTATCATGTACCTAATTTATATCAAAAAATTTCTGGACTTGTCCACAATATATAAAAATAAATTCCATACCTGGCAGATGTGAAACATCGAAATTGTTTTGTAAGTTTATAATTATTGACCATTTTTTCAGAATTTTAACAATTAATTATTGACTATTTTTGACCATTTTTTTAAATATTTAACAATTTTTGACAGTTTTTGACCATTTTTGACAGGTTCTGACTATTATTGACAATTTTTGACCATTTTTTCAAATTTTAACAATTATTGGCCAATTTTGACAGTTTTGACAATTATTGATCATTTTTGACAATTTTTCAAAAATCATGACCATTTTAGACTTTTCCAAATTTTAACAATTATTGACAGTTTTTTATAATTATTGACCATTTTTTTCAAAATTTTGACAATTTTTCAAAATTTTAACAATTATTGGTCATTTTTGACAATTTTTCAAAAATGTTGGCAATTTTTGGCCATTTTTCAAAATTTTAACAATTATTTACCATTTTTGACAGTTTCTGACAATTATTGACCATTTTTGACAATTTTTCAAAATATTTAACAATTTTTGACCATTTTTCAACATTTCTACAATTATTGACTGTTTTTGAAAGGTTCTGACCATTATTGACAATTTTTAACAATCATTTACCATTTTTTCATATATTTAACAATTTTTGACCATTTTTCAAAATTTTAACAAGTTTTGACGATTTTTGATTGGTTTTGACAATTATTGACCGCCTTTGTCAATTATTGACCATTTTTGACAATTTTTCAAAAATTTTAACCATTTGTGACAATTTTTGTTGCACATCAAAAATAGTGTTATAATGATTATCCCATTTAAAAAGCATTGTACTTTTTCGCACTCTTTTGGGTGTTATAATGAAACTTCTATTTAAAAAGCATTGTTCTTTTTCGCACGCTTCAGACGTATGTATAAAATGTAATTTCACGTATTTATATGAGTTTGTAAATGCTTCATTTTAATGGTGGTCGTAGATAAAAAGAATTTCGAATTCGAGTATTTTTCGTTTCTTTGTATTTTCTGAGAAGATTTACCATAGTAATGTATTTTTTTTTGACCAGCAGAAATTAGAGATTTCAACGAATAAAAAGCCCACCGACTTTATTGAAAAAGGTGATATTTTGACGTGAGAATTTTCGATTGAAAATTAGGGTGCTTTTTCAATATTGAATCAAAATAAGGTGAAAAAATAAATATTTTAAATCAAACAAATTACAGTGTGTTTGGGACATAAAAAGGTAAGTTTTCACCAAATTTCGTAAACAAAAAAATTTTTTTTGTAAAAGATAAAAAACCAAAAAGTTGGTCATTTGAATTTTTCACATGAATTTTGAGGTTATGTGGAAAAAGTGTTAACACAAAAGTTGTAGATCTTTTTATTACCTACAACTTTTTCCCATAGGACTTGTAGTTTATGCGGAAATCGAGATAAACCGTTTTTTACCCTTAAAAACTCAACCACTTCTCGACCTCAGATCACCCGTAAATTATTTTTCCTTTCATTTTCGTTGTATTTTCTTTCTTTTCCAATATGTTTCATCTTACTATAATCAAAATTTATCGACCCTGGTCTAATTCATTTGTATCAAACTTTCTAGGACACACTCTGTAAAGAAGCGAGTATTCCATGAAAGTATTGTAGATTTTTCGTTTTATTCGCATTGTTTAAACTGTCGAAATCTTTCTAGTAAATATTATTTTGCGACACTGTTATATCTAAAAAAATTTCAAGTGGTTCAACATGTTGATAACATTGTACAAAAATAAATCCCCAAAAAGAAAAAATGCAGCCAGTTCAACAACCCGTTACAACGTCATTTCACAATGCTGACAAAACAAAAAGTAACAAGGAGGTATTTAATCAAGACATCTTGTTGCGGCAATCATTTTCTTAAATAAGCGCAAAAGGTACACTGAGAAACAGTTTAACAAATTAAACTCTTCAACAACGATACTATCAAAGACATTTGTAAAAAGTATGCATTTTTGTCAATAAAACATTGTAAGATTAAAAATATTTGTATTACTCCCATAGTCAATTTTACAAAACAAAGTGTAGGTACCTAAGGGGGCGTCCATTAATTACGTGAGGCATTATTGAGGATTTTATGACCTCCAGCTCCCCCCTTGGTGAGATGTAGTAAGATTTTTCTCGACCCCCTCCTACCTCCCCTAATCTTACGTGAGATTTTTCAAAATTTGTGTTTTGGGTTTAAAAGCGTTGGATTTATTAAAAAAAAAACAATTTGCTTGATTACTTTCATTTAAGACTAGCAAATACTAGTAGGTATTTGGGAATATTACCGTAATCTAAAGTCACAGTGATAAAATTAGATCAAAAATACACGTTTTTTATTTTAATGTAACTTATCTTTAACGCAATTTTACATCGTTTTCTTCTAGAAAAAAATTACGTGATATTTGCCAAGACCCCCCCCCTCCCCCAAGTGAGATTTGGTGAGATTCGGCTCGATCCCCCCCTCCCCGGAACACCCTACGTAATTAATGGACGCCCCCTAATTTTCAGGGCCTGATTTACACTTAGTACCTAACCGACCAAAGGTTTCGTAAAAATACCGCCCCATTACCCATACCTACACAAAAGGGATGAACGTTCAGAATACTTTTGATTGGTGAATGGACACTTTTGAAGCATTTTTAAAAAAAGATGTTCTACGATCACCATCCAAAGTAGAATTTTCCGCGATCTCTCTTAATTTGACACTATTGGTGCTCTAGAGCGGTAAAGTTACTATGGAGCTTACCTTTTTTCATAATTTAACTTGAAGGTTATGGAAGACGTAAGTAAAAGTAGTCACAAGTTCAGGAACATTAAAATTATACGTAAAATATTTGCATCATCATCATTTGCTAATTCTTTTGAACCATGAAAATCTGACACTAGGTATTAACATTAATGGATTAAAATTACATATTTAATTTTATCATTTTCTAACAAAATAATTGTTACTACCCTTACTACGTGGAATCTTTCAATAATTATTAAATAAAATCAATAAATAAATTCCACAACAGAAATATGACATCGCAGGAGTAAATTATAGTTATTGATATAAATAAACAAGGCCATAAGATACATACCTTATTTTGATTTGTAACCTAGGATATGTCAAATTAAGATATTTTATGATCCAAGATATCATACCTACACTTATAGTAAGTATACATTTTTTATATTCTATCTCTATTAATGGAGAATGTATCTGTTCATTTATAATACTGGGTGTCCCAGAAGTTTCTGACCCATTTTAACTAAGTCGTGCTTCTTTCAAAAACATTCGGTATATTTTTTTTAAACGTATTAGTTAACAGTAATTGTTTTTTATATAAAACCTATGTGTCAGATATCTTTATCTAATAAACAATATCGTCATTAAAAACCAAATAACTTACTCATTTTTTATCTAAACTTCAACAAATTATACATTTTAGGATCGGGAAAGAGTTCAGCTTTCAGATAAAATAAAAATATATAGGGTGTTCCATCATTTATAAAATACCATTTTTTAAAACACCCTATATAAGATTTCACTAATTAAACATTTATATTGAAAAAACTTTATATGAAAATATATTGTTCATCTAAAACCGCACATCCCTATCGTTTGTGAGTTCTGAGATTTTTACAGTTAAAATGGGTCAGAAACTTCTGGGACACCCAGTAGTGTATTGAACATATTTCTTATATTTTTTAATTTCTAATGATTCTAAGAAATTAAGTCTGATAATTTTAAAAACTATTTAAAAGTTCAATGGTATAATTAAAGTGGGGTGATGATTTGATTCTATTAAATGTTTTGCATAATTTGACTTAACTGCATTACAATGAGAACATCTATAATTTTTCTTTAGCATTTGTTGAAAAGTCCCAATATTTTTGGAAGTACGGAATGCAATATTAAATTAAAAAATTAAATTGATAGCCATTTTTTTTCCTATCATTTTATCAACCATTATATAGATATACAACATACTTTGACAAAATTTCAACTCAAATATCAAAGATTATATCACATAATTAAAAGGATAATATTGCATTCCTTACTCACAACAATATTGGATCTTCTTTAACAAATGCTAAAGAAAATTAGTATAAATAGTTCTTTTTTATTGAATTAGATTCATTGCACAAATAGTCTAGTCTATAAGCTTAAAATGGTGTTAATTCTATATACTTTTATTAAAATTATGTGGTTTAGCTCATTCGATCCGGAATAATGTCTAGATCATTGTGCCAAATAATTAAATTAGCCCATAAAAAATTCCAAAAGTTATAAACAATTAAACAACTTCAAAAAATAGTTTTTGGTTTGTAGCTTATTGTTCGTAAATTATAAATATTTTCGAAATTTGAAAAAAAGATCCTTAAAGAGGAGGAAATTTAGCAAAAAAAAGTTCCAACTCCCGGAACATTATTTATAATTTTAATTTAACGCTGAAAATAGCCCTCCGCGCGCCATTGTTAAGTTGCGCGCACGGACTCGAAAGCGAGTACGTCACTTAAAAAAATTTTTTTAAGAACTTAAAGTTAATTGAAAAATCTAAAAAAATTATAGTATAATCTAAACACTTTAAAGAATTGATTCCCGTTGGAATTTTTCATAAAAACAAATTTTCCAATATGCTAGACGATTGTTAATTAACAACATTTTTTTCAAACTTCCTTCATCGTTCTAAACTAAAAAGAAAATGTTTAAATAATTGCCGTAAAATTATTTCGCTTCGTGGAGCTCTTCTTATATACATACAAAACAAGATTGCGTCATCAAAGTTTTAAAAATGTTAATACTTTGTTTATAATAAGTAATGTAAGTTAGCAAAAAGTGGCAAATCAGTCATTTATTGTTAACTTGAAAAAATTTGTTTTTATGAAAAATTCCAACGGAAATCAATTCTTTAAAGTGTTTAGATTATACTATAATTTTTTTAGATTTTTCAATTAACTTTAAGTACTTAAAAACATTTTTTTAAGTGACGTACTCGCTTTCGAGGTCGTGCGCGCAACCTAACAATGGCACGCGGAGGGCTATTTTCAGCGTTAAATTAAAATTATAAATAATGGTGGTACCGTTCCGGGAGTTGGAACTTTTTTTACTAAATTTCCTCCTCTTTAAGGATCTTTTTTTCAAATTTAGAAAATATTTATAATTTGCGAACAATAAGCTACAAACCAAACACTATTTTTTGAAGGTGTTTAATTGTTTTATAACTTTTGGAATTTTTTATGGGCTAATTTAATTATAGATGTCGAAGAATAAAAATATATTATTCTACGCTTCACAACTAGTTTTGAAAAATATTTTTCAAAAACAGTGACCGTTCAACGAAGAAGAAACAACTACTTCCCGGGCTACATGCCCCGACAGATATTGAACTACACTTCTAAGTCAAACGGGGTTGGTAAATCTACAAGATTTAAACCAACCATTCTGGTTTGCAACTAGAAGGGATAACACAACTTGTAGACCGGTTTCGGCGTATTGCGCCTCATCAGTACAAGGTATATGTTATCGTCCGAGAGTTAATCTCGGACTGAAATGTGACTATAATCAACAACGGTACATATTGTCCAGTTACGGAAATATTTTTGTTGCGAAAATAGCGACATCTCACCTCTAAGTCACAAACCAAAATTCGATTCGTTGAACGGTCACTGTTTTTGAAAAATATTTTTCAAAACTAGTTGTGAAGCGTAGAATAATATATTTTTATTCTTCGACATCTATTGTTAAAACGCTTTACTAAATACGACAATTTTACAGGAAACTGTATTAATTCATTGCTAATTTAATTATTTGGCACAATGATCCATTATTCCGGATCGAATGAGCTAAACCACATAATTTTAATAAAAGTATGTAGAATTAACACCATAAACTAGACTAAAACATACTATTTTCAACTATTAACTCATTCAAAAAACAGTAATCCGCTATCAGGTTTACGCCGATTAGAACAGTCATGAGCTGCACAGGAACCTGGTTATCGGTTTCCAAACGCTAAACAATAATAATAAAAGGTTTTTAACTTGATCTATACGAAATCTGACAATATCAACGCGTGATAATATAACATGGTCTCTTTGCAAAGGGCGGAATTGGATTACACTTTTATACTCTGTCCATCCAAGCAACGGATTGTTCCAAAACAGTATCATGCATAGTGCACGTGATCTCTCCGACTCTGTACCAATGTACCAAAGACAATGAATTCTGCCGGCCGATTGCAGTTAAATCCGATTGGCCAGCGTAGGGAGGCATATTTATTTTAGCCATCAGATGCAAAGGCGCATGGTGATCATACTTCGATCACGCATCTATCGTTATTTGGGTCACTCTGTTTGTTCGATGGATTGTCTAAGCCTCTGACTGGTGGTGCCGAACCAATCAATCAATCAACCATCAATTTCAATGGTTCAGAAGAGGTTTACAACACACAAAAGACTAAAGAGCAATCAAGATAATGTGATTCTCCGAGTGGACTTCCACCAAAGAAGCCCAAGGTGGTTTTGTCGGCGAACAAGGCCATGGCCACAGTTTGTTGGGATAAAAGTTCAAATTGATTACCTTCAAAAGGGTGAAACGATAGCCAGATAATATTTTTCAGAGTTTTTGGATAGATTCGATATTGATTTGAACCAAAACAATCGCATTTGAGGAAGAAAAGTCATGATTTATCAAAACAAGATACACGTGTGTAGCTACCAATGCCAAAATCTACAAATTGGGCTACGAACTGCTAGCCAAGTCAGCATATTCTTTATAATTAGATTCAGCCCCCTTTGCCTATTTCCTGTTTCCAAATTTAGTAATGGTTGAGCGGTAAGAGAATTGGGTCGATAAACAATTTCCGAAATATCAAAATTAATGGATTCAGTAAACCTCTGCTGAACCATTGAAATTGTTCATAGTATTTATGAAGTCTTTCCTTGATTTTGATTATGTTTATAGGCCAAAAAATGCTAATTGAGTACGAGAACACAAAATTAACTGTTGTCATTTTCGTTAAAATTGACGAAGCTGTCTCCTTTCAATAGCTGTTAAAAACAAACTACATAGCGCAGCTTGCTCAAAATTTGACAGTAGTGTATTAATAGAAGGCAGTTGACAGGAGCAGTGCTGCATTCAAAATCACTGAGCGTTAAATTAAAATAGTCACTGACTTATCAAAATACCATAATATTTTACATTGTAGAAATGCAATACATTAGAATTTATGTAACTTAATTTTAGTTTATAACTCACTCAAGTTGCATCATTTTTTGTAGGAATTAAACTTCCTAAGTACTTTGCTTTGATTTATGGCGTCTGTCTAGATTGAATTACTCGTACTTCTATCGCCATTATATTTAAAGGCAAACCAGATACATCTTTTCAGATAATTTTTTAAAAGAAGATTATTTGTTTGTTGATATTAAACAACGCCATCCTTTCTTGATATGGTATAATCTTTAAAATATCCCGGAAGATATTATACGTAAGGGGAAAGCATGGTGATGTATTTTATTTACTTTAATGTTAAAAATAGATGCACTCAGGTGAAATTCCTTGGCTAGATTGTATGGCTGGTTTGTTGTTTATTTATTAGTTAAAAAAATACAGAGATAAATTCTAATAGTATTTAGAAGGATGTTTAAAATTCGTAAGATTATTTAGCAAATGCCTCTTCATAAAAAAATCAAAAATTGTAATACCGGCTTTACTAATCGCGATAATCTGTGAATCACCAATTCTAAGTCGAATAAATCAATGAAAACATGTCTTTCTAAGTATAGTTTCCAGTGGCGAGAAAAATAAAATATTATTTTTTCTGTACACATTTTTATCATTATCATTCATTTTTACATTATACTTGTGCGATGATATTTAT
The DNA here is from genome assembly GCA_947563755.1 of Lochmaea crataegi. Lineage (NCBI taxonomy): Eukaryota > Metazoa > Arthropoda > Insecta > Coleoptera > Chrysomelidae > Lochmaea > Lochmaea crataegi. Next base: position 12,424,057 of record OX387428.1, read on the forward strand.
TTTATTAAAATTATAAAAACAGTTACAATCCGCCATCTTAGCGCAAACGCCGATCGGAAGAGTGTGACGTCACTCTTGTGTAAACATCATTATCATCATCAAACTACATTGTTTGTGCTAGTTTTGCATCGCTTATGTAATATTTCTTCGTTATAAACTATAAAGAATCTGAGTTTTGTATTAACAAAAGTACCGCAAAGAAATATTAGCTATGGTACAAAGTTTTATCAAGACAAATACTTAAAATTTTCCAATAATCGACCTGTTGATGGTGGGAGTATTTTTTTGACTTGTTCAAGTGAATTTCGAAATTTTGAAACTTCCATGTAAGTATTGCATCAATTGGTAAAGAACATTTCACAATATTTCGTTGACTCGGCATCTGGCCTTAGGAATTTAATAATAAGTTGATAAATCATTCATTGTACAGTCAACAGTAACAGATCCGTAGTCGGTCAAATTTAGATACTAAAACATAAATTAAATTTATTTTATGATAAAAATCACTGAGTTTTTTAAAAACAAAGGGTTGGTATCATTTGTTCTTGGTATAGGACTTGTTATCGTTCTTCAGATAAAAATTTGTGCATTTGGTTTTATTAGCATCACTTCGTTTTTTTCTTTTATGTATTGGCTTTGTGATAATGTATTTTACTGTGGATATTGGGGTTTTGGTCAACTTACATGTTTCTTTTGCTGCATCGGTTATACTATAACCTCAATGTTTCAATGATTCAAACACATTTTTCACAATTCGCTCTGCATCCAGCGATAAATGCACTTTTCTTACACTAGGACGCCATATACTTAGTTTTAAACACAAGATTACTTTCGGAGTGAAATATTTATTAAAAACTAAAATACTGGGACAATATTAAAAATGATTATCCCGAAGTCCCCACTTTCTATTTTATCTATAAATATTTTAATCCCATTATGTAAATATAAAAAGGGCATTGGAAATTAAGTAGGTAGATGCAGTACAGGTCAGACAAAGGAAAACAAGCAATGAAACCTCTTTTTATATCTACACAATCAAATATTATTTTACCAGCCAAACATTTCAGTTGTAAAATAATCATACTATTAGGCATTATTTTTTCGCTTTACGAAGAAACGAGTACGATACTGTGCTATTGTTATCTGAGGGTTTTGGTATTGAATCAATCATGTTGGCATAAGTCAAAACGAAATATCTTGGAATGAAGTATAGTTAAGACATAATCTAGAACTCAAATCATAAGATACAGTTGCTGGGTCTCTTGTTAGATTTACCGATACATTTCTAATTGTTTTTTTTTTATTGGAACGTTAACAAATATCTTGTTCGTAGCTTTTATTGATGTAATCTTACATTGTGGAACCCGACATCTTCGATACACGTTAGAATTCATGACTCACACAAAATAATCAAAATAAACTTGCAAACTGTGAAGTGTCATAGAAATAAGTCATCACTATTATATATAGTGTTTTTTTGGAGAAATAACATTTATTTTGGAAAAAGTATATGCGTATAAATTGAAACAAAATGTAACTTCTCGGCGTTGGGCGTTGAAAAAAAATGAATGTTTATTTATTGTGGGTTCTTGCCAAACTGACTTTTATATTTGGAGATAGCAAAGCCAGTTCACAGGGCTTTGTTACCTGCGGAATTAAGTTAAATAAAGATATTTTAAGCTAACAAAAGGGCGCCATTAATTTTATTTCTAAAAAAAATTAGAAAAAATTAAAATAAACAAAAATCAGCTTACTTTTAACTATCGTTACCTGCTTTTGAAGTTGTACAAAAAAAATTGTTATAAGATTTGTGTGTTAAATAAAACGTACTAGATAAAAAAAAAATATATATATATATATGTATAATGAAAAAAAATACTTTTACAATTTACAGAGTGCAAAGAGGTGTTAGTACTTAAAATTAAAAACTTAAATCATAAACATTGGTGAAGCCATCTCAAAAAAAATTACAAATTACTTTCCTTGTAAATGAATTTTCCAGGAACTGAAGATGGAAACCTCCTTTCTTAGAGCTGTGTCTTCCAGGACGTTCCTCCAGGTACTAGTAACCTTCTAGGTACTTTACGTGCAGGAACATTCTACTGTAAAAACTTGCCTATTTCTTTGAATCAGTCAGGAACTGGAACGGTACGGGCACAGGAATGTACCTATGTGGAACGGTAAAGATAAATTGGTCTCCCAGGAACTGTGCTGAAATTACATTTAAATTTCAGATAATGGAAAACTACAAAATGGAGAATTTTGGGATATCTGTCCAGGATAAATACATAAATCATATAATTCTACAATTATTTAATTTCTAGCTTAATGATTCCTTCTGGACAAACATCTATTTAAGTTAAAGAAAATTACGAGGAAAATTATAAGCAAATGAGAGAAGAATATATAGAAACTGTGAGTTAATAGAATTTAAATGATGTGGCATCCCAAAAAATGAGTACTAGCCATTTTGTGAAATTATTTATGCCTTACACTATTATTTCAATTAATAAACATCTACAAAGCTACTGAATTAAAATGAAACTGTATAACATACCAGTAATCCTAGTGAAATTTAGCTACTTTGTGGACCCATATTTTTAAGAAAAGTTTAATATTAGGAGATACTGCACAGTTCCTAATTTTAATCTCCATTCCTATTTATATACGTTTGGTTTGACTTATTTTAAATTTCGCGCTGAAATTAACTTCCGGAACTATGATTATTGATTTTTGGCCCGAATATACTTGTTGCGTATTCCACCAAAATATTATATTTGAAATTTTATTCTTGTATCCGAAATGTTGTCGGCAAAGATAACGTTTCAAAATGATGAATCAAAATCCATCATCATCTGACGGGGCGTCGGCCCAGCTTTGTAGTGGAACGCTTCTGATGCGATAATGACAACCAAGCAAGATCGAGCGAGGTTAGTACTTGGATGAGTTTGGCGAAAATCGGCCCTATAAAAAGTCCATAGTTTTTCGCTAGGTGGCACAATCTGTCCTTATTATACCCTTATTATACAATTTTTATTATTCTAGTGTTCTTTCGTTGACATAAAAAAGACTGTAATTTCCATATGCCTGAACTGATTTTAAAAAATGTAGACTCCATGCATGGAGCATTAAAGGTAGATTCCAGAAAAAAATAACAACAACACTTACTTTTTCAATCGGTAACTGGAGGGCTTATGTAACACCGGGATTAACTCTCGGACGATAACATATACCTTGTACTGATGAGGCGCAATACGCCGAAACCGGTCTACAAGTTATGTTGTCCCTTCTAGTTGCAAACCAGAATGGTTGGTTTAAATCTTGTAGATTTACCAACCCCGTTTGACTTAGAAGTGTAATTCAATGTCTGTCGGGGCATGTAGCCCGGGAAGTAGTTGTTTCTTCTTCGTTGAACGGTCACTGTTTTTGAAAAATATTTTTCAAAACTAATTGTAAAGCGTAGCAGAATATATTTTTATTCTTTGATATCTGAACATAATTTCTCTTACAACTTACTAGGTGAGCCAACAATTATCAACACTCACCAAAAAATGCCAATATCTTTGGAATGACAAGAGATATTAGTTCACGGTTTTGACAGGTCAATAAGTCATATTATTTGCCTTTCAGCTAGTTAGAGTTATAGCATTCCATTTGAAACTTCTCAGAAAAAAATCATAAATAAAGCTAGGTATTACATAACTCCCTCTAGTATGGTGTTGTTATTTGGGCGACCGGCGAGTTGCATCCTAAAAAGTAAAATTTTACCTGAACGAAAAAAGGCAACCGTCGAATTGCATCCGTAATCCAAAAATGTCTGTTCATTAATAATCGCCTATCATGGTCAAAGGCTGGTCAAATTTTACAGCAATGTTGCCGATATATTATTTGAATCGTAAATATTTTTATAAACCTAACATAACCTAACCATTCTGAGAAATTTGAAAAAATTTATTGACCCAATGAAATCGCCATTCACTCGTATTATGAACAAAAATGTTTGCAGTGAAGTAGCCAATTCCGTATATCAAGACAAAACTTCTTACCAAACAGGGTTTTCGACAGCTGGAATAACCTTGATGTATCCACAGTTTCTGCACCATCAACTAACTCGTTTAAAAACAGACTTCATCGAACGCTTCTAGAGCACCTATAGTTTCTTTTTTTTTTGGTATATTTGTATATATTGTAGTTATTTTTCTTTTCTTCACCCACTAGTAGGTTACATATGTAATTATCTGTATTTGGGCACAATAGGGACTTGTCCCTCTGCCCTTGTCTAAATATAACAATAATAATAATAATAATATATAAGTAATAATAAAAATTGTGAAATAATAGTTATTTAACCAACTAGTGTATTAATAAAGGATATTAACAATCGAGATATTTTGTTAATGTTTGAGATTGTTAATCGCCTTTTTTATACTCGTGTTAGTTACAAAACTTTGGGACTGTACAAGTTGTATTCTTTTTTCTCAATATTTAAAAACTAAAAATATTTATTTGTTTCATAGGTAAGTACCGTCAAAAATAAATCATGACACTTTCACTGTTTTTTGGATGTTTCAACACTAATAATTCTTGACAGTTTCGTAGAATAATATGTATAATAAAAACGATAGGCAAGTCAATAACTAAAAGTATTCCATACTCATTTTTTTAAATATTGTATATTTGGTTCCCAATACTAAAATCTTTTATTAATAGAAAATCGTTCATTAATAGGGGTCATTAATAAATTATTTTCTGTACATTATTATAGCTCCAAAACGCACGGTCGACGAAAAACTGTTTTTTTTTTAAACCCGATACATCAACATTTTTAAGTATCATAATATATAACTTCCGAATTACCCTGTTTATTATTGTGAAATTTGGTACACATAATAACCATCACGTGGAAACTCCATCAAAGTATCACCAAAAAGATAATCCAGGTCCGACTTAACGAAAAATTTCAAAACTCGTCTCCTAAAAACAACACCCTGTATATAGATGTTTTTTTAATTGTAAAGAGCATACAAAATTGAATCTGCTCATTTGCTTTTTAGTTATCAACATTTTACCATCAAAGTCATAATTTAATGAAAATTTTGGGGGTTAACAAGTGTTATCACGTTTTTTTTTTTGAACTTTTAGTTTGAAATGAATTCTACTTAATGTATCTTGAGAAGTATCCTAGAAATTCAATTGAGTTTGTATGTTCACGAGTACAGACCACTATGGTCTATTTCAGAAAGGTATAGAGTAATAAAATGGGAAATTCCGTACAGTTCGGCACAATTTCGGTGTCGGCCATAGGCGTAGGTCTTGAAATAGTATTGTTTGTAATATTAAAATTTCAAGTAATTGCGTAAGATAATTAGGAAAAGTATGTTTTCTGGCCTGAAGTGTCAATATCGAAATATTGTGTAGGGATTACTTAGGTAGTAGATTATATAGTTACGTTTTGCGTTTAACAGGTACCGTTTAACGAAGAATATTATGATGTTTTATAATTTTTTATAATTTAATTTCTCTATCATGTATTTTTTGTATAATGTTCAATAAAAAAAGTGTACCTAATACTATGTACATAATGCCTAATTTTTATTCTGTTTAAATAAAATTCTTTCCTTTTTACGAGTATCCTACCGGCACGCCTTTGGCACACTATTTTCAGTGTTTGTGAATGGATAACAATAGGCTAAACCCATATATTGACCCCAACCCGGGTGGTACTACCTGCACTTGATAAAAAGAAAGAATTTTACAATGAAAGCAATGCCAAACTATGAAAATGGCTTAAATATTCGTTGTGTCACTCTGTGCTCCCTTTGCATACATAATGAGGTTTTATTACTCTATACCTTTCTGAAATAAACTATAAAAAATGTGATTACAGGGCCGTACTCAGGACATACTCATTCAATATAATTCGAATATTTAGAGCACCCTGTATAAGGATATGTAGGTAAGTGGAAACTGAGCACTTAGATTAGCAACAGTAAAATACGAGAAATAAATTTATACTTAAAAAAACTGAGATATTTTTATTAATTTGCATGAAAATATAAATAAGAAAATCTAACAACATTTACTCTTGCTAATCTAAGTGCATAGTTTCCAGATATAAACATTTCTTTATACAAGGTGTTCTAAATTTTCGAAACATATTGAATGAGTATGTTCTAAGTACGGCTCTGTAATCACATTTTTGTGATGTGTACTCGTAAACATACTAACTAAATTGAATTTCTAGGATGCTTCTCAAGATACATTAGGAAGATTTCATTTCAAGCTAAAAAAAATTTAAAAAAATTATCTTGGTGATAATGGAATTTCCAGGTAATGGTTATTACGTGTAGCAAATGTCAAAGTAATATACTGGGTAATTCGGAGGTTTAAAAAAAATAGGCTAAATTGATAAATTTCGGTTATAAAGTGCAAAAGACACAATATGTGATGACTATCTACAGTTGAAGACGCCCACGAAAGTACGAAAGTGATGATTACATCATGATGTCAAGGATTCGTTATAAATATTTGAGATAATACTTATAGAAGCAAAGCATTTCAATATCACTATTATATTTTATGTTAAAAATAAAAAAATGCTTAACGACATAAACTTTATTATTTTAAAAATAAACTTAATTAAAAGAGATAAGAATGTAAATGCTATAAAAAATGTTATAATACTTATCTTACTATTGATAAAATATAATTTTTAAATTTAATTACGTGTGCTGGTATATTTCGGGAGTAGAGCTTATTATAGAATAAGCTTTTATGTTTTTCAAAACATTCTTCATGGAGATCAATACAATACACTGAGAGCGCTTTTGAACCGATTTTCGAAGAACTTTCTGCCTATTGGATGCATTAATGGCTTTTCAAGTTCCGAAAACCGTTGACCACGCATTGTATTCGGGATAAGCCGCGGTCACATTGGGCTGTTTTTCCGGGCGTGCATAAATTCGACGCTAAAATTTCACTTAATATTTTTTTCACTTTATGTACCTGCTTGTACACCCTTAAATTCGACGCTAGGTACCTCTACTAATAATTCCGCAAAACTCTCGTAATTTATCGAGAAGGGCAAATCTACTAAGGATGTACAAGCAAAATTTTCGGTATTTATTAGGAATCCAAAATTGCAAAAAAAATTCCGAAATATAAGGGAAGCTCTACCGACCGAGCTGAAACTGGAAGTAATTCTTTGATATTTAGCTTCGTTCTTCACGAATCTAATAGTTGCACCAAAGAATACACCACTTAACAAGAAGCGAAGCTTCCGATTATTTTTTGTAACGCGTGTCTGAAAATCGCCATTTTTATAATAAGATACTTGTCATACTTTATCGACCGATATTTGAAAATTTTAACATTTTCTCAGTGTATTTACTAAGTTATCTGTCAACGACGGAAAACATCAAAGAAAATGCGTTTGTTATCCATTTAAGAATAGAGGTCGAAAAGCAGCAAAAAAATCATACAAGTTTCGTTTTGACTGAGATCACAAAACACGTTGGTACACTTTTGATAAAAGGAAGGAAGTTCAAAGCGAAAAAAACACTAAAGCAAAACCGAATGGACTCCAAAATAACTATTAAAAACCACGCATTCTGTGACGAGAACGCTTTGTTTATCCTCAGGGCGACTGTCAAAATAATTTGTAGACTTGCCCCAGGTATGTAAACAAACAAATTCTTATAGTTCAAAATCGAAGGATAAATCTTTTCAAAACGTAAAATCAATGTGATTGGAAACTTAAATTCCATAAAAAACTTTTAATTGATAATTTTACATCTAACAGTCAGTATAATTTTGTTTGGTGAGAAAGTATTCAACCGCTACTAGAAACTAAAAAATCAATACCCACGATAACGTTAGAGATATGGAAAAAACTTGAAGCAAAGTTGACAGGTTTTTGGGAGTAATCTTAAATTGCGAATAAAATATGCAAAATTAAATAAATAGGGAAAAAATTAACGAAAAATGCTGTTTTAGGAACTGGGGATCTTCAAGGAAATTCCTAAAAATTAAAGATCTATAGTTTGATCACATTTATGGATCGCGAAACACGAGCTTAGCAGAAATTATTTTTATTGTTTCCCATAACCTTTCAATTTTAGGAATCCCAATTTCGGGTACTCAACATAATCAAACCTCTAACAAAAATTTGAGGTTATGTTTCCACTCGAAATTCGAAAGTTTAGATGAACCTCAAACGATATCTGGCAAAACTAGCTTAATCTTTCAATATCAAGCTGAGTTTAATCTTGGGATGTTGTAACGGTAAAGGTATGCTTTTAGCTGGGCGCCAATTTATAACGGTGAATGCTGTACCTCACAGGGCACCAGCTCGAAGGGCTCCGGCTAGAGACTCCTCTCAAGGGTGATTCGGCCCCAAGTTTATGCTGCACAAGGATAACAGAAAGGTTGTAAAAGTTGAGGGCGCCACTACCTTTTTAACGATGAAAACTACAAAAAACTAAGGCGGAAAAGGTAGAAACGCCTTGTAAAATTTAGATAAAAGTTAATAAAGAAAAGTGACCCCGGGCGGTATCTCCCTCAACTTTTATAGTTGGGGATTTCTAATAAAAAAAGAATTAAAAACAAATTTACAATTTATTCTTCCACAGGAAATGAACAACGGAATTTAATAGAGGAATTTGTACTTTTATAGGTACCTAGCTTAGATGAAGTGGTTTCCTGGAGAAGAAGTCAGGTCTTGATCCGAACTGATGAGTTCTGTTCTAGGGCGGTAGTTTGAGCTAGGGCTGTATCCTTGGCTATATTCTTGGGGTTATATTCTTCGGTTTATATCCTCAGCGTTATATTATAGCCTAGGGTTATATTCTCGGGTTCTATCCTAGCCTAGGGTTGTATTCTTGAGTTATATACTAGCCTAGGGTTATATTCTTGGCTTATATTCTCGCCTAGGGTTGTATTCTTGAGTTATATACTAGCCTAGGGTTATGTTCTTGGCTTATATTCTCGCCTAGGGGCTGTGCTTACCTAGAAGTACAAGTGGATCAGGGATATGTAGGAACTTGAATGTAATGGCACATTATGTTGGTCAGCTTTTCAGGTTAAAGAAAAGGAAGGCAGTTATTTGAAAGTCAAAAAAATTGATTTAATTTACTTAAAGCTTTCCAACATTATATGTTCCATGTTAAAACAGTAAAAATAGCAATTATCGGCTAAATTAAAAAAATATACTAATGATCCTAAAGAAACTAATCATGGCAAAAAGTTATTTATTTAGTTATATGAAAAAATATCGTGCTTAGGAAATATATGAAACCGGCACTGGCGTTGCGAAAGAATATTTTATAGGTTAGCGGTTTATAAAAGTGTTATTTTATAATTAAGAGTTATTTCGCAACTGAAAAAGCTTGAAAATGTTTGTATAAAAGTAAAACAGTGAATTATAAAAAAATATTTGACTTAAACTACCATATTAGTATAAAAGAACAGTTTATGACCACGTGTTGAGTTTAATTTCGTCTATCTCTGTAAAAAAATAAAGAATGCATACGAAAATTATATCAGACAGTACTTTAGAAGAAGCTTATTAATTATAAATTATGATTTTGAACTTACCACAGCAAAATTCCTAAGATAGATACTTAAGATATGAAAGATAGCGAAAGATGAACTGTCTCCTTAGGCGGACGATAACAAAAAGGGGTGTTTAACTTGGCGTTGTCCGTTGGCAGACGTCAATTGTCTTACGTTCGGGGTAGAAGAGTTTGGGATCACAGAACTATAATTGGATGTGGCTAGTGACGACGAGCGCTAATTAAAAGGATTTATTCTGTAAAATCGAAACAGGTCGATAGACATGTTACAATGTGCTTGAACCTTGAATTACAATGTATATAGATTCGGCAGATATATATCTTCCGTTTAGCCATTCTGAGAGAGGAAGTTAGGAAGCTATAGAATAACAGAGTGACAATGTCTAGAGAAGTGGGCGTTTCGTGGAGGGGAAGTATGCTGTTCTCACTTGGACAAAAACAGGTTCGGCAAATATTTATCTTCCATAATGTAGAATCTCATAAAGGAGCAAAAATGAGCACTATACATAAAATTACATATGTCCAAGAGAGAACAGCATACTTCCTCTCCACAAAACACCCACTTCTCTAAAAATTGTCTATAGAATAACAGCTAGAGTTTCCACTTTTCCACTCAAAGAATGGCTATGCGAAACATAATTATGTGCCGAATCTATATAATTTTATGTATAGGTAGTGCGCACTGTTGCCCCTGTATGAGATTCTACATTATGGAAGATAAATATTTGCCGAACCTGTCTAGTATGAGAATACGTCGGCTGCGATGCAACCAAACCAGGGTAGACAATTTGACGTTTCGGTTGCTCAAATGAGCAGATGTTTATAAGAATGATCCTTCGTTAACGAATTTATTTTGCACTTTTCTCGTCTACCAATTTCTAACAGATAGTCGCCGCTTATCGGTGTTTTTAGCGACTAACAAGCGGGTGTTCCAACTCAATTTGTACAAATTATAATAAGTATTTTTCTCACCGTTTTACTTAATCTAACCACCCTGTAATAAAATTCTAATGAAGCTACATTATGGACTCTACCTACATCGTTAACCTATTTTCTATTTCTCATAAATTGACAAACGCTATTACGTAACGCCTCGATTTATTTATACCTAGACATCGTAAAAGCGATTTACATGAGGAAATGATTTGCTGAAATATTAGCCATCGTTTTCTATGCAAGAAATCAAATTAACCGTGTCCGCTTTTAATGCTGGCAGTTCGACGACCCGAATGAAATATTGCAGTGATCTATTTACTATTTTTTCAAACAAGCGACCCAGATTTCAAATCAGTTACATATAGGTCAAAGAGACAGGCTGGAAAAAAAGCGAACGTGCTATTGACTTTTTTTTATAAAAACATATGGGAAATTGACTAGATCGAAAACATTGAAACGTCAACAGTAAATTGGGTTAAATAGTTTAAATGTAATTACACTATACTTTTTCTACAACTGCACAAATTTAAAGAATACAAGTAAAGTAACTTAATATTTATTTTTATGGTTAGTTAAAGAAAAATAAAAGGTGAGTGGTCGTCGGACCGCCGATAGAAGCTTGCTTCTTATGCACAATAGAATGACCATTTTGACCATTTTTCGTAAATTTTTGACCATTTTTCAAAAATTTTGATAATTTTTGCCAATTATTGACCATTTTTTCAAAAAATTTGACAGTTTTTTAAATTTTAACAATTATTGACCATTTTTGACAATTATAGACCAATTTTGACAGTTTTTACAATTATTCATCATTTTTGACCATTTTTCCAAATTTTTCCAAATTTTAACAATTATTGATTATTTTTGACAATTTTTGACCATTTTTGACAGGACCATTTTTGAGAATTTTTCAAAAACTTTGATCATTTTTCAAAAATTTTGACAATTTTTTATAATTATTGACCCTTTTTTCAAAATTTTGACAATTTTTGACAATTTTTTCAAATTTTTACAATTATTGACCATTTTTTCAAATTTTAACAATTATTGATCAATTTTTCAAAAATTTTGACCATTTTAGACCATTTTTCCAAATTTTAACAATTATTGACCATTTTCGCCAATTTTTGAGCATTTTTGACAGGTTCTGACAATTATTGACCATTTTTGACAACTTTTCAAAAATTTTAACAATTATCGACCATTTTACAAAATTTTAACAATTATTGACCATTTTTGACAGTTTCTGACAATTATTGACCATTTTTGACAACTTTTCAAAAATTTTAACAATTTTCGACCAATTTACAAAATTTTAACAATTATTGACCATTTTTGATAGTTTCTGACAATTATTGACCATTTTTGACAACTTTCAAAAATTTTGACCATTTTTTCAAAATTTTGACCATTTTTGACAATTGACCATTTATTCAAAATTTTTGACCATTTTTTCAAATTTTAACAATTATTGACCATTTTTGACAATTATTGATCAATTTTGACAATTTTTCAAAAATTTTGACCATTTTTGCCAATTTTTGAGCATTTTTGACAGGTTCTGACAATTATTGACCATTTTTGACAACTTTTCAAAAATTTTGACAATTTTCGACTATTATTGACCATTTTTGACATTTTTTAATAGTTATTGACAATTTTTTCAAAATTTTAACAATTTTCGACCATTTTATAAAATTTTAACAATTATTGACTATTTTTGACCATTTTTTAAAATATTTGACAATTTTTGACAGATTCTGACAATTACTGACCATTTTTGACAATTTTTCCAAATCTTTGACAATTTTTAACAATTATTGACCATTTTTGACAGTCTTTTTTAATTATTGACCATTTTTTCAAAATTTTGACCGTTTTTGACAATTTTTGAGAATATTAACCATTTTTCCAAATCTTTGACAATTTTTAACAATTATTGACCATTTTTGACAGTCTTTTTTAATTATTGACCATTTTTTCAAAATTTTGACCGTTTTTGACAATTTTTGAGAATATTAACCATTTTTCCAAATTTTTGACAATTTTTGACCATATTTCAAAAATTTTGACATTTCTTTAAATTTTTAACACATTTTCTAATATAATCTGACAGTTTTGTGACAACTAAGTAGGTATTTAAAGATGACAGTAGCCTACTGAATTTTTGTCGATTTTATTTGATTCTCCATATAAATACAGTAGAAACGCTGAAGCTTTTCCATCACGTGACTGTTACGTCAGCAATATTGTTCATATGAATTAAATCAAAACTTGTGTCAACTCAATAAGAATAATCGTTATGACTACTATTCCAAAGGTCGGCGTTTTACGAATTGGTAATTAAACAAGAAATTTAACTTTTTTAATTGTATTTATTTTATTTATATGGTTAACATCGACATATTTATTAAAACTATCGATATACTGGGCGAATAAGTTACAAAATCCAAAATTAATATTAACCATGCTGGCTTATTAGTGGAGAGCTGATTTTTTGTAGGATATCTTGTATTTTATATAAGTACATACAATTTATGAAGTTCATGAAACTGACGTAATTTTTAGTCTACTGACATGGTGTCCTCTAAAACTTTTAAAATAACACTTTCTAAACTGATTATATTAGAACAATTTTTTTGGATGGGCTATAGATTGTGAATAGAATAAGATTCCCACACAGCTTGAAGGTGGACGTTTCGATAAATATATTACCATCATCAGGGCAACACATCAAATGGAAACCCTCATATTAAAAGTAAAAAACAGAAATATCCGCAGAAGACATCAAAAATAAAATGTAAACACATATAGGTACTAGAAACGAAAAAACACATCAAATATGACAAATCTTGCTTTATAGTTCATCCATTTCGGAATCTGAGCTGTCTTCACCAGTATTTATTATCACTGGTTCAATATGTATGTTCACCAAATTTCGTTCTCGAGTAAACCAGTCTTCGATTATTTTTTCGGTATGCCTAACACAATTATCCCAAACATTTGCACTACAATTTTCCAATGCTTCTTTCCACATACAAAACACTATCACTATTTTCTCTATATTTTCGAAGGAAGCATGCTCTTTGGCTAGCAATATTTGTTCGTTCTATTAATGCTCTTCTGTTATCTTCCTTTTTATATTTAAATCCCAAATGTTTCAATAATACCAATGAAGAGGTATTTCCAACAGAAAGAATTTCCTTATTTTTTAGTTCATCATTTATGGTTTTAACAGTAACATGTTTCCCTGAAAAAATAAGAAAATTTAAATTATCATTATCTCAAACAAAAAAAAGATTTTTTTATATTTACTTCATACTAAACTTGAACACAAATTTTTGATATTCAGATTTTTTTATTATTTGTACCAAATAATGTATAGAACAACTCCGTAAGTGACATCAAAAAATTTAAATTAGAAAACTAAATTGTGAAACACAATCTACACTCAGAACATTCAAATTGGTAAACATTTATGGACAGTACTCAACTTAGAAATCAGCACATGTAGAAACACATTCAAATTAAAAATATGCACAACTTTCTGTATTCTAAAGCTTTCATTACTCATAACTTCTATAATCGAACTTACGTTAAATTACCTACTAGTTTTCTAAGATTTTCATATACCACACTATAAGCTGCTGGTGAAAAATCTCACTGTATGGATAATACTACATGCACTATGATGTGTAATCTTAATTATTAAGGTACTATGATTTCACTTCTCTTTTATTTAAAGTGTAATCTGACTGTAATGTAAGGCTTAAGAACTCCCATGTTCTTGTATTATTGTTTCACATGTTTGTTTTACTTACTTTGTTCATACATATTATATAAGGTATTCCGTACTGCCATTTTGGTTCCCTCGGGTAAATCCTCTGTTTTTAGTTTTAATCGAGGTGTTTGACTGAGTGACGTTGGGAAAGTTGGAATATTTTCCTTACTTTTTTTAAGGGAACATACCGTTTTCACAGATATTTTCAATGCAGTTGCCACTCTCTGAAATATAATATTAAATAGAAATGTCCTTAAATAGATGTTAACTTTAGTATAATACCTCCTGAACAGATGAAATAGGTTGAAAGGGTCCGCCGTTCTTTTTTTCCATCTCAAAATATTCAATCAAGTTCATAACAAACTCCTGTGCTCGTGAATTAAGCCACTTTCCAGGCATTTTCTGAAAATAACTATTGGTTATTATACCATTACAAGTACAATCAGACACTTGATTCATGCAAATTTGAAAATTCTGCAGAGATTTACAAATTGTAGAGAATTATAAATACTTTTTACCACCAATAAGTAGTAAAATAAGCATTGTAATATTCCCGTCTCACGGAATTTTAGGTGTTATGAAATGTCAAAAGTTTACAAGTTGCTAATGTATTATATTCGTACTTACCAATGTTAAATGGAATAAAAAGTCAAATTAGTTCTTACAAGAACTGATTTTAACAATAAATACACTTTTAATCCAAAAATTCGCTAAAAACATGACAGTAAACAAAACATACATAACCTCAAATACGGTAATGTCAAATTCAACTTTTAGTAGGATCAGTTATTCACGTTACGTCAATTATATCGTTGTCTCTTTTTACGATTACTATGGCAAATTTATAGAAACTATTACGTATGTCTTGTAGTTGGTCTTGTGTAGAAGACAATCGATCGAACGTTCTTATGTTTGATTTATATTGATAGAAGAAGATAGAATGTAGAAAATATGTGTTGCATGAATCGTAGATTGGATCACGTGATGGAAAAGCTTCAGCGTTTCTACTGGGCGTGGGCAGAGTGCCGTGAGAAATATTATTTCTCACAGTATGAGCAATATTTGGTTTTGAAATCAAGTAAGGTATGAGAAATACGTCACTTTTCATAGCAGTTGTAGAAAAAATACTTGTATGGATAGAGAATACTCACCTTCCCCACAATGAAAATTCAAAATATGTACAGGATGTCCCAGGTCCCTTAGTAATAAAATCATATTTTTACATTTATATTTCAGTGTATAGTTATTTTCCAACTCGAGATAATATAGACCAAGAAAAAGTCCATTAAATCATAATTTTGAGTGGAGGTTTTGAATTGTTTATATAATTTACTTTCAAGTGTCTACAAACGAAACATACATGTGATTATGTTTCAACCATCCGGAAAGGAGCTGAAAAAAAAATAAGATGTTTTTTTGAAATTACGCAAAAACCGTTGGAGTTACAGAAAAAAGTTCGAAACAAAAATTGTAGAGCTTTATATTTTACACCAAAATGGTCCCTATCCCTATTTTTTAAACTTTAAAACATTATAACTCGTAGAAAAATTGAGATTTTTTCAAATTTCTCTTCTTGTAATTACTCAGCACACTGTGAACTTTCATTTCAGAGAGATTTTTTTCTATTTCATAACAATTTGAAATTTTTAATATCAAATTAAAACTATTCTATCGCATGACTTTAATTGTTTTTCTCATTATTTTGTTTGTTTTTTTATAAATTGAACATTTACCCGTGAAATTTTTTTTACCTTTCATTTTCAGCCAGGTATGAATTATTTTACCTCTTTAATATTTTTCTGCGGTGACGCTTATATAACCGTGGGTCCGAGAGAACGCGCATGCGTCCATATATGTGAATGGTGATATACTTATTACATTATCATTTTTATTAAGTCGCTTTTCTTGTATGCCCGGGTGGAACTTTGTAAATTCAGAATTGGATGACGATAAAAGAAAATATGGAAAGAATTAAAAAAATCATTGCGTGTTTTTATGAAACCACGATGCAAATAAATTTTTTATTTCGGATTTGTAATACATAGACCATAATATGATGGGTGTATATCGCATAAAGTTAATATTCTAGGAATTGAATAATTACTAGACTTCTCATTTCAGAGATTTATTAAAAATAAGGACAGGAACAATAAAATACAAATAAAAGTAAAAGAACCACTCTTTATATTTAGTTCCATACCAAAACTGATAAGCAATATATACACTGTTAAATTAAAGATAAATTGATTAAACAGGGTAATACAGATTGTATTCTGTATACATCACAGGATTGTAGGCAATGGTTTCGCTTTTTCAATGTTCAGAATATTTAGCTTATAATATATTAAATTTCTAGAACAATAGAGAATAAAATTTCAGATAAAAAAACATTGTGGTTTAATTGAATTTACTGTTTGGACCCTTACTTTGTGGAATCTACTCATATTAAAATGTTATAAATGAAACTAACTGTTTCTAATTAATTCCACTATTTAATTAAAAAATTTATGAAAATTATTAAAGGATATTGATAATTATTTCGATATTGACATATCATCGTCAGAATGACAGAAGTTACATTTTATGTGATACCTACTTTATGTTTAATATTTTGGCTAGACCAAATAGTAAGTGACCTATCTTGTGATTGACTTAATATATATGAATGAAAAAAAAAGAAGAAGATATGATTTTACAAATATTAAAGCTTAGGTATTATTAGCCCTATGGGGATATCCTGGGTATCTTTTTCCCATTTAAGATCAGTATAACTGTGCAATGATATAGGAAACCAAGGAAAACTATATCTGCTGATCTTTACAATTGTTACTTAAGAAGACAATTTATTAGTGGAGAGCTCCCTAGATTTATCTGTTCATTGACAACTTCATATCGTGGGTCTCTTAAGTGTCTTCTTATTTCTAGTTCTTCAAGGAAATCTAGTTCTTGTTTTCTTATCACAAATATGCAGTACTTCTAGTTCTGTGATAGGTGTTAATGAATGTTTTGTGTCAAGAAGGTGTTTTGCGTAATGTGATTTATCTGGCTGTTTTAATCTGTATGCTCGTGAGTGTTCATTGTATCTAATTTCAAAATTTCGAATTGTTTGACCAATATAGACAGCATTACATTCTGGACATTTAAGTTTATATATTCCAGACTTTTTGAATGGGAGTATTTTTGTTTTTACATTTAACAATTTTTTACTCACATTGTTTTCTGTTTTAAAAGAAATTGCTGTATTTGTTGAACAAGATATTATCTTTGAAATATTATTAGAAATATTACCAGCATATGTGATGGTTTTGTAATTTTGTATTTCCCTAGTTTTTTCAGGAAATATTAATTGTAATGCCACTTTTTCCTCTTTTTTATTAATTTATTAATTTATTATATGTAATGGATAACCGTTGGATGTGGCTATTTGTTTAATTATATTAATTTCTCTATCAAAATTATATTTGTTCATAGGAACTGAAAATGCTCTATGTATCATTGAAATATATGCTGCTAATTTATGTGACTTGGGATGATTGGAACTATATGGTATAGCCACATCAGTATGTGTTGGTTTTCTGTAATTTGAAAAATCAAGTATATTATTGACTCTTTGAATTTTAATATCAAGAAAATTGATTGAGTTATTTTCTTCAACTTCTAATGTAAATTTAATTTTTGGATGTAAATTATTAATATGATTGAACAATATATCTAATTGTCGTTCACTACCTACAAAACAAGCTAATATGTCATCTACATACCTATACCAAAATAATATATTTTTTGAAATGTTACATTCAAAGATTTTTCTTTCTAAAATGTCCATAAAAATGTTTGCTAAAATTGGTGATATAGGGCTTCCCATTGGTAAACCTTCATTTTGAATATATACCTTATTATCAAAAGTAAAATAATTCTGATTAATAAATAGATCAAACAAATTAAGTATATCTGATATTATTCCTGGATTGATATTTTTATCCTCTAGTAATTTTTTAACAAGTGTTATGCATTCTTTAGCAGGAATTTTAGAGAACATATTGGTAACATCAAATGAAATAAGTTTAGATGACATATTAGCTTGTTTTGTAGGTAGTGAACGACAATTAGTTATATTGTTCAATCATATTAATAATTTACATCCAAAAATTAAATTTACATTAGAAGTTGAAGAAAATAACTAAATCAATTCTCTTTATTCAAATCTCTTTATTAAAAATCAAAGAGTCAATAATATTCTTGATTTTTCAATTTACAGAAAACCAACACATACTGATGTGACTATACCATATAATTCCAATCATCCAATGTCACATAAATTAGCAGCATATAATTCAATGATACATAGAGCATTTTCAATTCCTATGAACAAATATGATTTTGATAGAGAAATTAATATAATTAAACAAAGAGCCATATCCAACGGTTATCCATTACATGTAATTAATTGATAAAAAAGAGGAAAAAGTGGCATTACAATGAATATTTCCTGAAAAAACGAGGGAAATGCAAAATTACAAAACCATCACATATGCTGGTAATATTTCTAATAATATTTCAAAGATAATATCTTGTTCAACAAATACAGCAATTACTTTTAAAACAGAAAACAATGTGAGTAAAAAATTGTTAAATGTAAAAACAAAAATACCCCCATTATAAAAGTCTGGAATATATAAACTTAAATGTCCAGAATGTAATGCTGTCTATATTGGTCAAACAATTCGAAATTTTGAAATTAGATACAATGAACACTCACGAGCATACAGATTAAAACAGCCAGATAAATCACATTACGCAAAACACCTTCTTGACACAAAACATTCATTAACACCTAACACAGAACTAGAAGTACTGCATATTTGTGATAAGAAAACAAGAACTAGATTTCCTTGAAGAACTAGAAATAAGAAGACACTTAAGAGACCCACAATATGAAGTTGTCAATGAACAGATAAATCTAGGGAGCTCTCCACTAATAAATTGTCTTCTTAAGTAACAATTGTATATATCAGCAGATATAGTTTTCCTTGGTTTCCTATATCATTGCACAGTTATACTGATCTTAAATGGGAAAAAGATACCCAGGATATCCCCATAGGGCTAATAATACCTAAACTTTAATATTTGTAAAATTATATCTTCTTCTTTTTTCTATTCATATATATTAAGTCAATCACAAGATAGGTCACTTACTATTTGGTCTAGCCAAAATATTAAATATCAAGTAGGTATCACATAAAATGTAACTTCTGTCATTCTGACGATGATATGTCAATATCGAAATAATTATCAATATCCTTTAATAATTTTCATAAATTTTTTAATTAAATAGTGGAATTAATTAGAAACAGTTAGTTTCATTTATAACATTAATATTGTGGTTTAATTTCCCATCAAATACAAATACATTAATTTTTTTCACAAACCTCGTAAATAAACATCTTATTCACGTGACCCTTTTAAATTTGCGGGATCGACTCGTCCACTTTATTAAATTGTCCTTGGGTCTATTTTCAGGTCGAAATTTTATGTATTTGCGTGCGACCATCAAATTTTTATATGACTAACATTATAGCTAAACTTATTAATTTCGAAATAAACTTCCTGAGGTATACAGAATTTTGTAATTAGTTGTAGATTTTTATTGCGATAGTTAAAACGACAGGACATACATTTTATTGCTAATGAAAATGTTCTAAAAATATCTTGTATTGTGAACAAGGGCAGTTTTGGTGGTTTTAGTTGAATAGTTAAGGCGGACGTTATATAATGTATTAATTATTACATACTAAAATATACGCATATAACATATATTTTTATAAATTTCATTACAGCTGTGATATCACTCACTCTCTGAGTTGACCGAATTTCAGATTTAAGACATACAAATGTTTTTAATGATATATCTTAGTGTGTTAGTAGACTCACATTTACAATTAATTTTCGCGTAATTGCCACATTTGGGAAGATCCAGTATGTTAAAATTGATCTGCAATACGAGGGTTGTCTTTTATATTTGTAGGTACATCCAAAATAGAGTTTTTGAAGGGGTTTACTGCATCTTCTGCGGGGACTGGAAACTTTGACCACGTAGTTCATTTTTAATTTTTGGAAAAGTAAAAAGTCGTTAGGTCTAAGGTCAGGACTGTATGGAGGATGGTCCAACAATCCGCTGTTTTCTTGCTTTAAAAACTAAATTGTTTCTCCAGCTGTGTGGGAACTTGTGATTCTCTTGAGAACGGTGTAGGGGCCTTCCCAGTTTCGTTGCAGTTTTTGGCACAAACCTTTTCTGCGCTTGGGATTGAAAAGCTACACGGGGTCACCTCTCGAGAAACTTGTGTTTGTAGTATGCAGGTCGAGTCTAGCCTTCACCTTATCGTTGCAGAGCTTCAAACGTTCACGAGCAAAATTGTGGACCTTTTCCAATTTTTCTTTCAAAATTTCTATGTACATAGGAGGTGTACGTTCTTCTGCTTCTTCACCATGAGTAAGTCTTCCGACATAAGATCGTGGGGAAGCTTCATTTCTCTGCATAGATGGACTATAACCGGTTAATTCGTGTTCAGAACTTTTATAAGCTAGCAGAAATAGAGGAACTGAAGTGTCCCAGTCCCTAATAGCTACAATTTTCTCCGGATCGGTTTTAATTCCTTCAGCGGAATCGATATGTCCCAGATAATATGCCTCCGTTTGGAACAGTGAACACTTCTTGGGATTAAGTTTTAAATTGACATTCCTTAACCTGTCAAATACTTCTTTAACATTTTTCAAATGCTCATCAAAAGTTTTCGACAAGATCATCATATACAAGACAGGTTTTCCAGGTTAATTCTCTTAAAACCATCTCCATCAATCGTTCAAATGTGGCCGGAGCATTACAGAGAACCTGGAACTGGTAGAGACCGCTGCCAGTAGAAAAAGCTGTCTCGATCATGAGTCTTGCCAGTATCCACTCTTCAAGTCTAGGATGGAAAACCACTTCGAACCTGATAGAGTATCTAGTGAATCGTATATTCTTGGCAGTGGATAGCTATCTTTTTATGTAACCTGATTCAGTCTTCGATAGTCTACACAAAAGCGAGTGGATCCATCTTTTTTAGTTACCAGGACAAGCTTCTTCAATAATATTTGCATCTATCATGTCTTCTATCATATTTTCTACTTCTTTTCGTTTAGCGAATGGTAATCTCCTTGGCATTTGACGAATTGGTCTTGCATCTCCTGTAAAAATTCTAGGCTGTACTAGCTGTACTACTGTAAAAGCCAGTATTGTGTGGATAGGACTGTGAGTGTGAAAATTGGAAGGTTAATTCCTTCAATTTAAATATCGTTTTCATTATCTTGTGATACGGGTTATTGTCTTGGACGAACAACACATTTCTCTTTTTCATGTGAAACGGTTTTTTCTTGATCTATAAAATAAAGAACTTGACAAAAATTGTAAATTAATCTGCTATTTTTTGTCACAAATTGTATAAAACTAAGCTATGAAGTAAAAAATTAATTGAAAAAAAATTAGAAATAAAAAAATGCACATGGGTGGCGCCCGGTCTTATCTCGGAAACCTTATGGTCTAGAATTTGGGGAAAAGATTCTTATAAGAAAATCGGCCCTAATAAACAATGTTGAAACATTAGTGTCATTTCCAAAGGTAACTTGATAGTTTTTAAAGTATCTTCCTCCCAACAGTTAAATATCATTTGCAATATTGCATCTCGTCCACATAAAACTATAAGAGACCATTTAAGAGATTTGGAATTAAATTTCACTGTCTGTTATTGTACATAGCAAATGATGGCAAGCAAGCATTTTGAGTATTTAAAATAGTTTGATATTGTAGTATTTAATGTTAATAAATATTTTTGTGATGCGTTTTTATTTGTTATTTTATTTTCAAAACAATTTTGGCGTCATAATTTCTATTACAACTTACTGGGTGAGCCAACAATCATCAACACTTTCCAAAAAATGCCAATATCTTTGTAATGACAAGATATATCAGTTCGCGGTTTTGACAGGTTAATAAGTCATCTTATTTGCCTTTTTGTAAGCTGGTTAGAGTTATACCATTTTATTTGTGATTTCTCAGAAAAAATCATAAATATGTTATATAATCCCACTAGTTTCCGATTGAAAAATTAAAAGTGTTGTTGTTATTTGTTTCTGGAATCTATCTTTAATGCTATTTGCATTAGAGTTTACGTTTTTGAAAATCGGTTCAGGCATATGGAAGTTACATTTTTTTTATGATAATGAATGAACACTTCCCCCACCACTTCAGAATATGTGATACAGAAAAATGACTTTGTAGAATAAGGTCAGTAGTTTCTAAAGTTGATATTTTTTACTAACCTAAATCGGGGAATACTTTGTAAAAAATCCAATTATATTTTGTAAGTGATAGATTGCGCCACCTAGCGAAAAACTATGGACTTGAAAACATTTTTAATCACTTTTAATTGCCGATCCCCAAATTCTAGGACATACGGTTTTCGAGATACGGCCAGTCGCCACCCTTAATGAATCACCCTGTATATAAAAAAAAAGAAATTAAGAAAAATGAATCATAAAAAAAGTCGAAAAAATAATCAATATAGAGCTAAAAGTTTAGTAACTAGTAAAGAGGAAAATGTAATATTTGACAGGTATCGAATACAATGTAATTACTAATTCTAATTTTGCGAGGAGAGAGCTTACTTATAACAAATTACTTGCCAGTTGGTTGTGAAAACCAGTGCCAATAAAACTCAAACATACTCACTATCTTTTGGAAGAAAATAATGGTTAAAATGGTTAAACCTGAAGTTGACAACACCTTTGTTAATTTGAATATGAACCCCTGTATGCTATTATTTTTTCGGATTCTACATTAAATTAAATGTCACTTTGTGTAGAATACTCAATACCTAAAATATATCTTTTTTGAAATATTATTTTTTTTTTATTGAAAAATTTATAGATGCAAAGGCATCCCGTAATGAGTATCGGGTATGTAAGCTCCGCCTCCATGGCTTTTTAAAACTATATATATATAGTTAATTCCAAGATATTTCGTTTTGACTTATGCCAACATGATTGATTCAAGACCAAAACCTACAGCAGGTAGTCGTTAATACGATAACAATAGTGTACAGTATCGTACTCGTTTCCTCGATAAGCCAAAAAATAATGTCTAATAGTATGATTATTTTACAACTGAAATATTTGGCTGGTAAAATAATATTTGAGACTATTTTTTTAATTTATTTAATTATTCTATTTTGTATTGTGCTTCGGAAGATATATTTCCGAATTTTGATTTTTGAAGTTGAAAGTATTTTTCACGAAATGGTTTAGCACCCTATCTATGCATATTTTAATCTGATTGTGTAAATATGAAGAGCTTTCATTGCTTGTTTTCCTTTGTCTGGCCTTTACTGCACCTGCCTACTTTATTTCCAATTCCCTTTTTATATTTACATAATGGGATTAAAATATTTGTAGATATAATAGAAAGTGGGGATTTCGGGATAATTATTTTTAATATTGTCTCAGAATTTTTTGTTTCTAGTAAACATTTCACGAAAGTAATCTTGTGTTTAAATCTAGGTACGTGGCATCCTAGAGCAAAAAAAAAGCGAATTGTGAAAAATGTGTTTGAATAATTAAAACATGGAGGTTTTAGTATAACCGATGCAGCAAAAGAAACATGTAAGTTGACCAAAACGCCAATATCCACAGTAGGGTGTGTCATTTTTAGGCCATTTTTTTTACTGGTACACCAGAAAATCTGGTAGTATATAGAAAATAAAACATTATGCCGCTGGGCTAAAAGGCTAGAGTCCAATAGAGGCTTAGCTCATCAAAAAATTCGATTTATCATTTAAATAACACAGGAAATATATTTTTTTTGTTTTAAGTGGACTTTTCGTTATTAAAATTTTTTTTTTCAAAAAACCTCATGGCTTTTGTAGAAAATTAAATTTTCTACAAAAACATCTCTTTGGACGAAGACTGTAGCACCACTAGTTTCAAAGTCATAGCCCGTCAAACATTTAAAAAAATACACATTAAATTCCATTTAATTTTCAATTTATTACTCTTACATGAATAATTGAATTTTATTGTACATTTTTGAGCATTAAAATTTCAAATTAAAGTATTGACCCGTTTTAATATAATGATCTAACTCAAATTATTATTAATTAATCGTTATAATTACAAATTTTATTTTTATTTTTCTTAAAATGGTAACATTAACGTCCGTTTGACGGGCTATAACTTCGTAACTAGTGGTTCTACATTCTTCGTCCAAAGAGATATTTTTGTAGAGAATTTAATTTTCTACAAAAGCCATGAGAAGGTTTTTTGAAAAAAATTTTTTTAATAACGAAAAGTTCACTTAAGTTGGGAATTCTGGAACCGTTGGCGATACTTAACACTGACTGTTTACAGTGTTCAGTGTCAAGTTCACTTAAAACAAAAAAAAATATTTCCTATGTTATTTAAATGGGAAATCGAGTTTTTTTATGAGCTAAGCCGCTATTGGACTCAAGCCTTTTAGTCCAGTGGCATAATGTTTCATTTTCTATATACATACTACAAGATTTTCTGGTATACCAGTAAAAAATATATAATGGCCTAAAAATGACAAACTAATCCACAGCCAATACATAAAAGAAAAAAACGAAGTGATGCTAATAAAACCAAATGCAAAAAAAGCATTTAATTAAAGACGAAACGGTGAATTTTTTTCTTTCTTTTTACAGCCTCTTTGTTCCTTTTCGATTCTATTTCATATCGGTTATTATTTAAAAAATGTATCTTTGATATCTCCCACTATTTTGCAGATAATTTAATTAAATCCCTAAGGCCAGATGCCGAGTCAACAAAATATTGTGAAATGTTCTTTACTTCTTACTGATATTCTTAGATATCTGTTTTGAAGATATCTATTCCAACTTTTAGCGTGTGAATACTAACAACATATATTTAAAAAAAACATATATATTATTTTATTCAAACATACATCACATGGTTTGTGACGACTATTTAGGATCAGGCGGATGTACCACTTGTTAACGATACTTAAAATAAAATAAAATAAAGACACTAGAGTATCACTTTTATATTAATTCGCCGTGGGTAGTCCATTATTCACACTGGAATTTTAAAAGTAAATCTATTATCAAAACAAATTAATTATAATGTGTAAGAATTTATTTACTATAAACAACAATCTTGCTACATCGCTAATACAACTTTAATTGACTGGAAGATTGATTCATAAATTACAAGGTAGAAATATTTATATCCTGTCGGAAACGATGATTAGTTCAGGTGTGTAACTGTCGTTTCACCTATACATAAATGTTTTTATG
Source organism: Lochmaea crataegi (assembly GCA_947563755.1). Taxonomy (NCBI): domain Eukaryota; kingdom Metazoa; phylum Arthropoda; class Insecta; order Coleoptera; family Chrysomelidae; genus Lochmaea; species Lochmaea crataegi. The sequence continues at coordinate 12,449,712 of OX387428.1, forward strand.
TCATGCCGTGCGGGCATAAAGAACACATTATGTCCCGCGCGGGCATTAGGGCGCTAAAAACAGTTTTCGATAAACTTCTCCGTTAACAAAATATAAATTTACGTTTATATATTATTTGGTTGTATTTACATAGAGTTTGAAATTCTGGAAGGTTCCGCTGATAGCTAAATTTCCTGCAGCAAAGGTTGACTCATGATTCATTGTCTGGGTCTCTAGTTTCAGTGAGGAAATGCGAGATCCAGATGGTACGCCTTCCAACATCCTTGAAATCTCATTTTTAACTAGACATCATTCAGTAGGCTGCACTTGGTTCCTTTCCCCATTTTCAGACTTCTTCCACGATGTGGCTTTTTGGAATACCACAAAGTGGTTTGGGTCCGATAAAAGGAGTACCATCTCTTTCTTTCCTGATAGTAGACTCTAGAGGGAGGAGGTATAAAACGGAGGCTGGAGTGCCACAGGGCTTCGTTCTGGGACCGACGCTCTGGAAGTGTGTGTTTGATGAGGCTTGTGGGATAGTATGTGAAGAGGGATGTGAGATTACGGTGTATGCGGACGATGTGTGGAGATAGAAAGAAAGGCGGAGAGGATGTGTAGGAAGATTGTGGAGAAGATAGAGCGGTGCAGACTGGAAGTGGCGGAAGATAATACGGTGAGGCTGCTAGTGTGGGGACGGAGCAAGACGAGGGAAGTGGTGGTGATGATGAAGGGAAGGAGAATTCGTATGGAGGAGTCTCTGAAATACCTAGTGGTGTGGTTGGATAGTCAAGTATCCTTCAGTATACACATGTTGAAGGTGGCACAGAAGGGGAAAGTAAGGGCAGCATGGCTCGGGGGTTTGATGTGAAAAGTGAAAGGGCCGGGATATTGGAAGAGGAGGGTAACTGGTAGGACGGTAGAGTAGAGTATGTTGTACGGTGCGGAGGTGTGGGCTGAAAAAGCGGTGGTGAATGCGAGGGTTAGGCTACTCCTGCGGGTACAGAGATGAATACTCCTGAGGATGGTGCAGGGATACAGGACAGAGGGTGGACTGGCAGCAGCGATGCTGTCAAGGTCCTACTCATTGGACGCGATGGCTAGAGCCAAGAACAAACGCTGGAGGGGTGCAACCAGAGAGGAAGTGCAGGGATGGATGGAGGAGGAAATGGAGAGAAGGTGGGAGGAGTATGAGGGCGCGCTAAAAGGAGTGATTGGGAGTGTAGGAGAGATTGGATGGACCGGAAATTCGGGGTGGGGAACTACTTCTTGACACAGGTGCTCACTGGACGGTGTATTGGGAGAACATATTGGAGATAATGTTGAGGGGGGAGGAGAAATGGATGAAGGTAAGTGGCGCAGTGCATGATTAGGGGGAGAGAAGGATTCGATGTGGCATGAGAGGTAGGAGAGACAGGGAGAAGACGACGCCGCCCGTCTGGAAGTATGTTATGGCAGTGATTCCGAAGCGGGGGTAACGGCGTGTTTGAGGCGGGTTTGGTTGGTAGGCATCCGCTTGGGGATGAGTCCAACACTGTTTGGGTCCCGGTTAGGACCCATTCGAACATGAGTTTCCCATCTTGACCCGGAAAAACAATTAACGAGAGTTCGAAATCCTGTTTCGCAGACATAAAGCCCTTGTAGATGTAGTGGAGGAAGGTTTAGAATTACCTCTAAAGCTGCGCTGGGGCACAATATCAATGCACCCGTGATTCCGATGCAGGCGAGTCGTTGCACTTTTCGCAACTCTGTTTTTGACCCTCAGGCTAGTTACGCCACTGGTCAATAGTTTCTGATGGATTTTTTCCGTGAAAAAATATCACTCAACCCAAAGATATAACCTACAACTGAATAGTCTTACGATTCCTTTTGCCTTTCTAATTCATTCATACTTCAACTATCGCATTCTAATTGGCTAGTTTGACAACACAAAAATCTATCATTATTAATTGCACTTCATTCAGATAGCAACTAGAGGGAAGTGTACACATCATTTGTAGGGAAAATCAGAGTAATTATTTTAAATACCAGCCATTATTTTAAAATATGATACATATCTAACGAAATACTCGTGGAGGTACTACAGTGCACTCCGAGTAATGCAAACCAAACCAAATTGAAGTACTTATATACAGTGCGTCTCAAAAAGTTTCATACAAATTAAGAAAAAGTTTCACAAATGTAACGTAGAGCATTGAAATTGATATAAAGTAGCAAAAAAATGCACACTTGTTGATTATAGTGATTTACTTATTTACACATCTGACATTTGTTTTTAGGAAATGTATGATAAAAACTATATGCGTATAAAACTTTTTGGAACACACTGCAATCGTGCATTTGGAACTTTTTATCTACGAGGACGACCAAATTCCCATAGTTCCAACGTAGTTAAAAAAATTTAATTCGTATGGAACGATCCCACATACGTCTAAATAATTATAAAACAATGTACAAAAATTAATTCTGTTTTCTGTCGCCAGGAAGAGTAGCGCTTATATCGAATAGTCAGAAGGTGAAAGTTGAATCAGTTGAGTAGTTCTTGAGTAGTCCTTCTCAAACAAATCGTTTCTCTTTATAATATTAGGTTGGATGATACCACAACGTAAATGTCATTGTCGACCGGTTGACATCGATATAAGCAACCTTGACACACATATATATATATATACATATATAAAACTGAAGTTATTGTATGCTTATTACTTTCAAATAATAGGGCATGTCCACCAACTGACAGGATACTAATGACAGTCGCCTTGAGGATAAAAAAATATAGATTTGTGATTTCATTAATATTTCACAACAATGAGAAGGGAGGTGCTATAGCCAAGCGTTTTGGAAATGTTATTGGAATTCTAATTTCAAAATCTTGGTTCCTAAACAATATAGGCATAGTAAGGAACATTTATAACAGATCTGTTACTTATACATATTACATTTTAATTTATTTTAGCAACAAACGTTGAAAGAAAAAAATGTAACTATTACCCTGGATTCCCCTAACAAAAACCATTAAGAAATCCTTAATAACACTATTTCAATATTTTTTCCAACCCACCTCTACATTAACTAACATGGTGGGCGCAGAATACATGAACGGTTATCAAAGTAGGCGTTGAATGAACGTATATTCAATGGGCTCTATTTACATTTTAGTATAAATACGAGGTTATGAAGATGTCAAAAAATTTAATTCTAGGGGACAAGCTAGTAATTATAGGTTATTTGATGAAGAAAGGTGGAAATGAGTAGGAAGTTGTTGTACTACAAAATAATGCTTTCAAAAATTGTGATTCCTTGTAAATGCTGTTATGAACACGTTTTTATTAGCTTGATCTGTATGTATTGTAATGTTTTTCGTATACACTCTATTTAATTTATTTATACTTGGTATAATATTTCTAATTTATTTTTACCACTTGAATATTACACTATTTATCTTCACTACTTCATTCACTGTCCGATTACTAAGAACTTCTGTAAACTGTCTGTGAACTAATTCTTTACTGTCCGTTTCACTAATTGTCAACTCACTCAAAAACCCGCGTATATATAGTCTTTATAAATTCTGAAAAATTCTTGAACTTCCACGCCCGTCCTATGCGTAAACAAAACGATTTTCCAGAATGTTCTCGAAAGTAGCGCATTCGCCAAAATGTATAGCCGAGAGACAGGGCCGGCTTTGAACTTCCACGCCCGTCCTATGCGTAAACAAAACGATTTTCCAGAACGTTCTCGAAAGTAGCGCATTCGCCAAAATGTACAGTCGAGAGACAGGGCCGGCTTTGAGTTGGTGACCTCGCAACATAATCTATGGATAGAAATTCTTTTAATTATAATTAATTTGTAATTTTGCAAACGTACTATAAACTGCTGATAGTGTAACAATTTATTGTTTTTACTATTTTTGGGAAATTAAATCACAGCGTTTTTTTATTTTGTTAATATAAACGATTCGGTAGCGTCCCATTTGCGGTCATTAAGTCCCTATCTAAAACTGTCAAATTATTAAGGCCCATTCACGGTAGATTATATTTTGATGAAAATGATTGTGAATAAAGAAATATTTTCTTCGTTCCAGGAACGATTTTCAAAGGATAACGCTTTTTGCTTATTTTAGAAATGTTACTTTTTGTGAGTGTGTATTTTTGTTTCAAAATAATGTGTTAATCAGTTTTGTTGTTTTGTATAAATATTTAAAGGTGTATTGGTTAACAATTCCAACAATAAAAACTATAAAAAAACCTGGATAAAAAGTTATGATACTATCCTGATAACGAAAAAATGTGAGCATTGAAAATTTCTCTCTTTAACATTGGTAACCAAATTTGACTACATTCTTCTGAAATGTTAGCTACACATTTAGTTCTATTAAAGCAGGATAACTCCACAGAGTTCTTCTAACGTCAGATTCCACATTAACGGAGATGCTTCTCCTCTTAGTAGACATCATCTGGTTGTGCAAACGGAGACGATGTCTTTACTCGTCCTCATCTCTGCTAGTCCAGTGGTGAGCATCCGACATCTATATGCATGGATTACTCTTCTTTTGGCAGTCTCATGTGAAGTATTATTGTCCTAGAACGCACATACTTCAGTTTCTTGGTTGACTAAAGCACTTTGAACATCCTTCGTCGACTGTTCCATTGCAGCCTCAGTAGATCAGCCTTCCCGGCAAGCATGCTCATGTGGGGAGAAAGATAGACTCTCCAGGATTTTCGTTTTAATATAATTTTCAATAGCTTTACCAATCGTTTGAATTATTTTGGGTTTGTTATGTCCCTTTTTAAAGCTTTTGGAATAAAAGTGACTATTCCCTTCTCCATGCTTCTGTTATGTAGCTCAGTTCTAAGCTGCTTCGACTAATTCTAACCAAATGTTGTAGACTTTTGTCTTGTGATGTAGTTATGTTCGGCTAAGATCATTTCCTGTGTTTTATCTGTATTATAACGTTATCAGTACATAATCACAAATACATTTATGTTTATTTATGACAATGATTAACATTTTTTTCCTTAAATGTGTTTGTTTTACCAGAAATGTGAAAATGATAAACACTTTATCTATTTGCGGTGATTCGGTGTAAAAGTTATTCCAATTTCCTGTCGACAACACTGTCATAATTTTCATTTCAAGAAAAATATTTTCTCATTATTTGTTGAGTAATAAAAAATAAAGGAAGAATATGTTCAATGACTCATTTTGATGTAAAGTAATAAACGATTACGGCTTTTTTATACAATCAAAACAGTTGGTAAAAATCAGGAAACAATAGGTCATAACAGACAACAGCAATACTCTAAAATAAAAACACAATCAGGTATTTACTAAGTTATCTGTCAACGTCGGTCTCTCAAGGTCATTACTTTTTGTTACCAAAACATCAAAGGGCTTCGCTTCTTGTTAGTTGGTGTATTCTTTGCTAGAAGCATTTTAGGAAACCTCAATCACACCACTAAAAGTTATTAGATTGGGAGAATATCTACATTGTACTGATGAGGCGCAAATACGCCGAAACCGGTCTACAAGTGATATCCCTTCTAATTGCAGACCATAATGGTTGGTTGAATCTTGTAGATCATACCGACCCCGTTTAACTTAGAAGTATAATTCAATGTCTGTTGGAGCATATAACCCGAAAAGTAGTTGTTTCTGCTAAGTGAACAGTCATTGTTTTTGAAAATATTTTCAAAACTTTGTAAGGCGTTAATAGTATAAATCTATCATTCGATAATAATTCTTTGTATTATAAACAGTCTGATATAGCTTTTTAAAATTACTAGACTTTGTTCAGTAGTTGGTAGTGGAAGTAATAATGCCAGAGATGAAATATCCTTTTATTAGTGGCCATCGATATTTACAAGTGATGTTGTCCCTTCTAATTGCTGGTTAAATCTTGTAGATGATACCGACCCCGTTTAACTTAGAAGTGTATAGGCTGCTGCACAATTGCCCGGGAACGGGAACGAGGACCAGAACGGAAATAGTAGGGATGTCTGTCGGGGTATATAGCCCGAGAAGTAGTTGCTTTTAAGTGAACGGTCATTGTTTTTGTAAAATGACTAATGTCGTTGTCAGTTGTATCAAAATTGATGTGTGAAACGGGCGGCAATCTGACCAATCACTAGGCAGCAGAAATGCCAACTTAAATTCAAATCGCTCCTCCTAGTTTAAAAACAAGGTATAGGATTATTATAATACTCGTGCTCATTTTTTTACAACTGTACCAACGCATTTGCACCCAAAAAAGGGACTGAGTAAAGTTCTAAAGACAAGCCTAAAATTTGGCGGCCAAGTTTCATTCAGAAGTTCATGCAAAACATAATACGAGATATTTCCTTAAATTACTATCAATTACAGTATTCGCCAGCTAACTTGATGTCCTAAATGCTTTCTAGGGAGCTATTGACGCCGCCCATCCGATAACTGTAAACAGTGCCGTGCAAGTTCTGAGGATGCGCTTTCTGTTACAAATTAACACAATTTGTACAATTAATAAAGTAAAGTCCGTCCGGAAATATATGATCCTAACTTAATAAGTAATATTTAATTCTTTGTTATAATTATTGGTATATTGATTTTAATAGAAACGGATCTGCTTTATACCTGAATTCTGCGTACATAAATAATATTTTAACAATAAGGTACCCATTACAATAACATGTTATTTATCTAATTGAAGATTATAAAGTTAGGATCTTATATTTCCGGACGGACTATAATTAAAATTTGTTAGAAACTAAATAATTTCTTCCAGGTAGTAATGAGAATAAAATAAACACAAGATAATGGGAAATTATTTAAGCTAGGTATATTGCTAGCTAGCTGGCTTACCTGTTGCCTGGGATGTTTTAATTTTCACGTTTATTAAGGTATCTTCATCACTTTTTAATGTCTTAAAATAATTAAACACTCTATATATCACTTGACGAGTTTGTCCTTCAGTACATTTACGATTTTCTTCATTAATGGCTGACATTTTTACACTTTATTGTACAAAGCAGAAACAATAACGCTACTGAAAATCTTAACACCTGATAAGGTTCGATGCAATTGGCGTTTGTCAAAATTTTACCACCAATAGCATCCGAGTAGGCAGGGCACTATTACTCTGTCTCTCTTAGTTGGTAATTTCTGGGACATCAAGTTAGCTGGCGAATACTGTAGAGGAACTTTTGTCGTTCATAATAATTATTATAGCACAAAAATTTTATAGACTTATCTTCTACCTAAGCACTTTCTACTAATCTTGTCTCTATCACTCGCAGCAACAACTGAACAACTATAACAATAAATAATACTACATTAAAAATAACTGAAATAACAATAATTGCAAAAATGGAAGTATACCAAAAACGACAACTGACAAGAACAATTGTCAATTAAACAATAAAAATGGCGCCCAACCCGAAACTATAACAGTGACGGCGATAAGGATTCTGGGGCCCTTTCGCCAAATTTTGACAGAATATTCATCAAATTTGGAAATTTACCTAAGATACTATGAAAAAAACAGGGATATATTCTCTTCATGGGGTAGCTGAAGAAAAATAGAGGATGTGTCACATTTTATTTTAAAAATGGTAAATCTTTTCCTATTTTACATAATATAAAATATTTTCCAGAGAAGCGCATTAATTATTTTCTTGTTAGATGCCAAACTTTGTAAGGCTTTATAATAGTATTGAACTACCTTTGACATCTATTGATAACACGCTTTACTAAAATATGACAATTTTTACAGGTAACTGTAATTAAGTAAATCTTTTCTTGTTATCAATTTTTTATTAATTTCTATGCCGGGAGGAAATATTTGTCAATAAGCCAAATATGTTATTATTATAAAATAATAAATAAAACAAGCACTAGTTGTACTTAGTTACATAATTATAATTTCCATTTGATGTTGTTCGGGGTAGACATACTGAAAGTTCCACTATAATCTTTGTAATCTGAGAGATAACAAAATAAAATAATTGAACCTCTTTGCTACTAGTTAACATTCGGGAAAGCCCTTTTTAGCTACTGTCATAGATCCAGATTTGGCAAACATGTCCGGACTTTTTGCCGGATTTTTTAATATTCGCTACACTACCGACTATTTATAGCTGTGATGTGTAGGAAACCAGGAGCTATTTCATTTCATAGCTGCTTTGGCCAACAATCATTCAGTGCGGTGGTGGTACTATTATCTTAATTTACAAAGAAATAAAACAAAAAACTACCTTGCCTGCGTTTTTGTAAAATTAAAGTGGCAGCTTGGACTTGAGAAATTATAGCCATTTTCAAATAGGCTACACCTTGGACATGTATCATTTTCGCGCGGTTAATGAATATTTTGCTCTTACTAAAGTTTATTAGTAATGGAATTCTGTGCGTATCATGTTTAAATAAAGATGTTCTTGATAAAATGTAAAAAACAGTAAGGTTATCACCATCATTGGTAGCATTGTGGTTTTATTCTTTTGTCATCGCCTATGACGCCGTAAAATTCAACCGGAAATCCGATGGAATATCAAATCGTTTTAGGTACTAACTATATTAAACACAATGATTATATTGTAATCGTGTGGCGCTTATAATAATATTTATATTGTCTTGAATACTGTTTAATTTTATGAGGTTAAAAAACCTATAACTGTTTATATGTGTTAGCCTTTTTTTGTAATATAACATAAATTTAAACGATGAAATAAAACAATTTAATTTGCTTAAATCTCCCTTATAATTTGGACTAATGTTCAATTTAAAATTAGTGACGCGTTTCGCTACACAGTAGCTTTATCAAACTAGTGAAGATATAATGAAAAAATTTTAATTTATACATTGCATTGATACGGAATTCTAAGGATATTGACAAAAGTATTATGATATGTTTAGATGGAAATAAAGTACAAAAAGTGCCTAAATACGGACGTTTTGTGGAAACGTCTCGCTTCCTTTGTCTCCAATAAAATTTGCAGTCATGATAGAAGTTGTAAAGTATAAAATTCAACCGTTTTTGAGATACAGTGTGAAAAGTACAGAGCGCTCAGCTATACATGCCATAGTGTAAGGTCAATCGCGTTCCAGTACATGATAGGTGTTTCAACTTAATTATTCGTTAAATATTAGTTAATTAAGGATTCATTAATTCGTTTGGGTTGTGCCCGACAGCTCAGGCACTTGAACTGAATCTTTGTACCATTTCCCATGTTATCTACTTCCATTCCAGAAGCTTCTGTGTCTTCTATAAAGGCCACTAGTTTGACTGGAAGTATTTTCAGTAGTTGTGAATTCCTCTCCAAAGTGCTTCCGTCTAAGTACTTGTAAGTTCTCGCAGAAGCAGAGAATGTGAGTAGGTGTTTCATCATCAAATTCACTTTTTCTGTACATAGGTTCAGTAACTTTGCCCAGATGTTTCCAGGTTGTAGTGTCCAGTCACCAGGTCGGTAACTGTCTTTAAATGTCTCTTACCCAGTTTCAATAGCCTGGCTGAGAGTTCCTTGTCTACCTTATTCACTAAACTCTTTGTATGGAGGTGGCTTTGTGTCACCCTCCATTTGAGTTGGTGTTCCCTATCTAGCCAGTTCCCAATTTCCCCTCTTATGCAATTTTTTGTGATTCCACAAAACATATTAGAGATACTTTGCTGTCTCTTGCCAGCCTGTTAAGGGATTCTTTTAAGTTTTTGACCAGTCTAGATCTAGTTGTTGGATTACTGACAGCTTTAAGCAGAACCTGGCTGTCAGTGAATATTTTAATTTTTTGTCCGGTATATTATCCTCTACTGATGTTTTCATCAATACAGGCTATAGCGGCAATCGTCTGTGCTTGAAACATTCTCTTTCTAGGTCCTTTTATACCAGCCACAGTGCCATGGTTTGTTTAGGAACTATCAGTGAACCAGATCATTTCTCCAGAATTACCTGGGTGCATCACCTGTTCCCTAGATGGGATGATGATGTTCACTCGCCTAGTGAATATATTCTCGGGTTTTATGCTATCAAAACTCATATGAAATATGGGTTCATCTAGTATTGTCTCAGTTGTATCTATCAGTGTGTCCTTCTCGAACATTGTTCGGGGATCATTTATAAATATTACTTATCTTTTTCATATACATAATGAATCTGATTTCTGTATATTTTTTCAAGGTAATTTTTTCGTGAATATGCAAAAAGTTTATGGGAAAATTATGCAATAAAAACCAATCCTGAGCTTAATATTAGTAAATGTAAAATTAATGTTAAACACAGGTGGTTCGAATTCTTTCAATACCTACTTTAAAATATTTCTCCTGGTTCTTTAAATAAATAAAAAGGCTATTTTTATGTGTTTACAATATAGCTTGTTAGAACAAATAATGTTTTCGATGCCAGACTTATTGTTTCTGATATTTATTTTATTTATTTTGTCTGGTTCCCAATATATTCGCCTTAAAATTTCACAATCCCAGTTGGCAACAGTGCGACTTCTAATTCGAGAAATTATAAAATAAACAAGTATCCAGTTTCATACGTTAATTAGTACGTAATCCGAAAATAAATATTTACATTTGAATAATTTCGAAGTTTGTGCTGCTTTTACAAAAGCAGTTGACCTTCGTATGATTTCGATAAAATTAATTGATGAATTAATTGGGTACAGTTAATTATTTGGGATACAATTTTTTTAAGTTGCAGTTTATTTTTATCACATTTTAAAAATTTTTCTTGACCTTTCAACCTACGCATTGGGATTTAGCTTTTGAAAAATATTTTAAAAAAAAACAAAAAGTATCACAGAAGGGACTTATTGTAGTGCATTCAATGAATAATAGGGTAATAAAACCTAATTTGTGATTTACGATACTTATAAAATGAAGCGATCTCAAATAATTATATAATGAGTTAGGAATTGCGTTTGAATGTCTATATCAAAACAACAACAACAAATAACGATTATGTGATATCAGAAATTCCAAAGACGCATCACTTAATTATTTTACAATTTGTATAAAAGAAGTATTTTTGAAGGAGTATCTGATTTACTCATTTATTTATAAATATCATATAGTCCGGGGAAGTTAGGACACAAATATAAAATTTTTCCCAGATGGAATATTACCTATGTCACCACTCAAAAACATATCGACCAACAATCATTTTCCTAAATTCTCGAATAATTTCCGCTGGAGCAAGCACAGCGTAGAGCACTCGAAATTGGAGTCTTTTTCAGTTCTGCTCGCACAAAAAAAATTTTAGGAAATATTATTTCCTATAACATGATAGATGAGTAGATTTAAATAAAACTCAATCCTTTTTTTGCAAAAATTGTTAAAATATTGTTTATTTAAGCGGCATATTTTTTTATCGCTTAAATTAAAAATAAAATTTTATACGTTTTTTCAAGATTTTTTGTTAAAAAGTTAATTTCAACTTCCGTTTCGAATTATAATAGGATAAGCCTTCAAAAACCACACATTTTGGACGAAACATTTCATAATTCCAAACGGAAGTTTAAATTAATTTTTCAACAATAAATCCCGAAAAAACGTAAAGGATTTATTTTTTTAGTTTGTGTTAAAAAATATGTAAATGAAATTTGGAAAATTTTTGCTCATATGGTCTATTAAACTACAACTCTACTACTCTATCGATTGCAACAATCCTCATCACAAAATTATTCATAAAACGAACAGCGATTGAAAAATATATATATAATAGGAATTTTTGAGGGGATGTGGCAATAATACCAGAGTGTACTCTTTTAAGAATTTATTTCCGAGCTTTCGAATAACTAAGTAGGTATTCATTTTCAAAGTCTAAAAAATGTATAAGGTCAAATACATTATATGGCAGATAAAATTAAATAATACTTACACAAGTGAGATTATAAGTAAAATATTTTAAAAAATGTAGATAATAAATTTGAACATTGGTATATAAAAACTTAAAAACAATATAAAATTTGAAATATATTTGATTGATGTATAAATTTAATTCAATTGTTTATATATATATAGTAAGTTTGCGCGGCCGTCATTTTGAATTTTCAAAATTTGAAAACACCAACTTTTTTGGAAAGATTTCCTCTATATTTCCTTATTATCACCACGATTTTGTTATTTTAGTTATATTTGCCGCTTAAATAAACAAAATTTCAAATTGTTTAAATTGAAAAATTAAAGGTTGCTTTTTTTTAAAATCTGCTTTTATCATAAGATTTCCTTCCATTTTTAATGTCTACAATTTTTTTGTGCGAACAAAACTCATAGAGATATCAGCGTAAAAGACTCCAATTACGAGTTTCTACGCTGTGCTTGCAAGCTACGTCGTAAGCTCCAGCAGAATTTATTCGAGAAATTAGGAAAATGATTGTGGTTCGATATGTTTACGATTACGGACATAAAATTCCATCTCGGAAAAATTTGATGTTAGGTAGATTTTTCGACCTTACTTCCCCGGACTAATAGTTAATAATTGGAATATGCGCCCATAAAGTAAAGCATGAGTTCATTATTAGAAATAAATAGTAATATGAAAAAATCTCGAAACAGGTCGATTTTTGATTTTTTATAGAATAACCTATCATATAGGGTGAATAACCATTAAGGGAATACTTCAACACCCGTTTTTTTAATTTGTGCATTTCCTTTGTAAAGCTGATCACAAGTTGATTCAAATTGGTACAGGGTGGACAAAACCGCACGATTGACCTTGCGCTAATATGTACAACAGAGCGCTCCGCGTTCTATCTCAAAAACAGATTAACGTTTACGTATAACAAATGGCTTATAAACTAAAAAAATCTGTGCTCAAATATACTTTATTCAATAATTGCGAAAACGATTTACAGGAAGGGAAATATTTCTAAAATACTAATTTATGCGACCACGATATTTATTGCGACTTTTGAGCCAATATTTGGAATGTCAAAATAAAGGACTATACAAATCTGTTTCTTACCTCTCATTCCAGATTCTCCTCCTAAGCTGATTGTACTATGAATGTTCGGCGTCATTTATTCCGACCACAACGGAACTTGCAAACCACTTCTTGATCATTGACATTGAAAGCGCAGAGTTTCCATAGTATTTATCAAATTTACTAAGTTGTCTTCAATGTCTGTCAGACATAAACCAAACGAAGCTGCTTGCTTAAAGTTTGACAGTAGTTTATAAGATGGCAGTTGATGGCAGATCGAAAACTATTGCGTGGGCAATTGAAAAGTCACTGACTTTAGTCTCATAATTGGTTTTCTGGCTTTTTTGCTTATCACCCGAATAATACCAATTTCACTTACGAGCAAGGTCTGGTTTATTATTACTCATAGTTGTTTTTGCACTTTAATTTTTTTTAATTAATTCATTCGCTACTCGACTTTCAGTTTATGAAAAAAATTAACATGAAATTGTATGACCGACACTAATATTTACAATTTTTTGTTAAAACGGAATTATTTCTTCACGTCCTCAATTTAATTTTAGAAATTACATACAGCTTGTTTCCTCAAACTTTTTTCACTGTCCCTTTATCCTCACTAAATTTTACAAACTACAAACTTTTGCTCAAAAAATTTCGTATTTAACGCACTATGCATACTAGTCTGGTGCAAACGCGAGATTTAAAAATAGGGGCAATTGATAATGTTCTTGCTTAACATTACTACTTAGTCAAGCAAGAAGCGACACTTTCATTCAATTTCGCTTTAATTCGCGCTTAGCTTGGAAACAATAGGAAAAACATAAAACGATTTGTTCATTATGGAATTTTGTGAGGAAGTAATGGAAAAATTAATAACAACGAAGGGTCCACAAAGAACTTAGAATTTACGGGATAGTCAACTTTTCCATTACTTTGCCATCACAATCCAGCATTCATTATGACAATAGGTCTACTAAGTAAATTTGTGTGCTCGAATTTCACAAATTATCCAAAATATTAAACCTTATATTTTATTCATCTTAGTTTTTTTTGCAGAAATATCGATGGACTGGTCTGATCATGCTTTATGGTGGCCCACTAAAAATGTATGGCTTACTAGAACCCGATCTACACTTGATCAGTGTGGTGTACACGCCGATGCTTTACTCCATTTTACCCCAATGCATAAAATTCTGAAAGTACAACTACCTGATCTTAGGTAACTGAGATAATATTCAAGAGAAAACTAAGTTTATGTTCCAAACTATTTTATTATTTGTGATTATACATTGTTTGCATTTTCAGGTATCTGGATATGCGTGTAGATTTTTCAATAAAAACATTTTCCGCTGTAGCCCAACTATGCAAAGATCTAGGATTGAGGCACCCAGAAGAATTGTCTCTTTCTAAACCATTGGAATACACTCATCTAAAATATAATTATAAGGATATGCCAAAGAAGAAATATGAAAACGGTACGAGCAGAAATGGGCATTTACCAGCAGATACAAACACTTTCATAGCAAACACTAGCCCAGGAGGCAGCACTGGAAGTTTAGATAAGTCTCAGTTCATGTGTGCACCGGTCACTCCATCTAGAGGACCACCGAGTTCAACCCCAGTCAGCAGTCCAACGGGAAATGTAAGCTTGAGTTTTTTGTTATTTTCTTGTAAAATGCTCTACTGCCTGTCAGAATTATTCTTAATTAAACTTTATTTCTAGGGTACGTGGAATAGAAATGGTTTCGACATGAATGGTACATTGAACTATTCAGGACATGTACCTAACAGTGTAAGTTTGGAACAACTTGACGGATCATTTGACAACTCCTTGGCGCATAGTCCGCCATCTCCTCATCCAGAAGCAAGGAAATGTCTTGTTAGACCGAAATCGCTTATTGAAAAAGCACGAATGAATGTAGCGTAAGTACTATCTACATGACCATTATAAAGTTTTATATCCCAGATCAATATTTTTACTACAATCTTTATAACCTCATGATATATTAGTTTCGCTTAGATCTGCAGCAATTAGTGGAACATTGATGACATTATCAACTACCAGTTCTGATGATCGGTTGGTAGTCTTGTCTTGTCTTGTTTTCATTGAGACTAGATCGTACTCGGAACGTACGCTTTTTATAATTGATAATGATTTTTAGGGCCATATACCCTAATAGAACTTCATCGACGTCAACCATTCTGGATTGGAATATCAAAATCTGCTGCAGTTAATTCTAAGGGAACAAATATAGTAAAATTAATACCTATTTAGAGGTACCAGCCGTTTTAGTAACTTAACGTATGCGGCTTCTTGAACCATCTGACATTAACATGAAATCAAAATTTGAAGTAACTTCAAAAACGTGACATCTAATAAATTAGTTACGACGTTCATTTTTGTTGGTAATTTTTTGTTTCAACCGATTTATTAATAATAAATAAGGATGGTCTTATTCTAAATGGGTATAAAATTTACTATACATCATGCCATATTTTATCAAATTTAATAGTGTAGTTTTGTTTTTATACACAATTAAAAAATCGAATTTTTAAATCCGCCTTTCACATTCTGACGTCACTAGTATAAATTGAAGCTAAACACAAATCTTGATATGGAACAAAATAATCATAAGATAGTGTAGTCACCAACATTGTAGAAGAAAAGAAGAAATTTAGGCTAGAGTGACAGCAAGTTATTTGCATTTTCTAGTGGTTTCACTTTGGTTTATATTTTATTTGTGATTAGTTCGTGTGTATGCTTTGTATAATGAGTTATTTTCCCTAATTATGTATTTGACTTATATTTAAGTTATCTTGACAACAAAATAGTTTGTTGAAGTTTTTACAAAAGGACAGCTCCAAGCCATCGTTTTCTTCTTTCATCTGTATTCCGCAAAGTAGTGAATTTTTTATTTGGTTTCCTTCATGTATTAGTACAATATACACAATAACACAACACACAATTAAAAACTGAAAAAATGCATCAAATTTAAGAAATAAACTACAGTGATAGATGTCAAAATAATGTCAACCAATAATTATTTTTTTTGTCCTGTTCATGCTGGAACATAGAACAACAAACTAAGACTATCGACGTATCTGCATTATAAGTTGTATAATTAGGTACATTAAATTTTTATTTCCATTTTATTCTGTTAATCTGAAGACAAAACTTGAGATAATTATAGTTTTGGATTACCCATTTGTCCCTTATTCATATTAACTAAAAAATACATGGGGTCAAAATTTTAAGTTGAACACCCTATTAAAGACAGTGCAAATTTCGTTAACAATGATCATTATAAAGTTTCCACCAATGTTCAAGCTGGTCTGGAATAAGCTTTTAAGATTTCCTTTAACAATATCATTGTCAAGATAATCTAAATGTTTACTCGAAATTAAGAAGTAAATAAAAAATGGAATATTTTAAAAATTACGTTAAATAGATAATTATTGAATTTACTATTGGACCCTTACTTTGTGGAATCTACTCATATTACTTTTTCAAATGAAACTAACTGTTTCTAATTAATTCCATTATTTAATGAAAAACTTTTTCATTAAATAGTAGAATTAATTAGAAACAGTTAGTTTCATTTGAAAAAGTAATTTAAATAGATCATATAAACCTTAGAAATTAGAAACAGTTAGTTTCATTTGAAAAAGTAATTTAAATAGATCATATAAACCGTTAAAAATCATGTAAAAAATGTTTTAAATCTACAGGGAGAGTATTATATTATAAAGTCAGCTTGCCCATATTAGCTGATTCATTGATTATATGAAACTATTTATTTCAATCTATTCGTCTACATTAAACCATTTAATCAAACTTAACAAAGTTATTACATACATACATTGGCACTGACAAAAGGGAATCTTGGTTAGATTTTCAATTCTTACGGCTTTTTCTCGAAAGAAATCACTGAGAATGAAATAGTACAGGAATCTCAGGGTTCTATAACCTCCCTACACCATGGATTGTGAACTACTTGATAACTTCAACCATTTATCAATTATAGGAAATAGTGTTTATACTAAATGACTACGTTCATTCCAATCAATGCATATTTACTTATATTCTTATTTAAAGCCTTTAACGTTAAACTTATAAGACCCGCACGCTTATATTCTTGACATTCAATATTAGGTTTCTGAAAAGTTTCTCTCATTCTTTAGATTCGGTATATTATATTATGTGGTAAATTATCTTGCTATGATTTATTAAATTTTTTATTAAATTCTAGTGCGTTTTTACATGATATCAGTTGAATGTGTCATGGAATCAATGCAGTGTTTTATAATTAAAACAGTATAAATAATACGACATGAATGTCCTTTTACGGTAACATGTTAAATATGAAGTAACATTCTGGTCTGGCATACAAAAATTATTTATAGTAGGTACTAAATTTTTGACCTCATTTCTGACGTACCTACTTCACACTATGCTTAATTTAAATTTATTTCACTTTAATAATGAATAACTTAACTATGCTTAATTTAAATTTATTTTACTTTAATAATATATAGTATTATGAATAACTAAAACAAATTGAGTTTAATGGTATAATATGAAAATTTATTATTATTTAATAAAGATACTGGGCAAGACGTGTTTCATATAAAAATACAGAAAAGCATTAACATGCCTTCTACATTGGGTGTATGCTGTGTAAAGAAAAATATGTATAGTTTACCTCTTAATTTCCCTATAAACATAAAGTATTTAAATGATAGCAACATTTTATGCTGGCATTTGGATTATGACTACTTGCGCCGGCCTCTATTTTTTTGACACTAGGTAGTTGTCATAACTAAACTCTACTCTACCTATCTGGACCCTTGTTTACTATTCCTGTTTTATTGGCTTTGTTGTGCGACAGAATGTCTGTAATCTTATAGATTCATAGGTTTCCATTTAGCTGATCATATTATGAATAGCTTTCAAACTTTTTCTGACATGTCTGTCATCTTTGGGTTTAAATTTTTGACTTATTACGGGTACTTTCCACAAACCACTACCACGAAACCAGGACTGCAACGTAAAGCCTACTCCAAAGCCAATAACACATAAGCCAATTGCACAGTGCTGACCATCGAAAGATAATCGAAGAGCTAAGAGCGGATGACTTGATGTGGCAAGCCTTTGACGCAACTGTCACAAGATATAGATTTAATGATAAGTTCCAAATAGCTATACCAGGTAGGGAAGACCCCATACAGGCTGAGGCAACCTGATATAGGGACGGCTCTGAGGCAGAGATATGTGTAGAGGGCGGAATTGTAGTGCCGAAACAAAGGATAACTATACTCCATCCAATAAGCCTATATTTTCAAGCGGTGATTCACCGATGCGTTGCCATCTTCACAGGCAGTCAAGCTGCAGTGAAGGCACTCGATTCCATAGAGGTCAATTATAAGATAGTAAGGTATTGCCTAAGCGCCGTAAACGCACTCGGATACCGTTGCAAGGTCACGGTACCAGAACACTAGGGTCATAAGGAAACAAAAAGGGCGGATGCAATTGACAGAGAAAGCGCATCACTGCCATTTATTGGACCGGAAGCCTTCAGCGGCGTTGCAAAATCAATAATAAACATGGCCACAAGATAGTGAGTGGCACAGAAATCTCTAGAATGGTGAGAAATCTCACCAGGACAGACAGGCGAAATATTGCATTAGAAGACATTCACCAAAATTGACGGCAGACCTAATAAACAAAGATAGGAATACTCTCGAAGCTGTTGTAGGTATACTAATAGAGCACTGTAAGCTTAATATGCACGCAAAGATAATGGGGCTTGACAGACGAAGCCACCTGCAGATTCTGCCACCTAGTGGAGAAAACTGCAAAATACATCCTATGCTAGTGGGACTGCCTGATGACTGCTACGTTTCTTGTACTATGTTAGCCACCTTATCAAATATAATCTAATCTACATGTCTTAAAATATCAGTAATTGCATTTGTAGTTGAAATCCCCATATGTTTGTTGTAATTCCACACCCTTTCCACATTATCTTTTTATCAACTTTTTTTTGTACATTGTCTCTTCTTCTTATTTTGCCATCCACCTTTGCCAAATGTTATTTTCCTTGCCTGGCCGTTTGTATTCATAGTGTTTGTTCTACCTACAACTTCCTATAAGCTTCAAAACATTCGGAAACATTTTAAACCTAAAATCCTGTAATTTATATATGATCAAAAGTATTTGGAAATTAATAGATGTAGTAAAAATAATGTTCTTACTCAAAATATATTTTTGTCATGCAAACTATGTTCTACTTTTGTCATGATTTATATTTTTTCAGTTGGTTGGATTCCTCATTGTCAATTATGGAACAAGGAGTTAGAGAACGTGACACTCTTTGTTTAAGATTCAAATTTTATTCATTTTATGACTTAAATCCTAAATATGATGCTATTAGGATAAATCAAATTTTCGAGCAAGCAAAATGGCATTTGTTGAATGAAGAAATCGATTGCACAGAAGAAGAAATGTTAATGTTTGCTGCTTTACAGGTAATATTTTTATTAAAATTCAGAACAGTATATTATTTAAATTTGTAGCCCATTTATTTTTATGAAAAATGTTCACTTTTCATGATATTAACATTCTATAATTCAGATTTTACATGACAGTTGTCTTTTACTGAGATATAATTTATGCATACATTTTTCTTCTAATTGTATTAGGTACTTTAAGCAAATTTACTGGTTGTTGAGCTCTTAATATTAATAACCTGATTTTATTTTTGCTGCGTGTGGCTTAAATGTTATTCGACCTCTCAAATTAACATCTAAGGAATAAATACGGTCGCAAAAATAAGGAATATGAATATAAAAATATATGTTGTTCTAAAGTAAAAGTATACTGTGGGCCAAATTAAGTTGGAGCATAATTTGAATCTTATTAACATTTTTGTTTGTTAATGGATTTCATTGGTTTTACGATATGATATTAGCCAATATGTTCTTGTTATCACTTAAAAATAAGAAGCGGACCCACAACGACTCCATTAAATCAATGCATTGAAGCTCGTTGCAAAACCGAATGGCGCTACTTATAGACCAACTAATATTTTTTTTAAATAAGAACATTTATCGGAAAATATGTCCTGAAAATATCAATAATTTATAACCAAAACCTGAGAAACGAAGATTTTTCAATAACCATCGTTATTTTCATCGATTAAAATGTAAAAGATAAATTCAGAAGTCTACCAATAGCATATTCTTGCAAATTTGCTTTACGAAATTGAAAATATTGACATACTGCTCTCAACAAGACGGTGCTCCATCCCATCTCGCAGCGCAATAAGAAAATTACCTCGAATATCGAGCCGCATTTGTGGCCGCCTAATAGCCCCGATTTAAACGCCATGGATTACTGCATATGGGGAATTCTGGATGCTTACAGGCGTTTATAATAATCAAGGAAACTTCATCCACGACGATTTTCTAAAAGTAAAGGTGTTATTATTTACCAATCGTGTTGTCTCATAATTCCCAATGTTATTAAATTTAATATTAAATGTCATTTCCAGAAGATAAATAAGAATGTCTATTCGCAAAACAATTTTGTCACACTGCATGTTATTATTTATTACTTGAAGCCGACAAGCATCATTCCATAATTAATAATCGTTTTTCAGGTTTTGGTTTTAAATGATTGATATTTTCAGGACTTCTTTGAAAAAATATAAGTAGCGCCATTCGGTTTTGCTTCAAAGCATAGATGTAATGAAATCGTCGAGAGTCCGGTCCTCGTTAAAATTGATCCTCTTAATTTTTAGGTAATAACAAGAATATATTGGCTAATATCATATTCTAAAAGAAATAAAAATGTTATTAGGGTTAATATGTTCTTAATTAGTCCCTCAGGGTATAATAAAAAAGTATAGGTATATTCATCGTCTGAAAAAATTTATCTAGTCCCACATTCTTTCTTACACTTTATGAACATGCTCTATGCATTTTTTCCTCTTATTAGAGCCTCAGAGAATAGATTTTTTCTACATAATTAATTTTAAAGTTTATATTTCTTTAAGTTACATATTCCTTCACTTGTACCCAGACTAGCTCTATGGGATTAAGTTAGCAATCGTAACGTGGTAATCGGTGAACAGTTATCCCTCTCTTTTTGCAGTGTTATCCACAACACATTCTGAATATTGTGTTCTATAACTACCTAAAAGTTCCTTCTTTCCAGGAAATTTTTTTCTCTCATCCTGTTTATTATGTCCTTTCGCCAAGACGTAGGAGTTTTTTTCCATTTTTCTGGAATGATAATTTGCGTTATCTATGACTATAACTGGTCACTCTGGAATGAGTTAAATCATCTGTTCAAAATATTCTTCGACATTCATGTCATCGCGATAGTTACCAGTAAAGTTGGATATGATCCAATATACCATCTCCGCTGCCAATATGTGTTATGATTAATATTTTTCCCTTTCCCGTTGCTGTTTTTATTCCTGTTGAATATCCATCCAAAAATGCTTGCCGAGTACTAATAATATTCTTGTCGACCCACATTTTCCTAACAATGTAACAATGGTTGTTCCAAGTTTCGTCAAGGTTGAAGACGGACCGATTTTCTCTACGATATTCTTGATTTTTCTGAAATATTCTCCCCTTCTAGGCACAATTTCATCACTCTCAATTAATACAAAATTTCTACCGTGTTTTTCATGACCAAAATGCAGTTCTTTCATTATAGTCCAAAATTGTCTTCTACTTATATTTGCTATATCCGTATCTTCTTCTCTGGATTTCAGAACTTTATCTCAAGTTCGAATTTCTTTCCTGATCGTTATATTTGTTAATCTTCAAGACAAACATTAATTTCCTTATTTCAACAAATATTTTGCACGTCGCCCATGAACCAACCCCAATAAACCAGAATGTGGATTCATGCCACATCAATTAAACTAAAATTAATTTAAGATTAAAATTGAATTTATACTAAAAATATTCAGCTGTTCATTCAATATAAATTAAGAAATTAATAAACCAACTGACGTGCGCATTTCTTTCAATCATCTGTCAATGCCAATTGTTATAAAGATACAACTTATAAAAATGTTTAAACATATAACACAAGCTTATTCATGGAAGAACTTAATTTCTTAGTTGAACGGTCATCATGTTTAGTTTTAATTTAAATCTTAATTGTTTAGTTTTTTGCATGAACACCTACATTACATTACATAGTTCTATGTTAATAGTTTCAGTTTTAAATTAATTTAAGTTTTAATTTTTGCTTGCATGAATCCACCTTAAAATTTTTCGTCGTTTTTAATCAGTTCGCTAGTCAAACAAAACTCTTTCTTCAAAGTGTTGTCAATAACTAAATCATTCCAATGACTAGTATCACATACATTTTTTTCCTTTTTGCCAAGAAGATTACTCATAATTTGTTAAAAATACCAACAACGATTACGTAATATATTTACAATTTTTTGTTTGTTGTCTCTACTAAGCCAGAAGTTAAATTGAAGAGATAAAAATTTTTATGTGCAACAGCCCCATCTAGTTATGATATTTTAGATTTTATTATTAAGTAATATCAGAAAAAAGTTGTTAACTTGAAATTTCATTTGTAGTTGCAAGTAAAATTACAAGCAAATCAACCACAGCCTCTTTTGGATAACGGTAGTATACCGTCCCCTGTAGAAGATGATATAGATGCTGCTCTTAATAACCTCCAAACTACTTTAGAGGGTTCAAGTATCAGTACTTTTTCCAATGACATCACCCAAGTGCCAGAGTTACGAGATCAACTCAGATTCTTAAAGTAAGTTTAAAAGGCATTAATTTTTATTATCGGTGTATTAATATTGGTTGATCAAATTGAGTTATTTACTATTTATCTTTTATTTAACCCATCATCGAAATTTTGATGTAAATTGAACACATATAATTATTACTTAAAATAAGTAAATATGATGCAACGTTACTAATTTAATAAAAAAAACCTATTCCAGTAATTATATATTTTTTTTCGAAAAAAAAGTATCCAAATTTCTGTTTTCCAGGTCACTTTTCCAATGTTTGGAGACTGGCATACGAAAGATAGCCATCTAAAATCATCTGTAAATTGAACAAGTTTCATACAAACATCTCGTTTGATATATTTTTTCAAATCATAAGTTAATGCAATGGTTGGCATTTTTATTCAGAATTCAATTAGTTGAGAATGGGAAGATGCTTTTTTTCTACATTTTTTTAGGCTTAAATAGCAACTACAAGGGATGTCAATCGACATAATTGATGATCATTTTGTTATTCATTCCTCTTATCTTTGTTATTAAAAGATATGGTGTTTTAAAACAAAATGGAATTTTCAAAAGCATCACAGATCTCATTTTTGTTGAAAACCGAACCAACTTTGAATGCATATATGCATATAGTAATATCACAAGAGTGTGGAATAAAGTGAAAATAATTTGACAGATTTTTGAAAACCTATTACCAAAAGACACAATGTTTGATAAAAGGACTCATTGTCTTGTTGCATTATTAATATTTCCTTCTGCCGTGTTTTCTTCAAGCTTGTAGTCCCAGCCATCCACCGATAATCAGCTAAAACGATTTTTAATCATATTTTACAAAACTATTGACTGAATTTCACTGACAGTTGCGATTAAAAATCAACATGGAATTTTTTTCGAGGCAATAGGCACATGTGAATATTCCCAGTGTAATAATGTGTTGATTGGCTAAAACGAATGCGCATTATTGAGAAATTGTAAGTGTCTATTGTCTTTTAGAAACGTCAAAAAATAAACTAGTATATTGTTGCTCCCTACTGTCATTTAACCAAATAAGGCAACCTTTAGAGGCACTAGTAGAAATTTGTTGTTGAACGAATGATTGGTCGACAAGCAATTCTGATATCAATTAAATTGAACATCTCTGGGATGTGCTTCAAAAACGCTGTCCTCGACAAACCTCTTCATCTAACAATCTTCAAAAGTCGTGGACAGCACTAATAAGCAATTTTATAGGCTTGATACTATTTGAACGAATCTAGTAACTTTGACCCAAGGAAGATATACATCTCATAATTTTCTTAGTTTCAAGAATCCTTTTGGTTTGTTTGTTTTGTATTTATATCCTATTTTCACTTTGGACTCCCTGTTTCAAAATGTAAGTTATCTCTTTTAATAAATGATAATAATGTGAATTGGAAATGATCACAAATTATCGAGCTGTAGTTTGACTTCAGTCGAGATACTCTTTACTGCTGTTACAGCCTACAGGATGTTTGGTTTGTGGTGAGTGGATCTATCTATTCGACCCTCGATAATTCTTGATAATAATAATAATAATAATAGTTTTTATTATTTCCAATGATTATTACATTCATGTAATTAAATTAATTACCCACTAATAAAGAAGTTAAGGGCGAAATTGATTTCCATTAATGAAACCAAAGTTTTGTTACGGAAATGCTCGTCCATTTAACCCTAACCTTACATACAACATATAACACAACATAAATAATAAGCCCGTCAAATGAACTTATCAAATAATTAAAATATCGATAAAGCCGATTGGTTTATCTGATGAATGATATTTCAGGTCTAACGGCGCAAAAGAGAGACTCTGACAAACATTACATCCAGATTCGAGCCTAGGTATATGCTCTGATGTTTGATCATCTTGTAGATAGGAAGGCACGTCTGATCTTTTGACAGTCCAAGTAATTATGATGATGAGGCGTCAGTAGCCTGTTAGACAACTTGGGTTATGCCTACTATAGTCTAACACTTGTTTGGAGACATTATTCGACGGATGTACTAATCCTGGTAATTTATACCAGAACTCTAAAACTTTTCTTGTTCTCCAGATATTTAATGTTTGCTTGAGTTGCCAATGGCAGGTTCTGGTCCGATAAAACAACCTGCGGCACCCTCCCTTGCAAGAGAGTCTGCCTTTTCATTGCCATCTACACCAGAATAGCCAGGGATCCAAACCAGAGACACTTTGTTGAAACTTCCTATTGAGAAGAATCGGAGAACTTTCCTGCAGACAATGTGTTAAAGAGCAAAACATATTCTGTAGTTCTCTATAGTATATTCGAGTATAGACCATAGAATACTGGCAATATTCGGACAGTTTAACTCCCGAAGAATCCAACAGCCAACCGGTGAAAAACCCGTACTAACTGCTACAGGGTACACCATAGTTACGGAATGGGTGTTGAGTGAAGATAAACCCGGAATACACAAAAAGCCCAAGTCCAAGACGCTGAGATGTTAACGATAGAACAAGCATCTGATCAACATAAAAAACAAAAAAATTCTACGAACTATTTTCCTAAGATAACGAAAGTGGAGTAAACTACAATTTATTTTTTGTTTCTACTTGTCTTATATTAGCATTAGATTTCTGTATTTGCACCTTTCATAGTGTGTTTTGTAGTAACTTCTTCATTGTACTCAATGTTTTATGCATAATTATACAAAATTATCTTTACATTACAAATTGATAAAAAAAATGGAATAAACGGAAGATAATGATTGATAACAGAAGGTTTGTAACAATTATAACATGAAAAATTGCATTTTTGTTTTAGGCCGAAGCGTTTTACACTTAAGGCATACAAGAAATATTGGTTTACTTGTCGAGACATTCATTTATACATGTACAAGAGTAGAGAAGATATGCTCAATACTCACAATCCAGTTTTTAACATCAATTTAAAAGGTTGCGAAGTTACTCCTGACGTGAATATAATGCAGAATAAATATGTGATCAAATTGGAAGTGCCAAGCTCCGAGGGAATGTCTGAAATGTATATACGCTGTGATGATGTGAGTAAATAATAACATAATTCATTCCTGCATTTTTTTATTCAAAAATAAAGTTTCAGTTAATCAATTTCCAAAAATTTTCGTTTTTAAATTAGAATTATTACTTCTAATGGTTCAAGTACAGAATTAAAATTGTGTTTCTTTATAGGAAACGCAATATGCAAGATGGATGGCATGCTGTAGATTAGCAGCAAAGGGCAGATCTTTGGCCGACAGTTCGTACGAAACTGAGAAAAAGACTATTTTAGACTTTTTGCACTTGCAAAAACCTTCAGAACAACCCGTCATTAATCCTAACAGTTTGGACTTACAACTTGAAGATTTTATCGCACCTAAATATTTGAAAAAATCGAAAGGAAAGGTAAGAATATGTGTTATACGCATCATTAGAATATAATTAACGTTTTCTGCATATTTACATTTATCATTAATGTAAACGACGACGACGTTGTGACGCTATATTTTGTCTTTCGTGAAATTAGTTGATTTTTATTTCATAGAATCTCGGCTCTTACGACTACCATAACAATTGTTTCGTTTAGTATTCAGCGCTAATTTTATATCTTTCCATCAATACAATTCTGCAAAATAATAGCTCAATAATATACTTTTCACGGATTCAGTTTATTATGAAATGATTATGAAATTTTAATTAAAAAAAACTACTATTTTATGGCATTCTCTTTTTGTTATTGAAGACTAGATAGGGAGATCGAACTCATATAGAAAAATTGACAAATCCTGTCCTCAAAATCGTCTATCTAAGCAGTTTGTTTTATCCCCTCGGCGTCGCCACTGCAAATCCAATAGACCATTCCAGAATAACGTCACTAAAAGGTCGGCCATATTGTGCTGGAGGGCACAATTTTCATTGTTTACTGGTAAACATCGGATAATAGTTAGACTTTAATTAACAATTAGTTCTTAAAGGTATCTAAAATGCCATCGTTGTTAAGTGTGGATGTGGAAAGTGGGGAGAAAGAGATTAGTTCTTTTTTTAGATTTTAAGCAGTTTTAACGAAGCGAAGTGACTATTTAATTGATCTTTAGAACGGGGCCCCCTCAGTGAATCACAACTTTAAACTTGGCGTGTGTGTTATCGACATTTTATCGAAGGTTAGTTAGTGGAGTCAATTTTTGTTAAAACAGAAACAAACAAGGTTCAATTCCAACTAATCGATTCGGATGCCATCTAGGACAATATGGCCGACCTGTCAGTCAGTTGTTAAAAATTAAAAATGGGCTGGGTGTACGTGATTAAAAATTATTGCAATAGTGGTTGGTAGTGCCGCTTATTTAAAACGAAGACGTGAGTTGAATTTAATTTAAGAAAACCAGAATTAGGAATTATTTAAATATTTTTTTTTATTGAAAACCTGTGCATGAACTAATGTTATTAGTAAGTTGTGTCTATTGATTAAAAACATTTTGTATTTTTTATTGCTATTAAACAGATTGTTTATTATGGATTGAGGCTTTCAGCTTCATCATAAACCTGTTAAACCATTCCACTATTCTGTTAAAAGTTTCTGTAGCTCATTCACTGTTATTTTGAAATTATTATGACTGATCAAAGCGATGTAATCTACATACTGCAATATGTATGTTAACAAATTTAAATGTTCTGGTGCTAAATGAAAGTTGTAACAGTACAGATAGATTGTAGAGCAAATGGGACAGTAGGGAGCACTGGGGGAGTCCTTGTTGAGGTATAAATGTTTGGCATAAAACTGTTATTCACTTGTGGTTTTCTATCGTATCATTTCTGTTTCCTAACCTCACTTATTACCTTACATACTGTCAAATAAGCTAGCAACCAATAAAACACAATGAACTGAAAGTATATGCAAGGATTATGATTGGCTGTTATTGTTCTGCAGTCAGATGTGTTTGGTGTCGGATTTAAACTGGTGTCCTCTACCATGTGCAGAAATTGGATTATATGGAGTCAGATCTCCTTATATACTTATATAGTCTCCATGTTTTTGTTGCTCATTAACTATGTCACAGACTTCCGAATAAATAGTAAATTCACTTTATTTGCCGATGACACTAGTGTAACCTGGAGTAGTTCAGATATGACAATTTTATATTCATTCCGAATTTGGTTTAAGTTGTAAGGAATATAATAACACAAAGATGAAAAGTCTAATTTGTGTATATTGTAGTAGTTTAAAAGAAGTTAATTTGTAGCAATTTCGATTTGCCATAGGCGTACGATAAAATTTTTATTAGGGGTTCATTTATTTGTGTTTTGACTTCTGTCGGCAGTCCCCATGACTGCCTTTTCCTATTTTTATGTATTTAGTGTAAGACATTGTGGCCATGGAGAGCAATGAGTCCAATATGCATAATATAGTATATACTTGAGATTATAATGAAGAACTGTTTTTAAAACAATTCGCCAAATAAACAATTCAATGTAAATGACCAGGCAATCATCTGTCAAGTAATTCCAATTCAAATTGGAATTAATGTAAATGTACCTTTAAATTACTTTTGCAGTTTTCATTACTAGTTTTTTCACAAGAACATGTGTTTATCTGTAGCACATGTTCAAATTATTAAAATTACCAGAAATTTTCATCAAATCATGACATTTATGAGAAATTTAACAAAATGATTCTTAAATTTTTCAATAACGTACCTATATCTAATTCTATAAATAATCATTACTATTTTGAGGTATCTTATTTTTCCATGTCATCTAGTAGATTTAAATTAATTTTAAAAAATATGGTAGTTTCAAAGCAATGAATGTTGTATTGTACTTTATTTTTCCTCCATCTACAATATTAAAATTTCATGGCTCTTCAGGGTTATCCATTTAAAGATGCACAATAAATACAAACAATACAAATTTAATGATATGCACACGGCACGCTACATATCTCATTTCGTTCTCATCCGCATGGCAATAACGGGCCGATCTTTTTCATATTTCAAGGATAGGGAAGGAAATGTGTAAAATGCATACGCTTTTTTTTGAATATTCATACTCTCGTATGCATAGATAGTCAAAAGCATCTTTCCAGAATTTTACAGATTTCAAATCCCTCAAAAATAGAGGGCCTTTTATATATTAAATGAAATAAATGTTGAAAACGTTTACTAACTATTTATGATATATTGATTGAAATGTTTTTATTGTTTTTATTTAGTTAACTCAGAGGATTCTTGAAGCTCATGCAAACGTCAAAGATCTAAGCCTCATAGCTGCAAAGATGAACTACATCAAAGCCTGGCAACTTCTTCCAGAATTTGGCGTCAGTCTATTTGTCGTGAAATTCATGAATTCCAAGAAAGAAGAACTATTAGGTGTTGGTTACAACCGCATAATGAAAATGGACATCAACACTGGTGATCACCAAAAAACCTGGAGGTTTAGTACAATGAAAGCATGGAACGTCAATTGGGAAAACAAACATATGATGGTACAATTCGAAGAAGAAAATATCGTGTTTAGTTGTTTGTCGGCTGATTGTAAAGTAATTCATGAATTTATCGGAGGTTATATTTTCTTATCGACTCGATCTAAAGATGCCAGCCAAACACTTAACGAAGAATTGTTCCATAAATTAACAGGGGGATGGTCGTAAATTTTTGAAAATTAGTGCCTTTACTGGAAATGTGTCAATTAACTGTATCTAAAAAGCACGCATCTTTTATCTTCAGTAGACCTTCTTATTGCAAGAACAACATAATTTTTCTGCTAATCAAATATGTGATAATTCTTACTATTTTTGTGACAAACCAATACATTATATGCGACGTAGTTTCTCACGGCATAAGTTAGTTCCAAATGAAAAAAGGTTTAATCATTAAGAAATCTTTATAATGACCCTCACTTTTTAATTCACTTAGACTAATATATTTATACTTCATTTGTTCTGCATCTTTTGAAATAGCACATCTTGATAGCATTGTATTGTTAATGGAATGTTTTGTATGCTTTTAAATCTTACCTTCGTTTTTAATTGTTAAAAGTAAGAAGGTTTGCTATTGGTAATTTAATTTTTTATTAGTGTTGGGAGCAGAATTTTAATAAACTAATTCCTTCTAATAGGTTTAATTGACTTATGGCATTGCTTAAATTGAAATTGTTTTATATTATGTTGATTTTTGTAAATAATAACGTCAGTATTTTGTTATGGGTCGAGTTAAATTCATGCCATTGAAACTTGCACAAAATAGTTCTAAATATATTAATAACAATGTTTATTTCACATACTTTTGCACACGTTTTTAATGGAAGTGGACAGATTTTAGCAAAACACGGAATAATATATTTAAGTAACGGAAATTGTATTTCATAGTCACATTACAACAACAATTAATGATATTTAAATATCGTTTGAGAAATATGTGCTTTCATTTTAGTTTTTAAATTGTCAGTACAAAGCCAATCATAATGCAAGATGAGTCGTGATTGATTGGTTTAGCACCACCAGTCAGAGGATTCGAGACCTCGGCACCTCAGCCTTTAGGCTTTTTGTGCTCTTGGACCCTTATCAGGCTCAACATTCTTTTCACTAGTGCTTCATATTCGAAGATAATGTGTGAGGCTGTTTCCTCCTCTTCCATGCACAACCGACAGATAGTCCTCCCTATATATGCCAATTGTATGCATGTGCTTCCTTAGGGTACAGTGACCGAAGAGTAATCCTGTCACTTTCCTTATGGCCCCTGCTGAGGTTTAATGTTTCGTTAGTTATCGACTCCGAGGGTTTTTTGATCAGGAGTTTGCTGTCTTCCTGCTTTGGCAGGTGGCTACGTCTGATGTTTAGTTTAAATCCACCCCGAGATGTACAACCACATGCAGCAGTTTTTGATATTCCAAATACTGGTTCAGGACCAGTGAATGCAGTTTCAGACCCTAGCATTGGTAGGGTATCTGCCGTTTCATTGCCTACAATACCCTTGTACCCCGGAACCCACTTTAGTGTAACTCTATTATGGTTAAGATGAATCGTAGTCTAATAAGTCATGTTTTGAAAATAAATTTATGTGAACTATTGTTTACTAGAAATATATTTTGATCAAGCTGGTTACCTTTCGCACTGCTACCCAACGGATCCAAGGGGTAGCCAATCAGGGCCGTCGAAAGGGTGGTAGTGGGTGTTTCCTTCGGGTTCAATATTTAATGTTTTAAATTAAAAAACCATAAAATTGATTTATTTAGTAGATGGGAGGAAGTAGTTACATACGGGCCCCAACTTTCTCTTGGCGGGTCTAGGAAACTAATTTTGAATGAATTTTTAAAATTGCTTAATTTCCAATGGAAAAATATAGTTATAGGCCACCTAGCAAAAATTAATGATGTTTTTGCTCAAGGAGTTGGCAATTCCCTATCCATTGGATCCTGTCCAACTCCTGTCGATCTTTATCCTTCTGATCAGACTTGATAACTCTGACAGTGGCTCCTTTATATACCAATTCAGTTAGAATTTTATAATAGCTTAAGACATGGATCATGATGTCTCATCTTCTTCAGATGGATTTATTACTCATGTGCTTTCTTGGCGACAGTGTATTGTAACTAGTCATACGATTGTTCTATCAACTGGTCCACCATAAATTTTATAAACTGCTTTACCAGTGTCATTCATCGTGGGTTAATCCACCAGGATTTCAACGAGTACATAGACCTAATTTGGTTACAGAGATACAACGTCCACTTAATTAATTCATTCATTCAACCCATCAGGATTGCGATTTTGCGAACCTTATTTTATTTTTATGAAAGCGCCAAAAGTTGTTGGGATTATCTCACAGCAGTTTTTTATAGGTTATATTTACTAAATTATTTTGAACTACCTGTATAGTTGAGGTTTTGTAAACAGCGGTTCATTGACTCATCAAAAATATTGAATTTTTCAACTCGGCCGATTTCATTTCGTCTACAACTAAATTAATTTCATACCCCTTTTCTACGCTAACGCCATGCATTAAGGTGGGTTTCGAACTTTTTAACATAAAAAACTGTTCTCCTTACCGTTACCCTACATTAATAACTATTGTTTGCATTCTCCACTCGATGATTTTTATTAGCTGGCTACTGATTATTAATGTTCTCTGCCACTTATCAATTGAATTTTGTAAAAACGTGTATGACTTATAAATTGGAATAGGGATGAATTTGACTCGTCCAGTATAACTTTGAATTGGATTATATTTATTCTTGTAAAATAAAGTAGTGCTTATATTTACGCGATCGAATTTGTTGCCTTTCATGTTATATATTAATGTTACTAAATATTCTAGACATTATTTTTACCACGTTTATATTTTAACTTTACATGCAATACTATACAGTACATATACTGATATTTTATATAAATTGATTTTATGTACAAACGTTATTAATAAAGTATAACAGTTTTATCAATCGTTTTTTTTTGTCATAAATCAACACGTTTATCAATATCTTGAGATCTAAATGTACAACAGAAATCTAGTTATGAACTAATTAAGGACGAAAAACTGTCTATTATAGTCAATCTGCAAATTGATAGTCGAGGCGTAGGCGAGACTAGCAAGCAGGCGAGACAATAGATTCGCCGAGGTCCATAAATTACATTTTTTCGTCCATCTTTACAAAAAATTACGAATTTCCGAATGAACATCGACTATTTTTGAAGGCAAGTATTTTTCGTCCGCTGTGCAAGAGATAAGTTTCATCTATCACTATCCATTCTTGATTATTATGAACACTAATATTCACACGTAAAGTCTAGCGATTTCGTAACTGAATCTAAATAAAAAGAAAGGCGACATTCACATAAGGTGTCTCAGGAACTGGACCTTCACCTAAATTAGAAAGTTGTTTGAGACTCTCGTCGACGGAAATCAGGAACAGTAAGGCTAGATGGGCGCCAACCCAGTTTTTATTACCCTCATAAATAAGTAAGAAGAGCCGGGTAATAGGAAAAATCACACCTCTCAATGTAGGTACTACTATGGCTGTGATAAGTTTAAAATGGGCTAAGAGTGAAATGGTCAGAAGTTTAAATCAAGTGTACATCTAGATGGATGGATTATTGTGTGGTACGCTGTAGCAGTGGACAGCTGGTGTTAAATCGTTCTGTAAAATTCGCAAAATTCTAATAAAAATAAATCTTTTATTGTGATCTAATCTATGGAGAAAGTCTTGATAATGTGCAATATTCTATAACGAGAAGAAAGCGAACAATTTAAATAATCAAAACCAGGTGAATTTAAAAATATCCGTTTGTTGTAAACCGAAAACAAATCATCGATAAAAACTCTAGATTCTTTTATCAGTGTAAACAGTGTATTGACCGTAAAGCTGTCCATACACGATCGAAGGTATCGTTGTTTGAAACCAACGAGAATAAAAAGAAATTCTTTATCATGCATAGACCACATTTTTTTCAATAGTAAATATATTGAAGATAAATTATTGAATGCAATAATTCTCCAGTCGAAGATAACATACCATTTTCCAACTATTCTCAACTACAATATCCAAACTGATAAACCAAAACGAACAATCACAAACAAATATATAGATTACGGAAAATTGATGTTTTTGATTCAACAAGAAACTTTTGAAAACATCTACACCAATAAATATTCAACAAACCGCAGACCATTTGTACCAAGTTTTAGTAAAGAATATAACCAAAAGTACAATCACCAAAACGTCAGAAGATAAATACAAAAAGAAACCATGGATAACAAAAGGTCTTATCAATGGAACAAAGGGATAAATTATTCAAGATATTTAAAAAAATAAAGTGACAAACTCATACAATGAATATAAAAACTATAGAAACAAAATAGTAAAACTGATTTCAGAATTGAAACAAAAATACTATGAAAACATAATTATGGAAAATTCGAACAATAACAAAAAAATATGGCAACTCTGTCAATGAGTATAGTAACAGAAATGTAACAAAAGTAGATAATGATATAAACGAAATCCTGAATGAAAATAATGAGATTGAAAGTGATGTTACTAAAATTGTCGAAATATTCAACAAACACTACGGCACTGTAGGTGAGAAAATGGCAAACGATATTACGGTTGCAAATAAGCAGACAATACGTTCTAGAAATAAAACCCGTACGAAATTAATTTCGATCTTTCTGCAGCCCGTTTCAGAAACCGAAATAAAAAATATTCATTCTTTGAAAAACAATTCGACACCAGGTTTGACAATATCACATCCTTAGCCATAAAAGAAATAAGTAACTTTATTGCAAAACCTCTATGTCACTTAATAAATCTTATGTTTAGTGAAGGAAAATGCCCAACTCAGTTTAAAATAGCTGTTATAAAACCAATATTCAAAAATGGAAATCGAATTGATCAAAAAAATTATCGCCCCATTAGTGTCATATCTATTCTAAGTAAAATCTTTGAAAGAACGGTTGGTAAACTTCCTAGATAATATTAAAATGTTATCGCAATTTCAATTTGGATTTAGAACCGGAAAATCCACCAGTGACGCAACTGCTTTGCGTGTGAAGAACATTTATTCAAGTTTGGACGGCAGCAGGCCGTGTGCAGGAATATTCATTGATTTGGCAAAAGCTTTCGATACCGTTAGTCACGGTGCGCTGTTGTCCAAACTAAATGACATAGGTATTTGTGGCCCCGCCCTCTCACTCTTCCAAAGCTTCCTAGAAAAAAGGAAACAACTAGTTAAGATCAGTAACACAATGAGTAGCCAAAGAGAGATACCTTTTGGAATACCACAAGGAACAGTGTTGGGTCCCTTATTATTTATAATTTATTTAAATGAACTGCTATATTTAAAATGTCAAGGAACAATAATCTCATATGCCGACGATACAGTACTTTTTTGGATGGAAACTCATGGGAAGAAGTGTAGAAACCAAACTAAAAATGGATTTGCAAAGAATAATAAAATGGTTTGATGACAACCTTCTCACCATTAATATGGATAAAACATTATATCTACCTTTTTCAAATTATGAAAATGGACTCCCAAACACTGAACAATTAGACATACATCTACCTTTCGGAAATAATACGTATAATATTCAGACTACAACCAGCACAAAATACCTAAGTATAACTATTGATAATAACCTAAAATGGAATCTTCAAATTCAAAATTTAACTAAAAAACTTAGATCATTGATGTATTTATTCAAACAAATGACTTTCATACTAGACAAAAAAATATGAAAACACAGAAAAGAATAATGTACAAATTAAATCGACAGTTTTCATCGAAGACCAGCTCTTGGATTGCTGTTTCCTAGGTTTGCTTTCAGGAGTTGGAGAACTAGGGAGCTCTCATCCCTGATCTGAGGTTACAGGGAGGTCAGTTGGAGCCGATAGATCGACTGCCATCTCCTCTGTAGATTCCAGATTCATTTTTGTTTTTTTTTACTTCTTCTATAAAAAGTACCATGCTAAGGAAAATATGTCCATCACGGCAGAGCCCCGCTTTACCGTGACAAGACGACGAGAGGGCGCCCAGTATCTCGAAGGTTCCGTTAGTGACAGATGATAGGCTCACTGTCATACATCCCCTCGGCACGGATATGCACACCTTAGGATTAAGCCGAAACCGTTGGGATGTCATTTAGTCAAATAATAACAGCACCAAAATGATTCTGTTATTCCCATTACCAGCGGTGCTAACGTGGAAGCAGATACCCGATGGCTGAATTTGACCACCATTCCATAACCTAAGCAACATACATGCAAAAGCAGTGCAATAATGAACAAAGACAGGCGACCCCGCCAAATATAGACTTACATAGGTACCTCTAAATAAAAACAATTTCAGAATTTTTCTAGTTTTGGCTATAACTTCTTTGCCGTATGTGCCTGTATATTAAAGACATATTCTATTGGAACATATACATAACACTAGAAACTAGCCCGAATCAGGGATGATAAAAAACACGTTTTTTTCAAAAAAACAAAACATGCTGTTTTTTTTTGTTTAAAACACCTTGCAAAAAAAACATTTTTAAACATAAAAGAAAGCGCGAAGGCAGATACCTCAAAACATTTTAATACCCAGACTCCGAATGATATTGATGAAGTATGTTTTGATTTTGAGTAGTTTTCTTGTTCGTATGTTGCATAATATAGGTATCTATATTATTTTATGTTATTTTTGAAAGAATATTTTTATTTTTGTTAAGCACTTTACTTATATCAGGTAGGTGTCAGTTACAGTTACAAATATGTATTAATAAAAAGCCGAGTTGTATTGAAAAGTTTTTTTAAAGTAATAAAAAAATAAATTTAAAGATGTTAATACCAGATTTTTATTGTTTACAAGAAATAGCAATGCTATAAATAGCGTAAAATTTAAATTTTCTTAAACCTAGGACATATATTTACCAAAAGGCAAAAGAATACTTTGCATAGTGATTGTAGAAAAAATCTATTGTTTCGTCACTGAATATTTTTACACAAAAAGTACAACAATGAAGTGATGCCAAAGTTGAATAACAAGCAAACAATAATTTGTGATGGTCAGCGAAATTCGCTTACTTGTGAACTAAATATAATTAAGTCAAAATTATACATTAATAATTATGATTGTGAATAAAATAGAATAAAGTCACAGAAAGTTTATTTTTTGTGTCGAGCTTTCCACCTGGCTATGTTATCTACTATTAAACTTTACTAATATTATAAAGAGAAAATATTTGATTGGTTATTTGTAATAGATAAACTCGAAAACTACTTAGCTTTTGAAAATGTTTCAACTTTAGTACCTATACCTAGGTTGTACTCTATTTTCAAATAAATTGGATATCCCTACAAAAATAACAATATTGTAACAAATGATGATGACAATCCTTACCAAACTCAATTTAATAGTTTCACAATCAAGGATTGTGATAGGAATAATTATGTAATTAAAGATAATTATCTTTTGATTTAACAAAACTTAATATCACATTTTTATTCAAATAAATATTAATATTTCTATAAATACACTATTCTGAGGCTCTTCTACTTGATTCAAATTGTGACTGTAGACTGTCAGATTTAATATGTAAACTTCTTCTATTATCATCTGTTTTTTGTTTAATTTTTTCTTCTACTTCTTCCTCTTCACATTCTTCGGCAAAACTACTTCTAACTGCTTCCGCAAATGCTTCTGGATATTGTGAAGAAAGTTTTGCCTTAATTATTCTGATTTTTTTGAAAATGTAATCTAGATCTTTCTTTGTTTCCGAAAGCAGCTGGATATGTTTTTTAAATTCCGGTCCTACAGTTTTCAATCTTGAAATACTCAATGCATTGCAATTTGTCAACATTTCATTAGTCTTTTCAAATCGTTGTAACCTTAAATTGATTGATTGAATTTAATACTTCATCATCACTAATACCTTAAAAAATCATCAAGTACTGAGAAATTTGAAAAATTGTGTCACATATAGATGGGAGTTAGTAGCAAATTAATAAAGATATTGTGCTAATTGAAAATTTTCTTATTGCATGTGGTTACAAATTTTTTATAAGCAAATTTCAATTAAAATATTTATTAAATATATCTAATTTTTGGAGTAGTACTCATCAATATCTTATTTTATAGTACTTAATATTTCTTAAGCAGTAGGAACCTTATTAGAGAATAATGCTGTCAGCTTACATTTGTTCTTACATTTGTTTTTGAGCTCTGATCATAATTTCTACATCTTGTTGGTCCACTATTCCAGCAAGACCTTGAATAAACACTTCGGGAGCTGCATAATTTTGAAAACATTCAATACTGAAGTCACTCTCTGGTGTACCTTTACTTTCATCCATAATTAAACGGCAAACAATATTTAATATTTGGGGCACAGCACAGAAGTGTAAAAAAGACAGAAGCGACAGTAAAAGCAAAGAATGTATGTATTCTTTGATTTCTTTGGTAAAAGTATCCACAGATCACAACGTATCCTCCAAAACCTATTTACAGTGCGCATGCGTAGCCGCGGCCATTTTACAAGTAGTTTTTTAATCAACCTCACTTTTACATGACACCATTTTCAGAAATGTCAATTGCCAATCATAGAATAGTACAATCAAATAGAGAGGACAGTCCATACCAACGTTTATAGATGAGACCATGGAGGCTATAGGAAGAGACGTTGAGTCCATACTAAAATATTGTTAGATGCTGGCAATACCAGAGACAACAAGTTAGTTATTATAGTTGGTTATCCCTGGCAATACTAATGAATCAACCAGAGTTGCCAACAGAAAATTGTAACAAGAAGCTGATATGTAGGTAAAAAAGGAAGGATAGTTTTTTATTCTCCCCCTCTCGAGAAGAGCGGGCCGCTATAGGCTTTCCGGAGCCTCTTCAGCCAACATTGGAAGGTATATAAGGATTGTTTGGTTCAGTGAGTGATGGCAGTCACCGGTTTTACTTCGAGCAGACACGTCGCAAAATTAACGGTCACTGGTACACACCGTTACCTGCAGCGGTCTGAAAAATAGGCCAGGCCTTGAACAAAGTGAAACCAAAACCCGCGAAAAACCACGCCCAGAGCTGGTTTCTTTTCAGAAACCACTCTACAAGTAAGCACGCCGGTGCTCACTCAACAAAACAGTGAAACAGTGATAGTGAACCCAAAACCATCCCACCATGCCTAAATCCAAACGAAAACACAAACACGACGACACCACCGAACAATTTCCTCCACTTTCAGCCACTTCAAAATCATTTTACCTTAAAACTTCAGAGCAAAAACATTCCGAAACACCCTCCAGCAGCTCCAAAAAATCAAAATCTCGCCCTCCAATGGAATCCTCGATTCCACAACCCGACTCAAGTCCCTCTTCTGCTGAATTCCTAACCCAGGAATTCATCGAAGATATCACAAAACAAATGGACGAAATCAACTCTGCGTTTTCCCTATGCGAAACACGTTCCATCACCCCCAAAAAACCCAAACCAAGCCAACTAGCTGAGTCTGAGATGTCATCCGACCCGCACGTACAAGAAAGACAACGACTTCTTCTCAAAATAGAAGAACTCCGAGCAGAAAAGGATAAAATCCAATCTATGGTAGCAAAAATCATATCTTCTCCACGCCCCCTAATGGAATCTCCGATTCCACGACCAACTCCAACCTCGGACTCACCACCATCCTACGCTCATGTGGCAAAATCTCCTCCACCTTCTATCTATTCTTCTCGCTCTTCACAAGCCTCATCAACACACGAAGCAAGAAATCTCAGCCCAATCTACGAAGTAGCCTCCGTCCGCGGTTCAGTTCGGACTACTTCCTCAAAAACCTCATCACCACACTCTTCGTCACAATCCACTCCGCAAAAACTCCAAACTTTAAATCTCCGAAATCTCCCACCAAAATTCTGCTCTCAGAAGGAGCTGTTCATCCTTCTGAACAGAAACGAAATTCTAAGAGGCAAAATCTCTTACCTCAAAGCAAATCCCAATTGCACCGCTCTTCTAAAAATTCCAAGAAACATCTGCCCCAAAAAACTCCAATCCCTAATCCAAAATGCCATCGGAGACAACAAAGTAATATGCCTTCCTCTCCATTCTCAAGCTCCCGCTTCCAGGAAAGAAATTCCAGCCAATACCCGCACACCAAATTTCTCTTTTGTCATCACAAAAGTTGACATTACCCTCTCCGACGAAGAAATCTTTGAACTTCTCAAAGAGCTTCAAATCAATTTCATCAAATGCTGGAGGATCATCTCCAAATCCACTAACACCCCAACTACCCTAATCAGAGTTGTAACAAACTCTGAAACTCAGCTTCACCAGGCACTTTCCAAAGGGATCCCCTTCTACGGCCTAAACCACAGATGCGAGACATCTAACTCCACCCAACTACCTCCCGTCCCAAAATATTGCACTCGCTGCACTCAACTGGGCCATTCCGCCACTGAATGTAAAGCAAAACTTTACACATGCCCGAACTGTGGAAGTCACGAGCACAGATCCGACAAATGTGACAAGGCAAAAAAGCCTTGTTGCAGGAACTGTGGTGGCAACCACGCTACCTACGATCCCAAATGCCCCAAAAGACAAACCACGACCTCAAAACCCGAGGAAACCGCCCCAATAACCCTCCCAAAACCACCCATGCCATTCGACTTCC
The DNA here is from genome assembly GCA_947563755.1 of Lochmaea crataegi. Classification (NCBI taxonomy): domain Eukaryota; kingdom Metazoa; phylum Arthropoda; class Insecta; order Coleoptera; family Chrysomelidae; genus Lochmaea; species Lochmaea crataegi. The sequence continues at coordinate 12,489,502 of OX387428.1, forward strand.
CCACGGAAGTCCGCAAAATCCTTGAAATAACATGTGTAATTCTCATGAATGCACTTCCTTCCTCCCGTAGGATGGTAATCGAGACACTCTCACATCTCATACCGTCCTACTACAACTACAATTGCTCTGTCCAAGGACAGGGAAACAAGGCATATTTCAACTTCTCGCCAATCTAAAAACATCATGACATAAACATAAAACACTTCCTTCCCTCGCCTTACCTACCACCGCGCCGAGACAACGAGTTCCAGCAAAGCAGCCGACGATAGCCGCAACGTCGGGGCTCCAGTCTGCAAGGCGCAGACACACACACACACGCACTTTTCAGTGCAAACCACACCAACACTTCATGTACTTTTTAGTACATGAAGTGTACTTCATTTTATGAATACAACAAAAATTACCTTTCCTTTTCCACATCCGGGATGAGAATGCAGGTTTTCTGTGGTTTTTTCCTGCATTTTAATTTCCGCAATGATCGGAAATGCGACACATTGCGGAAATTAACCAAATGGCCATCCTTGGGTGCACAGCCACAGCTGTCCCCACCGCGACCAAATTCACTTGCTTTTAAATTCAAACTTTTTAAACCCTGAAGAGGACTCAATCTCCTATACCAGGGTATGTCAAAAACTTGCGAAAAATATTTTGGAAATTCATAAAATTTTCAAAATTTTTTCTATCCAAAAAAGGATAAACAGTGAGTGATGGGAGTGGAGGGAACGGTGGTAGGTGCCTGAGAGGTGTGTATTGACCCAGCATTCGCCTATTGCTACGAGAAAGCCTATGAAAAAACTCATAGCAGGTCAGGCGGACCTGGGATTTGAACCCCGGTCCTTCCGAATGCAAGCCGAGAGCGTAACCATGCACTCCACCACTTGCTCGGTATATATGTAGGTAGAAGTGACCTTAAAGATAAGTAGTCAGCATCCACAGAATAAACTTCGATGATTTCTGTGCTTTTATGGCATTCTTCATTTTTTTTAGTTTTTAGTATTTCAATTTTTTGACGGATTCAAGAGTGACAAATTATGAATTTAGGAACTTTCTTTGTGCTGCAACCATGGAGGCCAAAACCACATACAGTACTCGAAACGACTCCAGTACGGTTCATATAAATGCCAGTTGGAACAAACCTAATGACATCATCAGCAGTTTTGGCGCGCTATAGAGGTGTGAAATGATTTTAAATAACATGTAACTTTAAACTATGTTTTCCAAATTAATATTGATTTGAAAAACGCCTTGAGAATTAGGTTTTGTAGACGCCACAGGCAAACTCAATGAACTAGGCGAGAACAATATAGTCACCTTACTATGGATTCCAGGACACATTGAAATAGATGGGTATTAAATTGCAGATGAACTAGCAAAGAGTGGAGGACGAAGAATGTAGATTCTGTGGCTTGGAAGAAGAAACCTCCATCCACAAACTTGCAAATTGCATAGCAATTCGGAATCCTAGGGCACAACACCTAGGAGATTACTGGATAGAAGAGGGACATTTACCTAAGTTAAAGCCTGTAGATATCCTAATACTCCTCAGGGAAATAGGATTAAGAGAGCTGGTAGTCTCTGGGACTTTCCTCAGGAACTAAGTAGAAGTAATGGGGCACAATAGATCTTTTAGGTCTCAGTGAATGTCACCCCAACATACATAGGGGAATTGTCGATATGATGGCATCGCAGCCAATTTGAGAGACTTTTATTTGAATTTAATTGAATCCAAACCCACTAGAGGTGCTAGAGACCACCACAAATCTAGTGTTGCTGCGGTGTGATAGTTGAGTACAAGGTGCCGTTGGAGATTAATATTGAAATTATTTATAACTACAAAAGTTTTTCATTAAGGCCGTAACTCACTTAACAGCACAGCACCTGACAAGCATCGTCACAGCACCGTCGAGTGGTCAACTTGACGGTTGTGAATGAGTTCACTTAACGCATCGACACGGGATCAGCACCGCCGCGGTACCCGAGTATAGGCTTCACTTTATATTGAACTATAGCAGTTGCGTTTTGTTTCTAGAAGTAGATTGGTGTGTTCTTAGACCTATTTACGAAATGTTCTGGTTTTCAAATTTAGAATTAGCTATGATTGCTGTATCATTAGATGAAGAGGGGAATGATAAACGCCCAAAAACAATTTAACAAACTTTATAATTGTCAATTTTTGATATGATGGCACCCGAGATGTTTAATATGGTGGCATAGGGTGCCATCACACCAAATGGATATGAAAAATAGTTGAGTTGGTTGTGACTGTTCAATCATACTAAGGAAAAAGCTGGATGGACATAGTTACATCAATTCATAAAACGAGATCCGATAATAAGCTTGTGAACGCATATCTCAGGTGTATCTCAAGTGTATGCCATCTTATCAAATGAGTTGATATGATGGCACACTTTTCATGAAATGAGAAAAGTTAAATAAAAACAATATTTTTATATTTTAATGTATTTTAGAGTAAAACTTATTTAGATTAAGATATTCTTGACCTGATTAATGGATTATATGAATATACTAATAGCTAATTTAGACATTGAACTCATTAATTGAAAAAAAGGGTGCCATCATCACCGAGTCTCCCATACATAAGGTACATAATACGAAGTCATTTTTGAAATTTCTATATAGGGGCTGGTAATCAGGCGTTTCGCTAGTCAAATTTGTGATTAGTACATAGATAATAATTTTTTTCAACCTCTTTTTTATTTTTTCATGTTATCACCACCATCTTTCTGTAAATCATTAAAAATCAGTTTTTTTATTAAAATTACTTTATTAAAAATATTTATATTCTGCATAGTACAAAGCTAACAAAAGTCATTGAAATAAGACCTGTTATATGTAAATTATTATATACATTTATATTATTTTAGAATCTCAGTGACTTTTGTGTAAAATTAAAGTATTTTGAAACATTTATGTTAAACGAACATTTTTCAGCTTCGCAGACTATTTATCTATGATTTAGGTTGTCTTTTTGAAAGTTTAAATTTTAATGGTTGTTCGGGAACATAGGTCGGACTTATTTTATATGTTAATGGTCCATAATTATATTCTACCTTGTATCTTCTAAATATCTAAAAAAGAAAAAGAATTTTAATAACATTTAACATTTGGAGCAAAATAATTTACTGTTTAATTAATAAATAAAAATTTAATGGTACGCCCATAGGAAATGGAAATTTTCGCAAATAAATTAGTCCCTTTTAAAAATAACTTCCTTTCCTCTACATTCATCCTCTGAACCCGATATCCAAATTTCTTCCAACGCGGCTGAACAGACTTGTAATGCGCTTCTTATAATATAAAATAAATCTCTTTCCATCCTCATAAAGATAGTTAGTGTTTCAATTACGAATTCGCTTTTAGCCCTTTTTGTCAATCTGGATGTCCATGAAAATCAAATAAAATATCAATCAGTATTTTTGCTGTGGCTGTGTCGATTGATTGTTTCATCTAAATTTTAAAATTTAGCTGTTTATTGTAGATCGTCGTCGAGTTAATATATTGACTATCCGACTAAAAACTTTGTCGGCTAATAACAAATATGAACTATTAAGTCGTATTCTATTGTCCAATGAAATTTTCATTGATTGAAGTTTCTTTTATTCTAGCAAACCAAACGACATAACTAAAACGCAGTCAAAAGGATAATGTTTATTTTGCTTGATGAAACTATTTATTTGTTATAACCAACCCAAAAAAACTATTAACTATTAACAGTTCCAAGATAAGGAATATTTTTGATCAAATTTGGAAATTCATAGAATAGCATCTTTGAGAGTGTAACAAAATCAATTGAGAAACCATTTTCTTAACTATTAGGTAGCTAAATTGATTCCATAAAATAATTCAACTTCAGATTGTATTTTTTATCGAAAGTATAAAAAGCTGACCTACGCACCTACAGTTTGTTTATTATTGTAAAATATTTGATTTGATTGAGATATTTATAATTTATATAATATTTAAACATAACTTACTTTTGCCAAGAGAATATTTAATTCAACTTCTGCAAATCTTCTTCCTAAGCAAGATCTTCTTCCATAGCCGAATGGAAGAGCGATAAAAGGATGTATTTTTTCTTGGTTCGCAGGACATTCTGGATGACCGGATTTTAACCATCTTTCAGGTATGAACTTTTCAGGTTGTGGTATATATTCTTCTATATTACTAACAACTAGATGAGGAAATATTACGTGGGTCTGTATCAAAACAATTTAATAAATTAATGACATTCATAGTACATCACACCAGAAGAACAGCAGCTAAAATTGATCCAATAAGAACAATAAAAAAAATTTCACTTGTACGATTGAAGTTATTTCCGACAAAATACGAGAGCTGGGATATTTAAAACTAATTTGTTTAAGCGACAAGTCCACATTTTACCTAAATCTAAATGTTAGTATCCAAAATATTTATAATTGAACTAGAAAAATGTGATTAGCTGCTATTGAGCTGCTCATTTTTCGAATTCTAGTAGAAATACTGATATTCGACATGCTTTATTTTTTGTTTATCAAATTTCTGTCGATTTTGTCTTCCCTTTCAAACGTTAAAAAGGGTAAAATTCAAGAGCTTAAAAACGTACTGTAAATATATCTGCACCATTACAGCTTTATGACTTGTGATTCAGTTATTTTGTCTGAATAAAGTCCTCGTTATATTAAAACACCCATCATTACCTTTAGCACGACTTTTATTAGTGTATTTTGAAACTCTGTTTTTAGTTGATTTTCGGATACAATCGATTGAAATATGTGGAATATCATAACTATATAGAATATTTAAATTAATTACAATTATTGAACGGACTAGATAATGCTTTTGGTCTAGCAAGGATCGTGTAAGGTCGCAGAATTTGCAGTAAAGCTGCCAAAACACCAGGAGCCTAGAAGAAAATACCTGCCTCAGTAGCCTGCTTTAAATGTAATTGTAATTTGAACACAAAAAGGCATTTTAAAATAGAAGAAAATTATTAGGGACCATGTTTCAAACTTTTTAAGCCGTTACATTAAATGCCAAAGTATATCATGAGATATTTCAATCCGGACCTGGGAATCTTTTGAGGGACACACACTTTTATTGCTTATCTATATTTCGAACAATAGGTAATAATGACGGTCGTCGACTTATATTGATTTACGACCTTGTTAGATCTCTGGTCGTGCTTTATAATAAATTTAACCGTTACTGATGTAAAAAATAAGTTGAATTAAGCTCACCTACTTATATAAAAACTTGATGGTAAAAAGTTACCTATATCATGTTAAAGTAGAAATTTTAGAAGTGTTTTTTTACTTTTACTCTAAAACGAGTAAACAAATTCTTATGAAAATGTAAATATGGTTAGTATACATTGACCAAAGAAGGTAACGCGTTACTAGCTCTGCTAGGTAGTGGCTTTTTTGAGATATGATTAAAAAGCAGGGTCATCTTCAAATAGCGTTAGCTCCCTTAGGAGGAATTTTTGGATACAGGTAAATTAGGTTAGATGGACATAAAATCATATTTAATAATTGCAGGCTGGAGAGTTTCTGTATAGAATACATCAGTTGACAATCAAACTCACGTCAAACCAATGGTCATTTGTTTAATTTTTAATTGAATTTTCATTAAAAACATAAACTATTTACTAAGTGGAGAATTTTGGAACCATTGACGATACTCGATACTGAGCACAGTTTACGCTACCACTACACTAGAACTAAACTATTACCTTAAATATTTGAAGAAAATAACTTGGTTATCGAAACTCGCGTAAGATAATAAAAATTGTTGGTGTAATAGTGGAAACTGTGGTTAGTAAACTACTTTAATATATTACCCCTTTGGGAACTTTATATCCAGCTAAAATGGTATCTGATTGAAGACTTCTACCGTTGGCAATTATCACAGGATACATTCTGAAAATTAAAGAAATTTAATTAAATAATACATCCACGATTATTCGTACTATTGAAAGCATCATCTAGAAATTATATACCAAAAGTATAAAATTACCTTAACGTTTCTTTTATACAAGCCTTCAAATACGGCATATTTTCTTGTGCAGGAATATCCACCTTTGAATCTTCATTAGGAAGTGTGTTCTGAAGCTCCCGGAATAATTTTTCCTGTTTTTCTGGATTCTGGGATAGTTGATATATAGTTGATGCAAGAGCTATTGATGTCTAAAATTGTGATAAATAAAATGGACATTATTATTTAACATTTTTACAATAACTACTTTTTGTTAATTATTTTGGGAAATTAAACCACAATCTTTTTTTGTATTTTTTAATTCAACGTTTCGTTTTGGAATTATTGTTAATCAATACACAAAATCACAAAACTGATTTAGACATATTTAAAACAAAAATAATTATATCACAAAAAAAAGTAACACCAAACGTTTTATTAACAACTAAAACCGTTCCTGGAGCGAGCACTTCACTGGATCCCATTCCTAGTGGACTATAGTTTTGTCATACAAAGGATATTTTATCTTCGGTATGCTCCTTTGTATTTTTTAACATTTTGTTTCACATTTTATCAGGGATGTGGTCTATTGTGAATGGACCTTAAAAATTTGACAACAAATTTTGTGCAATCTTAAACTTCAAAATTATTGATTGTCTAGTTGTCGAATTTTTTCGTTAGTGTCAGATAGGGACCAGAATTTAAAAATTTAATTTTTCTTGATAACGGTAGCTGGAACGTTACCGAAACGTTGAATTAAAAAATACAAAAAAAGATTGTGGTTTAATTTCCCAAAATAATTAACAAAAAGGATAATGAATACACCACAAGGAACATACAGAAGTTACGGAGAAACATAGTTACGAGGTCACAACATATTATACAATAGACTAATTAATGCATTAAAAACAAGTAATAATGCCAAGAGATTATATCTAATGTGATTTAATAAAACTGAAAAACAATCGAATAAAATTAGCATTAAAACAAGAAACATGATCAACACCAATAAAGAGAAAGCAGAGTGTTTGTCTAGCATTAAATATAAAGTTAAATTAGATTATATTAATCGTTCAATACAACCTAGATATGGTAAATCTATTAAATTATTTTTTCAACAAAAAATAACATCTTGAGTGTGGTATGAGGAATGGTATCAGTTTTTGCTATTTGCTACATACTATTTTAGATCTGGAGGAGATATAAAAAGAATTTGCAGTTATATTTTAATATTGATTCTTTTTATGTATTTTTTGACCACCCTGTAATACGTTTTTCTTATTACGATTGTGCAAAAATAAGTTAAGATAGGGACATGTGAGACGTTATACAAAATTTTCAATAGTTTTGACAAAAAAAACGAATTAAAGTTGAAAAGTGATGAAACTCCATGTAACTCTGAAAATATTCAGTTAGCACCCTATGTATGTAGTACTTCTGAAATAAGCCTTTTGAAAAAATTTAGAACATAGAAAAATGTAGTGTTCTATTAAAAAAAATGGTGATGACGTCATCACACGATAGTAGTTCATCCTAATTATTAGACTGTTATTTAAAAAAAAATTAAAATCAAAAGTTTCAGCATTTTCGTAAAATTCAATAAAATACTGCCAAATAAAGTTTGTCCAAAATCAATTGCTGAAGTTAAAGCATGTGTTCATCTCTCTTGCCGACTTTATGCATATGCCTGCATTTGCAGATCAAGGAAAAAATTTGACAAGGAAGACGAACACGTGCTTTAGCTTCTACAATTGATTTTGGATAAACTTTAACAGGGTGGATTGTTTTGAGTGGCTCACTCTCTAGATGTATAATTCTTCTATAAACGTTTATGAAATGCAACTCCTCTTGAACGGCTGTGAACAGACACAATTGTAGATATTGGGCAGAAAATGACCCACACGTAATGCGGGAGTTTCATAGTCAAACACCACAAAAAATTGAACGTCTGGTGTTGCATTTTTGGTAACCATATTGTTGGACCATATTTTATTGAGGGAAACTTAAATGGTGAGTATTATCTACAGTTAGTCAGAGAAGCTATTGATCCCGAAATAATACGAATACTAGAAAATGATGATACCATGTCAGAAGCTTTGCTAGCGTTTCAACAAGATGGGGCACCTCCACATTACGCTCTCGATGTAAGACGGTTTTTAAACGAATCATTTCCTGCTCGTCCCAATGTTGGAATGGCCACCTAGGTCACCCGATTTAACCCCCTAGACTTTTTTTATGGGGATATCTGGAAACCAAAATTTATGCCACTCAGTCAGCATCTATATATAAATAACCCCAACTAATTGACTTTTCACTTATGTTTTATACATTTTTGTAATCCTTTTGAAAAGGAGAATCCAACAATGCAAAGTTATAACGTCTACATATGAGCAAACAGACGTCTATCTTTATATGATTTTTGACGTGTTTTTTCATTTTTTCATTGAAGTGACGCCTTCAGAAGTATGTGGGGCGGATAGTTTTCATTGCAATGCTCTGTATATTAAAAAAACACAAAAGAATTAAAGTCATTGGTTGATCATTTCATCCAAATAATACGATATAACAACATTTGTGGAGGCCAAACAAAATAAAGTTCAATAATAGTTTCTGACAATTTGTGAGTTTACACTTCTAGTAGGTTCTTTGTTTGGAGATTGTAGCATTATATCAAATATTGGTATCGCCCATATACCAACAAAACTGCTTAAGAACTCTAGTAACTGATTCATGAGCAGAAATCGTCAAGACCTTGATATTCCAATAGTGACAAGTGATTCGCCAAATATGTAGTAAAAAACTATGGAAACATCAACACCAACCAGTGCCCACACTACCATGATGCGAGTTAATGAAGAAATGCCGAAGAGACGATGAACTTGTTACCGTTACTAGTATATTGTTGTATGGTGAAATAGAAAATGATGCTTGGGAAAATAGACACTGGGGGTTAATACGTTAGTCGAATGTTTTGCTATGAGGATTTAGTGTGAGATGTGCTAAGACTTACTTATTGAATCTAGTCAAAACTGTAAATTGAATATAAATTACTTACTGTATCAACTCCAACAAGAAAAAGATCCAGCGCCAATACTGCAGCCAGTTTTGCATTGCCTGTTTTTAAAAGAATTTGCTCTAAAATAGAAATATCCTGTTCGTCTACGTTGTCATATGATTTAGTCCTTATTTCTTCAATGGATTGTGTGATGTATTTTAAACATAACCTGCGAAAAATTATTTCATTGCTTTATGAAAATGTTAAGGCGACAGAAACTACAATTTTTGACATTTACAAAGGCTACGGCTAAATTGAGAAACTCCGCATATCTAGTATCTAGCGCAGCGTAACATACTCGAGTTGAACAGGTAAAAATAAGCATTACGATGCTCGGAGTAATATTTTTGTACAGCTTTTGCAGCTTACAGATATAGAAAATAAAAAAAGAGGGGGATTCTGCTACCATTATAATTTTAATTTGGTTGGAGTTTTACATAAAATCCCTAATAATAATTTGCAAATTAAATACCTATCTGAGATTTTTTCCACTGTAAATATATTTTTAGAAAGCTATAAAAATTCTTTTTTTTTTAAATCTAGTCCTTGATACAAATTTTTATTTTTTGAAAAATTGAAAATTTTTATTTTATTGCTCAAAAACAGAACACAAACGAAAAAAACTAATTGGGGTTTATATCCAACAAATGTGCAAGCGAAGTAATAATAATTGATATACACGAATTAAAATAAATCCAAATTCACAAATAATGTATACATTATTATACATTTATCTCAAAAAATATTTCCTGATACAATCAAAATTCATAACCACAAATATTGGATAGTTTTAGAATAGAATTGCAAATGCTATTAACATAATTTCTATGTTGATATTAATTTATCTGTCTGCTTGTACAATCGAGGCCAAGAGCACAATTAAATCAGTTATGCATTTCCCAACAAATAAAACTTGTTTTTTAGTTTCCTGTTTTTCGCTAAGTTCAATGCCAGTTCTTATTTTCACTTTTTGAAACCGAAAGCTATTTATTTATATTGTTACAGTGCTTCTTAATAATTAAATATTGCAAGATTGGAAAAAAACCTATTTGAAACAAATCCTTAACGTTTTCCGGAAAATAATTTACCTTGGACTACATGCCCCCAGGCAGTAAATGATTCTTACTACAGCATAAAACGTGACGGAAGCTGATAAAATCAATGCATATGGATTTGTAATTAAATTTTTAATTGTTTATTTAAGTAATTTAACATTTAATACAGTTATTCCTTTGTTATTAAGCTAATTAACAAATGATTAAAAGAAGTTAAGCTAGTAAATTTACCTATTTTAAGAGAATCCAAAAGGACAAAAGAGAGTACGAAGAATAGAGAAGAATAACAAAGAGGATATGCTGAACAAAAAAGAGTGAGTTTATGGAGAGCAGGATATAACGCATTGAAGAAAACTTTGTAAACAAGTAAAGGAAGAACTTTTAGCAGGAAGTCAAAAGAAATAAAGGGAAAGCAGAACAGAGAACAGTATATATTAAAAATAAATAAGGACATTTAATAACAGATGAAAATGAAACTGTAAAAAGATGGGAGGAGTACTTTAGAGAAATATTAAAGACCAAAAGCGAAAAAGAGCAATTAAGCGAAATTAAAGCTAGTACTGTACAAAATAACGAAGAAATATTGCTACCAATAGCAGAAGATATATCAGAGATAATACAACAAAAAACGGCAAGTCACCTGGAGAAAACCAACCAAAAAAGGAAACAAAAAACGAAAATGGGAACTATATAGGGATTGCATTACTGGATACAGCTTATAAAATTATGGCAAAATGTATAGAAATTAGGCTGAAGGAACGTGGAGAAAATCTGTTTGGAGACTACCAAGGTGGTTTCAGAGTAGAAAGATCAGCTACGACCATATATTCACTCTGAAGCTAGCACCAAAAATGGGATACGAATACGACATACCAATTTTTATTGACTTCCAAAAAGCATATGACACTATTAATAAAAACCATCTATACAAGATTTTGAACAACCTCAACATACCAAAAAAACTGAAAAATCTCACTAAAATGACTCTCGAAAACACAAAATCGAAGATTAAAGTTAAGCAAAAATTATCAAACGGTTTTGAGACAAATGCTGGACTAAAAGATCCTCTGTCTACTACGTTGTTCAATATGATACTAGAATGGATAGTGCGAAGAAGTGGATTAAACATCTCGGGAACACTGAAAACAAAAACGACACAATCGCTGGCCTACGCAGACGATGTAGTAATCAACATTAGAAAAAGAACTGAAAAGAGTATGCAAAGCTTTCGTAGAGACGGCAGAGATAGCGAGCTTGAGAGTTAATGAAGAGAAGTCAAAGTTTTTGAAAATGACAACCCCACAAAGAAAAGAAATTAAGAGAAATTTTTTAGTACAGTTCAACGGACAGAGATCAATGGAATTCGAACAAGTCTAAAGCTACATCTATCTAGGTACAGTTATTAAGGAGGATGAACATAGAAACAAGACTAACAAAAGGAAGTAAACAGGCAGGAGCCCTAAATAAAATAATAATTTCAAAGGAAGTATCTATAAAGATCAAGCTACATCTATACAAAACAGTTATTAGACCAACGGCTCTATACGGATGTGAAACATGGATATTGAATAAAGAGGAGGAAAATAAAGTAAACATATGGGAAAGGAAAATAATCAGAGGGATATTAGGAGGGGAAAAAGAGGAAGGGGTATGGAAAAGAAGAACAAACCAAGAAATAACAGATTTATTTGAAGAGCAAGAAAAGAGCAGAGTCGTAAGAGCAAAAAGACTTGGATGGCTAGGTCATATACAGAGGATGCCAGACTGTCAAAAAGATGATAGATATAGACATAGAAGGAAGGCGAAAACGAGAAACAGGAAACAATCTATGGAAATTATCACAAAGCTCTAAGGCCTGAGTGTAGCATTATAAACACTTTGTTCATTTGGAAAGGTCCCACCCTTAATATTTCAGAAATGCGACATATTAGAAAGAAATGCCGAAACACGTCAACTTTTAACTTGAGGGTGGCACTTTTTAGCGCTAATGTCATAAACGTCAGATTCACCCCCTCCCTACTGGAGATACCCCTTAATTTTTTTCAAATGGCGGTAGGTATCAAGTCATACCTCATTTAAAAGGTCTGGTAAATCTCTATTCAATCATTTTGTTTTGCATTTGATTCCAGCCTTCCATTGTTATTTAAACGTTGTTTAAAATTGACAGGAATTTGAAAATAGACTTTATTATTGCCTGAATGGTAACGGTGGTCACTGTGGACACATGATTAAATAACAGTTATTTCTTGTTAACAATTGTCTTTTCACTATTTGTAAATTTTTTATTCTTTAAAGAGTATTTTTGTCATAACATAATAAGGGGGCATACGAAAAGTTGAAAGAGAGCCAATTTTAAACAACGATTAAATAACAATGGAAGGCTGGTATCAAAGGCAGAATTATTTGATAGAGATTTACCAGACCTTTTAAATGAGGTATGACTTGATACCTAACGCCATTTGACAAAATTTAAGGGGTATCTACAGTAGGGAGGGGGTGAATCTGACGTTTATGACATTAGCGCTAAAAAGTTAAATATTGACGTGTTTTGGCATTTATTTTTAATATGTCGCCTTTCTGAAATATTAAGGGTGGGTCTCTTTCAAATGAACACAGTGTATTTACAGTACGCTCTTAAATTTTACCCTTTTTAACGTTTGAAAGGCAAGACAAAATCGACAGAAATTTGATAAACAAAAAATAAAGCATGATTATCAGTTTCAAAAACCTATTATCGACCATCGTTAAAAAATTTGTGGATACAGTTTGTTTTTTCGAGATTCTAGTTTTTTCTGTATTACACAGGGTGTCCCATGATTAACGGAAGCGTGTAGGTTGAGTCAAAATAATGTTAGTATTTTTACAGTTCCGGCGTTCGTTTGCGAGTTTTAGGCCTGTAAAGTTAGAACTTTACATTTTATTTTTTATTTTTAAATTAAATACAGCTCATTGTATCTTCAGTATATTCATTATTCTTCTTGTTATTTATTTTGGGAAATCAAATCAAATATTATGAATCCGGCCCTTAAAAATGTCATTGATGAGATATTCTTGAACAAACAGAAAGAGTGATGGAGCAACCGAGACGAATGCTACATCGCCCGAGCCCTGAGGCCCAGGATAGACGAGAGAAAAACAAAAAAACTCTTGGAGAAAATTAAACCTGTGGTGTATTTGACAGCTGGTATATTTACGGAAAATTGTACAGTAAGGGGAAATGGAAAATTTCAAATAATGACTTCAGCAAAGAATGTGAAGAAACCTTTGAACACCAACTACGTCAGTATCAGGCACTAAAAAAATTCTTTACAAAATTTTGCGACAAGATTTTATAGAAGGGCTTGAAGAAGTGACATACTAGTGATCGATAAGATGACGAGCTTCGCAATATACAGGAAGTGTCTCAGAAGGATAAGGAGAAGTGTATTGGTTCAGAGCTAATTCAGGGTATCACAATGGGACACAGGCCTCCGAGTGAACGGATACTTCCACGCCCTAACCTAAGAAATTACATCAATTGAAATTATTTGTGTTTTTCCATTTGTCCATGTTTGTTTTGAGTAGATTTGTATTTTTCAATGATTTACTTTTAATTTTTATATATTTGACCCGTATTTCATTCTCTGTTTGCACGATGGTCACATTTAGTGAGTTTTAATTTTGTTTGTGTTAAATAAACTCAATAAACTCAATAGATAAAAGCAGTATTCATTACAGATATTGATTGTTTGTCAATAATATTTTACCACACAAGATTTGTGAGGATACACTCTATACTTAACAGGTTATTTAAATATTTTGTAAGTATTTTTTCAATAAGAAAAGTGCTAATGAACAAGTATTTTGTCATAATCAATGCGAGGACATGAGGAAGGTAAAATATTTTGAAATGTTTTCTCTCTCTCGTTATGAACTTAAGAACAACATGTTGATATATTTAGTTATGTTTTGTGAAATTTTTTAAAGACGATAATATATAATGACATAGTTTCGATATCATGATATTATATAACAATAACACAATTACAACAGATCAATTAATGTTAAATAATAAGAATATATTTATATATGTTAACCACTCTGGTAGCCAGAGAGATGAAACTCCTACGTTTGTCCTAGGATTTAAGATCTATAGCTATGCGAAACTAATTCGTGGTCATTCGTCGAAACTACATAAATTATTTTTTGTCTAAGCATGATTTGACCATTGATGATTAATTTTAATTGAAAAGCAAATCTAATTCTCTACCCTCTTATAGGATTAAGTCCTCTTCAGGGTTTGGTCTAAAAACAAGTGATTTGACGGTCAAGGTAGAGACAGCTATGACTGTGCCCCTATGGGATGTATCGCGGTTCCGATAATAGCGCCCAGTAAGATGCAGGGAAACCACAGAAAACCTGCATCCATTTATCCCGGATAGGAAAGGTGTTTTGTGTGGACCTGGCCTGACCTGACCTGACAAGAAATTACATATAGGTTCAGGCTCGAGGCTGATTGGCTATATAAAAATAGTCGGGCTGAAGAATTGAATCTAGATTCAGAGGACCATAATAGACAATTTTTCGTAACTCATTTTATTTACCTTAAAAGAATCGAAACACGTGATATAAAAAAATAATAATAATTCTATACTTACGATCTAAAGTCTTCTAATGCCCCAATGTACTTTTTGAAAGCTTTGTTTTTGTAAAACCTCCAGACTGGAAATTTCAATTCGACTTCAGCCACATTCCAAAAGAATGTATTAATAGCATTAATTATTTTTTGTGACTCGGAGTCTTGTGGCAAGTTTGGTTCTAAGCAACCCAGTCTTCTATTCAATGACACTCTAGCTACCGCTGAAACAAAATGTTGACTTAAGTACTCTTCGACAATGATATAAGATACAGGATGATCCAGTTAAAATTACTGAGGAAATAATGTACTTGAGTTTTGACTCACCATGTATTTGATGTAATAAATATTAGCAAAATTATTTTTAAATTCTTAAAATAAATGAAAAGCTTTGGCTTCCATAGATTATTTTTCTTTTACTCCAATTTAATTATACAGGGCGTTGAACCTGTTACGATTTTGACACAGAAAATTAGTTATAGGTATTCGAATACCCTGTATAACAGATTACAACGTCATATTGTTGTAATAGGGAATGAATCGAATTTCAGTTTTAAATTAAAATATAGGGTGTCTCATTTAAAAATCCATAACTTTAATCTGGCAAGGAGTTATGGACACCCTGTAACATAGTTAGCTTGAAGCTATCTACAATTTTAATCGATATACCTTTTTGGTAACTTTTATGCGGACCTATCACACTAAGCAAACACCTTCTATAGTCGCAAATTCTAAAAAATTAAAATTTTTTGAAGAAAGTTTTAAATGTCATTCCATAGTTAACTCAGTTAACTTTTTTTTGTTTTTTGCGATAATTTTGACTCGACATCTTGAGATCCGATCCGGGCTTGCACTCGGATGACTTTCTATGACCGACTAAATTGATATGTGTTTTTAGAGCCATCCCTTGAACCCCATAACCTAATTTCGTTTGGTGTGGTTAAATAAAATAGCAAAGGCCATTTCTGCCCGCTTCTAGTCACTGGAGAGAATGAAATCGATGTATTCTTTTGGTCCGATTGAAGGATCTAATTCCCTTTTATGTCACTAGGTGCTCATATATGAAATCATTTCGGCAAATTCATTCGATCTGGCTTTATTAGCATTTACTTAATTACAGTTTCCTATAAAATTGTCATATTTTGGTAAAGCGTATTACCAATATAAATATCGAAAATAATAGAATTAATGATATTATAACGCCTTACAAACCAGAATGGTTGGTTATATCTTCTAGATATACCAACCCCGTTCAGCTTAGAAGTGTAATTCAATATCTGTCGGGGCATATAGCCCGAGAAGTAGTTGTTTCTTCTTAGTTGAACGGTCATTGTTTTTTGAAAAATATTTTTCAAAACTTTGTAAGGCGTTATAATATCATTAATTCTATTATCTTCGATTTATTGCTTTATTAGCAATTAATAAAAATATACAATTCACATAGAATGAACTACTTTGTTCTGTGGTGGATTTTGGCTTGCTGCCGCCCTAGGCACGGTTTGATTTGCCGCCCCTTTTGATTGATGAATTAATTTTTTATCGAATTCAATTATTTTAAATAAACTTTTTTTATTGAATTTTTAAGTTTTAAATATAACTAATAAACATTACAGATAAATAAGTAATAAATTTAGACATATCAATGAAAAATTTTTTTCTTAACATCAATCAATTTGGAAATTTCTGTTTGCTGGCTTTTTCGTGGCAAAACCGTCGATTATATCGTCATAATCAATTTCTTGGACAAGTTGAGCTTCAATAGACAGTAGGGCAAGAGCCATTAAGCCAGTCTTATCCTATTTTTGCGCGAAAATAGGTTTTTACCCTTTTCAGAGTGGAAAAAGTTCTTTCTCATGAACAATTTGTAGCTGGAATACTAAAAAAAAATGCGTAGAGCAGTGTCCACATTTTTGGGTAAACATCTCGAAGACTCTGCGAATGCAATGGCATATTTTTTGTATAGTGCGTACTTTTTCCGTATTTGCTATGGGATCTTTGAGTTGACATTGTAAATGAATACATTCAATCACTAATGTCTCTTCCAAATCGTCACGATTTTTCGATTCGTTCGTATCTATTTCAGATAAATTATCGAAAAAAAATTCATAAAGGTTTTCATACGCACTGTTACGTCCGGCCAATTGTACACTTCTTGCTTTTAGATTTTCGGATGTTATTGAAATTTCAAGATATAATTGAAGATTTTTGCGAATATAGGGAATATCGAATGATTTTTTTTTTCGATTTTCGATTTTAGAAAATTCAAATTTCAATTTTTTTGAATAGATGAAGATCCATACTAAATGATGAAATAAAACAATTTAATTTGTTTAAATCTCCATTGTATTTTGAACTGACGTTCAATTTGTTTGAAAAAGTATGAAAGTTTGAAAAAGCTACTGTGTAGCGAAACGCGTCACTAACATTAAATTGAATGTCAGTTCAAAATAAAATGGTGATTTAAACAAATTAAATTGTTTTATTTCATCATTCAATTTTTTCCAATTATTTTAATGATTCAAAAAATTAATTTGGAAAAGATGGGATTTATATTTTAATGAAAAATTATTTTTATAAGCAAAAAATGATCTGACTTAATTGAATATCAAAATAATATTTAATGTATGCAAATCTACCGCATTACTGGAAACAAATTGAGAAGTTACTTAGTAATTTCAAAACGCTTTATATACGTAACATTAATTTCACTAAATGACCAAATAGTAAAGATACAAAAAGTAAAGAACATTACTCGTTAAAGACTATAATTGATCTTTACTTAATTACAGTTTCCTGTGCAGATATACCTACCCCGTTTAACTTAGAAGTATATTCACTGTCTGTCGGGGCATATAGCCCGAGAAGTAGTTGTTGCTTCTTAGTGAACGGTCTCTGTTCTTTGAAAAATATTTTTCAAAAACTTTGTAAGGCGTTATTATAGCATTAAACTATTTTCTTTGACATCTATAATTGATCTATTAAAAATTAGCATCTTACCCACAGATTGAAAAGTAAATAAAAAAATTTAATTATAATATATTCCAGAAATTTTTTAAAAAATTAAGTCGAACCAATTTTTAATATGGATTGTCTTTACTTTTTCTCGCCTTTAAAATTTAGAAATTCGAAAAAATTTACCGCCTCACAAATTTCGTCGCCCGGGACTCTGTGCTTTTTAAATCTTTAGATACCTCCAATTTTCCGAATATTTTTAACCAGATATTTCAAATTGCTTACCAATTAGCAAAGTATTATTCATATATATTTTTTTGTTTTTGCTATCTAATTTACGAAATTATGATTATTTATTGTTTGAACTACCAATGCTATATTTACTCATATAATTATCATCTATTACCATTATAATAATGGTGCCTTAAGGAAAGTTTCACATTTAAGATTTAATGAACTCCGAAGTATGGAAGAATTTGATTTAAAATTTGTAGGTAGTAGATCAATGTTTATGCAGAAATACCAAATTGTGTTGCAATGTTGATTAAACACACCTTACAAAGTTACAAATATATCAATATTTCATATTACCTCTAAACAGATCTAGATCAAGATATAATTAATTATTATCTATTAACAAATATAGAAAGAATATACGAAAAATTACACGAATGACCAGAGGGATAGATAGAATTATGCAAATGAATATTTAAAGCAATCATTAACATTCAGCAGGACACCGTTCGGACAATTTGATCGAAATGACAAAAATACGGAATGACAGAGTGACGAATAGTTTCTTAATGTGCACATTCAGGGGACGTATTTTCGAGATCAGTCGAATTTTTGCGCATGCGATTTAATTCGAATGAAAAAAAAATCGAAAACTATTCCATTTCTCCCCCACAAAACGCAGATATCTTTTAGACCACTTTTCGACATTTGTCACTAACACCTAACCCCAGTTTTGTGTAAAAAAAATAGAAGGACTTTTTTGTTCGTATATATCACATAAAATGTAACTTCTGTCATTCTGACGATGATATGCAAATATCGAAATAATTATAAATGATATTTTAGAGTTTT
Source organism: Lochmaea crataegi (assembly GCA_947563755.1). Lineage (NCBI taxonomy): Eukaryota > Metazoa > Arthropoda > Insecta > Coleoptera > Chrysomelidae > Lochmaea > Lochmaea crataegi. Next base: position 12,508,241 of record OX387428.1, read on the forward strand.
CTTTGGGTTTTCATTAAATAATGGAATTAATTAAACAGTTAATCATTCATTTAAGATATGTAGGTAATATTACATTTTACCTCAGTTCCTTCTGAATTTAGGACAAATTACACACAAATGTTATAAAAGGTAAAAAAATAATGACTTTAAGTTCCAAGCATGCTATGGTTTGAGCAATAAACACCTATCTTTCATAGTATTATTTTACTTATTTTTCTTGATATGCATAACTCCAATATTATAGAAGGATATGTTAGTTAGGTGGGTCTCCAAAAAATTTATTAGATCCGTTCCCATATAATTTCTCAAACTGATTGTCTGATAATTCCTTAAAAGTGTTTTGGCTTTCAAGCATCGATACATGCTTGAAAGCCAAAAGGGAATAAGCAACAATTTTCTCAACACCTTATAACTTCTTCTGTGTGCACTTTTTAGTTCGATCTACTATAAAATCGTGTTTTTTTAAGCAACTATTTATCAAATAGAATTTAATTTCAGGGAGATGAGTTTCTTTATCACCTACTCCAAATTTTAACATCTTTTTACAAAATGATGTTTTTTTTCTGTAAACTAATTCATTAAATAGCTAAAACATCACATTTGAGTTGAGAAAATATGAATTATGTAATACAACTAGTTTCGTCAACTAGGTACAATGGGCCTTTCCTGTATTTAATTTTTATTGCAGTATTTGATGGTATTTTATAAAAAAAATTCCCTGTATGTTCAATTTGTTCAAAGAGCAGGATTTCTATAAAAAAATATTAACAGAAGTGGGGAAAATAAGAGCGCGCTTTGAACGTGACATCACGCAACCTCTTCAGTGACGGAAAGCAGCCTACGACCTTGAAAATTACATACTGGGACCGAATTAACGAACTGACGCCGATTCTCAGCTCAAAAATCAGTCAATAACAATCATATCCCAAAATTAGAGCTGATACCTCACCAAGACCACAAGGTTACATGAATGCATTAAATAGAGACTAATGTGAGAGAAACTCCTTCCCTACCTTCTTCAAGAGCTGAACAAATAAAAGCTACCCGATTAAAGATTGGACACACAGCCCTAACGCACAAATTCTTAATTATCAAAGAAGACGTGCTCAATGTAATAAAAATATGTCCATCAAACGTGTTTGCAAACCATCGAAGACAACATAGGATCCCCAACAGCTTACAGTTAGCTCTGGGATAGCAAATAAATGACTCCTTAAGTTTATTAAAAGACATAAGCATGTACAATTTGTAATTTTACTGTTACCTCTTTTGTAAATACCTTTGTCACCACTAAACTGCCGATAACCCTAGTGGTTGACGCAGTATATGTTAAATAAAAAAAAACTTTGCCTATTAGAGATACTTTTCAAATGTACTTTCATTTACTTAAGAACTTCCAGCCTATAACAAATCTCCAGTATTAAAAAATAAGGTGGACCTCTTGTTAAATGGCAGAATTCAATAATGTATGATTTAAAGAAGCAAACCCAAAAAATTAGTAGGTACAATTCTAGGGTGCACCTGAACTGCGCCAAATTTATCTTGAGGATATAATCCCTCACCCGAACTGCGCCATTTTTTTTTTACCTGCTTACTTGGTTTAATCCTAGTCCGAACTGCGCCAAAATATTGCCATTTTTATATTCACTAGTCAGTCCTAAATTTTGAATTTGGTTTGGTTTGGTTTGGTTTGGTTTGGTTTGGTTTGGTTTGGTTTGGTCCATTTTTATACTTAATTGATTTTAAACTTTACCACCTTACTCAAACGCAAACGTAAAACTAAAAATAAAATTGATATAATTTGCTACCCTTCCTCCTGTTAGAAGACAATTAGGAGTTATCATAATATTTTCAGAAATGTTTACTTTTAAATAAGATTTGTTAATTCCTAATAAAACGATGATCCCTATAACCGGCGCAATTCAGGCAAGAGATTAAGACCTTTCATAACTGCAATTCTACCTGAGGATTACTTTGGCGCTATTCGTGTGCGTCCCAATTCGAAATCAAATTTTTTTTTCTTTTATAAATTTGCAAAAACTTACATTCTAGGGCCCATTTATAAATTTCGGAAAGAAAATGTTCTGGCAACTCTCTATTGGTATCCAGCATATCTTCCATTCTGAAACAAAAAAAATATACTAATATTTCATACCACAACAAATATAGTAGGTTCAGTACAAAGTTTTACACATCTAGATACAAACAATGTATATTTGAATTAATCTTTAAATTTTTATATTTCAATAAACTCATTTTTTGAATAAATTTAGTTGTTAAAAAATTACATTCCACTAAAATATTTTATTAATTATTATTTTCATTCCATTCTACAAAGAATCATATCTACAAACCCGGCGAACAACGGAAAATTTTAGAATTATAAAAAAGAAAATAAAGGAGGATGAAAAAGTGAAATAGGCTTATTTAACCATTTTTTATTGGAATTTCTGAAAGAACACATCAAATTTGTTAAGTATGTAAAATTTTATAATTTTCTGATGGTATTTCCCTTCGTAATGCTGCTTAAAAACGCTCAACCAAACAAATCTTCCTAGCAATTACACAAACCATCAATAAAAAAAAATTATTTCAAAATTAAAAAATAGATAGGTCATGATAATTTTTATAGGTATGCACATTGGCTTGGTACATAATATACATGTAGATCAATTGGCTAAAAATGGAGAATGAGCCGATACAAACTTGGGAGTTCAACTGGAAAAAATTTCGTACCACACATGTATCCCAATACACGGAAATATAGCCAAAATTAACTAAGTTTGTTTGGTATAAGCAGTTTAGTTATGCATGCTATGGAACTCTTCTCAACAGGATAAACGTCCCATATTATGACTTGTGTTAATATTGTGTAGGAATAGAGAATCTTGAACACATATTTTTTTGAAACCATCAAAAATAAAAAGCATGCATTCTGATCTGCTTTATCAGAATCTGAAAGAATTCAATTTAAATGCTGCATTTAATATATATCATCAATATTGGTCAGTTGATGCCCAATGTAGGTAATTGATGGTGTTGTACGTTTTTCAAAAGGCGTCAAAATATGTCTATTTTCATTTATTTTTAACCCCTAAATGTTTTTTTCCTTCTTTTTACCCACTATTGTTTGTGATTGATTATTCGTCTTACCCGTCGTTTGTTTCTTCATTAATAAGTTTTATTTTTGTATCAGCACATGTTAGTTAGGGAATTCCATCTATAAATATATTGAGGCTGGCTGAATGACTCCGTCTATAGTTCAAGAAATATATATTAAAAATGTCCATTTCACATTGTGTCCCCCGTAGTGGCTGATTTTGCGTGTAAAGACGGCGAAAGTGATGTAGGAAAATATGAACTCACCCCGACCGCTGATGTTGCGGAAAATTGTTTAACAAGGTAAGGAGGGTGAGATTTCAGTGAAAATATCGTTTTCGTGTATATTTATCTTTTTTCCCTTCAAATTGACAGAAAAAAGGTTGGGAACTTTTTCCCCCATAAGAGGTCTACAAAACTACACTTTGCACGTCAAATATTGATTAGGTCCGAAGTCGAAGTTATGAGTAAAAAGCCATTATTTACAATATTATTAATAAACAAATATAAAAAGCGATGTTATTATTATGACGTATCTATATTACATCTAATTATTCCTTAAAATTCACAAATAACTTCTACGAAATCTGGAATCTGTAACTTCATTAGTTTGCAAATTACGACGGAATAAACAAATTAATTGATATCGAATATTAGATTTATACTATTAACGCCTAACAAAGTTTTGAAAATATTTTCAAAAACAATGACCGTTCACTTAGAAGAAACAACAGAATGGTTGGTTAAATCTTGTAGATCATACCGACCCCGTTTAACTTAGAAGTGTTATTCAATGTCTGTCAGGGCATATAGCCCAAGAAGTAGTTGTTTCTTCTAAGTGAACGGTCATTGTTTTTTAAAATATTTTCAAAACTTTGTAAGGCGTTAATAGTAGGTATAAATCTATTATTTGATATCTATTGGTAAAGCGCTTTACTGAATACGACAATTTACAGGAAAATGTAATAATCTAACAAATTAATTGATACCCTGTACGACATTGCGTATCACCCGTAATTATGCTGTTCGTTTTGTTGGTAGATTTCGCTGTGATAAGTCATGTGTCGTTATTATTTTTCAGAAATATGCAATTCTGAAACCGTAGCAATGATTATCTAACACGGCCTTAGTTGTAAAATGCAATATATAGTAAATTTTATACCCATTTAGAATAAGACCATCCTTATTTATTATTAATAAATCGGTTGAAACAAAAAATTACCAACAAAAATGAACGTCGTAACTATAGTAAATTTTATACCCATTTAGAATAAGACCATCCTTATTTATTATTAATGAATCGGTTGAAACAAAAAATTACCAACAAAAATGAACGTCGTAACTAATTTATTAGATTTCACGTTTTTGAAGTTACGTCAAATTTTGATTTCATGTTAATGTCATAACGAAAAATAAGATATAAAAATGCGATATTCTGATGAATCCAAAAAACTTATGCTTAATGTAGTAAACTATTTTCAAAACGATTTAGGATCTCGATTTAAGGCAATTCAAAAAGCGTCCGATTCACTAAAAGTTCCAGAAAGCACATTATATAATCTTGAAAAACCAAACAGAGCTACAGATTTCGAATTTAGAAGAAATATGTCTGCAAGCGTTTCCCGGAGCAAAACCCGAATTACAAAAAATACCCTGCATTGTTTGAGGGAAGTAATTTATAAAATGTATGCGCGAAAGGATAAAATCACAGTAGAAACTATTTTACAGCAATTTATCGAAGAGTCTCCAGAAACTAAGATTTCCAAAGGTTCGTTATATTTGGGAATTAAAAAAATGGGTTTTCATTTCAAAAAACAGGATGGAAGAAAACATTTATTGGAAATGCCTGCAATCAGATTAAAAAGAATATTATTTTTGAACAAATACCATGCTGCTAAAAGCGAAAAGCTCTTTACACCTGTTTTTCTGGATGAGACATGGGTTTTTAGTAAAAGCGGGGACAGAAGAATGTGGCAAGATGGTACTAAACACAGTGATTTAAAAATAACTGGAAGTGGGACACGATATGTAATTGTTCATGCCGGTAATAAAAAAGGTTTTGTGGCAAATGCATCGCTTATTTTTAAATGCAATAAAAAAACAGGCGATTACCATGATAACATGAACACCGAAAATTTTGAAAATTGGTTTAAACAGCAACTAATTGTAAACTTGGAAGAACCATCGTTAATTATAATGGATAACGCAACGTATCACAGTCGCCTGGATGAAGAAATCCCAAGAAAAAGTTGGAGTAAAACACGCATGTTAGAATGGCTCAAAAAAAAAGAATATTCCTTTTCCAGATCACATTTTAAAGGATGCTGTTTGGAATATAATTGAAAAGCAAGTTTTGCCAGAAAAAAATTATCATTTAGACAAATACGCTGCCGAGCATGGTCATTGTGTTCTCAGGCTACCACCCTATCATTGCCATTTTAATGCCATCGAAATGGTATGGTCAGAAACTAAAAGGCATTATGACCAAGCTATTACGAAAACTGCAAGGTCACCTACTGAAGTCTTAAAAGTATGGAATGACGTTGTAAAAAATGTACCGGAGCAACACTGGCAGAATTACATAAATCATACAGAGAAAATTATTTCTGAAGCATGGGAAGTAGAAAACAAACTGGACCTACTAAACATCGAACCTATGGTGATCTCTGTATCCAATGAATCCGATGATGAACTATCACTTTCCGAAAGTTATTCTGATTTAGAAACTAATTAAACTTTGCCTTGAAGATCACGTTGTCATTTTTTTAAAATCTAGAATTTGTACTTAATCGAACTCTGAATTGCCATATTTTTTAAAAAAAACTATGTATCTAGTTAATAAAACAATGTTTTTACAATTAGTGCGCTTCTTTTATATTCTTTTATTATGTCAACATCTTTAGAATTTTATGAATTTCATAAAATTAATTTGTATTTTTACAAACCGCCACTGATAATATGAAATTTCAAGTCACTACGCCAATGCAATAAGAAATATGTCAAGCATTTGACATGACAAAGGTCATAACCTAATTTTTTTCATGCGGGTTCAGATGGTTCAAGAAGCCGCATACGTTAAGTTACTAAAACGGCTGGTACCTCTAAATAGGTATTAATTTTACTATACCGCATGTCCAATGACTTTTGCAATATATATTATCATCAGCATAAAAAAAGTTTCAATATGAAAAAAGATTCGTCAAGATTCCTTGAAAAACAACAAAAACAAACCATCTAACTTGAAGGCTTATTGTTCAACAATGGATGATTCCATTAGTTCATTCAGTATTGCCACTACAAAATTTTCTAGGCCTTTTTGGGTACGATTCAAAGTCGAGACAGAAATAATTTTTGATTTCAAATTGATTTCGTCCATGCAGCAAACGTAAAAATTCAAGTTCCCTAGGTTATTTCATTTTTTTTCAACAACATTAATTAATAGTCCGGTTCAGATATTCGGGAACATCTAGAAATCTTTGAAATAAAAAATTATTTCTGTCTCGACTTTGAATCGTACCCAAAAATGCCTAGAAAATGTCAGTCGTCTTAGACCCGAAAATTTTGTAGTGGCAATACTGAATGGACAGCGAAGCAGTTTGAAGGCGCGTGGCGAGAAATTTTCGTAGGGGGGTCTTGGAACAAAAAAATAATCGTCGAATTGGAGTAAATCAGAATCCAACGAAGCTTGGTTTATTGTGTTAAGAGTTTGTTCATTTATTTTTGGTTGATTTTGAATACTAACATCAATAACGCTTGCCAAATTTACTTAATTATAGTTATTTTGCTATCTTTAATTTATAATAATTTTAATTTTGAATACGACGTAATTAGTAAATACTGTATTTTAGAGTCAGTTCGTAGAAACTTACTTTTGTCGTTAAGCCCGAGAGCTTCAATCTTTGATTTTATTAATGCCAAAAATTATGTCGAGGCAATTTGTAAAATATACCAGAAATTAAGTAGCGATAAAAATAGTAGCTATTATTTCATTTCTTGGATCCATATCATTTCTAGACGTATGCAGGATACCGTTCTTTCGGTAAATATTGAGGACGTTAAAATTAAATGGAGAAAAAACCATTCATGTAATTTGCTTCAATAACTGAGGTAATTAGCACAATAATTACAATTTAGATGGGTATTATGTACAGAATAAGTATAAGACTATTTCTAATGTACATAATTTAGTTTCCGAGTTCACAGGAATCTCCAAGCTGTCCTATTGGCGTTAAAATTCCACACCTGTAATTTTTTACCAATCAAAACGTGTTTTTTCGACAGATCACCATGGCAACGGATGAATTTTTGTGGATATTTCACTCATACATGTTGTATCAATGCAAAAATGCTAAATTATTAAATGGAAATTCAGCGGATATTCCACGTTGCCATGACAACCGTTGTCAAACAACGTTAAAATAATAAATGTAAAACGTCAAAGGAGAGTTTCTTAGAGATTACGAATCGATTCGGAGATATAACAGAACGGGAAATTGACAAAAATGTCATTAAAAGTGTACCCAAAAATACGGAAAAGAGTAAGAATAGTGTATGGAGACAATTTATGTTATTTTGCGACGAAAAAAGGTACAAATTCAATATAGTGGAGATATACAGTAATTTGTATTTTTATTCGAGAAATATCCTCCCTAAATACCGCAGCGAATTATACTGAAAATTTTTTTGACGTTTATAATGTCAGAATATTTTTTTGACAGTCTGGTTTTTATTTGCAAAAAAGCAATTTTCTACCACTTGTAGTTACTCAAAACTTATGTAAAATTAAAGAATATACTGTGTTGTGTCTTGAGATGGTATTTTCGTGCAACTACAACGAGTAGAAATCAACAATTTAAAGGTCTAAATTGCTAACAAAACATTTTTTTACGTCGTGCCGCTTGACAGCTTCAAAACTGAAATAATTTTTAGGTTAGGGTTTCACTTAGTTGCCATGGTAACTAAATAATCAAGTCGACCAAACCTGAAACGTCAAAAATTGACGTTGTTGGAAATCGAAAAATAAATTTTAATTATTTGATTTTCAAACACAATGGAATTTTCTTACCGAATACCACACGAGGTCAAATTATTTCCGGAAGTTCTTTCGAGCTCATGAATATTTTGAAAATTATCCCGAGTCCTAAGACTTCAAAATATTCATGAGCTCGAAAAAATTTCTGGAAATAATTTGACCTCTAGTGGTATTACTAGTGAAAACAATATATTTTTTCAGAAAAACGCCTGGGACCATGTCCTAGGAGTGCGGATTCAACCAGAGTATTAAATTCATAGAGATACTAGACAGATAGAGGCAACAAGCCATATGCATTATGCCGCTGTGTAAGTGGGAATGTCCTTCTGAATTCCGGTGAGAGAGAAAGAGTCGACGATCAGAGGCTTTTCTGTCTTGGTCTGTGTCCATAGCATGCGCGCCACTAGAGTAAGACAGCCTAAACCTCTGACTTTCTATGTCTCTCTTACATGCTGACGGGCTCCGAGCTGGCTTGCTGCCTCTATTTGTAGTATATCTATGGCTAAATCACTTGACACTGTCCAGGAGTATCAACGCTAAATGCTCTACCTACAGATCGCCTCCAGCTAAGACTCCTCTTCTCTCACCTCAAAACTGACGATAAGTTCTATCATAGTGTTGACTTTGTATTTTCCTCTAGTTTAGCATCGCTATTCTGGATTCTTCTTCCCATTAGCTTTGCGTGTCTGTTAAGATTACAGTGCCCTGTTAACATACCTACTACGGCTTTGACAGTTTTCCTATCTTTGCTTATTAGGTCTGCCGTGAAAGTTGGCGAATGTCCAATGTCCTCTAATGAACTGTTTCGCCTGTATATGTTCTGGTGATATTACCCACCAATCTACAGATTTCTGTGCCACCCACTTGCTTGTGGCCATATTTATTGTCGACTTTTTTGACGCCGCACTATACCCACTATACTACACTATAAGGGTTCTGGTGCAATGAATGGCATTGATAAGCCTTGTCTCCTTTACCTACTTCTGCCTTGGATCCGTCCGTATACCAGGTTGCCTCAGCCTTCCAGTCTTCTCTACCTGGTATAATTATTTGGAACTTATCATTAAAGCTATATCTCGTGGCCGTTACGTCAATGGGTTGCTCCATTAAGTTATCCGATTTCAGCTCCTCGATATGCTTTCGATTGGCGTTTGACTTATGTTTTGTTGACTTTGCAGTATTCTGTGAGTTACAGATCTGGCTTCTTATTGTATAAAAATGTGTAGTGGAGGCAGATTCAGCAAGACTTCCATAGCACTTTTGGGAGTGGTAACATATATATTACTCGACCGGTTTCACAAATAACATTTGCATCGTCAGGAGTAAATTATAGAAATTGATATAGTAAGGGTTGAAAAAATTAATATTACTTGGTGTTTATGGGTAATACTTATATTCTTCCGTGGATAAACTGGTTTTATTTGTTTCAATTTACTTTCGGATTTATTCCACAATTTTTACCACAAATTCCTTGATGATTTTTCAAACATAGCCACTGTGACTAGTTGTTTATTCACTATTGTGGGATTATCAAGATGTGCTTCTTTACAAAATTCTGTTGCCTTAAAAATTGCGTAGAGCTCCTCTGCTATTTTATTAACATTCTCACACATGCTACTGTTTTAAAATCATTAATGTTGTTTACAAAAAATTAATTAAATTATTATTTTATTGTTGTTTTGAACTTAACCTACTTATGAATTGGGTAAACGGCAAAGTTTTACATAATAGACAGTCTAAAAACAGATTGAGGTATGTAGTACAATATCTTACTTATAAAGCCGCATACCAGCTGTTATATAATTGCATGTCAGATTAAACAGGATTGGTATGGATAACGATATGATTTTGTAATAAAATCGTGTTTATTTCAGTTTTGAAAGCATTCACTTTCAAGGTAATTTTCATCATCTTAGTAAACAAGATATATTATTTTACCAACCAATGAACTCCAATTATTATAACGCAGAGTTCAATAAACTATTTGATATCAATTCAAGTCGAGCGCTTTAAATGACCTTTAAATATAATAAATATCATACCACATTATGTACTATAAGTGCAGCCTCAGGTAGTTTAGAATTTTGTCGCTGGCAAATTGTCTACAAATATAGGTTGACGTAAATACTACAGACACTATAATATTAAAACATTTATGGGCATACGCAAAGATGAAAAAAAAATAAGTAGGTACAGCAATGTTTACGATTCTGGAAAACTAATATGCAAGTAATGGGTTTTGTTGTAAGGACTATTTTAACGATAGTTGTATTTTCATATCAATGCTGAGTTGCACAGTCCAGAGCCGAATTAAAGTTATCTGCCTTCATCAGGAAATAAATAATTTGTTGCTAGTATAAGGCAAGATCAAGTAACGTCATGTGACAGTCGCCCTGAGGATAAAGAAGCGTTCTTTACACGACACGTGGCACATAATAATTATTTTGATCGTATTTGAGTCCATTTGGTTTTGATTTAGTGCTTTTATTAACATTGTTTCAATTACTTTGAGCTTTCTTGCTTTTATAAAAAGTGAGCCATCGTGCTTTGTGTTCTCAGCCAAATCCAAACTTGTATATTTTATACTGCTGTCAAGATGTGATTTTCTTGCTTCTTTCCGGTACCTCTTCTTAAGTATTATACAGAGTGCGGCATAAGTTCCGCCCTCAATTTGCACGAAAAAGCGAATAAAATGTAATTTAATGAGTATGATATAGAAAATAAGATATTTACAGCTTAGAATAAGTTTATGACAAGTGTTCAAATTGGTGACCATCTTGGTCAACGCATCTGCGGTACCGTGTGACGACAGTTTGGCACGTACGACGGAACATATCGTAATGTTCCCTGATGTTGTCGAACTCCTCCTCGATGATTCTTCTCAACTGCAGGACTGTTTTTGCTCGTCTTGCGAACACTCGATCCTTCATCAGGCCCCAGAGAAAAAAGTCGGAGAAGATCTTGTGGATCTTGAGGGAACATTGAAAGGAATGCATTTTAAAATATCAGGTACCATTATGATGTTATTAAGTAACTTGTGCAGAAAAACCATAGAGGCGATGTGTCGTCTCTTCTCTAAAGACAATATATTAAATTCTTTTCTCAAGTCAGTTATCCGCACCGTTACATAATTGGGCCATTTGTAATGCTTTTTGTAATACATATATCTAAGAAACTTGTTCTGTATTTTTTCATTTTGTTTTAGAATTGTTTCATGTTCGCCGTGCCAAATGGATGCAAACAATTTTGATCTAACTAAAGTAAAGTATAACATCTTGAATGTATCTAGATTTCTAAAACCAGCACTATTTCTTATTATAAACCCTAGCATTCTGTTAGCTGATTTAGTAATATTGTTTATGTGACTATGAAATGAAAAAGTATTGCTATACACTACTCCCAAATCTTTTATTTCAGTTTTTCGCGATATCACTTCTGTATTCATAATATATTCAAAAGTAACAGGTGATTTTCGACTAGTTATTGACATTATGTAACATTTATTAATATTAAAGTAAAGTTTATTTTTTATACTCCATTCATGTAAATTATTGATATCTTTTTGTAAAGAAACACAGTCTCTAACCGTCTGAACTCTTTTAAACATTTTTAGATCATCAGCGTAAAGTAGACATTCAGAATACTGAATTACTGAAGACAAATCATTAATAAATATAGTAAACAGAAGAGGTCCTAAATTGGAACCTTGAGGTACACCAGAGTTAGCATGAAACTTTCCTGAAGTATTACCATTATGCCTAACCATAAAAAATCTGTTTTCTAAATAACTCTAAGAGGTTTTTATTCAACCCATATTGATTTAGTTTTTGTAGTAGTATATCGTGATTTACTAAGTCAAAAGCTTTACGAAAATCAGTATAGGCAATATCAAGTTGTAATCTACTTTCTATGGTATCAAAAACTGTATTACTGAATGCTAACAGATTCGTATTAATAGATTTACTTGTCATGAATCCATGTTGTTGAGATACTATATAGCCTTGTATGTATTGATAAAGCTTGGAATAAATAATTTGTTTAAACAATTTGGCCGGAGAACACATTATCGAAATACCTCTCTAATTCTCGATATCTATTTTGTTACCTGACTTAAAAATAGGTATAGTTATTGAAGTTTTCCACATTGCGGGAAATGTATTAGATCTAATAGCTAAATTAAAAATATAAATTAACGGTTTTTTCAACCATTCAATGCAACCTTTTAAAATGTACGGTGGTAATCCATCTACCCCTGCTGCTTTCTTGGGTTTAAGTTTTTTTGTCGCTTCAACAAATTCACTTTCCGAGATTGACGATATTGAAAATGTATCGTTACATACATTATTATAATTATTAACATTAAAATTCAAGTTGTATGAAGCCACTTCTAAATTGTAAATAGATGAGAAATACTTAGCAAATATGTTAGCAGTATTATTTTCAGTTAGGCACACACCTTTATAAATAAAATTTCCTGATTTTGAGTCTCTATTATTATTAGTAAAATTCCAGAATTCATTAATTCCAGTAAGTATGTTATCATCTAGATTCTTAATGTACTTTTTTTCCTCTACTTCAATTAATCGTTTCAATTTTCTCCTCATCTCTATAAACTTTTCATTAAAATATTTTGAAATAGACCTCAATCCTCTATATTTTTGTTTTTCCTTTATTAAACTTCTTATTTCTGTAGTGAACCAAACAGGATATTTTATGCAGTCTCTAAAGCTAGTGAATTTTGGAACGCATTTTTCAATAATATCGTTCCAGATTGAATAAAATTTATCCAAAGCTAAGTTAACATCATTTTCTATAAACAAAGAATCCTAGTTAGTATCCCTAACATGAACACATAATTTGAGAAAATCAGCTTTTTTGTAATTATATGATAGTTCTTTTTCGATACTGTTAGATTTTTGATCTTTTTCTATTGAAATACATACATTTAAAGTTGGATGATATGCATCCTCCTTGACAAAAGGTAATCCCTACTAATATTACAATTAATGTTATAAATGAAACTAACTGTTTCTAATTAATTCCACTATTTAATTGAAAGATTTATGAAAATTATTAAAGGATATTGATAATTATTTCGATATTGACATATCATCGTCAGAATGACAGAAGTTACATTTTATGTGATACCTACTTGATGTTTAATATTTTGGCTAGACCAAATAGTAAGTGACCTATCTTGTGATTGACTTAATATATATGAATAGAAAAAAGAAGAAGATATGATTTTACAAATATTAAAGCTTAGGTATTATTAGCCCTATGGGGATATCCTGGATATCTTTTTCCCATTTAAGATCAGTATAACTGTGCAATGATATAGAAAACCAAGGAAAACTATATCTGCTGATCTTTACAATAGTTACTTAAGAAGACAATTTATTAGTGGAGAGCTCCCTAGATTTATCTGTTCATTGACAACTTCATATTGTGGGTCTCTTAAGTGTCTTCTTATTTCTAGTTCTTCAAGGAAATCTAGTTCTTGTTTCTTATCACAAATATGCAGTACTTCTAGTTCTGTGTTAGGTGTTAATGAATGTTTTGTGTCAAGAAGGTGTTTTGCGTAATGTGATTTATCTGGCTGTTTTAATCTGTATGCTCGTGAGTGTTCATTGTATCTAATTTCAAAATTTCGAATTGTTTGACCAATATAGACAGCATTACATTCTGGACATTTAAGTTTATATACTCCAGACTTTTTTAATGGGGGTATTTTTGTTTTTACATTTAACAATTTTTTACTTACATTGTTTTCTGTTTTAAAAGAAATTGCTGTATTTGTTGAACAAGATATTATCTTTGAAATATTATTAGAAATATTACCAGCATATGTGATGGTTTTGTAATTTTGTATTTCCCTATTATTTTCAGGAAATATTAATTGTAATGCCACTTTTTCCTCTTTTTTATTAATTAATTTATTTATTATATGTAATGGATAACCGTTGGATGTGGCTATTTGCTTAATTATATTAATTTCTCTATCAAAATTATATTTAGTTGTTGGTCAGACCCTATTAATAAGTCTAAAGTTCTGTTCCGAAAATTCGTGACGTTATTTGATTGCTTAAATGTGTTAAAATCCATGAAATCAAACAAAATACGAAGATTATCAGTTAGATTTAAGTTATTTAATACGACATCAGTTAATTCAGGTATATTAAAATCTCCAAAAATATAAGTTCGATCAGAATTGATAATTTGTTCTTGTAAAAAATTAGTTAATGTTTCATAAGTTTGGCTTGAACTGCCCTGTACAAAAATTTTTTGAAGTGAAAACTTCTTTAGGTGCGTTAACGAAAAAACATGGATGTTTCGTCATCGTCACGCTTTTATGCAACACACAATACTTTTGGTCATTCGTCACGCTTTTATGCAACACACAATACTTTTGGTTATGCAACACAATTAACAATGAAGCGTATATAGTGTTGCATAAATCATCGTCACGTTTTCCATGAGCTATATGTAGGTATACTGCGTATTTATGTAAACTTTTTTATAAGGGGTTAATAATTTAATTGTAAAAAATTCCTTCTACCATATGCGTACAAAAAAAAATTAAAAGGGATTCACATATTTGTAAAAATTTACATCTACCATGGGCGTACGATAAAATTTTTAAAGAGGGTTAATTTATTTGTAAAAAATCCCATTCACGATGGGTTTACGATAAAATTTTTAAAAGGGATTCTATTTGGTGTTTTCACTTCTGTTGGCAGTCCCATGACTGGACTGGTTTTGTTTGAAAAGTGATGAGTTTCCGAGATGTACTAGATGCAGTTACTTTTACGCGTGCCTAAAAATCTAAAATACGTTGTTAATAAGCTATTCGAATTTGATTTTGATATCCTCGAAATAATAGACTTCCCGAGATGCTTTCCACTCGATCGGATCGTTTCCACGACATAAAGGAATTTGCATTTTATCAAAGATTTCGAGTGAGAAAGCAATATTGTTTACGGATTTTAGGATGATAAGAGGAAGCTCTAAAATTCCGAAATGATTAAAATATTACCTAATAAGGAAACCTACAAGACTAAATGATTAACTATTATTACAGAAACAACAGCTTGTCTCTCATGAATGAGTTGCTAGCAGCACTTCGGTTTTATGCATGCAATGATTATTTGATTTGATAATTATTGCTGATTACTGAAGTTCGTTATTTTCTTTGTATTTATTTGACGCGGGCGAAAGGTAACTGTCACTCGATACAAAGCCAAATCTGAAAAGTAACTGATAAGTTACTGGATTTTCTCAGTGTTGCCTTGTACGCAATGCGTTAAGTGGTTCTTCACTATGTAATGCTTAAGCTGCAGCGGTGCAACAAGCGAGATAATTAAGTACTTCTTAAAGATAAGGACAGCTTACGAAAAGCGTGCTTAAATTCCAAACGGTGCAAACGGGCATATGTGTCAAAATTTTAAGGTAGTTGTCGTGGTACAATATCGTCGAAAAGTTTTGGTTAATATCTTCTTGATAATAAAGGAGGAAATAATAGCATAATGCGCCCCAGTCACAGACTGTACAGGGCCGTTTTTGCCTTTTTAGTTGTGGTTGTTAACAAAAGTGACAACAGTAACACATTCTGTATTTTTTGTCGCCTTTTTAGTACTAGTTGTTGTACACGGAACTGGTAATTACGGCGGTGATTCTATTAATGAAAATAGCAATAACCAAGACCAACACGAAACAACTGGGACAACAGTAGAATATTCTTCAAAGATGTCAATTCGTACTATATCGTAAAAAAAGTTGAATTTATTTCAATTTTGTCCGATGACGGACGAAATATAAAAATTTTCGATTACTAAATTGCGCGAAAATATTATGTACCAATCCGAACGCCGCCGTCGGATGATCGTATCATCGAAAAGCGGATGCATGAAAACCCAGGTTAAGGCCCGGTTCTTTCACTTGCAAATAGCTAAATTTAATATGTAGAGTAAATTTAATTAACATGATAAGTGTCACTGATGACTCTTTTACATGCAAATAGCCAAATTTATTCACAGAATAAGTGACAATGTTGTTTTTTAACTTGTAGTATGTATGTGAATTGGGGTGACGTTCACTGAAACCTAAAAGATCTAAAAGACCTGAAAATATTTTCAAAAACAATGACCGTCCACTTAGAAGAATCAACTACTTCTCGGGCTATATGCCCCGACAGAGATTGAATTACACTTTAACCGGGGTCGGTATGATCTACAAGATTTAACCAACCATTCTGGTTTGCAATTGGAAGGGCCAATATCACTTCTAGACCGGTTTCGGCGTATTTGCACCTCATCAGTACAAGGTAGATAGTCTCCGTCCGAGAGCTCTGTGAGCTTAATCCCGGACCAAAGATGATACTGAAATCACAATCAATACATATCCTCCAGTAAAAGAAATGTTAAAGTTGTGATAACAGCGACATCTTCACCTCCAACCGCAAACATCTGTTTGTATTCTATCAATACATTCACATTATTTATTTAGTTTTAATAGTATACATTTTGTTATAAATGTTGCCTTCAACGAATGTTTCCATGAAATGTATAAAACAATTTTTTTTTTATTTATTTGAGATGAACGGTAAAGAATAGTATCATTAAAAGCGTTCAATATGACATGATACAATAATACATATAAATAATAATGTATTCAGTTTCGAAGTGGTCTTAACTTTGTATCGAATTAAAAATTGAAAACAAAAACGTATGCCTAGCCTATGGTATTTTTTTTCCAATGTAGGTTACATTATATAATAATGCAGTATGGTGTAATGTAACCTACTTGTTAGAGCAAGTTCTTCGCCTTTTTTGCAGTATTTATGTATTTACAAAAACGAAAGTAAACTTACTAGGTCGATCGCTATTTCTAATATTGGTCATTTCTAATTAAAAGCTTCGAAGTGTCTGCACCCATATTAGAACAAGTATTTCAAGTTCAAAATATTATTAAACTACAATAATTACGAGCACCGAAAATTGTTGTTAATAAAATATATCAAATATGAAAAAAAAATAAACAGCAATTTAAAGGTTCGGTTGATCTGATAATATATTGTATAGATATTTTAAAAGGGCATGGTAACAACTGATCTATGAAATTTGAGATTTGTAAAAATAAGTCATTTGTTTGCATGGTTATGGATATGAAGTTAATGTCAATTTGAATGATTAATGAATAATTTTTAAAACAATTTTGAAAGAGGCTAACTGGGAGAAAAGATATAAATTGATGTGGGTGGTTATGGTATAGTTTGGCAAACATAACTGAAGCTGTGAAAGGAATGCGATCGAAAACATTCGATATTGCCACGTTTAACTATGAAAGAGCTAAAGTGCTAAGTATGTAGTGATAATAATTAGAAAATGGACTTTTTATTATCAACAATATGTCAATAATGATTAAACGTTAGTTCTTTAATGTGCTTGTTTCATTGGATTTTGTTTATTAACATTATTTTTTCAATTTCTGAATATTAAAAAATGAACACTTTTCCAAATATGTTATGGGTTTCCTTCAAGACGGCAACGTCGTGCGAAAATCATAATTACCACGCCCTCCTACTAACTCAATTGGTGAATATTTATCGAACCTCCGTTGCTAGGTAACCACCTGACTTCCTATTGGCAAGCGCGTGCGTGTGTTCTTCCCTCTCACTTCGACAATTGATTGACATTAATTATCCAGTTGCGTTTATAATGTCAGTATGTACCTTCGTATTTTCAGTTTTACTTGGTATCTTATTATTTCGTATCCATATTGAATTCAAGTTTGATTTTTAATATTATTTGTTTTTAACAAATAGGTACCGTGTTTTGAAAAATACCTTACCTTTAAAGCAAGGCATAAATCAGTTTCTATATATAATTATTATATAATAATAATGATTATTTTTAATACTTTTATAAAAATAGGTACCGTACGCCATTGGTACGTGTATGACAGATATCGGCCATGTTTTCTCGCCCCTTACCGATGCCCCGTAGCTTCCGATAGACTTGCCAAACTATAATATTTATCAGGATTGATTTGAGATTGGGGAGGGAGAGGGAGAAAAATAAAAATAAAATTATATAATTTTTAAAATGAAAGAAGAAATCATGCCAACCATATAAAAATTTTAGATAAAAATTATACCACCAAAAACGTATTTAGCGGTGCTAGAAAATTGAAGCATTGACAGTATCTAGAGTAAAATTCCAATTATTTCAATAATAAATAAATTTGAATGAATAATAGAATTGGCATTTGGAAATAATAATAATAGAAAATATTTGAAGACCGAAGAAAAATAAAAATTCATCATATAGTTTAGACCAATATACAACAGAAATTTTGATGTTTGATACTAATGAAAAATTAGTGAAAAAGTAAATATTTGAGACTAATTTCGATTCAAAAATAATTTAATATTAAACCCAACCCTGGGATAAGAAATATGAACTAAATTACCAATTAATATCTAGTATGTATATAATTACTGAAAATTAATAAAACAATTTAAAATATTTAACATCAACGAGAGCATTTATAAAAATCAATATAATATTAATATAAGTTTGACAAAGCTACTGTGTTAGCAAAACGTTGAACATCGGTTCAAATATAGTGAAGATTCAAACAAACTATATTGTTTTATTTCATCAAGATAATCAATTTTCCACTGCTCCCAACATTTCGTAATAATATTTTGACCAATCATCCTACGCATAAAAAAGTTTTTTTTAATTATCAACAATTTGACAATTTTTTTGAGACAGTTAATTGCTTTTAGATTTAAATTACATGACAACAATCTCATTTTTCAAGTAAACAAATAGAGATATTAATTTGCTTCATTAAACATTATGAATTTGAACATAATTAGCTCTTTGATCTCCCTTTCGTGTATTCGTTTTATTTATAAGCATACATTAATCAGATTCATTAGTCAATAACCATATTGAAATATTTGCAATCAGTAAACAATAGATTACACACGGTAAAATTTTTCTCGTGGAAACTACTTCTATTTCTTGTTAATTAAATCCAAACTTTAAATTAAGTGTTACGGCATATAGTATTCTAATTTACAGGTAAATTTTTAATTATAAATTATACAATCTTAAAATGCCACTGTTTATAAAATTTGTTTGCAAAACCTATTGTGTTAACACTTTACAATTACATATGTTCAGCTTGATTAAAAAATAAAATATTTGTATGTTTTTTAAGTGCTCTACTTTTTTCAAGCATTTTAATAACACAACAGTTACATATTGACAGTAAAATGACGTCCATTCCAGTATCAAAATGATGTTGTTTGTAGCAGTAGTGATACTGCTATATGTCGCAAGTATTTTGTAAAAAAGAGAATATTCTTTAATTCTATTCTTTCACAACTGATTGGGATTTCTAGATACATTTTTTATGATTCTAAATGCATTCTGACGTAAAATTAAACGCACTGCAACCATTTAAAAAAAAACTCTTTTTCACTTGACGTGCTGCGATAACAACTTGAACTGATTATAATAAGGGCCGATCCACACTATAATAGAGAGTTATTGTAACGCTCGTTTTGTAGTTCCCTTAATAATCTCTCTTTTATTTTGACATATACGCATGCTCAGTGATTCCAACTTTAAGAATAATCCCAATCCAAAATACAGGGTTCCCGTACTTTAGTTAAGAACTTTTTAAATAAGTTCCTTTATTTTGACGGATCTGTCACCATAAACTGGATGTTTTCTGCCATAAATACAAAACTGTTTGTCGTTGTATCACTTGTTATATTCTAGGTTCGAGATCTGTCACTTTCACAGGACATATATAGTTTATTCAGTTCTATGGTTACTTTCGATTTCACTCAAAGCGCTCTGCAATAGTGCAATAGTGCAACAATGTTTCAGTAAAAACTCCTTGACTTTACGTACAAAAAAATTGGTATTATTCAGGATGCTGATGAATGAATTTTGCTACTTCAAAGACATACATACATTTGCGTCTAGTGCCACCGTTTAATTTTCTAGCCCGGATGCACGCATGTGCATTTCATGATCAGTTTGCCTTCTCTCCCAGTTAACTTCATCTCTTTTGTTATTGATGCAAAGGATATTCTTGCTTGTGAGTCAGCATTTCTTGTAATTACTCTATTTAGTGATTATATGCTAATTTTAATGAGTAGTTTTGACATAAATAAATCTATACTGAATTGTATAGTGGGTGTAATAAAATAGTTAATTAACACGATGAAATAAAACAATTTAATTTATTTAAATCTTCATTATTATATTTGAACCTATGTTCAACTTAAACTTGTGACGCGTTTCGCAGTAGCTTTATCAAAAGGGTGAAGGTATGATGAAATTTTTTTAATTTATACTGTGCATTAATACGGAATTTTACGGATATTGACAAAGGAATTAGAAAATGGAAATAAAGTGCAAAAATAGTTATTTAACCAACAAGTGTATTAATGAGGGCCATTAACAATCGAGATAATTTAACGCACGAGCAGGGCGAGTGCGTTAATGTTCGAGATTGTTAATTGCCCTTTTAATACTCGTGTTAGTTACAAAGCTTTTCCGTCGACTGTATCAGTTATATTCGTTTTTCTCAACATTTAAAAACTAAAAATATTTATTTGTTTCATAGGTAAGTACTGTCAAAAATAAATAATGACATTGAAATGTCACAGAGAAGGTCGCCAGTTCAAATGTCACTGTTTTCGTTTTTCTTACATTATATTTTGGATGTTTCATTGTTTCAACACTAATATTATTATAATTTTGTAGAATAATATAATAAGAGCGATATGTAAGTCAAAAACTAGAAGTATTCTATACTGGGATTCATTTTTTGAAGACGTTATTGTATGTTTGGTTGCCTACACCACAGGTAACTGTCAATATAAATATAATGTATAAGATGTGCGTTGGGTTGCCTGCAGAAAATCGTTGATTAATGTAGGTAAATCATGCATTAATGGGGGTCATTAATGTATGATTTTGTCTAATTTTGAGAACGTTAATAGCATATGTTAATACACGGTCGACGGAAAAGGTTCTTAAATTTGAAAAGGTTTCCTGGAAATTCATTCTCAACAATCCCTCCTGAACTATCTTCTAGGTAAATAAGTTTAATAAGGGAGAATGGTTGATATATATTTGGTCGTTAAGAAAATTACCTGAATATTGTTTTTACTTATCTCAAGGGCTTCTAAAAGATTTAATTTAAAGAATTTAGGTTTTTCAAAATTTGAATCGAAAGTGTGTTGGTTCGCTAATAAATTATTTGAATAGCTAGAATCAAATTTTTTGTTGTCTTAGGTACGTTTGTGTTCTGAAATTCTAGTTTTAAAATTTCTAAAAGTTCTACCGATATAAATTTTGTCAGAGTTGTCATTACCACATGTTAATTTATATACTCCTGATTTGTTTAATTTTGAAGATTTAGATTTGTTATTTTTAATGAGTTTGGATAATAGTGTACCTAATCGGTTTTAAAGCAAATATTCATGTCTGAACTTTCCAAAAATGATTTAATTTTTAGGGATGGCATTCCAAAGTATGTTAGACTTTTAAATTGATTATTTTCATTTTTATCAGAAAATAATGCAAAATCAATAATCAACAACAAGGAAAAAAATAAACTAGCTACTAGCTCTACCCAATCCACAACCCCAAATGCCCAAATTTCAAGCATGCAAGGATGAAACACAATATTAGCAATAAATTAGATGTATGTAGTACTCGGTGTAAATTGTAATGTTCAGAATCTAATGACTTATCTTAAAGACATAAACATTCTATCCAAATTGTAATCTAAAATAATTAAATGTAAATAATATCTTCGCTGATAACCCTAGAGGTTGATGCGACTGAAAATGAAAATAAAAAAAATTAAGTTTCAATTTCGATTTCGCAAAAGTTCTTTATACGTTTTAAGATCGTGTCCAATTTACAACTTTGTAATTATTTAGACCTGGTTATTGTCTTAATCACTGTCATATTGAGTAGTTAATGCATTGTCGGAATAGAAAATAATTTTTGTTTGTTTTGTTTCATTCGCATTCAATTTTATGAGAGAGTGGAAATCTAATCTTTTGTCAGTAATAACGCTTAACAACGGTTTTAATGTACGCGTTTCTTTTTCAAAATAGGTCAGACATGCGGGTACTTACCTGTTTACAAAATCTGTTGATATAAGGTCTAGAGGTTCTATATATTTTTTTGCTGTAATTGGTGGTAATAAAAACTGTTGAACTTGTTTTCGAAATGCTTCCCACTTTGGCCCATGTCTGAAAAAATTTACTTACTATTATTACCAAAATCGCCAGTAAATATTCTACGGAAATTGAATGATATGATATTTTTAAATTCAACCTATATTATCAGTTTCTCCTCAACGATATATTTATTCAATTGCAATTCATTGACTACTTTGATTAAATTAAATCCAATCACGAATCATTTATTACACCGAGTACAGTAGTTCCGCAACAAATGGTTTTCACATTCAATTTTACTAATGGGAAACTGATATCCATACGACCTTTCTACGCATAATTTTTCATATACACTGCTATTCGAATGGTTCCAAAAATAACATAATATCCTGTAGGTACCTAGTTAACAATTGACTACCCGTTTTAAAAAATTATCAGAAGATTTTCATTCTATATCGTGAATCAAAAGTCTTACCATCTGTTAGTGATTTCATTTTTTTCTCATATCTGTATTTATTAAATCATCACTTTTTTGAGATATTTGTGCATATAATACTGCTTATTTCATTTAAAACTGTGCATATTTTCTTCATTTGCAGTGTATATAAATGTGCATATTTTTTCAATTTTTCTTGAATATAAATCCGCACTTTAATTATGATAATAAAATAAGTTCATCCATTCATTCAAAAGAATTTGAAGGGGAACGTATACTATTTTTAATTATTTTTCTTTTCATATTTTTATTTGGATACTTTGTATTTCATTATGGATGCCCCATTCAATATTTTTGAAATTATAAATGATAAAAATTCATTTAACTCTAGTTATACTATAACATACTTACCGATTCCCATAATTTCAATGAAAATCAGTATTTATGTTACTTTTAAAAATGTTCGCTCTCATCAAGTCATCAATAAATCCCTACATTTCTCAATATTAAACTGTGAATTTCGCTGATATCGCAATCTTAGCATTTCCTTTACTGAGGTTAATGTATTGGTGTGGTATCAACGTAGTCGCCAGTCCAGGATTATGCTCTCAGTGCTTCTGGACGAATAGCATCTACCTTCTACTGATGAGGCGCAAATACGCCGAAACCGGTCTACAAGAGTGATGTTATTCCTTCTAATCACAAACCAGAATGGTTGGTTCTATCTTGCAAATATACCAACCCCGTTTACTTTAGAAGTGTAATTCAATGTCTGTCGGGGCATATAGCCCGAGAAGTAGTTGTTGCTTCTTAGTGAACGGTCTCTGTTCTTTGACATTATAATAGTATTAAACTATTATTTTTTGATCAAGCTTTACTAAAATATGACATTTTCTTACAGGTAACTGTAATTTTTGTAAATGTGAATTTCGTATTCACTTCTTGATATTTTGGGTTTTTTCATCACATATAACTAACATTAATGTATTACTATAATTAATGAATATACTAGGTATATTGATTTGGTAAAAATAGTTTCTTGTCGTCAGTAGTCGACCCAACTTTCCATTACAAGACTCATCACACTGCCGATAACGAAGTAGACACGTGGATGCATACCATGTTTCACTTTTAAGTTTCAGTAATTTTTGAAGAAAACAATCAAACTTATTGTCAATTTTTTGAGTTTAATACTTAACTGATTTAAATTTCGAAAAATAATGTCTATGCTTTGATGGGATTGAATTTTCTAATTTTAATTTTTTTTAAATTCACATTTTTTAAGTTTTTGTTTTTAATTAAAACTGATTCGAATTTTAAAAATCGAACGCCATCAAGGCATAGGTATTATTTCTGTGAATTCAAACGTCTTTCAATTTTTGGAATCGGTTGAAAATTAAGCCCAAAAAATTTACAGAAAGTTTTAGTAGTTCCAGATATTATTCGAGAATCCCCTTAAATATACTAACTTTTTATTTTTCTAAAAATAATGAGCTGTGTTTAAAGGATTTTCAATTTACCAGGAAATTATTTTGAAAATAATATGAATAAAATGTATAACTTTTTTGTAACAATTACTTATCTTAGATTCAATAAATTTACAGTGTGTTACACTTTTTTGAGAATAAAATAATTATTTACTTACACTCCGATGATTCCTTCATTTCCATTGAAAAAATCCTTTTGTAATTTCTGCTTATAATAATGTAGTGAAGGCATTGAGGGTCTATGTGGCATAGCTTCTTCTTTTTTAAAAACATTTTTGATTTCTTCTGCATCAAATATAAATAAAAGATCGGGGTGGCCAATTAATCCGCTAACTTTGGCAATTTTCCCATACTGATTTTTTAAAGACCACATTACTTTATCCAATTCGTGAATTTTGTAATGACCTGAAAAACAAAAAGAAAAGGTGAAAATGAATCACCTTGTATATTTTTTTACTATGAAAAGTTATTTTTTGTAGATATAGTACTTTGGATTTTCTTCTACTTGATAGATTGAAGACTGACTAGGAACTACCTATAATACTTCTACATAATAAAGACTGGACGTTCACAATCCTTTTGACGTGACTATCTTAATTTCGATGGTTTCATAGATGACCGCTAATACTCTAAGCAAGCGATACCAAAAGCATATAGTATTTACCTATAATTGGAGCAAACCTCCAAGAATTACCAATAAATGGTAACTCTTTAGGTCCAGGAATTTCTTTATACTCCTTAGGGATTGCATCGACTTTTTCAATTTTGTATTCGTATATATCTTTGTCCTGCATCTCTCCAGTTACCACGCCTAGCGCTGTTGAGTATGGTCTGTCAGTAGAATAATTTCTTTTAGTTTGAAATCCTGCTAGGGAGAGTCTTCTAGATACTTCTCGTGACATTGTAGCAACTTTTCTTGACTGAAATAGAAAAGGATACCATAAAGCAACCAACGATTGTTCAATTTAAACTTATATTAAAAATCAAATAGAATTGTGTAATATAAATTCTACTTTTATTCTAAAAATCACATCAGGTATGAAAGTCAAGATAGGCAATCTACTAGCAGTGCAAGTATACACATTTCGCATATGATAAGGATCTAAGGATGAAGAATTTGGTTTTTAATGACTACTTAAAGCTAAAATAATAATTAATTACTGTAAAATTAGCACATTGGCTAAGATTCAATTCACATACATTAAATTCTGAATTATACTACAATTTAAGTTATTATTGATAGCAGTTCTCAAAAAGTTTCTATATCGTCACGTTATGGTTGCGAGAAATATTTGAAATAAACTAAATTATTGAAAAAAACTATAGCTATAACGCCTTCTTCAGGCATCAATACAAAATTGGCAATGTCAAAAATATAATGGAGTTTTTTTTAAATAATTTAATTTGTTTCACAATTTTCATTATTATTGTGAAATATTTGGAATATGATATTTATTAATTTTCATTTGATACCCATATTGTTATAATTTTCCTCCTCTACTTCTTTTTTACGTGCGGCTTATTAATATTTAATTCCCTGATCCGTTGCCCCAGTATGCTCATTTGAAAAATTATTTTTATTGTAACTTCTGAAACAGCACAAAAAATTTGTAGGATATGCAAAATTTTCTAATTTTCTGATAGTGTCTTACCTCGTAAAGAAGTTAAGAAAATGCTAAAATCGAGCGATACTTGAGATATGCGCGAACAAAAAGTAACAGACACTGCTTGAATAAATATAGATATATTGAGCGGACTACTCTCGTACGACCCTCGCACTTATCTTCAACATAGTCGTAGGTACTTGCCGGCTGCTGGGGTCTCAAAAAATACTTTTTAATTTTATTACTGAAAAGTGTTAATAATGTAACTGCAAGAAATCTATTTTTAGCTATGAGAAATATTTATAATAATATTTAATTCATAAATAATCTCTTAACAATAGGGTGTTTTCTTAATAGGAGAATACAAAGTTAGGATCTTATATTTCCGGACGGACTTTGCTTAAATATTATTAAATAGAATAAAAACGTTTACAATAAATTACTAAATAAAATGAAAATTGAAAATCCCTAAAAGATAAAAACAAAAGATTATTCACTAAGCTAATTAGTTAAGTTCCTTCGATGTCTTCAAAATTCTGGTTAAACTACCATCTTCAGCATGACTGTCTTCAGAAAAATCAAAATCAGAGTCACCATCCTCACTAGAATCATCTTCTATGTCGATGATAAACTCATCTATGACTTGATCTTGTGGAAGTTCATTTTCCATGTATTCCTTTTCAAATTTTTGTGCATGGTCACACCTTGATTTCCACATTCCCACTGAAAAATTCTTAAAGAATTCGTCGCAATAGCCAGCAACTTTGTTAAAATTGAAACCTACGTTTTTTTCAGCAACATAGTGTTTCATTGCACTAATTCGATAGGATTTAATTCTATAAACTAACTATTGATAATAATTACCGTAACTAAACTACTATAATACTACTACGCCACTGGAATTACTGCGATATTAACCGTTTGTGGTCAAAACAGAGACTGGGGTCCTCCATTTCAGTGAGTCTCGAGCGATCGGATGTTCTACCGCTCATCTCAGAAGTCCAAAGTCCAAGTGCTAACTTACACTAGGCGAATTATTCAGTTCTATCACACTTTGACGAAAATTAAGCTATATTAATAATTTTATTCTTACACTAAGAATTATTTTCCACTTTTGATTTCCATTACCTATGAAGCGTGTTATTTTGTTTTTTTTTAACTATAATTTATTATAAATTAATGGAAAGTATTTGCTACGAAATTTATATCCGATATTGAAAAACATTTGGAGGACGACCTAAACAACATTCAAGAAGGCGTAAGAGTCTTTATGAACTGTTAAATGGTTTACAAAAGGCCTTCAAATTTTTTGGTACTAACACCAAACGATTATTTATTACTCTTCGAAAAAGCATAAAAATTTCGGTACAACCAACCACTATTATACGCAGAAAACCCAAATTTATAGGGAGGAGACGAAACCAGAATGGTTGGTTCTATCTTAACAGATATACCAACCCCGTTTACTTTAGAAGTGTAATTCAATGTCTGTCGGGGCATATAGCCCGAGAAGTAGTTGTTGCTTCTTAGTGGACGGTCTGCTCTTTGGAAATTAATTTTTCTAATTTGTAAAGCGTTTAATAGTATTGAACTATTATTTTTTGACGTCTACAAAAACTGAGATATACACAACGCAAAAGTCTAGGTATATTTTTATAAGTAGTCGTGTTTTTACCTGTAATCAACTTGAAAAAGTAATACAAAATGTATAGTTTAGATTGTTGTTTAATATGTCAAAAACAATAATGTGTTTGCAAAAAATAACAGAAAACTGAACAAAAAAAATATTCTAAAAACCGCTGTTTTTTCAAACGTCAAAAAAATACAAAAAATAAACTTAAAATTAAGTGTGGCCACCTCGTTGATATATCACAGCTCTACATCTAGCATTCATGCTCAAAATTACATTGTTAATGTCTGCTTGAGGTATTTGTGTCCATTGTACTATGAGAAGCTCTCGAAATTGAAACTCACTGTGAATGTTGCCCATGAGTGGAGTAATTCGTCGTTGGAGCATGTCCCATACGTGCTCAATGGGATTCAAGTCCGGTGACTGGCCATGGCAATACATCAATACCCTCGTTATCCAACCAGTTTACTACAATAACTCTTGACACCAGGTTAATCGTGCAGCGCGATTGCCTCTAGACAGAGGTGGACATCTCAGTGGTCGCCGACTACGAAGATTGGTTTGATGGAGACGATTCCTTACCGTATTACTGCCAATTGTCACATTATGTGCACGCTGTAATTCATTAACCAACTCGGGTGCTGTGATTGTCGGTTGCCTAGTCCGGCCGCACTTTGGATGCGTTTTCGTACGAATTTGACTCGTACGAACACGTACCAACACGCACGAACGATCCTGACCTTCCTAATACAATGCGAGTGCGCAGACTGGATGCGAATTAGTCGTACGTAAATGCACGAGTAGTTCCGACGTCCGAAAACAATCAGGATTATTAAACGATTTCGTGCGTCCAACTCTTCAAAAAAAGATGGATGTAGAAAAATTGATTAACTTGGTTTACGAACACAAATGTTTGTGAGATCAGAGTGATTCAAGTTATCATTTACGTGACATTCAGCGCAAAGCATGGCGAGAACTATCAGTAGAAATGGACACATCTGGTAAGAAGTTTATTAAAACTTTATTTGATGATAAACAGATGTCATAATTATTAATTGTTACAAGAAAAATAGTTTTTAAGTATATCCCTAATATGTTGATATTATCACTAAAACCTAAACACTGCTTATCTGACGGACGAAAACGTTTTCGGTGTGCGCACTCAATTCGTACGACCAACATCGATATGATTCGTACGATGAAAATTCGCGTCCAAAGTGCGGCCGGCCTTTTTTATAGCGGTTAAAACTAAATACCGGCCTTGAGCGGCGGTTGTAGAACGACAACGTCCTGGATGTTGCTCTGCTGGACTTCCAGTGTCTCTAAACCGACGCCATAATCGACTTATGACGCTTTGCGAGACTCCCAACTGTTCGGCTACTTGGGTTTGTCGCACACCAGCTTGAAGGAGGCCCACCGCCCTATTCATCTCATCCAACGTTAAATGTTGTCGTTCCATGGTAAAAACACACAAACTTTAACACACCCACTAAGCAAGAACAGTATGAAATGACCAAAGTCGGAATTAAATAAACATTAAAATGTCAGTTTTTTCGTCCCTTGTGAAAAACGTTCTAAAACACGTATTGTTATCTGTTTTGCAATTTTTTTATGTAAAAAAGTGAGTATTTAGACTAACAGTTACAGTCGAAGTAAGTTTACATGAACTTTTTTGTATGCGATTTAATTCGAATGAAAAATAATCGCACACGATTCTTAGATCGTATTTTTGAACCATGTTCGAAAATGTATTCGTATGCGATAAATATTTGCATTGGCAATACCGCAAATTCGACCATTTCATTTCTCCCTTACTAAAACCAGAGATCTTTCAAGGCCATTTTTCTACATTTATCGCTAATGCCTAATCCAGCTTTTATTTAAAAAAAAGGAGAACTGTTTTGTTGGTATACATTAGATAGATAGTGGTAATAAAGAAGGTTGTCAATTTCTTATGTAAGGAAATTATATTATAAATGTTTATTTAACTAAGCTATATAGAAAAAATTGCTTTCTCCGCAGACGTCTGTTTTATTAGACTGACTATCATAAATGCCCAACTTAAAATCCACTGATTGTGAGTTGTAATCTTTCAAAAATTAGTTATGTTTATTCATTTCAGATGTGATTCAAAATATAATATAACTTATCAGAAATAAAAATAAGGTTATAATCGTATACGAAATTTGATATTCGAATGGTGCATACCCTCTCGAGTCACCACAGGCGAAATAAATAGTGCAAGAAGCATTTGAAAGTGATTCGAAAATACGGATAATCGATTTTCGTGTGAAATTCATTCAATTTTGACAATTTTGTACACGAATTGTACTCGAGTGATCTCGAAAATACAGCCCTTGGTCAAAATCTAATATATAAAATTGTCGTGTCACGGTGTTTGTAATTAAACTCCTCCGAAATGGCTCGACCGATTCTCATGAAATTTTGTGTGCATATCGGGTAGGTCTGCGAATCGGTCAACATCTATTTTTCATTCCCCTAAATGTTAAGGGTGGTCCACCCCTTAATTTTAATTTTATTTTTTAGACAAAATTTTTTGTTTTTATTTTTTTATGATACAGCATTCAAAAATACATACAGCCCTAAATTTTCACCCTTCTACGATCAACCCCTATTTTTTATTTGTTAATTATAAACTTTAATTTTTTATTTTTATTTTGTCGTGACTAAGAATAAAAAATTCCATATTACTCCTAATTTTCACCCTTATACGATCAACCCCTATTGTTCCATCGCAATTTTTATTTTTTTTTATTTTACCCACAGATCCGCCAATAGGGTTAATGGGCAAGGTGGTTGTAAGAAAGTCGTGTTAGTTACACTATTTATTACTCAATAGCGGCTGAACTGATTTGGCTGAAAATTGGTGGGCAGGTAGCTTAGAACCAGATGGACAAAAAATGGACAAAAAATGGCGGTAAATTAAAATTAAAATTTTTTTTATAGGTATCGTTACTTGGAGGTTAGCTAAGTTAGCTAGTAAGGATGGTATTTATAGAAGTTTGAAATAAACAAAAGCTACTCTGACACTCCACTCGGCGGGTAAAAATTATTTTAAAAAATTCGACTGTGGACAAAAAACAAACAAAAAATAAAAGCTACTCTGACACTCCACTCAGCGGGCAGAAAACTGCTTACATAATATCTTATTGACAATAAAATGTTGGGACAGGACAACGTCTGTCGGGTCTTCTAGTTATTCTATAATATAATGAAGCTGCTTGATGTGCTCTCCTATTTTCTATGCTTAACCACCTAGTTTCCTTCAACTTGTGCGATATATTTTAATCGGTGCTAGAATAACTCTTCATTGATTTTGGTTTCATTTCAAGAAAGCAATATAAAAGTATTATATTGTTTGTTAGAGAATCTAGATCATATTATTCAAAAAATTTCATCGCAGCGATGTAAATATTCTTCAACTCGACGAATCTAGAATAAAGCGTTGAACGAGACTTTCGTTTTCTTTTAACTGAACAACAAATACCAAAGAAAGTAAAATGGGGTCGTATAATTTATATTGATTGATGGCGCCACTTCGAGTTATACAATTTTAAATTACTATTTTGTATGATATAATTTAATTTACGGACAAAGCAGCTTATTGAATATTTTAACGAAACAATGGAAGAAATGTACTGTTTATCTTTACTAAGCTTTTTAAGACATTAGAAAAGAAAAAGTAGAGAGAGATGAGAGAGAAAAGGACAGAGAGAGAGTGGGAGAAAAATTATAAGAATTTTATAGACAAAGCGATGTAAATCGATCAAACAAATAAGTATTAACCAAAATATCATTAGCAATTAGGTATATGTATAATATATTAAAAACTGATGCTAGAATTTTATTTTAAAAAATCCTATTACCGCGTACTCCGAACGAACTCAATTGGTGAAGATTTATCGAACAGCCCGCAGCTATGCAACCGCCTGACTCGCTACTGGCGAGTGCGTACGTGTGTTCTTCCCTCTCACTTCTACCTATTGACTGATATTGATTATCCAGTGGCGTTGGTATTGTCAGTGTTTATCATTGTATTTTCAGTTTTATTTGGCATACTAAATTTTTGTATTTTGTGTTGAGTATTAATAAACTTTTTTGTGATTTTGAATAGTGTAGTGTTTTGTGTTTGTTCATTTTTCAAAAATAAATCTATATACTCGTGGAAAGACACTTCATAGCCAAACTAGAGAGGTGATTGTTAATGTTTATAAGTAAGTAAGTAAGTAGTAAGCCACTGGTACGTTTATGAAATATATCGACCATGTTTCCTCTCCCCTTACCGATGCCGCATAGCTTCATATAGGTTTGCCAAACTATAGAGGATAATTTATTTATAAATGTGCCTATACCAAGTGTAAATTAGTCATGGGCCACCCTTGCCCGACCTCCTGTTCAACCAGAAATTCATACCAGGACTTAGTAGTAACGAGATATTAGCATGTGGTAGTTTGTAAGGTTAAATCTGAACGTTAGTCTTAATTCTGTGACATATTAGGTTTGTTCGCGGGTGCAATTCAGAACCAGTTCAGGGACTATACGCATGCGTATTCTAAAAAGTGGCGTTCGCGGTTATGTAGTTCTGCATTTTAAATAATAATTCGTTAGTTGGCGGATCATATCGGATTGGTTCGTTATCGATTCGGAATCAGTCTTAGCGGTTCTCTAATTTTGGTAAGGACTGACAGTTCGGATTCACTGCTCATGCGCAAATGATCGATATGTCAGGTTTTTTCTTATTTTAGTTGCTTATGGTTGTTTCTTTTTTCGTTTGTTGTGTTGTAGCATTGTAAGCAAATATCTAAAAAGCTAGAGTCACTTGTTTTGTTTTCGTTCAGGTTCTGAGAGGAGATCTGTCGTTCTGATATCGTTCGCGGTATAAACAAATTATTTTATGGTTCGTAACTAGGCATGCGCTCTAGACAATTTGAAGTTAATTCCGAACTGGTTCGGAATCGGTTTGGATTGTAACCCGCGAACATAGCTATTGAATAACAAAAAATAATTGAGCACAAAAAGCTGAAACCGTGAAAAGTTTATTATTTATTGAGGCATAGGTATATTTCATTGATTTGCATATTATTAATTTGCTATACTATTAATAAGAAATAAGGTATATACTTTATCCAATTTTATATACTCTTGGACCTCACAACAATTACTTATAATGTTCCTAATTTCACAACTGGCATTAATGTATAAAGCTAATTTAAGATTATATGTTAAGGTCATATTTATTTTATAATTATATAGAAAAACTGTCGTTAAGGTCGTAAGTAGTGTTGTATTTACAATACCTATATGTGCAATGTATATTCTTTATTTTCGTACCTATCCTTGACAAGGTGAAAAAGTATATCCGTCAACTCCGGTTCCCTACTATACAGTGCTATTCAAAAGTACCCTCCCCCTCTTATCTTTGGAATGATTATACAGAAACTAGTGAATAGATTTTTTCGATACCTTTGAAAAGATGTGTCTCTTGTCATAGGGTTACATTTAAAATTATTGGTCACAATAATCTTGTGACATCATCTTTGACGAATACGTCATCATCAGTAGTAGGGAACTACATTAAGTTTCCAAATTTCACTAATTTATGTATAATCGTTGTAAAGATAATGGGGGGGGGATGGGACTTTTGAATAGCACTGTATAATATTAACTAGGTATAACAGTGAATCTACAATTAAATACTTATTTGTAGTGTATACGTATAACAAGTATATACCTACAGTATAGCTCCTAAAAATATTCAGGATTCAGAATAATGTCTAGAAAAATATATCAAAATGTTTCTTTAGCAAATAAAAAATTGCAAAAGTTATCAACAAATTTAAAAAAGTGCATTTAGTGTTTCGCGAATTACTCGAAATTTATGAGATATAATCAAAATTTGAAAAAAAGTTCTTAGAGCAGGCCATTTACAATAAAAAAGTCCAAATACCCGGAACTTGTTTGGGTGTCGCTCAAATTGTACAGGCATAGTTAGCATATTCGTAATTTTTTAAATAATATTCAACAATTTCTACTCTCTCCTGAATGGAATAAAAAATGATTTTTATGGTTTACTTGTAGACTTGAAGTACTTATCACAATAAACTGAAAAACAAAAATTATTTTTATTTTACGAAAACATACGCGTAGTAAGTTAAATACACCAAAGGTAATTGTGCATTAAATTCTTAAATTTGGCAAGATTAATTGTAATTATTGTCACATAGTCAAATTCTCAATAGAAAACTAAGCCGGTTAAAAATAGTTGGTAAGCAAAATTAATAATATCTAAGTATACCTATACATTTAGATTTAAAGAATTTTATCTATTGTAGAATTGGGTAATAAGTACCTATAAAATATAACCTTATGTGTTTTTAGAACTATGAAACAAGACTTTATAGTAATGTAAGGATACAATTATTGTTAGTCACATTCTTAAAAATGTATTAGACCTTTTACGCAACGTGATGTTGTTTAAGTGTTTAATGCTTTGTATAAAAAATTAAATAATTACGTTTTTTCAGAAGTATTTTTCATGTACATTAGCTTTAATCATTCTTTCGAGGTCTCTACTGCTAAATGGAAATAATAATATCTCGACAAATTTTACAATGATATAAAAACATTTGGATCGACTTTCGTTTAGCTGAAATCAGTTATGTAAGAAATATTCGTTTATTTACTATTTGGAACCTTTTCCAAACAGAAAGGCTCAGTTTTTTTTGCGGAAATGCATAATTTTCATTCTTTCCTTTAGAATAGCTGAAACCAGTTACAAGAAAATTCGTTTCTGTTTTACATTTTAGACAATTTTCTAAACAAACACGCAAAAAACTTCTTGCGGAAATATACCATTTTTATTTATGGAGATGGTTACTAGTGCTTTTACTTCAATGCAGGCATCTCAGCCGAAATTTTGAGGGCCAGAAATCATAGTACAGGATTGTCTCTTGAGGTTTTTGAAGCGATATTAAGCTGATAAGAATATTATTCATTGATCTGTGTTAAAGGTCGGAAGAGGATTAAACTCAACTTTTACATTGTTTATATTTTAAGGTTTATATATTCATAAACCGCCAACGAATTAAATAAGAGAAATTTTTAGTTTTAGACTGACGAGTCGAAGTTTGGAAAACGAAAGTATAATCGTGGACGAATTATGGAGGGTCATTGGGTTTAGGGAATGATCGCTCAGAACTCAGAAGATTTGAGAAGATTTGAGGCTAGCCGTTTGTCCGCGAAATAAAAGAGATGCTGCTACCCTTATAGAAATTATTAAAAATCATGTGACAGTGGGATCTATTATTCATACGGATGATTGGAAAGCTTACAGTGGACTTTCTAATTTTGGTTATATTCATCTTACAGTTTTAATTATACCGTGAAATTTGTGGCGGATGATGGGACACACACTCAGAGGATCGAATCTCAATGGAATGCAGCGAAAAGATATTTGAGAGGTCAAAATATTCCTGAAGATGAGTTTCCAGATAAACTTTGTGAATACCTTTGGAGGCGGTATTGTGAGAAACATAGGCTAGATCTAATTGTTGAACTATTAAATTCAATTAGAATGGAGTACGGTGATTTTAGAGTTCGACTTTAGAGTTATTTCCGCAAGGCAAAGGTATTGTAGAAATTTTGTTCGTTTATTTATTATAGGTACATATATTTATTAGTTTTTTCCTAAAAGTCTACAGTTACATTTCAGTTTTATTTCCGATAGTTTTTACCAAATTTAGTTTTTTAAATGTTTTTTTTTCTGAGTATGTAATCTCATTTCGCACATTTTATATATATACTTTACATCAGAAACACGTTTTCATTTAACTGCAGGGCTCAACCACTGTACGTATAACACCTAGCATGAGTTTTTTTTGCGTGTTTATGTCTAAAAATATAAAGCATAAAAAAGTTTTCATGTAACTGGTTTAAGTTATTCTAAAGTCGTCAAAATTACACATTTCCGCAGAAAATTTTTGGTGACTTTGTATTTGGGGTGGCATTTATATACTGAAAAGACAAACAAATTTTTTAAACTGGTTTCAGCTAAAAAACATTTGGAAATCGGTTGACCCTAAAGGCCATCCCTGCAACTTCCCGCTAAATTCAATTTTCAAACGCATGCGATTTTGTCGCTAGTTGCGATGTTTTTGAGCTCTTCGAGCTCAAAAATTTAATTTTTGTGTTATTTTGAGCCCCCCGAGCTCAAAGTTCGATGAAACACGATTTTTTTAATTTTCAAACTGCTATAACTTGATTACTGGTTGATAGATGTGCAGGTGGTTTCCGACATTTTCAGAGGGATCAAACCTTCGATCATTAAACAGAGTAATACACAATCCTGGGAATCTATTCTCAAACGGCGACATTATGTGAGATTCTTACATTATCGAACGAAAACCGCAATCTCCTATTTTCAAATGTCACATTCGACAATTTTCGATAGACTAATTGTAGACTGGTCGAATGCCGAATTTCGAATGAGAGATAACATAGACAGATTTTCCATATCATTTTCATGGGCTAGAAATGCCAGCTTTATTGATAACAGTTAAAAACAACGGTCTCGAAATAAACAGGGTGTATATGTGTATAGGAATACGTTCAGGCTTTCATCTGATAGAAAATTTATTACAACATTTTTTCTAACCAAAGAATAACTTTCTCCATCCTCCCATTTTCCTTAATAACATTTATTAGAATTTGTTTTTGTTATTGAGTACAATAATATTATACGATGCAGAACGAATTTTATCTGTTGGACGTTCAATTTAGTGTGGTATAAATCGGGAAAAGGGTAATAAAGATGTAACAGAAAAGCGTGGTATTTGGATCCAAACATCTCGTTTGAAAGAAAAACCTCATGAAATAAATTATAAAATTAGGGAGGTTCACAAATATTGAATTTATGTCAAAAATTTTTAACTGTTTTACTCGTATTCACCAAGGTTTTGTCTGTAATATATTGAATGTTTACTTGATTCTCTGATTAGTTTTTTTTGTTTCCAAGTTGATAGTTTATAAATTTAAGTTGTTTTCTTTTGTATTTCCAAGAATTAAACATCAGTCATTGTTTTCATTTTATTCAGTCAACTGTGATTTAAAATTAGAATTTGGGTTTAAATAATGCCTAGACACAAACTTGGTGCGGATGAAGCTAGTAGGGCTATTGATATGATTAAGATGGGTCGTCTTCAGAGACGTTTTCCAAGCCAGTGAAAATGGCGGTTTCTTCGTGGATATCGAGCAACTGGAAACGTGAGAGAAAGATCTAGAACGACCAACGGTTAACAACCCCGTACACGATCGTTAACTGACTGTATATACCAGTAGATAACCTCTAAGTACTAAGTACTAGTAATAAGTACTCTAGCGTCCTTTGAATGCTTCTGGTGTTTCGATCCCCATTGACAGTACGTCGAAGATTACGCTGACGACTTTTGAGAGGAATACATGCTCGATTGGTAATTTGTTAAAACACAATCTCCGAATTTATGAATTTCCTTAACTTTTGTGGAGCAGTTTGTTTAAAAGAGGAAAAATAATTTTAAACACGTGTTCATGTGTAAAAAGTTTAAACATGCGATGGCAACATAATTTTATTATTATCGATAAGTTAAAAATGTCCAACCTCAACTTATAGATATTAGAATATGGCATGTAAATGTTCCTTCTGGTATATTCATTGTTCTTTTTGTTTTTGTTATTTATTTTGGAAAATCTTGTTCTCATTTTAACATTTTGGTAGCGTTCCAGCTACCATTATCAAGAATAATTGAGTTTTATAAAATATTTGTCCCTATCTGACACAAATGAAAAAATTCGAAAATTAGACCATACGTTGAAATAAAAACATAAATTGATTTTGGTTTGATTTCCCAGAATAAGAAAGAAAAACAAATAACAATTTTCACGTTTTACATTTTTGGTATTCTTCCGCATTGACAAAATAATTTTCTATAGTCACTAAACGGCCTCGAAAAACCACGGTTTAAATAATTGATTCCCAAAGTGGTCCAGGTGGACCCCCAGGGGTCCACGGGAGACTCAACGGGGGTCTACGTTGGCGTGACAAAAAGATGGGGATTCACAATTCGTAAGCGGGGGCTCACGAAAATTAATCTGGCTTCGATAGAACTAAAATCTATCAATGTAGGCAGATAATATTTTGAAAAGCTCATCGGCTGTTACTTGTAAAAATAAGAAGCAATGCATTGAATACGCATTTATTTGCACAATTGAGCGATGAAAATGATGAAGACTTCCAACGATTGCTCTTACATACCGAAGTACGCTGGTTGTCGAAAGGTGCATGTTTAACAATATTCTACTCACTTTTTGAACCAGTTTTACAGTTTCTGAAAAGTAAAGATCCAGATTTAAAAGAAAATCTGATCAATTTGAAAGCATACATCGCGTATTTGACAGATTTGTTCAAAAATTTTAATGGCATTAACTTACAATTACAAGGGAACAGCCTCAATTTAAATTTAATAAAAACAAAGTTATTTTCTTGGAATTTTCCCAGTTTTCAAACTTGTCACAGGTAAAATGCTTTGATGAGGATATTCAAACATACGTTCAACATTCAATTGCCCTGCATGATGACTTGAAAATCAGATTTGAGGATATTCTGTCGATGGAAATACCACCATGGATCATAAATCCATTTAATGAAACGGAAGTGGAGAATGTGATATTACATGAGGAGCTACTCGAGCTTAGCACTAATGAGGAGCTGAAGGTGAAATTTAAAAGAGGGTATCAAACATTTTGGCTGCAAGCAGAAATACCCGAAAAATATCCTGGACTGTGGGGAATTGCGAGAAAGCTTCTGATAGCGTTTCCCTCGTCATATCTTGTCGAAAAAAGTTTTAGTGTCGTTACAAACCTTTTAACAAAAAAAGGAGATCAGAACGAGCAGATTTGCGGTTATTCCTAAAAAAAGTGAAGCCAAATATTGATAATTTGTTGTCAATCCATCAAGTACAAGTACATCCCTACCAAAAATGAAATTATGACTATTTGGTGATTATTGTTACGTTATTAATGTTTAATTTTAATTATAGTATGTCTGTTATAACAATAATAATTAATAATTATATATTTGAATAAATACAACACAAGAAAATATACTTTTTTTCATTTTTATTATTTACCACTCCAAATGGGAAGTTTTCTAAATAAAATAAGTGAGAATTGATTGGTTTCATGTGCTGTGAGTAGATTTCAAAAAAGTAAAGTTGGATGAAATCTCTTTTTTGATTATCCAACTTTACTTTTTTGACATCCACTCACAGCACAATCAATTAAATAATTAACCTTATTAACCAATCAATCCTCACCTTTTTTTTCGAAAACTGTTAATTCGTGACTGGATCTCAGCCGCAACGCAAATTTCCATTCATTTTTTTGTCGAGTTTTGGGAATATGCTGGAAATGTAGCTGCAGGGGGTCCACCGGAACCAGCAACATTTTGAAAGTGGTCTATGATAAAAAAAGTTTGGGAACCTCCCAGGTAGCAGACTGACGTCGTTATGACGTCGAATATAGGTGATAGAGGTCATTATAAGTCATTGTACCATAAAATGACGTACTAGAAACGTGACTATAGAAACGTTTTTATAACGTACAATAAATGACGTTGTGCAGACGTCCTTTAATGGTGTATAAAAATGACCACTCCGTATTTAATCGTTTTGACCAAAATTAACTTTATAATATGCAAATTGTATAATGATGTTACATTCTTCGAAAACAACAACGGTTAAAATGTCTTCCTAACGATATTTCTCAAAATTTAAATTTTTCTCTTGACCTTTGGTCATTTAATGTTCATGCGGTAGACGCCATTTCATGATCTTAGAGGTTCCTTCAAATGAACTAAATACTTTATTAATCTCTCTGAACGTTTAATACCTGGTCATATAGTTTGTTTAAAGCCAACATCTAAACAAATGGTAACGTCCAGTAACAGTGCAATGCTGTTTTTGGATTTTTATGAAACATATTGATTATGTTCATCATTTACATCTGAGCTATTTTGTGCTACGACACTGTCAATGTCATTGTCGGATTTCATGGTCAATAACCATTACCACAGTTCACGGCAGTGACGAAAGCACCATATTGAGGTGACAGTTGAAAAGCTCTTTAATATATTGGGCTTACAAAGCTAACAGTTGTCATAGCATAATTGGATAGATAGTTTCGTCGGATAATAGACTCACATTATACGAAACTAAAACATGAGGGAAGAGCAATCAAGGCAGACCAGGAAAAAATAAGCAGAGGCTTAGGGGAAGTAGCGGCACAAATAAAATGTAGACTCAAGACAGAAAAAATGGAAAGAGAAACCCATGATGGATTATCAACATTTTAAATCATCACATGCTTCACACCTTGCGGTGATTAAATGATACAATAGTGAGCCTGATAGAATTTTGCTTTATCTTGAACTTTGCTACCAATAGCAAAAGAAAGGTCACTATTGGAAAATTTTTACTGTTCTATATTATAACCTGCTTAAACATTTTATAAATTCACCGATGTACATTTAATATTATTTAATAAGTCTTGTTTTTTAAACCTTTCACCCATTTGGCAAGCTATTACAAAATGATGCGCTGATTTCTAATATATTTCATCTGCATATAATTATACTGTAACTTTACGTGGCACATAATTATGTAACATTTAGAAAAATAGCTTAAGGGTGTATCAAAGCTCTGGTAATAAATGAAAACAAAGAGTTTTAAATAATTAATAATATATAGACATACCGTTTGATTTCCAATAAAACTTTCATTCTTACTATGGACAGGTCACAGAACTGTTAAATACGATAACTTTTGATTACATTTATGTAGAGCAGTTTATAATTCCTACGTACGATGTTCAATTAATAACACTGATATTTTATGTATACGTAGGAACTGAAATAAAAACTTTACATTATTCACTGTCACAGTAATTATAAAACAAATTTGAAAAATATGCGACTTCTTAGACGAGTGCAGCGAAAATAAAAGTACCTAATAATAAATTATATCTTTCGTTCGTTCTAAAGAGTGAAAGTTTTCAAGTCCAGTAAACAAACAATGAAATTATGTATAACACTTTATTCAAAAATGAACTCGAACCATTCTTTCACTAAGTTTTAATCGGACATTAAGTACCTTATCAATTTTAATGGCAAAAGAATAAATATTAACAAAATAGTTTTTTGTAACGATTCAAATTAATAGCTTGTATCCATTTACTTATAAAACCTCTTTTATTTTATTACACAGAGCGTTTAAATGAAAACTATCAATGGATTATTACATTATGGATTACATTATGGATGGGACACATTATAAGAAGAGCACCAACAG
This sequence comes from Lochmaea crataegi, assembly GCA_947563755.1. Taxonomy (NCBI): domain Eukaryota; kingdom Metazoa; phylum Arthropoda; class Insecta; order Coleoptera; family Chrysomelidae; genus Lochmaea; species Lochmaea crataegi. The sequence continues at coordinate 12,549,156 of OX387428.1, forward strand.
AAATATTAAAAAGAATAACAACATGGGTTCCATTGAAGACGAGAACAAGAGGATGACCACGAAGCAGATGGTGGGATCAAGTAGAGTAAGATATAAAAGCATTGAAAATCAGAGACAGAAGAAAATGGAGAGCTATAACAAATGAGGCCAGGACACATAAAAGATTATAGTCGCACTGATATAAGAGGAGTAATCCACCTGGTCAATAGGATTAAACACAGCTCTATTGAGCTAGCCATAATTCCTCGGGATTGAACGGCCATGATGATGATGATGATGTTACTGTCGGCCTAACTATTATTTTATACAGTCAGAACTTGGCATTTCACAACTGTTTAGATCTCAATAGATGGTTCATAATTCCTGCACATGTATTTGCTTTTCTTAGCCTGGTCTCTACTTCTTCAGTTTTTATTTGATATTCTTGCTTCCAAATAAACAAATTTTACAACTATTTTCATTTTTATACGCTTTATTTTCTTTGATAGTTCTAAGCATGTCTTTTCACCTGGTATCATTATTTTACATTTTCCTGGATTCAACTTTCATTCCATTTTGACTGCATTGTCTACTATTTCTTGTAACCTCTTCCAGCACTTTTTTAACCCTGATTATCATAGCTATATCATCGGTATTTATTTTATTAAATTTTTTTAATGTTTTATTGGAATTTTTAGGTGTCTGTCAAACTAGCTAACAGATCTTTCGGTTTGGTGAAACCTCTGAATAATGAACCTGTAGAAGAATAACCACACAAACCATCTGACGCCAGCATTAAAATCCAGAAATACCACAGATGTTGTTATATCGTATTATTTAAAAGTAATAATCATCTAATGATTTAAATTTATTATGGATCCTTAATTTAATATGCCCTTCAACATACTTATATTATTACCTATACATACACATTAGTCAAAAGTCAATCCAAAAGCAGCTGAAATGTTGACTTCAAACAAAATGTATGGCTAAGATAGCGTGCTACTTTTATCTGGAATGATCTATCGATATTAATAATTTTCCCCTTTGAACGGCCTGTCTATTATATCATTTTTGGTATCGCTAGCTCTTTCTTATAATAATAATAATGTTTATTTATATTCAGTTCACAAAACATAATTAAAAACTAATGGATAAGCTGAATAAACAGTAGAAACCACAGAAGCATCAGATGTTGCTTGTATGCGGTAAAAAGAATATGATATAAAGTTCACAAGTTCAGTATGGCTCCATTCGCAGCAGCAGCATAACGAGTACTTTTTTCATTATGGATACTTAATTAAATTACAATTATAAAATATGAGTACTGATAATATATAAATAAGACATATAAAATCGATTTAGAAATTATTGAAAATTAATGTTATACATAATTTTAAAGAACCCATTGTATATGTATTATATTGAATTTAATTTATTCAATATTTTTAGTTATAGTATTTCATGTTTCCTCATTTTTTCAATAAAACGAATTTTTTATGGAATTATAATGATACAATAAATATATTACATTACATGGTCTTTATATTTCTATATAAAATATCTACTCAAATGTTGATATGAAGAATTATTATTGCTCAATTATTTTTATTATTATTACTTTATATTCCCCCCACGATAGTTATTATTTTAATTTTAATTTTCAAAAATGTCCAGAATATTATTAATATCTGTGAATTTGTTTCGGAATCAAATAATTTAAGATTAATTTTAATTTCAATCAATTAAAATTTACTTCCCTAGTTCTTCTTCCTCTCTCCACAAATTTAACTCTTCATATCATGAGCTCCTTGTCAATTGGTCTTATTTTTTTTATTCTGATGAAAATATTTGAAAAAATTGAATTAGGTTTCTACCTTTTTATATTCCCCATATAGCTAATTCCATATTTCTATATATAAGCTCTTACTTCTTCAAGAAGTCAAGAAGGGGAAGAAAAAATAACCATTCCATACAACCTTCAGGAACCTTCAAGGGGAAGGGTGAATGGAATTGTTATTTTACCTTTTACTTTTTACATTTTTTAAATGTTTCTTTCTTGAAATTTGGCAACGTCGGCGCCTAGAGCTACGAACAGATGCTCCTCATTGATTGATATATGTTATGGATTTTATAGTTTCAGGAATGTGGTTGTAAAGCTTAGGCGCAAAGTAAATAAATTATTAGCTTCATACAACATTTCCATGTGCCTATATCTGGCTCTTTTCTAGATAAACAAGTTTGTTTCTGAAAATATGATCTTCAAAAATAACTGATTATATGGACTCTCAGTTAGTAACGAAGTGACACTTGATGGCTTTTTACCGTAAAGTCAAATTCTACCTTCATTTGAGGTTGATGTCGAGAAAAAACTAAGCCTTAACGTTTTCCTACCCGATGTTTTCAATAGACTTTCAATTTTAGTAGTTTTGTTATCTGTAGTCCATTCTCTAAAATCTAACTTTTGTCCTTCGGGATACAGTATTGTCAAACTTCCAAATGACTTCTTTTTTCGATTATTCTCATTCATTGTTCTTTGTGTCCTTCTTCTACTATTTTCACCATTCATTTTACAAATGTTTCCACTTTTAAAATTTGTGTTTTTTCTTCTTATTCTGCTTTTCTTATCACATTATGCATTTTTCTCCTTGCTTGTTTACTTATTATCAAAATTTATATTCTCCGTTTGTTCCAGTTGTTTATCATAAAGTACTGAAAGTTGTTTTATTTAGTTTAATTTCAATGTTTTAGCAGCATTACTTTTGGTGCCCTTTTGTGTAATAATAAGTGTTCTTTTTTGGGGGGGCGGATCATACCGCTTAGTTAACGTCCTGTTATCTTTAACTTGTAGTTAGTTCTAAATTTATTCATACCGCCTCTTGATATATACCTGTGAAAGTAGAAGTTTGACTAGCATTTAGAATAAAATTTCCAGTTTGTACAACGGAGGATTTAACAGGTAGCGGTAAGATCGGCCCTTAGTCTTACTTTTCACTTTTTATCTATAGGTCATAGGAATTATATCATGTCATTAATCCCTTATATGTCAACTACCCCACACTCAAACTTTCACCCATTTTATTAAACTCATTCCAAATTGTTTCTTTTCTTTTCTTCTTCAACCTAAAGTATTTATTACTCATTATAACCCTATGCGTTTTAGTAATCGATATTTCTAATTCACTGTTAACCATTTCATATAATCTTGTCATCTCAGATGAATCTTGATAATATTCTTAAGCTTCCTTTACAATTTCCCTTATACACAACAAATATTTTCACTTTTCAATTTTAAGTTCTCGCTTGCTGCTCTATTTCCATCATCACCATGTATTTTTTCTTTTCTTCGTTTATGTTAAACCCAAATATATTTCCTCACTTTTTAGCTTTGATATATTGGAAACTGGACCATACAAAACTGTCACAAGCATATTTTGATTTAATATGAAGAAATTCGTAAATACAATGGAAGGTATTGAGAAAATTTAACATGTATTCACAAAAAGCTCTCACAAATCACAATATCCTCTTGATTTGAGTTATAGCCAATTTGGTTAAAAATCAATGCATGGGAATGTTTATGTGAAAGAAAAATAGTAGTTTGTGCAACAAGTGCGCAAAGTGATATTTTGCGCACATGTTGCACACAATACTTTTTCTACGATCACGATTTTCAAAGAAAAATATGAAATGTTTTATTAATAATATATTTTGGGAATGTAATAAACATTTTAATTACTTGAAATTATAATTTATGGTGAAATAGAATTGATTGTTTTTGAAAATAGGCTAGAATTACAATTTCAGAAAATGTTGAGATTTTCTTATCTTTCCTCCATTCCATACATTTTTTATAAGTGTATTCATACTTTTCTGTTGATTTTTGAGGCAACAGGTTTAAAGTTGCATTTATTGCAATTTCCAAAATTTCTGGTGTTTTCCATATAATCAACTTCTGAATCTGAATTATTGTCAATTCCTTCCATCTCGAATTATTATTCTAGAAATGTGCACTAAAGGATATCCATAGAAAAATGGTTATTATTAAAAATTCATTCTACCAACTAGGACTTATGTGGAATTAAATTTGATATTTCATTAGTAAAACTGAATAATCAAGTATTATGTGAATTTATAGAAAATTTTATATAAAATAGACATGTCTAAGACTTTACGTAAAGATCATGTTTAAATAATAATAAATGGTTGCGCTACTTCTGAATGCAGATGTTTTAACGTTACAGAAGAAAAATATTGATGATCTTCTAGATCAAGTTAAACCGGTCAACTTATATAATAATTATCCAACAGTTGGACCGATGCTCCATAAACACGTGTTATTTAATATTGTTACGAAAAGGCATTTTATATTTTTTTTTGTTCTTTATCGGTTGAAGTAGGTTAACATCCATCGTTTATACAAAATTACATTTAGTGATGGAATTAAATGCCAATAATATATTCAAGTGAAAAAATCATCGCAGATTTTTAATTTATGGTAAAATGGCTTTTGTGGATAGCATAATATGAATAAATAAATATTTAATTCAATTTGTTTACATTTGAAAGCATTTAAGTGCACACAAAACCATGAATTTTAGAGTTTGTACTGTACATGAAATATGAAAAAATATACAACAAAACTGTAGAGTAATTAATTATTATATGAAAAAAGTTAAAAACAGAAAGTATTGAAAAATATGTAGGTATGGGATTGATACAAATAGATAAATTGTGCAGATAATTTCATAAATAGTAAATACATCAGAGCCGATAAATAAAAAAAGCGATTTGGAGGAGATACAATCAGTACAAAGCGCTCGCTGTAAACGTATAAGCCTTAATGCTCACGAGTCAAGAATATCCAAATCGTACGAAAGTTGTTAAAAATAATCGATTCATGTCGCAAGTTGAAACTTTTTAAAGTTAATCAAAAAAACTATTCGGTACGAATCGAGTAATTAGTGCCCTCTATGAGAGTCAAAACAAATTCATGGGATGTGTCAGCTTCCAAAACACATTCATAAAAAATTCCATTACAATGTTGCCAGTAGTTTCGACATAGTAAAAAATGTGAAGGCACTCTCTCCCAACACCCCGTATCTTGCTAATACGGATGCCGTTACGAAAATTTTGTACTGAGCAAAACCTACTCAATTTTCAGTGTTCTATTTTTCCTTGCAGCGGAGCTACCTTTCTTTGAAACACCCTGTATATAAAAATATTTATCTAAAAATAATTATTTATGTTAATTTGTTAATTTTTCATTGAATATAATTTTACGCTGGGTACACCTGATAAATTTGTGTCGGAATGGGTTACGCCTTACACCATACATACTTTTCTACATCTATTTTTCGTAATATTTGTTTCTCCTCAAGCAATACAGCCGGGGAAAACAGCTGGTTCAGTATAAAATGTCGAAACTAATAAACACTCTTAATTTTATAATGTAATATAGTTGGACTCCCGGTACATCACCGTTAAATTATGTTATGCTTATCCCAGAAAAGTGGAATTAAACCAATTATGTCAAATGTCAAATATATAATTCGAAAGTTTTTAATATCCGATTCTGTATTTACATATTTCATATTTAAGTGTTCTACTATTAATTCACTTCCTCATATCCGTTCGACATTCTTTCAATATAATGTTGGACTAGGTCACGGTAATTTTACATTGAGAAACATTTGAAATTCGTATTCTGTGTGACCTTCCTTATAATAAAAAGTGTAATTTGCACCGAAGTGTAAATTCGGAGTGTTTTATTTTGCAATATAATAATAATAGCAAGGTTGTAAATATAATCATATTACCCAACTAGTGCTTTTGTGTATCTATTTAAAAAAATATATAAATATGTTTTATTTGGTAATTTACAAGTAGATGCACGAAAATTGATTTTTACTTGACATTTATATGAAAAATAGATTGCTCGGAATTTTAACCTATTTAATATTTTTGGTTAAAGACAAAAATTTGTTTATTTTAAACCACAGTTATTCATTGAATAAACGGTTAATTGAATTCCGTAACTTGATCAAAAGAGAGTTGGTTACCAATTTTCTTGGTTCCGAAATAAAAAGAGTACTTTTAATTTCGCGCATGCATTTTTATCTTTGCTTTTGGTTATCTTATATCTGTTTAATTTTAATTTTTGCCTTTGCCTTAATTATATTGTAAGTAAAATAAATACTTCCTTTATTGAGAGTGAATCTGAAGTTGAAATTTCGGATATTTCTGACGGATCCCGGAAAAAATGGATCGGAAAAAACTAGCACCGGAAAAAATAGACACGGAAAAAATAGACTTGGAAAAATAGACCCAGAAAAAATAGATTTAGAATAAATGGACCCAGAAAGTGCCATACTAAATTCATATAATGACATTTATTTCATATAGGTATTTCGCATAACTTTATATTGGATCCTCTTCACTACCTTCAGCACAGATCAAGGAAATTCCTAATATAACTTACGCTTGACTGAATATTCTGAATAAAATAAAACATAATTCAAATAGTAAGATATATTATACTGATTTGGCAACACTGCAATAGTGAGAAATTACAACTGACAACGATAGTGCAAATTTAACATAATACACAAATAATTTTGAGATATCTACCAAATAACTAAATAAATTTAATTATATACATAATATACCAAGCTATATTTCAGATTATATCAGTATAATGGCATGACTATACTAGAATCGCGATCGAGAGTATTAAAACAAAATTTGAACGTTTAAAAGCTGAATTAAAATTTATATTTTCTTATATTACGTTGTATCCTGCGGGATACGTGTTAAATAAAAAAATATTCAAAATAAAACGAATAATGTTGTGTTTTTGTACTCCGTAAAAAATAATAAATACCCGCTTCTGAAAATCTGTTCTCGGGTAGTTTTAATACTCCGTCTCGATTGCGATTCAACTATACTTAATGGAAATTAAAAAAAGTTAAAATATAAAGGATTGTACTCTGTAACCTGATCTTCAAAATGAATGAGTACTATCGATTTTTTGCAATATCTGTCAAAAACTCGTGGTTCCGTTTACAGATACATTCAAACACACACGGAACATAGGGATTTTAAACATTGTATCAGAACTGCTTTTGAACTAGTCGACCAACATCCAGCTTCAATAGATTAAAAACACGATTATTACAATCGTTTATTTGGACACCTATAACAATATCGTACAATTCCCACCACTTTGTATTCTCAACTGTGGGCGGTCCTTAATTAGCGTCAGTCAGTCAGTAAACAGCAGTCGATAACTTTGTTTCAATTTAAAGAATCCTATTTTGTTTTATTTACGAATTTATTTTTATTTTGAAAGCCGTTATTGCCAAAAGAAATCAAAACATATTGACTGAACTCGAAATATTAATTGTTAAAGAGAATTTAACAATTAATTTTCGATTTTAACAACATAAAACGTAAGCATATTGTTTCAATATTGTAGCGACGTTTACTACCCCCATCAAATAATTATTCAATACTAAATCGCAGCTCGCACACATCCCACATAACTAAGAAATTTTGGAAGGAGAAGGGGCGGGGTTTCTAACAGTGGTTCGGAGTCCAGCTGTCTAGATCAATACTTGATATTCATTGAAGTGAACTTATAGAAATGTTTTGTTGGTGGACTATTTAGATCGGACAATACATTAAATCCCTATGTTCCGTTTGTGTTTGAATGTATCTGTATATAGTTCACAACACGATTGGCCGAGAATCAAAATGCTTATTACCATTTTTTCCGGGTCTTTAATTAAAAAACATAAAATTGAGTGCAACAAGTTCATAAAGCAATGTCAATTTAAAAAAATTAAGTCAACTGTTATTGAATATAACAGTTCTTAATTAAATAATTAATAAAAAGTCTTATGAAAAATGATTTACGGTATCGAAAGTTTATTAACTGTCGGATATCATGAGCATTCTACGCCTGTAACATAACCTAATGTTTACCGTGATTATATTGTGTGTGAAAACTTGTGAACTGAGTTCGTTAATTTAATTTACATTGTTTAAAACCAAACAATAATTTTCGTTGTTGATAATTTATCATTAACGTTAAAAAAAGGACTCAAACTAAAAATTATTCATAAAAAATTATTGATTTTTATTCATAACGTAAACGGGTAGTTGATCTTTATTACCCTATTTGTTATTTCGTTATATTATGGGAGTTAGACTCCGTTTCACATAAGAAGAAGCCACTTGATCTTTGCCAACTGACTTGCGCAGAAACCAAAATCGGTCTTGTTTATCTATGTCGCCTAGTAACAACCGTTTCATGCCATTGGCGTTACAAACGATTTTCATGCCGACAGCCATTTTATTATTGACATTTGAGGTTGTGTTTGAAGGAGTCATTTACTGTCGAATATTTTTGATTTTTAAATATTTTGTTATGTATTTGTCACCCTGCCGAAAATGTCAGTCAGACAGCCAGCGGTAGGTATCGTAAAAATTGTCAAATATGTATTCTAAAAATATGAATTATAATTCAATTCCGAACCTACGGTGTTTCATTTAGTACGTAGAAACATAATATTTTGGCGACGAAGATCGGATACGAGTTGAAATTGAAGTCGTTTCTCAATACAGAAACACCAAATCAAGTACTAATACGTTGGAACAATGTCGATGATTGGTAATATAGAGCCATTTAATGGCGTGGCTGAAGAATTCGAAACATATCTTGAGCGAATGGAGCATTTATTTGCAGTAAATAGAGTGGGGGACGAGCTCAAAGTGTCAATGTTCATAACATTAGCTGGTACAGGAGTATATCAGATACTGAAAAACTTGGCTGCACCAAGAAAGCCAGGAGAATTGACATATAAAGATACAGTGGACCTGTTGAAATCGCATTATGCTCCTCCAGTGTCAGAAATCTATGAAAGATTTGTTTTCAACAGATGTAACCAGAAACCTGATCAGCGTGTTTCAGAATACATAGTGGAATTACGTAAGTTAGCGAGTTCATGCAACTTTAAAGCATTCCTTGACGAAGCATTGAGAGATAGGTTCGTATGTGGATTGAGATCTGAAAATATTCAGAGAAAATTGTTGGCAGATTTCCAGTTGACGTTTCAGAGTGCTTGTAAAACAGCACAAGCATCAGAAGTTGCGGAAAAGCAAGTGAAAGGTTTATCAGATGACAGTAGTCAAGTAAATTACCTAAAAAGACAAAACTACAAAGTACAAAACAAGTCAAATGCAGGAAGTAGTTCGCATGGTGACAACAACCGGTACAATCGGTTCAATGATAGTTGTTGTGAAAAATGTGGCAGAGTTCATAGCAAAGATAAATGCCCTGCAAAAAGGTGGAAGTGTTTCAATTGCCAAATGTTTGGTCATGTCAGAGATTTGTGTCCATCGAAGCCAAAGGTAGGTGCAGTCCAGGAAACAGAGGATTCTGGTACCACAGTAAATGTTGTGCAGTATGATGAGAATGTGAACAATGATTTATACAACCTCAATCGGGTATGTATCGGTAATAGTAATAGTACTCCTCATTACATCATGTTGAAAGTTAACAACCAACTAACTCAGTTTGAAGTTGACACAGGGGCATGTAAGACAGTTGTTTCTAAGAAAAAGTTTGTGGAAATGTTGAATTTACCATTAAAGCAAGTATATTTCAGACTGAATACAGTGTCAGGTCAAACAATAAAAGCATTAGGCGAGTGTGTAGTCACTATAGATAATAATAATAAAAAAAATCAATTGGTTATTACTGTAATTGAGTCTGAAAAAGATTTTGTTCCTTTGTTAGGTAGGAATTGGCTTAATGTTTTATTTCCAGATTGGCAAAACAACTTTTCAATAAAATCTTTAGGTATTTCAGAAAAATCTAAGTTAGTGGATGGGTTAAGAAAAAAATACAAACATGTTTTTGATAAAAATTTATGTAATCCGATCCAAGACTTTGAGGTTAAATTTAGCATTAAAAATAATGTTGTGCCAATAGTGAAAAAAGCATATAACATGCCATACGCATTGAAACCTAAAGTAGAAAATAAGTTAGAACAGATGGTGAAAGTAGGGATTTTAAAATCAGTAAATTTCAGCGAATGGGCATCACCCATCGTAGTGGTTCCAAAAAAAGATGGTGATGTGCGTATTTGTACAGATTTTCGAGTTACTGTTAATAAAGTAGTAAATGTAGGTCAGTATCCATTGCCAAAGCCAGAAGATATTTTTGCAAGTTTGGCAGGTGGTAAAGTATTTACGGTTTTAGATCTATCCGGTGCTTATCAACAGTTAAAAGTACACCCAGAATTTCAAAAGTACTTAACTATCAATACACATGTCGGAATGTATCAATTTACCAGATTAACTTATGGAATATCATGTGCGCCAGCTATTTTTCAATCTGTTATGGATCAGATTTTGTGTGGTCTTCAAAACGTAAACTGTTATCTGGATGATATACTTATTGCAGGAAAAACGTTGCAGGATGCACAAGAGAATGTTGATCTGGTATTAAAAAGATTAAATTCCTATAATGTAAAAGTTAATAGTGAGAAATGTAAATTTTTTGAGTCACAAGTGGAGTATTTGGGTCATAGAATTGACAGTGAGGGTGTTCACCCAACCCAGGAAAAGCTACGAGCAATCAATGATGCACCAGAACCTGAAAATATAACCCAGTTGAGGGCTTATTTAGGATTAATCAATTATTATAGTAGATTTTTACCAATGTTGTCTTCTAAATTGCGTCCCTTGTATAATCTTTTAGAAAAAGATAAGGATTTTGATTTCGACGAGTCATGTAGAAAAGCTTTTGTTTCAAGTAAAGAGTTGATAGCAAATAAACAGGTTCTGGCTCACTACGACCCCCGAAAGACCATAATTATATCATGCGATAGTAGTTCTTATGGAGTGGGTGGTGTATTAAGTCATAGAGAAAATGGTGTTGAAAGGCCTGTGTGCTTCGCATCTAGCTCTTTGTCAAAAGCTGAGAAAAATTATTCGCAATTAGAGAGAGAAGCCTTAGCTATAATTTTTAGTGTGAAGAAATTCCATAAATACATTTTTGGTAGACCATTTATTTTAGTATCAGATCATCAACCTTTAAAGATGATTTTTAATCCTGATAAAAATATTTCAGTTATGTCTGCATCTAGAATAATCCGTTGGAGTGTTATATTGTCAGCTTATAACTATCAGATTGAATATAGAAAGGGATCACAGTTGTTTGAAGCAGATATGTTATCAAGGTTGCCATTAAGTGATTCAACTGATATAGATAGCTCAATAAATGCTTTCAATTGTACTGATGAACTTCCTATCTGTTATGAGGATATTGCTAAAGTATCAAGTAAAGACCCTGTATTGATGAAAGTAATAAATTTTGTAAAAACTGGTTGGCCTGATAAAGTAGATTCAAGTTTAAAGCCTTATTTTTCAAAACGTAATGAATTATCTATGGAAGAGAACTGTTTGATGAAAGGCATAAAAGTTGTTGTACCAGAAGCCTTGCAAAAATATATTCTGGATCTTTTACATGAAGATCACATAGGAATAGTGAGATCGAAAATGTTAGCTAGGTCTGTAGTATGGTGGCCGAATTTACAACAAGATATTGAGTTGTTAGTCAATAGTTGCCATATTTGTCAGTTAAATCAAAGAAATCATGAAAAATACCTAATATCTTGGCCAAAAACTGAAAATGTGTTTTCACGGGTACATATAGACTTTTTCAAGAAACATGATACATATTTTTTATTGATTGTTGACAGTAAATCTAGGTGGCCTGATCTTCATGTTATGACTAAAGGTACAAATGCTACACAGACAATAGAAAAATTAAAATTAACTTTTTCTGTAATGGGGTTGCCGGATACGATAGTGAGTGATAATGGACCTCCTTTTAACTCAGTTGAGTTTGATAAGTTTTGTCAAATAAATGGTATTAATTTACTCAAGGCGCCACCCTATCACCCACAGTCGAATGGTAGCGCTGAGCGTCATGTTTATACTGTAAAGACAGCATTTGATAAATATTTGTTGCAAAAATCCACCTTAACTGTTGAACAAATGGTGGTAAATTTTTTATTTAGTTATAGAACTACTCCTACTAGCTCTGGTTTGAGTCCCAATGAAATGATTTTCAAAATTAAACCAAAAACTAAATTGGATTTGTTAATACCTAGGAAAGGGGGAAATATATATTCGAAAAATTCTTTCAATTTTGTTAAAGCTCCTGTATTTTCAGTGGGAGAAAAAGTGCTAGTAGGAAAACTAGGTCCTTATTGTTATGATAAGTGGAAACCTGGCGAAATTGTAAAATGTGTGAGTGGTGTGACATATCTGGTGAAAGTTGATGATAAAATTATGTATAAGCATGTTAATAGTATCAGAAAATTTTCAAGTTTAGAACAGCCTAGTATGATTACAGAATCACAAAATGTTCAATCAGGTTCAACTAGTGTTTTACCACATATGTCTCCATCATTAGTCGAAATTAATTCACCAACAATTAATAATCCAGTCAGTGTTCAAGAGAATATTACAGAAGTGTTGAATAGTCCAGGTAATATACCTAAAAATAATATGTTCGTTCCAAGTTCGATTCAAGTTCAAGTGCCTGAAGCTCCTGTTTTACGACGTAGTGCTAGAGTTCATCAAGCACCACAAAAACTGAATCTTTAGTTGTAAGAGTTGTTATTCTCTTTGATGAAAGAGAGAAAATGTTATGTATTTGTCACCCTGCCGAAAATGTCAGTCAGACAGCCAGCGGTAGGTATCGTAAAAATTGTCAAATATGTATTCTAAAAATATGAATTATAATTCAATTCCGAACCTACGGTGTTTCATTTAGTACGTAGAAACATAATATATTTTAAGACGTTTAGCTAGTTTATATGTGAGTGTTGCGTGTTTCATTTGATCCAAAACCATGCCTCCTAAAAAACTTGTTGGTGTTAGAGGAAAAATTATCCACATTATTCTAATTTTGCGTTAACCTACAGAATGTGAAATCCTTACGCTACTGATTTGAAGTCGAATGTCAATTTTACAATATGGCGCTGGTTTTGACAACAAGTTCGCGCATACGACTGCAACTTCAAGTGGCTTCTTCTTACGTGAAACGGAGTCTATCACATTTACTACTAATTTAACCCGAGAAATTCACTTCAGTACATCCAGTTTTTCAGTCTTCGGCGTCTCAGCCTTTATGCTTTTTGTTCTCTTGGTGGTACCGTTTAAGTGACGCGACTAGTTGTCCCTATCACAAGAACCTTCTTGGAGAAATCAGCCCTTGTGCTACTCCCAGATCTCCAATGATTTAGTACTTCGCATTCGAAGATAATTGTGAAGCTGTTCCCTCCTTTTCCATGCATAGCTGACAGATAGGTTCCTCCCTATACATGGCCATGGTTTGAAGTGCTTCCTTAGAGTGCAGTGACTGGTGAGTAATCCTGTCCGTTTCTTTAGTCATCCCCTACTCTGGTTTAGCATTTCGTTGGTCAGCGAACCCGAGGGTTTTTTGACCAGAAGTTTGCCGTGTTCCTGCTTCGGCACGTGACTTTAGTACGTCTGATGTTTTGTTTTAATTGTTGGGTAATGGGTAAAGGGCTTAACAAGTAAAACTAAGTGCATGGCACAGTTTATACAATAAAACAGAACTTAGAACATTACTTTTGGGAACAAAATGGTATAATAAAATATAAACTGACACACAACGAATAATAAGGCTTGTACAGCGGAGGAAAGTATAGAGCAAAACGTGCAAAAGAGAGTGGAAGCAAAGTATCACTGTAGACCACGCAGTTGTGTATTTACGTTCGAAATTTTTTGAGGAAGGACAAGTTTACGTGGCACTGAATCCAGTAAAGTCTATGGAAGGATTATGTATTGAAGAGTTATATTGCAACAGATTGACAGGAAAGAAACCTTGTAATAATGAGGCACTAAAAGAACTAAATAAAATGAGAAATATTAAGTCACAATAAAAACTAAAAACTTGGGATCAAGTTTCGTTTAGCTGAAATCAGTTATGTAAGAAATATTCATTTATTTACTATTTGGAACCTTTTCCAAACAAAAAGACTCGAATTTTTTTTTGGCGGAAATGCATAATTTTCATTTTTTCGACTTTAGAATAGCTGAAACCAGTTACAATTTTGTTTTAATGTCATTAAAATTGTCTATTTCGGAGATACATTTTTTTCAATAGATAGCATGGAAAGAGCTGTTAAACGATCTTCGGTCATTGAATTTCTAAGAAATGTTTTAATTCGTTTCGGACTTAAATCGAAACGTACCGTATGCCTCGATGCACTGGACTAAATGCAGCGATTTTAAGAAGGAAAATCACGCATGATCACGGCTTAGTTTTAGACGGTCAAGGGGGGGGGGTAGTGTGCAGCGCTGGTGTTTTAAAGTGCTCGCAGAGCACGTTGGTGTGGCCCAGCTATATAAAATATCAACGATCGCGCGAAATAGGTTCGTTATTCCGCTGGTGGACTTTATTTACGCTTGTTTGTTATTTCAGATGTGGATTGTTTTTTATCGTTATGACAATGCGAATGTCTTACAAAATATATTATGAATTTTATATTTAATAAAATGAAATATTTTAGTTAATTAGAAGATTTTTTGAGAGTTGTGCTTATGTACTAGCCGCAACTGGGACATACAAGTAATTTGGATATATTTTGGCATTATTATTTTTCTGAAACAGATTTGGGAATGTGTTCTAAACGACAACAATGCCAACCTTCGTTTTTTGTTGCAAAGGAAACCTTGTTTGAAAATAGTAATTTTCACCAAAATAAGAGTTTAGCTAGGTAAGACTTTTAAATTTTTTTTTTCTTAAATATTTCATATACAGGGTTCTTTTTGGATTTGCTCACGGAGAATCATATGAACAAATTTTGGTGTAGGTAGTTCAAAAGGGACTTTATCAATGGTAATAATAGCTGCTTGGATAAAGTATTGTCGGAAGATGGTTACCAGTGCTTTTACTTCAATGCAGGCATCTCTGCCAAAAATTGAAGGGACAGGAATCATAGTACAGATTTGTCTCTTGAGATTTCTGAAGCGATATTATTCATTGATCTGTGTTAAAGGTTAGGAAGAGGATTAAACTCAACTTTTACATTGTTTATATGTTTAGGTTTCTATATTAATGGAGCGTCAACAAATTAAATAAGAGAAATCTTTATATAAAGCATAAAAAGTGGTTTCTGGTTTCAGTTATTCTAAAGTCGGGAAAATGATGCGTTTCTGCAGAAAATTTTCTGTGATATTAAGTTTAGGGAGGCATCTACTTATATACTGAAAAAAACAAAACAAAAATTTGGAAACTGGTTTCAGCTAAAAAAAATTTCACCCAAAGCTTGAAAAAAAAATTAGTAAAAACAAATGTTTTGTTAAATTTTATTTTTTTGTCTGATCAATGTGTTGACTAGTACCTAAGACCTATCGAATTATTTTTTAGCGTTTAGTACATTGCCATGCACATCAGTATTGTCTTTATCTTCAATAAAACCGTTTAACGGAAATGAATTGAATTAAATTTTTAACGATTTATATTCAGGATTTATGAACTAAGCTTAAAATTTGAATTAGGTGACAAGCAATCACGGTCATTAAGGAAGTTAAATATTCTATTATTAAACCCAAGAAAAAAACTAGGACGCCATTGAAAATATATACAAATGATAATTACAAGTGACTCATCAACGACTGAGTTACTAACATTTACCATTAAATAACAATCATATGATTATTCTTTTTAGTCCATACTGATACGCATCTTGAGAATTTTATATTATATTTTTCAATGATTTTATACTATTTTTAATTCTCAAGTATTCTGCAATTAAAATAGTCCTTATATTTACACAGACCTAAAAATTTGACTTTTTTCCATTTTTGACTTTAGCGTTGATTTATTGGATTTTGGAGACCTCCTGATGACAAATCTGAAGTCCGTTTATTCCTACGACATCAGAGTTTTTTTCACAATACACAATTATAATTATCACGTTAATATAGAGATATTAAAAAAAATGAGAAGTAAAGCAGTAAATGTATAGATGGTGCTATTTTTATTTACTGAAATTCTCAAGATGAACATTTTAAAATACTACAGTGGCTTGTGAAATCTTTTCATTTTTTCTGCAAAGCTTCTTTCGAGCTATTTAATCTTATGAGCTGCGTTTGGATCATCACACTTCATCATTCGGAATGTATGCTAATGTTTCAATTTCCTTGATTTCTTCCCTCCATTAACTTTCTATCATAGTGATATCTTATTTCTTTCTCTTCGCTAATTGCTACTAAATCTTCAGTAAAGTAGCTCAAATTTTCATCGGAAAATAATTTCCTAAGAAGTTTCTTATAACTCTTTTAACGCTATCCATGTTGCCATTTCTATATGATTCAGGGTGGATGCTTTTAGCGGCCGAAAAGCCGAAAAGCAGTCCTTCGAATTTTTTTTCACTGACTTTAAGCAAACTATACCTAATAGTTACGGGTCGGAATAATTAAAGTAATTGCGGAAAATAATCAAGGTGGAAAAGGCCGAAATTCACTTAACAGCACAGCACCTGACAAGCATCGTCACAGCACCGTCGAGTGGTCAACTTGACGGTTGTGTATGGGTTCACTTAACGCATCGACACGGGATCAGCACCGCCGCGATACCCGACTATAGGCCTCACTTTATATTGTCAGAGATATTGTATTGTACTTTACTAACCGAAATGTGCTGGTAAGTCAGTGTACGACGTCGGCAAAGGATCAGCACACCACAAGCACTCCGTCCGCAAAATATTCTCTCTGAGAAATTTTGTTGAGGTTGAGGCGTTGGAGTGCCTTGTTGGTGCTGTGCTGATGTTGTTAGGTAGGCGCGCTTACATTTAAATACACATAAGCACTTTATCTAATCTTATTTAGAAATGTTTCTGAAAGTAAAAATAAATGTGGTCGATGGATAGATACTTGTAGGTACCATTAGATCAAATTTGACCGATTGGTTATCTCTTGAGGTTCATTTTCATGTGTTAAAAAGTTGCGAGTTTTTAACACGCTTATATTAGCTTCACCTGTATGTGAGTTTGTGAGCTTGTTTGTAACTTTCCTAGCAAGTGGCTTATATTATCACTGTTAGTATATCCAAACAATTTAAGTACGTTCGTTGGCCGATCGGGCTAAAGCGCGGTTCTTCGATGACGTCGAATTCACCGATTGTGGATTCTAATCCCGTTCACGGCTAAAAAAAATTTTTTTTTGCGTGTTGAAAAATATATAGGGTGTTTAATTTATAAAGCAACCTTTAAACTCGATTTTTATTCACTTAAAACGCTCAGATTAATTCGAAATTTTGCGCACACGGCAAGAACCGATGACAATACAATATAGTAGTAAAATATAGGGTGTTTCATTTATAATGCAACCTTTAAAGTTTTTTTATATAGTTCTAAAAAGTGAAAAATATAAATAACGAGAAAATTAATGTAATTGTGGTAATAGCGTGGGGTGCTCAATATGAATTGTTACAATTTCTTACTAGTTCTATTCCGAAATGCAGAGTTAGAGTATAAATGTAGTACAAAGCACCCCACGCTATTACCGCAATGACATTAATTTTCTCGTTAATCATTTTATTCTTAAATTAAGAATTATTTTTAACTTTTCAGTTCGATTACCTCTAAATCGTGTTTTGTAGTTTTTTGAACTATAATTTATTATCTCATCAGGTACATTAGAATTTTTGTCGCTTTTGTGGTTTCATAATTTATAATGTCGCGAAAAGATCCTTAATACCTACATAACTAATTTGACCAAATGGTAATTACAGCTAAATTTTTAAGACTTTAGTTAACTTATCTATCCCAAAAAATATAAAATACCATAAATTAAAAAAACCAAACAATGGGAGAACCTGGTCTAAATTTGTAATTTTTTTTCAAAAAGATACATTTTTTACACATATTAATCGGATAATGAATTCGATCTTGTATAAATTTATGGGAGGCAGAAAAAATTTACAAAGATATGTTTATGTTTGCGCGGTACAAAAAATCGGTTGATGGTTAGAATGTTAAGTGACCAAATAATAAAACTGTAGTATAGATGCTGCTAACTTTTTTAGACAATGATTTATCCTATATAAAAATTTACCAGCTTATAGGGAAACTAGAACAATCACCTAAGATGGTGCAAGTGGAAAAAAGAGTAAGATCTGTGGTGGAGATTATTTCAAAGGTATTGTATTGAAATAAAGCCAAATATCAACTTTTTCAGTTGAAAATAAATTTAATTTGAAAAAAATATTAATTTTTTTCTTTTGTCAAGTTTCAATATATTTTCATTGTAGTACTGAGATTAAATCTTATAATATAAAAATTACATTTTCCTGAAAAATTGGAGAAACACACAATTTACTGTAACTAGTATTAAATTTGTTAAATTCGTCAATGTTTTGGCACTTTTTTTGTACAGTTTTGGCAATACTACATGAATCGTCCTGTAGATAAATATCAAAATAATTGATAATAATTTTATTCAATTTCCCAATAAATTATTTCCAAAAACATTTTAGAACCATGAAACTATATTAAAATGATTCAAAAAACAATATCAATATAAAAAATATAAATCACTTACCAGTTTAAATAAAACTTTTTTTTTAAATAGAACAAAAAATTGATTTTGTTATCTTTAATTTTATATTTAAAAACTCAAACAAAGACAAAGAAGGGAACACGTTATTTTCATCCACCCCTTTAAGACATTTAAAAAATATAGAATATAAATTATTTCCTCATTTTACATATCCTTTTTTGTTATTCAATAGATTGTTTATTATGATTAACTTGTTGCTAACTTTCGAATAGAAAAAATAAGTCGTATCACATAGGTATGTCTTACTCATGAGGACCAATGTCTCGAATACAAATTACATGCACACATTAAAAATTATAAGAAACGCACCATTATGAAGTGGGCAACTGCATAAAACGCTCACAAAAACTAATCAAAGATTATCACTAAATCATACTAATCGACCAAAATGTTAACGAAAGGAATTTTATTATCAAGAGTGGGGTGCTTTTTGCACAATACTGTTTTGGGTAGGTGTAGCTGCACAGCCGAAACGAAGGTGTTTATGCAATTTTACGAGTCTACTTATTACCCACTACTTTCAGTTCACCGCTACCCATAATTATTACATTAACCTATAATTCGCCTGCCTGACTGGGACAGGACGCATAGTAGGGACAGGACGTTTATTATAGTAGAATAATGATTATTGTCGATCGCACATAATTAAATTGTATTCAGCGGAGAGATTAAATATATTTACTCTAGGGCAGTTAGTATAGATATGGATTTTAGATATGTGTTTTTTATATAAATGTGACACTAAAAAAAAATCCTCTATGTAATTGATCTATTAGATAAGACAAGTAATGAAGTAATGTCAATTATTTGGAAAAAGAAGATAAAGTCAAACTCCTAATGTTAAATTTTTGAATGAACCAATTAAAAATTTAAATTTTAAGATCGTGTTCTCTAAAAAAAATTGAAGGACGTTACGAAATAAATAAAGTTGGGAGATTTTGAATATTTTTGATAAGAGAGGAACATTTTTTGAAAAATATAAAAATTTAAAGATAAAATATAGCAAAATTATATAGAAAGTTAAAATGGTAGAGCTGCAGTCAACCTTCATCTAAATCTTCAGCTTCATCTAAAAGAAATAATTGAATAGTATGAAGTCTTAAATTTTAGTAAGCAGAAAAAAAGCAAACGAAGTAACTTTCATTCTTTGAAATTGAGAAAAATTTGATTAAGAAACAAAACTATACTACAATATTGCAAAATTATAAAATAATAGAAAACTAACATTTTGGACTTTGTGAAAATTTAAATTAATATAGTAACGATGGGGAATAAAAAAAACAATAATAATAATAATCATAATATAATTCTTCATACAAAGTTTTTTCAATTCAAAGATGGTGTAATTTAATCTATTATCAAAGATTACAAAATAAATATAAGATAGTTCACTTGAAGGCGGTCTGATTCTTCTTAGTGTTTTAAACGATCGCCGCACTCATAAATCATATTTACGGCCCCCTTTTGTTGTAAATAACGACACCGCTAGGTACCAGGGAATTAGAAGAGTATATTTTATTCCAACCTATACAGGGGTAACTTGAGAAATATATATTCAAATAGGATGATTTATTAAAGGTTTTTTTATATAATGTTTTTAAATGTTAATTATTTCGAAAAAAGTTCAGGATATGAATTTGAAAAGGAAATTTTAGGTATAAGTAAAAAATACATTAAAATTTTTAAAATGAATCAATTGACAGATTTTATTCAACATTTTAGTAATTTTGTGATGCTTATTGATGATCTAGCGGTTATTTATACAGAATATCACAAATTAAATTATACATACTTATTGGCCACCAGAATAATAGGACCACTAAAGCAATTTTGATCTTTAAATTAGACACTCCGTATTTTTTAGATTCACAAGGTTAAAACAGTAAAAACATATTATGCAGCTGCAGGATATATTTAATAATAAATTAGATATGTGAATTTTCAAATTTCTATGAATACCCAGTACCTATAAGTACTAAATAACTAACTAATTTTTTATTATCAAATATCTTTGTTACAATAGTTTTGAAAAAGTTGAATTCCGTATTTGATAATTAATTTAATACCCACCTCTCAACGTCTTTGGGACAACGATAAGAGGATATTTCTGGTTTTCCCACCTTGCTGGAACAGCCGATCACAGCACAACACACAGGCATTTTAAAACCACAATTATAATGTTATTAATGTTACTTTTGGAAGACAGGAGTTAAAATAATGCGAACAAGAAATTTTACTTCCGGAACGTTTCCCGAAAAACTAAATGAAATACTTCTACAAAGTTTCTAGAGATTGTAGGCACATTTCTGGCCCTTAATTGCTTCTCTATATTTTTATCATTGTTTACATTATAAGTACTTAAAATCAAGACTGCATTCAGAATTCGTGGGAAAGTGATAAACTACCATTTATTATGTATACAACTAAGACTATTAACAAATATCACAAAATATTTATTTTATAAGTTTTGCTATTGAAGAGGAAAATATGAATATTATTTTTTCCCTATTGCAATAATTAATTAATAAATTTAAAATATCTATAAAACATAAACACGAACAACGAATTCTAAAATACCAGCGCTCGATAGGCGACAACCCGTATAATATGCAAAATTAAATGCAAGTAAGGATTTAGCGACATACTGTAGCATGGCGCCAACCGCTAAGTCACCAGACAGTAACCAGCGGTATGAATCCTTTGATCGATAGAATTCGTACGAGTGAACAATCTTATATATATTTTGTAATCTTTGCTATTATTTTAAAATATAATTTAATTTAAAAAAGGATTTTAGGATATTAACAATTTTATCAAAGTATAGGGATATTACTGAACCAAAAAGTAAAAAGAGTTTTGGCTGGGGCATCTAAAAATTAAAATGGAAATAAAATAAAATTTGGAAGCAGAAAATTATTAATAAAAGGCAGATAGACTGGCAATTCGATAACAAATTTCTAAAAATAACAACCAGGTGTAAAACTTAAACAAACTGATAACCATCTAGACTTCGCCTAGGCAATTCACACTTAACATCATCATACCTTCTTCTGAGAAAAAACCAACCAATTTGTGGAAATCAATTATCAGTTAGACACTGATTACTTGATTGTACACATTTTGTTGGAGCCCGTCAAATGATCGGATTGGAAAATGATCTAAACACCTGCTTTTCTACACCTATCGATCAGAAGAAAGTAATAGATTTCTTAAAAATGATTAATCATTATTTAAAAATATAAAAAAAAATACTCAACTTCACCTAAGGCCGAACTTTTAGAAGTTTAGACGTTTCGTTATATTTGGATTTCTAACAGGATTCACAATAATTAAGTACGGACAGAAAAAAATTAAATAAAATTTTGATTATTATCAAATCAATTTAATATATACAAGGTGTTCCACATAGAATTTCCACCTATCATATTTTATTAGTCCTTTTTTGTTATAGAAAATAATTGCATCTGTTATTATTATTTATTTTCGGTTTTACCAACAAAAGAAACCTTTCTGAGACCATTTTTAAAAGGTATATCGTAAATTTTATGAGAAATCCAGATTTCTAGTACCCGATTCCATAAAAATTAATATTAATATGTCATCTGCCAAAACTGTCACCATATCGAATTTTATGATCATTGTTAACTAACCAATTAAGTCACGCTGTCTGGTGGTAAAAAATTGAATAAAATAAAAAATGGGAGTTGGACTTTTTCCAGTACGTGAAAATAAAAAAAAAATAATATGTGCAAATGAAGATTTAAACCAAGGTGTTCCATAAAAAGTCATCATTTAGAGATTACAAATAGTAGTTTACCTAACTAGTGCGGAAAGTGATACTTTTCCGCACGCAATTGCAGATGGCCGAACGACGCGTTCGGCCAGCAATCGCGTGCGGAAAAATCACTTCACGCACGTGTTAGGTACACTATTTTTTCTACTAGCGTACGTAAAAAACCCAAAAGTTAACATAAAGAAACATTTATTATTAAATACATATTAACAAATTAATTATTAATATTAACATTGAACGTGCAATTTGTAGCATTCTACAAATTAATTACAGAGGCTAAAGTGTTTTCCAATGAAGTCAGATTTTGAGGCTTATACCAGGGCCATTAAACAATTATTGAAACATACGTTTCTTTTTATTAAAAATTATAGAAAATTCTAGAATTCTAATAAATTTCTTAATTTTTCAGACATTTTGTAAACTACAACCATACAAATATATATTTTAAATATTGAAATGTCAGTATACTCCCCAGAAACTTAACAAACCTACTTTTCCGCACTAAGTGACTAGTGTGGAAAAGTGACTTTTTCAACACTAGTAGAAAAAAATTATTTTGACAATGTGGTAAAAAGTCGAAAAATGGAAAGCGTGGAAAAAGTGATTGAAAATGATTATTTAGTTATTTGCATGAAATATTCCAATATATATAATTGAGGTTGAGAATTTTTAACTATTAGCAATAACAATAATGTTGCCACAGCATGTTTTTTAATAGATATTTTCCTAACTAATGCGGAGAGTGATAGTTTCCCGCACGCTTACGCAATGTTAGGAATATTTTTTCTATAAGCGAGCGGAAATAAAAAAAAATTAATGAAACATAGAAAAACTAGATATAAACTAACACGCTTTTTAGTTACCTTCACAATATTCAATAAAATACAAACAAAACAGAAAAAATTAGGCGACGTTCGGAAAAGTAATATTTAGCGATCGGATAAGTATATACGGCAAGCGGTAAAGTAGAAGCGTACGGAAAAGTATTACTTACTAAACCAAAATGCGTGCGGAAAAATATACTAGTAAAAAATTTTTTTTCCACTTCCAATGATCATAGTATTTATTTCATGAGGTGCCCCTATCTTTGTTATAAATATATATTTCTATGAAAGCTCAAAACAAGTGCTTTTTTTCATTAAAAACCATTTTGTACAACGACATTTCTTTACAACAGAAAATTGCCATTTTGAGGACATCAATGTTATACGACTAAATTTACGAAAAATCTCATCTTATTATAGTTTGGCAAACTTAACTGAAGCTGTGAAAGGAATGCGGTCGAAAACATTCGATATTGCCACGTTTAACTATGAAAAACCTAAAGTGCTAAGTATGTAGTGATAATAATTAGTAACAATATGTCAATAATGATTAAACGTTAGTTCTTTAATGTGCTTGTTTCATTGGATTTTGTCTATTAACATTATTTTTTCAATTTACGAATATTAAAAGATGAACACTTTTCCAAATATGCTATGGGTTTCCTTCAAGCCGGCAACGTCGTGTGAAAACCATAATTACCACGCCCACCGAACTACTCAATTGATGAATATTTATCGAATTTCCGTTGCTAAGTAACCACGTGACTTCCTATTAGCAAGCTCGTGCGTGTGTTTTTCCCTTTCACTTCGACAATTGACTGATATTGATTATCCAGTGGCGTTGTCAGAGTTTACCTTTGTATTTTCAGTTTTACTTGGTATCTTAAACTTTTCTATTTTGTGCTTAGTATTAATAAACTTTTTTGTGATTTTGAATAGAGTAGTGTTTTGTGTTTGTTTATTTTTCAAAAATGATGCAATATACTCGTGGAAAGACACTTCTTAGCCAAACTTGAGAGGTGATTGCTAATGTTTATAATAATTTTAATTTTTGGTAACTAAGCCTAATCAACCAAGGTTTGATGAATGTTTGATGTAACCATATAAAATACTTTGGTCTCCTGGCCGGAATGAAACATAATTAAATGTGGAGCAAGTTTTATATCTTTATTTACTTGTTTTTATAGAGTTTGCGAAGAAGAAAGGGAAAATAACTCGCTTAATTTACCGCTTAAACGAAGACTCGTTCGGGTGTCCCTTTACACAGGAGTTAGTATTTCGGAGGTAAAAACATTCATAGAGAAGATCAAGAAAGGCTAGAAAATAACCCGAATCAAAGGCTCTGTAGCCCTGGAAAGAAGAGATTTACGAGACGAGAATTACAATTTTCAAATAATACGTCACATGATTAATAGATTTTACTTAGAATTCAAAGTGGTTCCGACTACTAGGAATTTACTGCAAAAATTGCAGGAAAATTCGAATTTTCCTTATTCTAGGGAAACGCTTAGGGGTTTGTTAAAATCTAATTGTAAGTATATTGGCGATATACGAAAGTATCGCCAAGAAGGGTGAAATATTGTTTATTTGGACGAAACGTGGGTAGACAGTGACCTAACTTCCAAGAGATGTTGGCAGAGCGAGAACGTTTCTGGGGTAATAAGTAACAAGTTCTACTGGTAAGTAAAAATGGTATACTATGTTACAAAGAATTATTTGTGTCTCTCTTTCAAACATCCAAAAATAAACTCTGTACCTACCAACTGCTAGTTTATTAAAAACAGATCCTGATTGTTTTAAGTAGGATTAATACAATTAAAGTCTCAGGAATCCTTTCACTTTTCTCAAGCGTCTCCCTGAAGGGCTCCTAAAAATAATAAATAAGTATTTA
Organism: Lochmaea crataegi; assembly: GCA_947563755.1. NCBI lineage: Eukaryota > Metazoa > Arthropoda > Insecta > Coleoptera > Chrysomelidae > Lochmaea > Lochmaea crataegi. Next base: position 12,574,315 of record OX387428.1, read on the forward strand.
CCACTTATTATTTACAACAAGTAGGAATAATAATAATCAAATATTTATATTCTAAATTTACAGAATACCTTATTTGAACATAGGATGATCACCAGATCATAAAAGTTAGTAATTGGAAAATATAAAAGGTTTAAAGGTTATTTTGTTTACATGGTGTGCAAAGTAGATGACAATCTTGTCATATCTGTCAATCTTAAAAATAAATCCTCTCAAAGTGATTTCAATCTTTCATCATAATGTCACTTTTCTATTCATAGATCTACTGATTACAGATCATTGACCTTCCTGATCAATTAATAGTTTTCTCCTTTTTTAATTTCTGTTATCAGAGCTTATCTCTGGTGTTTAGTACTTTGGTAATAAAGAAGTAAATGAAAAGAACATACCTTTTTTTCTAAGACCATCAATACCTAGATAGGAGATTGGTTTTTCTTTTTTCTTCCATGTGAGGTTCGTGATAGACCACATGGTTTAGCAATTTTGCTGATTTTTTGAAATATATTTAAGTGAGCTTAAATTTTATTAGAGTGATCCTGTTGGAGCTCTACCATTTGTATAAGTGGATATTTATTTGGCTCAGCTTAAATTCCTGTCTCCACATCCGTAGGCGAAACCACTTTGAGGCCACACAACTTCTACGGTGAACCCTCATAAAATTTAATTCTTATTACCAAATACTTACACAAGTTCCTTTTTTAGGTCTCTTTCTTTCTTTCTTTCGTCATTCGTTCTTCTTTCTTCTATCTATCTTCTTCCTTTGGCTTTATTTTATACATCGATATCTTCATTTCATTCCTGCATCGACATCATCTATGAGGTACATCATCTACACCCAGTCATCATATCGGATACACCTCTACCTCTAGGATATTGTAAGCCACCACCAGATCTTTTGGAGGGACACACAACAGCACCCGAGCGGTAACAGGTAACCTTCCTACCTTATTTATATCAAGGAATCCAGGGGTTTGAATAGAAAACACATTTGACTGAAATAACAAATATATTTATGAAAAAGTATTGTAAGTAGAATATTTTGTCATACCTACTGAAGAACTTTAGTTTTTCGTGGTGTCTTTACCCTCTGTTGAGGACAACTTGTAGATTTATTTAATAACAAATAGCACAATCACTAGAGTTTGTAAACCAGCGTATGCATACAAAGGGTAGTTCTTTAATATAATCCTGTATCCAACCACCCCTAAGGTAAGATTGGATAGTGTAAAACTTTTCATTATAGTTATAATTTTGTGCATGCCTTTTTGACAACCTAAAATACTTGTGGGAAGCTAACTTCACATAAATACTGTGGTACAGCGGAAATTCTTCAGGGAGTTTTTGGCGTACAATTAGTAGGCAAGGCATTGTTTTCTGTACATTCATATAATAACCAATTTTATTTTATTATATTAAACCAACATTACATCTGAATCGGTTTTTTATTCCGAATCCCACCCTGAGATTAACAGGACCTTTTTAATAAGGTAACAACTAAAACTGAATTCTGGCTTTTAAATTATGCTAGATATAATCAAGGTTATAATATTATCATTATTTCAGGTCGGCTCATTGTTGTGCATGCCGGATCAGAAAATGGGTTCGTCCAAAATGTCCGTTTGATCTTAGAAGCGGGACTGGCTACGGGTGATTATCATGGCCAAATGAACAGTGAGAATTTTACCCGATGGCTTCAGGAAAAACTCATCCCAAATCTCCCAGCCAATTCGGTCATTGTACTCGACAATGCTCCCTACCATTCGGTACAAGAAGATAAAACACCGACAAAATCATCTTTAAAGAAAGATATAGTGGCTTGGATTACAAAAAAGGTACTTATGTATTAAAATAGATATGCATTAATTTAAAGTAATTCATTTATAGGTATTGATCACGATGCAACCGCCGGAAAATTTGAGTTGTTTGATCTGGTATTACTACACATGCCACCCGAGGATCAAAAAAATTATGTTGTCGACAGGTTAAGAACTCCTCTACATTTATGTGTGAATTGAATCCTATTGAATTAGCTTGGGTACAATTAAAATTTTTAATAAGAAGTCGGAATACTACGGAGACTTTTAGCCTAACATCTCTGAAAGAAGTTACCGAAGAAGCAATGTCCTTAACAACCACGGATGATTGGCAGAAATTCTCTAGACACGTTAAGGACATTGAAGAGAAATTTGGGGAAACCGACCAGCTTATGGAGGAAATTGAACCAGTACTAATCAATGTTGGTGACGACAGTGATCAAAGTGATAATACTGATGATACTGATGAATATGAGGGTGATGAATATGATCATCATTAGATTATGTTTTATGGGTATTTTAAATTATTTCGTATCCGTATTGAATTCAAGTACGATTGTTAACATTATTTGTTTTTAACAAATACCGTGTTTTGAAAAATACCTTACCTTTAAAGCAAAGCATAAATCAGCTTCTATAATAATAATTATTATTTTTAATACTTTCATAAAATAGGTACGCCATTCGTACGTTTATGACAGATATCGGCCATATTTCCTCGACCCTTACCGATGCCGCGTAGCTTCAGATTGATTTGCCAAACTATAATTGAAATAATTTTCTTGGTCTTTTGGTATACTAAAATATCTTATACATAAAAGTACAACTGTAAGCAAATTATTTTTCTTTAAGATACTACACCTAACTAAATTTCGTGTTTGTGGGTTTAATTGGTTTAGGTTTCGGTAGAAGAAGACCTATAATCTGATTAGGTTATTCTTTTTGTTAATTACTTTGGGAAATTAAACCACATTATTTTTTTTAATTTCCGAAAATAATTAACAAAATGAATAATGAATACACCTCAAGGAACATACAGAAGATATTTAAACTACATTTTAACTAGGCTTTACTTCTCTAAATAAACATCACAGTTATGTCATCGAAGTAAATTTGGCCATTCGTTTTTTGATTATAATTAGTTATGAAATGTCTACAGCATATTTTGCTTATAAATAACATTAAATCTTGGCCATATCTATCGCCAGCTCACATACGTTTATATAAAAATCTATTAGATAATTTACTATAATTAATTTAAATATGTTCGGCCGGATTGAGGTTGCTCATGTTTTACACATCAATAATTTTTATCTGGGTCATTAGTGATATATTTTTTTTTAAACAAAGTTGGTGAAAGGGGTAGGTTTAGTCTGGTCAATACTAGTTATTGTATTGCGAAGAAGTTAAATAATGCAGAAATTACTCAATAAAGCTTTTGAAACTGTATGGTAAAACTACAAGGATGTAATAGGCCAAAAAATTTTCTATTTTAAGATGTAGATCGTTTAAAATAAAGCAAGGCAGATATAATGAACCTTTAACGCTTTCCAAAAAGTCTGTTAGGTTGTATGAATAAATAATACAAACGGAACATAGGGATTTTAAGCATTGTATTAGAACTGCTTTTGAACTAGTCGACCAACATCCAGCTTCAACAGATTAAAAACACGATTATTACAATCGTTTATTTGGACACCTATAACATATCGTACGATTCCCACCACTCCGTATTCTCAACTGTGGGCGGTCCTTAATTAGCGTCAGACAGTCAGTCAGTCAGTCGATCGGTGAGAGTGTTCAAGCCCATAACTTTGTCTCAATTTAAAGAATCCTATTTTGTTTTATTTGCGAATTTATTTTTATTTTGAAAGCCGTTATGGCCAAAAGAAATCAAAACATATTATCTTAACTCGAATCATTAATTGTTAAAGAGAATTTAACAATTAATTTACGATTTTAACAACATAAAACGTAGGCATATTGTTTCAATATGTAGCGACGTTTACCCCATCAAATAATTATTCAATACTAAATCGCAGTTCGCACTTCACACACACCTCGCACATAACTAACAAATTTTGGAAGGAGAAGGGGCGGGCTTTTTTACAGTGATTCTGAATCCAGCTGTCCAGATCGATACTTGATATTCATTGAAGTGAACTTATAGAAATGTTTTGTTGGTGGACTATTTAGATCGGCGAATACACTAAATCCCTATGTTCCGTTTGTATTTGAATGTATCTTATATTGTCTTTCATACCTGTCTTTAGATTTTTGTGGTAATAAGGTCAATGAGGCTATATTGGCTTGTTTCCTAATATTAAGTGGCGTATTTGTAAATTCCAAATCACTTGAATTGCTCTCCGTTTCCCAAAAAGTCAATAAAGTTTAATAAACGTAACAACTTTGTACTCTAAAAGTCAATCGCAATGTTTACTGTCAGTGAGCCAAAGCATATATATTATATCCTCGAGATGCAAATCGTCTTCAACGATGGAAGAATATCATTGGGGAAGAGAATATTCCGAAGGAAGTTAGACTATGCTCTAACATTTCATTCCAAGTGATATAATATTTGGGTCAGGTGAAAAAAGAATATTTTAGAGCAGGAGCAGAGCCTGTATCCAATCTAGTCTAAAACTAAAGTTTATTTCTCGAGAAATAAATAAATTTAAGATGAGTATTTCTGTTATTACTCGAAAATTTTAATATATTCATATAGTCTGTTTAATGGATCTCAGGCAGGACCTGTATGGAAGGTTGATTGAGGCTCCACTTTTATAGATCGAAAACCTCAAGGTGACTAAATATTTACATAGAGAGCCTTAAATATTATAAATTTGGTTAGATATTTCAACTTTTAATTGTTGTTGATGAGGAAGATATTTGAAAGGTTTTTTACTATAAACGTTCATTGGGAAGAAACCTTTTTGTAAAATTTTCTAAAGATCCAATGTGTTGATGCCATTTGTGACATAAAAAGAAAAATTTCTATATTTTGTAAGTGAAATTTTCATTAATTAATGAATTCAATATTATTGTTTGCTCGAGTTTCGTAATGTAATTTATGTGCTTTGTTCAGTTTGCGAAAATGTTAAGAAATGATAATTTATGAATATTTGCAGTTGTGTTCTAATTCTCTTTAAGGTGTAAGTGGTTTTGTTTTTATTATTTAAATGGTTATACCGGATGCTTAGAAATAATGAACTTAAATATGTTACCGTGACCAAAATCCACTATGACTTATACAGTATGAACAAATCAGTCATTTACTTAATGTAACAAAAATAAATTTTTTTAGGTACTCAAAAAAATGTTTTTAATAGTGCCCCATTTTATCTATTTGAAGCAAGCCTCAGGTGTTTAAGTCGAATTTTCAACACGCGCGTTGTTTTAAGTTACCATGGCAACATCAACAACTCTTGAAACGTGAGGTCTAAATGACAATATTTTGATTATTGATATATTATTACTATACGTTGTTTTTAAACTAAGAGGAGCGATTTGAGTGTAAGTTAGCATTTCTGCTGCCTAGTGACATTTGTCAGTTTTTTACTTATTTACATAAAAAATATTCATCAGTTCAGTTCATAATTGTATAAGAATTTTAAAAAAGGGGCGATAAACCGATTTCAAAACAAATTTCTTTTTTATAAGAATGAAATGAATAAACGATGCATATTTATTATTTTTTAAAACGATGCGAATTTTCTTTAATCCTATTAGGTCTGTATTTTGTTGTGTCTTATATACAAACAGCTAAATTATTACAAAATATTACCTATACTTATGATATACATATATTTAAGAAAATGTATTATTTTAGATACCTTCAAAAATTCCTGCACTGGAAAATTTCGATTGTGAAGACGACTTTTCTGTGGGATTAAATATCTAGATGTTTCCAGCATTGGAATTCCTCAGAAAAAAAGAGCTCTACTCTTGGACTTCAGGTCTTGGCCTTCAGGAAATTTTCTATAATCTACCAGGGGCAAATGTAGAAGAAGGTGAATACGTTGACGTTTTTGACGTAGCTATCGCAAAATTAGATTAATTTTTTGCACCCAAACAGAGCAAAGTGTACGGAAGACATGTCTTTATGGGACTAAAACAGGAAAATGGAGAAACATTAGAAAAATTTCTTTTGAGACTGTTAGTGTGTAAACACTAATGACTAATAAATGATAAACCACATTGTTTGGCTGGGTAACAAAGAAATGCGAATCGAGAGGCATTCGAGGTTACGCAGAGAACCGGTGAGCGTTAAATAAGTGTTTATAGTGTTTTATTTCGTATACCCTAATATAATTGTTTAATAATAAAGAGATAGTCAAGCTTACGGAAAATAAATTTGAAGAAAATGGAGTACAGCGACAGATGGCGACTGTGTTTACAGCTCCACCATGTGTGATCGTTGCCATATTTTATCCAATTTTATTTTAATCATATCAACGCGAGTAAAAGCTCTATTGCCAAAGTTACAATTTTCAATTTATACAATGTATCTACAAAATGGTCGATTTTGAAATTCATGGTCAGAATTTGCGACAATTCGTTATCACTTATTGGTAAGTGATTATTGAATCATAACTAGGTATCTACGAAATGAACTTTACAGATTTCAAACTTTAGATGATGTATAATTTGATGACGTACCTACTTAAAATCTCTTCAACCTTAATATTTCTCAAACTCACCCACACCTTTACAGTTTCAATTAAAAATTTTAGTTCCTATCTGTAAAGCCGCAATGGCTATTATTATATTCATTAAGTAATTGATTTTTTTATAACTCTTTATTGTACGACTTTCTCAAAAAAAGTCATCTAGATGAAATTTCAGGTAGGTACCATATACGTAAAAATGAATGATTGATTTCTAGTATTTGGTTTCAATTTAATAATGAACATTGGGGAGGCCATGGTAATTATATATTGGAATAATTGATAGGAATACAAAAAATATATCAAAATATTGTAACACTTTATCTAAAGATTGGACAACCTCCAAATCATGTAACAATAAGAAACCTGAAAAACAATCATTGACAATTTTGCAAAACCAGTAATTTCTAATATATTACTCGCATCAATCTCCATTTCTGAGATTAATTTGTGATTTCTATTTCATATTTTTGGCAATGTAACTTGTATGTTTACTTTTCTTCTGCCTCCGTATTTCGATTCATGATAGCAAAATTATTAAAGATCTGCGAACTTCGTTTCCGTAAAAGACATGCTTACAATTCACAATTATTGTTTGTTATTTGATCTTCAACAAATTTAACGCGTCATAACGGTTATTTGCACAACAACATACGCAAATATGAGTCTAATATAATTTTATTTTGTAATGTATTTCTTTACAATAAAACCACATGTATTTGTCAATACAAAGAGGTCTCTTGATACAAGGCTAATAACTCAAGCGTTTTCTCATTAAAATCGTAATATACGAGTAGGTTTGCAACATTACCTACCTATTGTCTGTGTATTAAATTAAATTAATTAAATTAATAGTTTATTTTGTATTCTGTTGTATTATTTTCGTCTAAATATGTTTGTTGTAAAATGAACGAATCCTTATCGTTATCATTTTCATCATTAAACGTACTGGATAAGTAATGCACAATCATGGTTATACACTTTGTATGAGGCCAACATCTCAGTAGAGAAAAAAATAAAAATCATCCTGCATGAACTTTTGTGTGCGACTATTATTAAGTCCAAAATAATTGTACGCTTTGATAGTTTTTATTTTTTAGTTGCTGTTTTCGTTATCTACTCTGACTCAGACCTCAGATGGATAAAGTTAGCACAACCATTTAAACACAATCAATTCGAAAGGTATTGATAATTTTGTGCAAATTATGTGCACAAATCACGATTTTTGTGCACTTATATTTTTGTTTTTATTCAATTCGAAAGGTATTGATAATTTTGTGCAAATTATGTGCACAAATCACGATTTTTGTGCACTTATATTTTTGTTTTTATTCAATTCGAAAGGTATTGATAATTTTGTGCAAATTATGTGCACAAATCACGATTTTTGTGCACTTATATTTTTGTTTTTATTCAATTCGAAAGGTATTGATAATTTTGTGCAAATTATGTGCACAAATCACGATTTTTGTGCACTTATATTTTTGTTTTTATTGAAAGTTGTGTTACCTTAAATGCAAGCTAGCACAACTTTTTTTTAATTATCATCCCATCTCAATGAAACCATTGCTGTTATTTTGTCTAATAACGATTTTTCTAGGTTTGATGACGGGCTAAGAGAGTGGAATATTATTCTTTGCATAACTGCACTGGCCAGTGATTTCAGTACAAAACTGGTTTGTTCAAGTACCTATGCAACTACATTTAAAAACTCTCCTTTTTCAGCAGTACGAAGTTAGATAATCAAAATTATTTGTTATTTGTTATTTTTTATTGATTTTATTTGATAATTATGGATATATTCCACACAGTAAGAGTACATGTAGGTAGATCAGGTCAAATGTTTTAAAATAATAAGTAAATTTTTAAATTAAATTTTTTTTTTGGACCACCCTAATATAAACAAATTAATATTGGAACGTTTACAACGTTTTCTTTAAAATAATAAATATATTTTAAATCGGGTTTCCCCGAACCAAGTATTATCATTGTATAAAGATCTTTATACAATGGTATTATACCTACTTACTGTTAAGTTAGTTGGGTTTAATCGCCATTTTTGTCTATTTTTAGGAGCAGGTAGGTAAAATCACAAGAATTTTCTCTTTATAATCTGTGATATTACATAGAAGTTAGATTAATGATTGCTGGTGTAAGGAGAGTACGCCTCTGTGGGATGGTTTACCCTTCAGATACCTGCAACCCTGACCGAGGGATAAAAATAGATGATACCGAGATATTGTTTGGTTGTATTTGTGAAGTTGAGGGTTACATTTGGCTGTTAACTAATAAAGTGTGTATTGAAACGAATACGTTTTTTAATGTAATAAAAAGTGGGTGTAACACTGGAGCTTCAATTCTCATATAAATTTCTTGAAATAATTTCTGTTGAATTTGTTTTTTTTTTCGTATTATCCAAAATGGTTCTGGTAAATAACTTGCCGGTCATTTAAGTTTATGAAATAACCCCTGTTACTTCTGTCAAATATAATTTTTCTTCTAAATAGTACAAATTGAAAATATATAAAATGCCTGGCAGAGATAATACAAATCTGCTAGAGATGTTTAAAAATGTACCTTTTAACCACCCCTGTACAAATTTTCCAAAAAGTGATTTGTTATAGCTTTATACAAGAGTACGTATTTATTTTACAATAAAATTTATAAATCGCGACCTTATAAGAAACAAAACAAATAAACCTCATATAAAGTTGTCAATATTAAAAAATTTGAAAAAATTGTCTGTTATGTTAATAAATGCTTTTTCCTGCTACTTCTTGTTTTATTTCAGTCAAATATTTTGTAAACAATTCAGTTTCGCGATATAAATACCTTTTTCCTAACTCCCTTAATATTAGGAAATATCGACTGAAAATTTGGTGTAATATGTCAAATTCTCCGCTGAATCGATTGGTCAAGACTAGAATGTTCTATCTCTTCAAATAGTCGAGTTATCAGTTTTTTTGTTTTGAAAAGCGGATTTTCGAAAATTTCATGACTCTATTTGTAGGCGAAATAATGATTTTATCAAAAAACTGATTGTGCCAGTCGATTTCTTGTCCCAAAAAATCCCTTATTACGGATTTTAAGCATTTTTCAATATTTTTGGTCGAAAATTTAGTAACAAGGGGTAATTATGGGAATATTTCGCGATATAAATACCTTTTTCCTAACTCCCTTAATATTATGAAATATCGCCTAAAAATGTGGTGTAATATGTAAAATTTTCCGCTGAATCGATTGGTCAAGACTAGAACATTCTATCTCTTCAAATAGTCGAGTTATGAGTATTTTTTGTTTTGATAAATGGATTTTCGAAAATTTCATGACTCTATTTGAAGGCGAAATATTGATTTTATCAAAAAACTGATTGTGCCAGTCGATTTCTCGACCCAAAAAACCCCTTTTTAGGATTTTAAGCATTTTTCAATATTTTTGGTAGAAAATTTAGTAACAAGGGGTAGGTATGGGAATATTTCGCGATATAAATTGATTTTACCCAACTCCCTTAATATTGGGAAATATCGACTGAAAATCTGGTGTAATGCGTAAAATTTTCCGCAAAATCGACTGGTCAAGACTAGAACGTTCTATCTCTTCAATTAGTCGAGTTATGAGTATTTTTTGTTTTGAAAAGTGGATTTTCGAAAATTTCATGACTCTATTTGAAGGCGAAATAATGATTTGATCATAAAATTGATTGTGCCAGTCGATTTCTCGACCCAAAAATCCCCTTATTATGGATTTTTAGCATTTTTCGATATTTTTGGTAGAAAATTTAGTAACAAGGGGTAAGTATGGGAATAGTTCGCGATATAAATACCTTTTTCCTAACTCCCTTAATATTGGGAAATATCACCTGAAAATTTGGTGTAATATGTAAAATTCTCCGCTGAATCGATTGATCAAGACTAGAACGTTCTATTTCTTCAAACAGTCGAGTTATCAGTATTTTTTGTTTTGAAAAGTGGATTTTCGAAAATTTCATATTTGAAGGCGAAATAATGATTTTATCATAAAACTGATTGTGCCAGTCGATTTCTCGACCCAAAAATCCTCTTATTATGGATTTTTAGCATTTTTCAATATTTTTGGGCGAAAATTTAGTAACAAGGGGTAAGTATGGGAATATTTCGCGATATAAATACCTTTTTCCTAACTCCCTTAATATTAGGAAATATCGCCTAAAAATGTGGTGTAATATGTAAAATTTTCCGCTGAATCGATTGGTGTAGTAGTTAATATTCGGTGTCTACTTACCAAAAGAAAACATGCAAAAAAAAAATAGTTTTCTAACAAGGTACGTTTTTACCGGCCCCCGTAACAAACTCTCAATCTATAAGTCCACAAGCTATGAATGTGCGCCTGCTTATCTTCGATCGTCACACTTGCGACAGCGGCTTTACTTTATAACATGGACATCAAAGAGCCGAAGGGTGAGTTGGACTACTATTCTTTGTTAATGTACGTAATACGTAATTAAATCATTCGCTTCGAAGCTCTCAACATATTTTAATTGTTTTAAAAACAGTAAAACTTTGTAAAAGTAGAGAATATAATTTGTTTTGAATAGTGGTAGTTGTACATTTTTAAAAGCTGCTCCGGCAGTAGGAATGGAGAACTATCGATGGTTTATCGATAACTATCGATATTTATGACTATCGAAAATAATCGATAGTTTCCGGTACTATCGATAGTTGAGATGTTTAGGTGAAGAATATAAATATATTTTGAAAGCTGATATGGAGTAAAAATGCTATCAAAAAATGGATAGAGAGAGATGGGAGAGAGAAAGAAAGATGAGAGACAGGGAGAGAGATGGCAGAAACAGATATGGAAGAAAGAAAGAGAGAGAGAAAGATGGGAGAGCGAGAGAGAAGGAAGAGAAAGAGAGTGTATTGCGTGTGACTACAATCATTATTTTAAACTGTCAGTAATGTTCGCGACCCTCGGAATTTTGTAAAGCATTTTTTTCCTATTAGAAAGCCCCCAATGCTCATAGAACATTTTAAAAGAAAAAAAATTCACTATTGGAAGAGAAAATTGCTATTAAAAGTACTAAAAATCCACCATTTTTTTTTTCAATTACTAATAATTATTGACCATTTTTCAAAATTTTGACAATTATTGACCATTTTTGACAATTATTGGCGATTTTTTACAGTTTTTGACAATTATTGACCATTTTTGGCCATTTTTGGCCATTTTTGACCATTTTTGAACATTTTTGACTATTTTTGACCATTTTTCAAAATTATTAACCGTTTTTCAAAATTTTGACAATTATTGACCATTTTTGACAATTATTGGCGATTTTTTACAGTTTTTGACAATTATTGACCATTTTTGGTAATTTTTGACCATTTTTGACCATTTTTGACCATTTTTCAAAATGATCGACCATTTTTGACAGTTTTTGACAATTATTGACCATTCTTGACAATTTTTCAAAATTTTTGACCATTTTTCAAAAATTATTGACCACTTTTAACAGTTTTTGACAATGTTTGACCATTTTTCAAAATTATTGACAGTTACTTTTCAACTTTTTTTGTAGTTTATCTTTATTTTTGAGCTGTATGCAATTGAGTAGGTATAGTGTATAGGTATAGGTATTTGGTAACTGGTTGAGAGGAAGAGCAAATTCTTGATGTATTCAAGAGATTTGAACCCTGCCATTTGGCAAACTGCTGTGTAACATTATTAACCGTTTTTGTATTTATTAATTTGTATGCACTGTATGTTTAGTCAATAAAAGCATTTATTATTATTATTAAATCCTCTGTAGTTAAGTTTTCCTTCACAGATGTAACCAATCAATGAAAATAATATTACAAAAATTAAAGCTAATCTAGAAGTTTTATTTAAAATTTTTTTAAAATATACATAAACTGCAAGAACATAATAAACAAACTTTTACACCATAAAATCACACGAAACTAGAATATACTGAAAAAAAAAGATATAAGATTAATTTTTATTTTTTCAGTCACAATCTACTGTTTCCTGGTCGGGCACGTTAAATCTTCATTTTCATTAACTTCACAGTTTGTTGTTTGACAAACTTGATTGCCATCATAATCAACACATCTGCATTTTCCTCTTCTACATTGTCTTTCAGAATAGTTTCCATTTTCATTACAAGTTGCCTTTTCAGATGTCGTCATTATTAAATTAGCTCTTGCACATTCTGAAAATTAACAAACCTGAATCTACAGAATATGCAGCACCTTTTTAAGATGATGCTGTTAAGTCAGTGTTTTAAGCACATCCCAATCGATCAGCATTTACGACTCTCCACCAACGCATAAAGGAAGCCGGCTCAGTAGTACCTAAAAGTTCTGAAACTGGTAGGCACCCGGATGTTACAGAGGTGTACGAAAATGATATTTTAGACGAAATATAATCCGGAGTTTAGTACTAGAAGACTCTAAATCCTCCATATGGAATATTATTCGTGAAGAAAACCTCTATCCGTTTCACTTTCAAAGAGTTCATGCGATGCTAGATGGTGATTTCACTGCTCTGAGTAGTTTTTGCAGACTGGTTACTGGACCAAAAGAACCAAGATCCCAATTTTTCCTCCGAAATTTTATTTTCCGATAATGCTACGTTTAATCGAAACAGAATTTTTAATTATTATAATGTGCATTATTATGCCTTCATTGGTGAAAACCCGTGCGCCATAAAAAAAGACGAAGCACCAGCCTAGATTTGGCATAAATGTCTGGATAGGTATAGTAAAGCTACTTGGCCGCTTATAACAGGACAGGATTAATGAGGAGGGTGAAGACGTAATTATGTATTTCCAATGTGACGTTTTTTGTGCTTACCCCATTTGAAATCAAAAAAATCTTGATGGAATTCGCTATCTTTCTGTTTTTTGCACGGGGCGCCGAAATCTCTAGATCTACGTCCTTGATTATATTGAGAGAGAAAAAAATGTTTCTAACAAAATATTTTTTATTAGAATTTTTTTTTCAGGCTCTATGTTCAGCGAGATTCTCAATAACATCATCAAAGTTCAAATTCGAGCAATAGTACCTAGCCTGTTTTGTCACATAAAGTGTTATAATAAGTTTTCATTGATTTTACTTTTGAAAATGATCGCTCGGCACTATAACTGTAATCACAGCACATACATCGAGAAGACAGGCATCCAAATTTGGCAAATTTATATCCTGATCCAGGAAACTCTCAAGTTCCAGTGAATACGATATGGTTTCAGCTGGATGGAGCACCACCACATTACCAACGCAATGTCCGGCAGTACATCGATGCAATATTTCCCAATCGGTGGATAGAGAGGCGAGGATCGATTGAATGGCCAGCGCAATCACCTGATCTTACATCATTAGAATTCTTTTTATGGGGATATGAGAAGAGTATTCTGTACAAAACTAAACCTATTGATTTAAATGACTTGAAAGAACGAATAACGCTTGTGATTAGGTCGATCACGCCTGATATGTTAAATAATGTTAGATGACAGTTTTATTTAAGATTAGGATGTTGCCAAGACGTTGGCGGTGAACATTTTGAACATCGACTCCATTGATATTCATAATTCTTTTTAGTGTTTCCCATTTCATTACATTTTAGTTTTTGATTCTATTGTAGCGAATTTCGGTAACCACATGATTTTATGTTATTCTATCTTAATTGTTGCAATAAACTTGAAAACTATAACATTTTTGAACAGATAATGAAAAGACCTTTCAAACGATATATCACATGCCTATACTACCCATTTAAAAAATTGGGGGCTGTACCTGTCATTCGAAGGGGGTTGAAGAATGTCAACTTATAATTTAAATTTGACGTGTTTCGGGATTTTTTATAAATATGTACAGTAACCGAAATAATGAATTTATTCCGTTTGGCTTTTACACACTGTATTATTTTTCGAATCTTGCATTAGATAGCGATAAGAGTTGCCGTAAGTAGTATAGTTTGATATCGAATCAGGAGTAACAGAAATTCTAGCTTGTCAAAATATTTATACTTACTACAATTCATAGTCTCAGCTAATGTAGTATCAGAAATTTTATCCACAGTATATAAAATGCTGCCTTCTTTGTCTACGCAAAATTTGCTAAAAATAAAAAAGATTGTTCTTTTCAAAATTTAAGAGAAGAATGAAGAATATATTTTAGTTGTTGTTTCGAATAGTAATTCGCTGTATTATTGTAAATATCCTTTACGTAGTATTTTTTCAAGTGCTACACATCCAGGAACAAAAATCTAGCGGCACGTGTCGAAAGTAGGTATGGGGTAGAAAAGTAATTAACCAGAAATTGTAATTAGTGTGCTGCAGTCTACATTTCACCCACTTAATAATGTCAATTTTGCCATGTTTCAGTTATAAACTAGATTATTTCATTGTTTCTGTGAAAAACCAAGACACACTCCTTAAATTAAATTTGTGATATTAATAAAAATTTAAAAAATCGTGTGAGCCTAACTTTTTTTATGTGCTTTAATCTTTCTAAAACAAAGGCATCATAGATATCTCTTATTTTATGGGCAATTTTCAACAAGATAGAATCGACCAAAACACTAACACACACTAATATGCGTAATATTATTTTAAAATAACCTTCGTCAAGAATAAACAACAACTGACTTATTCAGTGGTCCTTTGCAGGGCCTGCTTCTTGGAAATTCATTTATGATTATCTTAATGGTTATGTGAACATAATGCCGGGTCCAGACCAAGCAGACAAAACGAAAACACAATTCTGAAACAAAAACACGACAAACTGGCGACAAAAATTGTCGTCAAATGACAAAACAAAATTGAGACAAACTGTCCACACCAGAACGACAAAATATAAAAACAAAATTCAGTTGGTGACGTTGTTGTTGTTGTTGTTGTGATTAGTGTTGGTTAACCATGTGGCGTTTTAATCAGGAAAAAAATGAAACTGAAGATTTATTGCTAGCAGCAAGTTGTTTTTTTTTCTCTCATCATCATCCCAGGTTGCTAAAAGAAAACGCAAACGTTTTTGGATTAGACCAAGTCTAAAAATGCGAGAAAGTTGTTCGATAAACAAATTGTTAGTTCAGCTACGCGCAGATGATATAGGACTAAGTGGTGAGATTCGATCAAGCTTCAAAAATTTTTTAAGAATGTCCACCGAAGATTTTGAGAATCTGATATGCCTTGTTGGTCCTTTAATGCATCGGCTTTCTTGTAGCGGTTTTTGTAGTCTTTATTTTTAGGGTCCCATAATATCGGATGCTCCCTGTAAAGTTCTGTTAACTCGCATGTATTTTGTGTATTCCACTTTTTGTCCCCCTACATATTTAGAAAAATACACTAGTATTTAATAATCACTACACAACAACAGAAAATCATACTTAATTTTGATAAAATTGTACATTCTCCTTCTCCTACTGCCTAACTCATTTTGACTTGCACACGCGTCCACACTGCGCCGACAACTTGTCGTCAAATACACAGACAAAACACAGACCTTTTGATCTTTACCGACCTGAGACGGGACTTGAAAAAGTTTTCAAATTTGCAAACAAAACAAAATTGTCGCAGAAATGTCTCACAAATGTTTTCGATTTGTCGCCAATTTGTCGCCACTTTGTCGCGAAACATGAATGTTTTTGTTTTGTCTGCTTGGTCTGGACCCGGCATAAGGTTTGTTCCCCAAACGAATTCGAAACATGTTATTAACATTATCTGATGCGCATGCGTGACTAGAATAAAGTACCAAGTAGGTCCAAACAAATGTGTGCTGGAAAAGTTCCGAAAAGTAATATTGGCTGAATATTTTGATAAGAAAGAATCTAATTCCAATCGATCTTCAAACTGTCTTGAAATGCTATTTACACATTCTTTGCGAATTCTATAATGTTCAACAAAATCAGTGTCATTATATTGCTGTATCGTTTCTTCAATATAGTTTTTTTTCTGATCGCTGTCGATCTTGTAATAATTCCTCTCCAAATTCTGAAAACTCACTATCATCTTCGGACGTATACGAAAATTCAACTTCTGATTCATTCTCAATAAAAAAAGCATCCATTTTGATTACAATAACATATATACGTACACAAAAATCAATATCAAACAAATATAACATAACCAAAAAGCAAAGTTATTAAAAAGTAAAAGTACTAAAAGAGTAATTTTATATGAAAACCAATGCGCGAAACTAAAGTTCTCTTTTTATTTTGAAACCAAGAGAACGAGTAACGATCTCGTTTTGAACAAGTTACTAGTCTTGCGGGAACACCAAACAATTAGATATAATTTGCTCTGAACTCTGCTCTGTTGGAAAGCTTATTCGCAGACTCAATAAGTCCATAACAGTTAGGAACTTGCTTCGGGAACAAACCTATAGACTGTGTGATTATATTAATATCACAAACACATTTAAAGTGGGTCTGTCTCGGGTTTCCACAAGAATAGAAACTTGGCAACATTGACAATATTGTAATGTTTTTGTTATTTATTTAAATAGATTTACGGTTGGGATAAAATTATAACCTCTACTATGGCTAATTACTAATTATTGATTTATTCATTAAACTTAATTTATATACACACTTTACTTAATGTCTACTAATTTATTTACACTCGTTATAATAGTTCTAATTTATTTTTACCAATTGAATATATTACACTATTTCATTCACTGTCCGATTACTAAGAACTTCTGTAAACTGTCTGTTGTAACGTTAATTTCGTTCACTTTACTTTCCTTCAGTTAATTAATAATAAATTATCGTATGGGCGGCGAATATCCAGTCCTTTCTCATACCCAACACCGAGAAATGTTTCAAGGCTGAATATATTTACTGTCGACGATCGATCGAGTTCCGTCTGTCGTGAAAATATCCACTGCTATTTTGATATTCCCACTTCGACTTCGTTCGTATCTCTTCTTCTACCACTTATTAATTAAATATGAATTAAGAATTCACTATTGAAATGTAAATTCCTTTCCTGGTCAAGGCGTCTGAGCTTGACATGAACATGAGAAGTAAGTCTGTTATCTTTCATATGATTTCCTGTATTTAAAGAATGGCGGAGAGGGTTCATTCTTCTTTCCTGTGAACATGTGCCATTGAAGCCTTTCTAACTTATCGTATCTTATCTGTAAGAAGTGCATTCATCTGAATGCACTTTACCTGGACCCGAACTTTACCTGGGACAAACTTTACCTGGACCCACATTTTACCTGAGACACTACCTGGAACTTTACCTGGGACAAGATATGTAACCTAAAAAGGACAAAAGGACACCAAGGACACCATCTCCTCACCATCATTCCAGGAAAGTAATAGATATGTATTTCATCGCTTCTTCAACGACGTCAACAACGTAACAAAAGTTAATATACAACTTGTAAATTTAATAACGTTGTTCATAACGTTTATTTTCCCTTCCAATCTTGCAGGATTTGTCGTTATAATCCTGATGTGAATAACAAATAAGCTAGTATTATTCAGGGTGGCGCCCACTTACCTTTCTTAACTTTCATAGTTTACCTTTATCTAATTTCAGTACCTTAAATAAATTTCAAGTAGGATTACCCGAGAACCGCTAAGGTGCTCTCTAAACTGAGTAGCCGTTACAAATTGGCGCCCAACGTGGGGCGTTGCAAATTGGCATTACCTTATCGTTACGTAACACTGTGAACTAACTCTTTGTCTTCGTTTCACTAATTGTCAACTCACTTAAAAACCCGCGTATATAGTCTTTATAAATTCTGGAAAGTTCTTGTATTTTCCGCGCTCGTCCTATGCGTAAACAAAGCGTCTCGAAGAGCGCATTCGCCAAAATTTATAGACTAGAGACAGGACCGACTTTGAGTTGGTGACCTCGCAACAATATTAAGTGAGTGAAGTGTAGATAGCGGCACATAAATTACAGTTTCTGATTATTTCCTTTTTACCTCATATCTACTTTCGTCACGTACCGATAGATCGCACTTCAATACGATCCACCGCAAGATGGAGGTATGTAAAACCCTCAATTTCGAATCTCTCATATACTGTGACTGGGATTCAAAATCTATGCCTGAAAGGGTTAATTAGCGTCAAACAGTCAGTAAACAGCAGTCGAAACAAGTCGATAGGTGAGAGTGTTTAAGTCCCTAACTTTGTTTCAATTTAAAGAATCATTATCCTTATTGCTAAAGAGAATTTAACAATTAATTTTCGATTTTAACAACATAAAACGTAAGCATATTGTTTCAATATGTAGCGACGTTTACTATTACCCCCATCAAATAATTATTCAATACTAAATCGCAATTCGCACACAACTCGCACATAACTAACAAATTTTGGAAGGAGAAGGGGCGGACTTTCTTACAGTGGTTCTGAATCCAGCTGTCCAGATCAATACTTGATATTCATTGAAGTGAACTTATAGAAATGTTTTGTTGGTGGACTATTTAGATCGGAGGATACACTAAATCCCTATGTTCCGTTTGAATGTATCTGTATATATCCTCTCCTCGATCCCCGCTACCTCATTTTCGGCCGTATTTCCGAGCGTTTTTGACCTACTTCGCAGCATTTGATCACAAATCGAAAATATACGTTCTGTTGCTCTACATCTATACTTTTCAATACCGTTCTAATATTTGAAATCGGACTATCTATAACGCATCCAGACCTACTGCAAAATATTGCATTAAGAAATTGCAATTACAACAAAAGTAATTGTCCCATGGTATCTGCTCTTCGAGCCCATAAAGTGCATACAAAAGAATGTTTTCTACGAAGTTTCAACGTTATAGCTTGAAAAACTACGAATATATGAATTTTTGAAAAAATAACGAATTTTCTTCGCTCCTAATTATCCAATCACTTCGCTGAAAAATGCGTTGTATTCGTATTTTTATTATCTGCAATTAGTCTTTTGTCACCATTACTAAGGAAAAGGACTTTTTTTCGTTTTAACTGTTTATAACAATTTCGTGAGCAACATTTACGAGTCGAAAATATATCAGGTTCATACTACGTAAACATTATGGCACAGTCCGTTTTCTACCAGGATTTTTGTCATGAAAATTTACATATTACTTGGCCTATTAGGTGTTTATGTCACTTGCCTGTGGCTTGCGACATAAACGCACCATCGTGAATAATAGCCATCATTATATGCTTGTTGAATAGTATTCTATTATACAATACCATTTCGGTTAATACATGTATACTTACTGTGTATCGTTTTCTTGTACTGCTTTATAAGTTCCATCTAAATCGCATGATGGATAATAATATCCTAAAACATATCGGTATCCATCTTTTTCATAAGACTTATATTCCTTTGCAATCTTAATATATTCTTCTGCGCATCTTGGATACACAATCCCTGGCTCTTCATTTTTATCTGAAAATACATTCGGATTTTGGTAAAATACTGATTAAAATCAACATCGCAAAATAGTATTGAACTATAATTTTTTTCACGTCTATAAATCACGATATACTAAAATATGACAATTATTTACAGGTAACTGTAATTAAGTAAACATATCTTTTCTTCAGAGTATTAAATTTAGGAACTGCAATTTAAGCACTACTAGACTCCGTTTCACATAAGAAGAAGCCACTTGAAGTTCGCCTTCCTTGTTGCGCACGAATCAAAATCGGCCTTGAAACCTTGTAACGACCGTTTCATGCCATTGGCGTTGCCAAAGATTTTCATTCCGACAGCCATTTTATTATTGACATTTGAGGTTGTGTTTGAAGCAATCATTTACTGTCGAATATTATTGATTTTTGAATATTTTAAGACGTTTAGCTAGTTTATCCGCGAGTATTGTGTGTTTTATTTGATCTAAAACCATGTCTCCTAAAAAAGTTGTTGGTGTTAAAGGAAAAATTATCCACAGTTATAGAGTCCGAAGCCGAACATGGAATTCAAATTCCTTTAAAAAATCATCGGTAAGTAAAATAAAAAAGTATAATGATCTAATATATTACTCCTGGCATTCAGATTGTTATAAAATATATGAAAAAGTATACATTACTTCAAAAATAAATGAATTCTGCTAAGTAATTTATATGGGTCTGCTGCTCTTAACAGTTCTAATACTAATGCCCATTAATAAATAATTATCTCATACACAGAACAACAATATGTCTTTGTATATGTACCAAAAAATGTGTTATTTAGGTTGCTCTAAATGGACTAAAAATGGCGGCGATTTGAATGTTTATGTTTGCCATGATGACAAAACACTAAGTAAAATGTCACTTTTAGCCCTAGTGCTAAAAGTATTTTACTTTTAACACCAGTGTCATAAAATGGCATTTTAGACACTGACTGGCATGTGATAAAAATTATACTTTTACTGACGTTTGTAGAAAAATACATTTTTAATATTCCAATTTTGTGTTAACCTAAAAATTTTTAAGACGTTACGCTACTGTTTTAGAATTTTACAATATGGCCTTGGTTTTGACAACAAGTTCGCGCAGACGACTGCAACTTCAAGTGGCTTCTTCTTATGTGAAACGGAGTCTACAACAAAATTTTCTATTCTTAAAGAACAGTTGCACAGACAAGCCATATAATTAGAGCAAACATAATTTGAAGTTGAGTAGTATCTTATTTCAATTACGTATTGAGTAGTTGCGGGTTGTGTTGTGAAGAATATGTGAGCCACGACATAAAATGATTTATCGAATTTTACGACAAACGATAAACCTAAATCGGATGTATGTCCAAAAAATTCATAATATATGCAATCCTTTTTATAGAATATTTTGTTCAGATTGTAGAAATGCTGCTATTTGATTTGGTTTCTGTGAGTGGTCCTTTGAACCGTGCACTGTGGAAATACTGTCTATTGTGCCTCAATCCGAATTTAGATACTTCCCAAGGAAGTTGAAGATCAGTGAAGGGGTAAATCTATCTACATCCTCAGAGCGCACGCAGCTCCTAGGGACAGTGATCTAACTTGTTCGGCAGTCACACAGTAGCGTAGAATATGTTCCACCGATTCATCTTCTTCTCGGATTTTTCCACCAGCCCTATTCTTCCCAGTAATGATTCCGGTTACGAATCTGATCTTCTCCCTGTCCATATTTAGCGTGGCTTCGGCTTTGAGGCTTGGAGGTCAGTTGATAAAGGCCTTGGCTTGCCTTAAGCTTGGACTCTCATTCCAGTAGACCTTTGCTTAGTGGCCTATCCGAGAAAGTTATTTCGGGGCCTATATAAACTGGTACTGACCTCCTTCTTTCCTGGCAAGTTGGTTCACTACTTCGTTACCCAGGATTCCGGAGTGATCGGAAATCAATACCAGGATACCTTTATTGATTGCACCCAATTGGTTTATGAGTAGTCTAGTATTCCAAACCAGTTTTTAATTACAATTTTTCAAGGACAGTGTCGCTATTGCAGCCTGGCTGTCGGAAAATATATTTTATTGGCATACTAGGATAGCCGTTCCCCAACATCCGTTCAACTTAGAGATCAATGGCGGAAACTGTGGCATGCTGTCCAAGACTTTCAACAATTTCAGTCATAAGTCAGCTCCACCAGGAGACAGATCCAGTTTGGACTTCCATCCGTCTGAAAACCAGCTCATTTCCCCCACAAGTATGGAATATTTGATTTCTTTCCCATTCTTTCAAAACTTTCAAAGGCCAACTTTACTGTAAAAACAAGGTTTTTAATTCCCAGACATAAAAATCTAAGACAGTTAAGCTGGTGACCTGATGGATGACCCAAATAATAGAGTATGTAGGTAGCATATCAAAAGTCTTTGGCGCCGTTTACTGGTAACAGTATCAGTAATATTAATTAATTAATTAATAATGTATCCGCAATGCCCAAAAAACTGTAGCATCTCCCTCACGCGCGAGCAACCCTCGTGTAGAGGAGGCTGTAGACAAACTGGAGAGGAGAACGTCAGGGGCACCCATTCCCTCAACCTCCTCAACTGCTGAGATTTTTTGGGGAAAAATCCTGGAAGAAAAGTAGAAAAACCCCCATCCTTCCTGAACTGGGTAAATCTGGAGGAAGGGACGATCCACTGAGGCGTGGACTTAGTGGAGCGGGGGTAAGATGGTATCTTCGCTTTCTTGAGCAGGGACTTGCACCGGAAGAAGCAAGAAAGAAAGCCGCAGAGCGCAAAAAACAAGGAAAGGAGAAGAACATCCCTCCTAAAGGAGAAAAACGAAAGCGGGAAGAGGCGACAGCCCAGTCACCGCAAGTACAGGTGAAAAAGAAAACGGAGGGCAAAATAGCCATCCCTTCTTCAGCTGGCAGCTATGCTATGATGGGAGAGTACGGGCCAGGAACCAAACACTCTGAAAGCTTGGGAAAAACCCCGAGTATCTTTCAAGCGGAAATTCACGCCATAAGAAGTGTGCCTAGTTCATTATTGATAAACGATATAGAAGGCAAGGGATTATCATAATGTCGGATAGTCAAGCAGCCATTAAAGCACTGAGCTCTTGTGTTATCAGTTCCAAAATGGTGTGGGAATGCCTAGGCAAACTAAATGAACTAGGCGAGAACAATATAGTCACCTTACTGTGGATTCCAGGACACACAGGGATAGAAGGAAATGAACTAGATGAACTAGCAAAGAGGGGGACTGGAACACCCTTTTGGGGGCCGGAACCCTTTTGCGGTATCAGCTCCAATGTAATATTGGAAGAAATAGGCAAAGCCGAAGAAAAGAGAAGATCTGACCATTGGAAAGATCTAGTAGGACTTAGGCAATCAAAGATTCTTCTGGGTGACTACAACCTGTTGAGATCAAATGAATGCATAAGTCAAAGTAATACTGTCCTTACGGGACATTGTCGCCTGAATGGGCACCTGAAAAAGCTCAGAATAGTGGAGGAAGAAGAATGTAGATTCTGTGGTATGGAAGAAGAAACCTCCATCCACATACTTGCGAACTGCACAGCAATTCAGAATCCTAGGGCACAACACCTTGGAGATTACTGGATAGAAGAGGGACATTTACCTACGTTGAAGCATGGATATCCTAAAATTCCTCCGGGAAATAGGACTAAAGGAGCTACTAGTCTCTGAGACTTTCCTCAGGAACTAAGTAGAAGTAAGGGGGCACAATAGATCTTTTAGGTCTCAGTGAATGTCACCCCAATTTACATACATACATACATACAACAGTAATATTGAAACAATTGAAATCATTATCAATAGGACGAGGAAAGTTAATTTTAACGATTCAGTTCAGTACAACCAGGTATCTAATCTTACTCATTACACATTACTCTGAGTTGTTGTGTTTTGATACCTAAATATGTATATTTTTTGATAATTTTAAAAATTTTCAT
Source organism: Lochmaea crataegi (assembly GCA_947563755.1). Lineage (NCBI taxonomy): Eukaryota > Metazoa > Arthropoda > Insecta > Coleoptera > Chrysomelidae > Lochmaea > Lochmaea crataegi. The sequence continues at coordinate 12,598,091 of OX387428.1, forward strand.
TGCGAAGCTCTCCCACTCGCAATCAAAATAATTATGTTGAATGTGAAGACATTTGACGAAAATCTTGTCGGATAAGCTGTGTACTTTTTGTACTCCGCATCAGAACACAACACAATACTAGCAATGTGCCTGCTTATACTTGTGTCTTAAGCTGTCCATATTTTCAAAATTATACTTACAGCAATCCAGTGTGTCAGTAGACACGTCGGTAATATTGACTGATTTTTGGCTCGGATATGTGGGAGCACCATCGTATGCATCAACGCAGAAACATTTATCTTCGATGCATTGTACAGTTTCGTAGCTTCCGTCAGGTGCACAACGAAAAAAGTCGCCAGGACCTAATTTTTTGCCCGTTAGAACTGTCGCTTCGTAATGATCCTTTGAACATTCTAAGAAATAATTAAAATGCAAATTAATTTAATAGTTTCAGTTTCATAAATCTGTACTTCGATCATTAAACAGACTAGATTAATAACCCACAATACTGACAACATATGATACTCGTTGAAGGCCAGCTTGTACTGACCAGATTGCATTGTAGCATTTACAGATACATTCAAACACAAACGGAACATAGGGATTTAATGTATTGTCCGATCTAAATAGTCCACCAACAAAACATTTCTATAAGTTCACTTCAATGAATATCAAGTATTGATCTGGAAAACTGGATTCAGAACCAATTCTCCTTTCAAAATTTGTTAGTTATGTGCGAGGTGTGCGAACTGCGATTTAGTATTGAATAATTATTTGATGGGGGTAGTAAACGTCGCTACATATTGAAACAATATGCTTACGTTTTATGTTGTTAAAATCGAAAATTAATTGTTAAATTCTCTTTAACAATTAATGTTTCGAGTTAAGATAATATATTTTGATTTCTTTTGGCAATAATGGCTTTCAAAATAAAAATAAATTCGTAAATAAAACAAAATAGGATTCTTTAAATTGAAACAAAGCAACGCTCTCATCTATCGACTGCTGTTTACTGACTGTCTGACGCTAATTAAGGACCGCCCACAGTTGAGAATACGGAGTGGTGGGAATTGTACGATATGTTATAGGTGTCCAAATAAACGATTGTAATAATCGTGTTTTTAATCTGTTGAAGCTGGATGTTGGTCGATTAGTTCAAAAGCAGTTCTGATACAATGCTTATAATCCCTATGTTCCGTTTGTGTTTGAATGTATCTGTAAAGATAATGATTAAGTTGAAATATAAAATACGTGACATTTAAAAAGAGTTTCATGTTTCCTTGATAGATGTATTCAAGATTTGAATATATTTGTAACACCTCTTATATCAAAGTAGTCCATCAGTTGTTGAGCATAAAAATGTAGGTTTATTAATTAATAGTAGAGTCAGTGAATAGGTTCGAGTCCCTTTAACAATTTTTATTATAATGTTTATCAATAAACACAAGTCAAAGTGATTCTTAAGCGAAATAGAAGTTTTGATCAAGAGGAGATTGGACAACAATTTATTATTATCAAATTAATTCGAATAAGGGCAGTTTCTGCTGTCAAGAATAGATCTTGAAACTCACAGAGCTGTAACATTTTGGGTCTCGTGAATAAAAGGTAGCAAATGCTTTTACTTCAAATTCATTAAGCAAAACCTTCAAAGTATATGATTAAAAATTAGGAGCTTTTGCTTCACAACCGTAGTAAAAGCATTTGCTGCACTAAAAGCAAATACTTTAGATTATATGAATAAATTCATGCTTTTGCTAAGGATCTGTTGCAAAAACTTCATTTCTCTGAAGGTATCTTTAGTGCAGACTTCGCGACCGGGGAAGAAACACGTGTTTGGTAATAATGGCGTTTTTAAATAATATAAGAGCTGTAAAACGCTACAAGAGACGTCGACAAACATCACCGAATAACTTCAGACACCTTTATCGTTTCAACGAAACCAACCATTTCTTTGGTGATGCATTATCATCGTTTCAGAAAATGAAAGTGTTTTTGCGTTATATCGCAGATCCAGGTTACCAAAGCGGCGTTTCGGAAATAATTGTAATTCACCAAAGTAGTGTGTCAAAAACAATTGCTGAAGTAATGGGAAAAATTTGGCAGAAAGCACATCTTTGGATCAAGTTTCCATCTACCAATGACGAAATACGTGAAGCCCAACATCTTTGGCAGCAAGTTTACACGCTGGAGTTCTGGATTGCATACATGTCCGTATTTCAAAGCCCTCCCAATTTGGAGATGAAAACATAAACAGGAAAGGTTTTGCTAGCATCAATGTACACGCAACGTGCGATGCACAGGACAAATTTACAAGTGTAGATGTGCAATGGCCCGGTGCTACACATGACAGTAGAATCTGGAAAAGGTCTGATATTTGTGCCCTAGTGCGTCGCAATACACAACGAGCTTTGCTCCTAGCAGATGAAGGGTATGGAGTTGAGCCCTGTTTAATGACTCTTTATCGAAATCCAAATACACCACAAGAAACACGATAAGATAATTTGTTGAAAAGGGAAAGAGTGTGTATTGAGCGTTGCTTTGGACAGTTGAAGCAAAGATTGTCCATATTGCAATATAAAAGCTCGACTGAAGCTGGAAAATATCCCTAAACTAATAGTGTGCGCATTGTCCTACACAACATTGCGCTATCCAGACTTTCAGTTGGATGAAATTGAGCAAAATAATGACACAAATTGAAGAAAACGATTAGGTCGATATTAACATTAGGAGGAATGGAATGCGAAGACGGGAGGAAACTGCTCACCTCATTCTTCAACAAAATTTGTAAAGTAAGTTGAAACATATAACCCCCTTAAGGGCGGATTTTCGTAAAACCCTTTCTTATTCTTTGCCTACATCCTAACGCAAATCTCCGTGCAAAATTTTCCTTCTGAGCAATATATTCCTGTGTAGACTTGTCAAAAAGTGTAGCAAACGGTCTAAATAACGGAGCATTTCCTACGGAGCAAAAGCAAATCATTATTCATACGAAACGAAGTAAATGCTTTTTCTTCTACCTTTTGCTTCGATGCATTTGCTTTTACTTTGTACTTTGAGCAAATGCTCCATTTTTATTCATGAGACCCTTTGTTACGAAACACTCTGCTGCGCAACAAAAATAAAATAAAACTTCGCTCCGGCTGTAACATTTGGTTACGATAAAACAATGTATACGACAAAGTAGTACTTGTTTTTGACTGAGCAAGGAAACGGGATCAGCTACCTGATCCCGTTAATATTCACGGACATATTAAAATTATAATAGGGTTTATTAATTTAAATATATATCTCAACGAATGACAGTGACAGTGACAAACATGTGTACTAGAAATGTTGCGAAGAAACAGTTGCTCTGGTCTCTGGTCTCCGGTATCGCCTTTTATTGCGATACATTGCATAACGTTTATGGAGGGTAGAAGGAAGGAGCACCATCTTGTATGCGGGAAAAGTTGAAAAAGAGTCCACCTGTAAACAGCAAATTATAATTCGAAGATTCACCGAAATGGCGCTCGTGTAGCTAATGGAAATGATGTGAATTTAGGGTTATAAACCGAGTGAAGTGTGCTAGGTTGAAAAATTCAGTATTTTTCGTGACTTGTCTAGTTGAGAAATATGCAGTATTTAAAATCTCAATTATTTACGTAGTATTTCCTTTTTTAATTTTGTATCTTACTCTAATAATTCATGGCGCTGTTTTTAAAATCTTTCCACTTGCTACTATGGCGCCACCTTAATTTGCTTCCTTTCGATGGACACTTTTTAATACATTCAGATGGTGCTCCTTCCTTCTACCCTCCATAATAACGTTGCGAAACAATGTTTCACGCAGTTCGCGCCCGTTCTATTCTGTCCTGAAGGAAATGTGGAGTTTTAAATGTTGCAGCTTGTGCGTTTCAAGCTCAAATTACAGAGTATGTAATTTATGTAAATTATATATATATAATCCATATACCCTTCTACCTAGGATAGGTGTAGAGCGTGATGTTTCCATTATTCTTCCTCGTGGACGAACTTCCTCCATTTCTTTTTGTCTTTCGCCATTTTGATTGCTTCTCTTCTATCGATCCCCCTTCGTTCTAATATTTTATTGATGGTGTCATCCCATGTTATATCTGGTCTGCCCCTTTTCCTTTTTGTGGGTCGTTTTGCCTCCCATATCTGTTTTACCGGTCTCTCGTTGTTCATCCTTATTAGGTGTCCGAACCATCTTAACTGATTGGTTTCGATTCTCTTTGAAATTGGTTTTACATCTAGTTTTTCTCTGATATGGTCGTTCCTTATTCTGTCTTTCCTCGTCACTCCTAAAATTCTTCGCAGGTACTTCATTTCCATGGTTTGTATTCTTGATTTTAGCTTTTTTGTCGGAACCCAGCTCTCTCGCCCATAAGTTAGTATTGGTACAAATACTGAGTTGTATACGTTTATTTTGGTCTTCCATGATATTTCTTTTCTCCCGATGAAACTATTTTTAATGGAGTGGTACAATTTTGAGGCGTTTCCAATTCGTTTGTTGATTTCTATTTCCTGTGTTCCGTTATCATTTATGTACACTCCTAGATATTTAAAATTCTCCACTCTTTATATCTTATTATTATCTATTTTTATATCTACTGTTTTTTCTTCTTTGCTACTGATCATTATTTTTGTTTTCTCTTTATTAATTTTTAAGTTTCTAGATTTTAGTTTTTCTTCCCATATCTGCAAATTGTTTTTTATTTCTGTTTCATTCTTTGCACATATAACTAGATCATCGGCGAATAGGCACTCTTGTAGATATATTGGTTTTAATTCTCTATGTCCAATGTAGAGCTTGTTCGTTTTAGTTCTCGTTTCCTTTGTAACATCGTCCATCACCAGGTTAAATAATGTCGGGCTTAGTACCCCTCTTTGTTTCAGTCCAGCATCTACTGTAAACTCTTCTGATTCCATGTTATCAGTCCTTATATACATCCTATTCTTCTTATGTAGGCTCATTATAGCTCTTATTAGGGATTCTGTTACACCTCTTTTTTCCAGAATTTCTTGTACTGTTTTTCTTGACACACTATCAAAAGCTTTCTTGAGGTCTATGAAGATCTGATATAATTATGAATTTGCTTCCTTGAGTTTTCCGATGGCTTGTTTTATTGTAAAAATGTGATCGTTGATGCTTCGTCCTTTCCTGAACCCACTTTGCGTTTCTTCTAGTTGCTCTTCTATTTCTTTTGTTAGTCGTAGTTGTAGGATTTTTTCATATACCTTTGAATAATTTCCACCTCCCAATCCTTGGGTATTGTCCCATCTTGCCAGGCCCTGTTGCATATGTGTGTTAAAAGTTCCATGCCAGTTTTTCCCATATTCTTTAACATCTCCGCTGTGACCTTATCGTGCCCTGCTGCCTTGCCATTTTTTAGCGTTGCAGTTGCTTCTCTGATTTCGCTCTCAGTTATCTCATCTCCATTTCTTTCTATTTCAGCTTGGTATATCTCCTCGCTTTCTGCTGTTGTTTCGTTTGTGGTCAACAGATTTGCGAAGTACATTCTCCATCTAACCATTATATCTTTTGCGTCTGTTAGCACTTCTCCTCGGTTATTTTTGTAGTCTGCTTAACTTCTTGGAATACCTTCTCGCTTCTTAGATTTTTCAGCGTTTTGTAGAATAGTTTTTGATTTGACTTGTAGTCCTTTTCCATTTTTGTTCCGAATTCTTCCCAAATTTTCCTCTTTTCTTCTTGTATAAGATCTTTTACTTTCTTTCTCTGCATTTTGTATTCTTCGTATTTATTTGCCTTTTTAGAACTTAGGTAAGCTTGCCACTTTTGTTTTTTGATATTGACCTCATTTTTTATTTTGTTGTTCCACCAGTGTGTCTGTTTCTGTTTCTTATTGATCTTTATCACTCCACATACTTCCTTGGCAGCGTTTAGGATCATGGTTTTGAATATTTGCCATATTTCTTCTATGTCCATGGTTGGTCCAATTGATAGGTTTTCTGCTCTTTTTGTATTTTTTGTCTAAATTTATCAGCTATTTTCCGATCTTTCAGTTTATAAGATCTAATAGACTCAATAGTTTTCGTTTTATTGGTCTTGTCTTTGCGGGTGTTGTCTTTATTTTTATGTGTTATTTTTGTTTTCGCCGTTACTAGGAAGTGGTCACTGAAGATTTCAGGTCCTCTTTTCACTCTGACATCTAACATTTTTTGTTTGTATTCTCTGTTGATCAGTACATAGTCTGTAATTGACTTTTCGTTTCTACTTTTAACAACTCTGGTGTACTTATGGATGTTCTTGTGCTTGAAGAAAGTATTCATCACTAGCAGGTTGTTGTGTATACAAAACTCAATAATTCTAGCTCCGCTACTGTTCCTGGTTTGTTCTCCCTGCACACCGATTACATGTAAATTATACAATATATAATTGGTGCATGAAACAAGCTTCACTACACTTAATCTAAATATTTGGTTCAAAAACAAAATAATGTCAACCAACGTAAAAACATTCGATATAAGCAGTGTTGACACATCTACTCAATAACACTAAAACCTTCAGATTGTCATACTGTTCTTGAACATTCACTTATGCACAAAAGAAGTTTTGTATATTAGAAATGATTGAAATTGATTTTTATACATTCATCTAAATCAAGTATTAATGGATATTTATTGAGGTACTACAAAAGTAATGGGATGTTCATTAGTTTTCAATAATAAGATATGACAACATCTGTGGAGACCCAGCAAAATAAACAAATAAACCTGGAGTAAAATATTAGATTCAGACAATTTGTGTGTTTACCTAGTAGGTAGGTTCTTTGTTCGGAGGTCTCACCTATGAAAGTTGATAGTATAATAATTAAAATATTAACAAACATAAGAACTCACTACAGGGCAATTCTGTTCCAGGTAAAGTTGTATAATCTATTTCCCCAAAAATTCTAGCTCCTGTAGAATTTACACAATAACATCTGCAACAAACAAAATTTATCCATTGAAAATGATATGATATGATATGAAAATGATACAATTATAGTGATCCATTTGATAGTACCGCATCATTAGTTATAGGTACTAATGTACACAAAATGTACAATTAATATCTTTTATTAAAGTATGATTTTCTATTGATAACCAATTTTGGTTTAAAAGACCATCAAAGATACAATGACTATAGGCAACCAAACATACATATAATGAAAAATTAAAAAATAGGTACTTTTGCTCCATATTTTATAAAATATCCAATACAAACATTAAATAATTGGTAAAGTTCATTTTTGTATTGTTTGGGCTCAACATTTAGCTTTTCTATTTTCTGAATGGACGTTATATTATACGTCCATGGCTACCCTTTTATCCAACCAATCTGATTTTCTCATGTTTGATAAAAACTTACGTTTGACCTGGTATACAATTATATGTTACAAATTCTCCTTCACTGTCGCATTCTTGCCTAATCTCCATTGAACCCAAAGTACCGTTGGCTCTTTTGTTATCAAAATCATCTTGCCGCTTCGTACAAGAAGTAGTCACTAAAACCAATAAGCAATTCATTTAAAGCAAAAAATGGCGTAACCTTATATAAATTGTATAAAATGATATGTTTTGGTTTTAAGCACTAATATCTTTTGTAAATATTTCCACGGTCAGAAGAATATGTATACTAGTTTTTTTGGAGAGAGAAATTTTGCTTTCTTAACCTTTTGGGGGCTGGAAGCCTTTTGCGGTATCAGCTCCAATGTAATATTGGAAGTAATAGGCAATGACGAAAAGAAAATCTGACAATTGAAACAAACTATCAGGGTTAAGACAATCAAAGATACTCATACAACCAGGTGAGAACAAATAATGCCTAAGTCAGATTAAGATAAGATAAAATAAATATGGGGACTTTGTGATCTAGTGGGGAACATTGAAAGGAATGCATTTTAAAATATACGTTATTGAGTAACTTTCGCAGACAAGCCATAGTGGCGATTTGTCGTCTCTTCCCTAAAAAAAGTATATCAAATTCTTTTCGGTTGTCCGCACCGTTACCTACATAATTGGACTTGTAATCAGACCCCTCTTTCCCAGTGGGCACTTTGGGCAAGGGGCCCCCTCAGATCAAATACAAAGTCCCTAGTTCCTGTCAGATCACCAAACGATAACCAATATTTATTACCAAAAAACTTATATAATTCGAAGAAATCGAACCTAAATTACTGACTACAATACCAACTTAACTTAGTAGCTCATCAGTGTGATTCGCTCTATTTAAATTGAGCGAACGAAGCGAAGCATGAAGCTCCAAGTTTGAATTAACCAATTAATTTAATTGAGAAATTACATAGAAAATTGAAACAAAATGTGTTTGACTTTATATTTAAGGAGATGGTGGAATGGAATCCCATACAAGTTTGGCCCTGGTTTGAATATCGATGTTCAAGAATAATTTATGCCACATTAGTTAGGTATATAAATGCTAATAATAGGTACATATTTTATTTATTTACAATGAGTTTTAATAAAACAATGGAATTTGTGATCTGATAGATTTTTTTTTGAGAACTTCGGTTCACATTGAGGTTTTTTCATTATAAATGAAGACTTTTTTATTATTAATTCCGTATATTTTACATAAAAACAATAATTTGTCAAACATCCATTCGCAACATAGATACAGAAGGCATTCGCCACATGACGATTCTTTGCGTACTTAACAAATAAGTGTGGTATGATGGAATAGTATATTCTGTAACAAGGTTGGAATGAAAATTCGATGCGAGTGGAAAGTTCCGAGCGCGAGCCGAAGGCTAGCGTGAGGAACCACGAGCATCACGAATTTTCATTCTAACCGAGTAGCAGACTATACTTTCTCCACGATCAAAGATTTTAAATATATATTTTTAAGTGGAAATGAACAAAAGTTAATTTATATTACAGAACTGAATCACAATTATTATGTTAGGTAAACACTCAATAATCCAAGAAACATTCTACTTTGTATTAATTGTTATATTTGTACAGTTCTCGAAATAAAAAACTGTTGCATTGTTGGGGGTATTTTCAACAATTGTGTGGTTATGTTAGGTTACGGTTACGTGACAGCAATAATTTTGACACTTTTGACACTACAATGACAATTAACTGCGTCAATCTCAAGAGAGAGAATTCCAGCATTCTGTAATCAAATTTGATTTCAGAATTGTCAAATTCTGTGATGATCGTCGAGAAAATACGTATTGCACGCCTCAAACGCTTCTACTCTCGCCTTGACAAAGGCCATTCAATTTTTTAAATTTTTTCCTACTTTCAATCGCTTCTATTATATTCATATTGTACTTGTAGCATATTAAAAGTAGATATATATCAAGAAAACACTTGCATAAACTCATCTGATGTTTCAAAAAAAAATTTCATTTCATTTATTGTAAAAAAAACACTTTGAAAAAAAAATTACCACAGACGTCGATTAATTTGACATGAATGTGATCAAGCTAGCCGCCAAAATATTTGACCTTTAGGCACCATTTTTTTTATTACCTTCAAAATCATTCAGAATAGAAGCCTATTGAATATCATCAACTTAGTCTTTGTAGTTTTTTTATAAAAAATTATATTTACTGAATTCAATATGATATGTATGTATAAAAACATAACAACAGTGTCACTTTTTTTCGTTTCCATAAGTGATGGCGCTACCTAAGTCTATATAATACAGTGAACTCAGAAATAAAAAACAAAAAAATAGATACGAGTTCGGAAGTTACTTTTTTCTCTCTGTTAACCTCTTACTCTATGGTCTCGGGGCCATAAATGCATGGACTATCATTTTTTTTAATATTTCGCTGATGTCCATAGAATCTGATGTGCTAAAAAGCATAGATTTTGAAGAAGTGATTAACGATTTTGCCCATCTGAAATCTAGAAGGGTTTCTCTTCAAATAACATAGATCTTTAAGCACTAACCTGTAAATGCTAAAAGAGTTACTTTTGTGGACTATATTTTATCTATTCGTTTCATGTGATTGTTAATTTAACCTTGTTTATCTACTTTCTTTGTCTATTCTAACAAAATAGTGTTAGTGTCAAAGTCATAATCCTAATATGCCCAGGGCCTCCAATAGGTTAAAGACGGCCCTGCTTGTAATGCTTTTTGTAATACATAATACGTCTAAGAAACTTGTTCTGTAGGTATTTTTTCAATTTGTTTTGATATTGTTGCATATTTGCCGTGCCAAATTATGAATGCAAATTCCAATTTTGATTTCACTAAACTAAAGTAGGTATAACATCTTAAATGTATTCAGATACCTAAAACCAGAATTATTTCTGATTACAAACCCCAGCATTCTCTTAGCTGATTCAGTAATATATTGTTTATGTGACTATTAAATGAAAAAGTATTGTTATAAACTACTCCCAAATCTTTTATTTCACTTTTACGCAATATCACTTCTGTGTTCATGATATTCTAAAGAAAGAGGCGATTTTCGACGAGCTATTGACATTATGTAACATTTATTAATATTCAAATAAAAGCTTTTTTTATACACCATTCATGTAAATTATTGATATCTTATTCAGTCTCTAGCCGTCTGAACTCTTTTAAATATTTTTTCTACACCCACATGTATATTATCCATTTTCTGCACAATTTACAGAATGTAAATGTAGGCCATTCCGGTTAACTGAACGGATATGATATCATATACATCCTAGAACGTATATGAAATCCACCAATCAGCATTTGCGTTTAGTACCCGCCAACTAATCTTTTTTCAATTTCATAGAAACGTCAAAATAACTTGTCAAAATATTTCTATAGTTTTTAAGAAAAATATTAGTAAAAATGAGTGATTCCAGTGATGAATCAATAAATAATTTTCCACCAGATATTCGCTTAGCCGCAAAGGAGACGTATAACGTATAGAAACAGAATAAATGGAATATTTAAGGGTACTCCTGACAAACGTCAGTTTTTATGTAATACATTTGACGTTATAGATAGATGATTAGTATATTCATCGGTAGTCCAGTGGTAAGTATCCCAGCCTCTCACGCGGTAGATCAGAGTTCGATTCCCCGTTGGGAAATTTTTTTTAAATTTTAATTTCACTTCTAAATAATAATAAAATAATAATAATAGTAAAATTATTAAAAATTTTTAATTTGAAGTTATATTATAGTTTAATAAAATGTTTATTTTCTAGATTTTTTCTTAAGTGGGTCGTAGAAAAAATATACTGTTCGACTCGTGTGGATTGTCCATATCGCTCTCGGACGATTGAGCACTCCGCCTACGGCGTCGTGCTCAAACTTCGTCCTCGTGCGATATGGCTATCATATCCACACTAGTTGCACAAACTACTATTTACATCATCAGCGTAAAGTAGACATTCAGAATACTAAATTACTGAAGCCAAATCATTAATTTGATTAATTTGATTAAGTGACACCACATAACCGGCGGATGATCAAGACGTTTGTAGGGACACCTCATTCGTTAAATTATGATAAGTGGTTTAAAAGTTATGAGGGAACAGATGAACATATTGATGATACCATACTGATCAAAATCATAACCCCTCTTTTCGATTTTCCGTAATCGGGTAATTACAGTGGTACCACCTTGGAGCTGTACTGAACCCAGCGCAAAAGAATCATTGAAATCGGTTCATAAGCAAACGAATTCAGGAAGAGCCTCCTCCATTGTCAAAAGTCGGATAAAAAAATAAATTTTTTTATTCTTATTTCTTCGAAAATCGTTTTAAATACTCACTTCTTTGACAGGTTCCGTCAGTTCCATCAACAACTGTTGGTACACAAGCTAATCCAGGACCACAAATTGATGTTGGACTACCAGTAGATACATCACCAATAGAACACTCTTCACCTTCCCCTGAAAACAAAATATCTTAGGTACTTTTTTTAAATATTGATATTTAGATGAAAATTAACTGGACGTGTACCTACATAAATTGTCTAAGCAGTATTGGCAACAATTGCATTCAGAAGGTTGTAGTAGAAATATTCCATTGTGTGTGGAATTTTGAATCTTACATCTTTCAGGCAATTCGGCACATTTTACATCCTAAAAAATATAAACGGATATAAGTTGTTACCGTACAAGTATAGTGATGTATTTTTTTTCCTCGATTATACATGGAACTTAAGTTTCTATTCATTCATTCGGGTTGTGCTCAACAACCCAGGCTCTCGAACTGAATCTTTGTACCATTTCCCATGTTATCTACTGCCATTCCAGAAACTTCGTGTCTTCTCTAAAGGCCACTAGTTTGACTGGAGGGATTTTCAGTAGTTGTAATGGTTGTATTAATTCCCCTCCAAAGTGCTTCTGTCCAAGTACTTGTAAGTTCTCACCGAAGCAGAGAATGTGAGTAGGTGTTTCCCCAGTTTCAATAGCCTTGTTCCTTGTCTACCTTGTTGTTTGTATGGAGGTGCCCTGCTTGTGTCAACCTCCATTTGAGTTGGTGTTCCCTATCTAGCCAGTTCCCGATTTCCCCTCTTATACAATATTTTGTGTTTCCACAAAACGGTTCCGCACCTATGAAGTCTCCTTTAGCTAACTGGTCCGCCATTTCATTACCTGCAATCCCCTCATGTGCCGGCACCCATATTAGAGACACTTTGTTGTCTCTTGCCATCCTCTCAAGGGATTATTTGCAGTTTTTTATCGGTCTAGACCTAATTGTTGCTTTAAGCAGAGCCTGGCTATCAGTGAATATTTTAACATTATCTTTCTAGGTCCTTTTATGCCAGTCCCAGTGCCATGGTTTGTTTTGGAACCATCGGTGAAACAGATGATTTCTCCGGAATTCCCTAGATGGGATGATGTTGTTCACTCGCTCAGTGAATATATTCTCGGCTGTCATGCTACAAAACTCATGTGAAATATGGGTTCATTTAATATTGTCCCAGTTGTATCAGTGTGTGTCGTTCTCGAACATTGTTCGGGGCCCATAAGTCTCCCGATTTCAGCCATCATTGCCTCCGCCCTTACAAAAAGTTCCAAAGGAGGAAGTCCAATAAGGGCTTCCATTGATGCCGTCCCGTGCTGTTCATTGCCCCGGTAATACCAAGAAGGGCTTGTCTTTAGATTGCAGTTAATATATTAACTGCAGAGGACACTTCTGTCCTCCTCCACCAGACTATTGTACCATAGGTGATCGTTGGCCTCATCACAGTTGTGTAAAGCCAGTGAACCACCTCAGGTCGTATTCACCAGGTTTTGCCGATAACTCTTCTGCATTGGCAGGAAAGCCTAGTCGCCCTGGTAGTAATTTTTCCAGATGTGCCTTCCAATTCAGTTTGGAATCAAGGGTCACTCCCAGATATTCAACTTCTTTGGATATTTCTAGTTCTTCTCCAAACATCAGTACTCTATCCTTCGGGAGAGCTTTTCTATTCATAGAAGCAACTAGTTTGGTTTTTTTGGATTAACTGAAAGGTCCTCTTTAAGGCACCATTTCTCCACAATTCGTAGTGCTTCTTGTAGGACATTCATAACTATCTACCTCTGGAAATTTCCCATTGGTGACAATTACTATGTCGTCCGCAAAGCCCTGCGTCCATATGCCTTGATCATTCAACCTGCAGATCAAGTCATCCACGTCAAGTTACTAAATAAATAAAAAATTATTTTCAATCTAAAAAAAAAGCAACCAAATTTTAAAAGATTAACCCTAGAATACCGGCCACTCGTAAATTTTACGATGCACATTTCAAATTCACTAGTTTTGAATTGTTTCGTTCAAAACAGTAAGACGGCATTTACAGTAACCCTTTTTTGGTGATATGAGACGAGCACCAGTTGATCGAGAGTCGTGCATTTTGATCAACAAGCATGCCACGAACCTACTCCGAATTAAGGTCGAATCACACTTATCAGCACCTCATAGGAACATCCACTGATCATCACCATCAGATTTTATTTCTTATGTGTATTTAAATGTAAGCGGGCATACCTAACAACATCAGCACAGCACCGACAAGGCACGTCAACGCCTCAACCACAACACATTTCTCAGAGAGAATATTGAATAATAGTGAAGCCTATAGTCGGGTATCGCGGCGGTGCTGATCCCGTGTCGATGCGTTAAGTGAGCCCATACACAACCGTCGAGTTGACTACTCGACGGTGCTGTGACGATGCTTGTCAGGTGCTGTGCTGATAAGCGTGTTTCGACATTTAGCCTGACCCACATGGAAAGTTAAGCGCGATGAGTTTCGCACTAACTTTTCTAGCTAGTTAATCACAAGATAGGTCACTATTTGGTCTAGCCAAAATATTAAACATCAGGTAGGTATCACATAAAATGTAACTTCTGTCATTCTGACGATGATATGTCTATATCGAAATAATTATCAATATCTTGAAATTTTCATAATGTCTTCATTAAATAGTGGAATTAATTAGGAACAGTTAGTTTCATTTATAAGAGTAATATGAGTAGATTCCACAAAGTAAGGGTCCAAACAGTAAATTCAATTCACTCGTGTATTAATGAAATTTTCTAGATTTTCAAAGATTATATAAATCGATTTTTATACATCTATTTCAATTATATAATAAGTATTGAAGGACATACAGGGTGTACCAATCTTACGACAAAGTTCGGTATATGGGTTATTTTAAGAGATATCAAAAAATGTTATTGAGAAAATCAGATGTCTTTAAGGTCCATATTTTGAAATTATCTCGAACCATACAGTGTTGAATAACTCCGTTACAAACCAAACATATGATTTTTTAAATAACCGGTGTATATTATATACCGAATTCGGATTGCTCACATTTTTTGATAGGTTTTACTCGTTATACAGAGTCCTTTAAAAGGTATGGACAGTTTTATGTGAAAATCGTAAGTAAATCAACGCTCTGTAGCTTACTGTACGTTGAAGAAACAAATTTCATTTTGCCTATCAGAGATTCGTAATATGATGCAATATCTCCGTATGCGATCAAATTTTAATTTTCTCTTTTGTATACAGGGTGGACGGAAACTCGAACCTTTAATTTTCTTTCTCCTTTCAAATGGAACACCTTGTATTTTATAGCACAAATAGAATCTTCGGTTATGTAACTTTTATTTTTGTTAAGAAATCCCTATACCCAAAGTTTATTAAAACAGAGTTATTTTGTAATACTTATTGTAAACCGAAATTATTAAACTATTATATGAAAGCAAGCGTTGAATGTAAAAAAAATCACAAATAATAATAAGTTTCAATAAATGATTTATTCTAAACAAAACAAGTCACCAAAAGTATAATCCTAATCGTATTAATAAACTAAATGTCAAAGTGTTCACCGTTAACATCATCGTTACAATGATTCAACTAACATTTGTCGGCATATTAACGTTAATAGATCGAAATGCGGAACAAACTTTATAACAGTTTTATTGAATCCGCTTTCCCACTCACCCCTACAAGTTATTTTACAAGATAGAGAAAAAAGTACTGGAGCAAACTAACGTAAAACGATCTAATGATCACGAATATTTAAATTTCGTGGTACTATAACGGTACATTTATTATAGAAAAATGATGATTTTGTGATCTTATTTTGAACTGCGCGCTCTAGCGGAGGAGTGGGAAACTTAAAAATAATTTCCAGCAGTTTCTGGTATGCGAGTTTGTTGTACAGATTTTTTTCTCTAAGTTGTACGATAAATAGTTTCTGAGATACAGCGGGTTACCTCTCTTAATCTCTTACATACTCTCTTACATCTTCACAAACGAATTAGCAAATAAGTTGATATTTCAGGACCCACTTAAGGTACATTTCACAATATTTCGTTGTCTCGGTATCTGGTCTTGAGGATTTAATAATAATTTAATAATAATAATTTAATTATAAATCCCTCATTGTACAGTAAACGACTACATGCAGTGGGTTTTTCTCTTGAATCAATCTTGTTGGTACGAAATATCTTGGAATGGAGTATACTAAGATGATGATGCTTTTAGCTGCTTTTTATTGATTTTTTGTTGGAAATAAAATTTTAACCCGAAAACTATTCAGTTTGGGTATAGGGAAAACTCGATCAAATTGAAAGTATAGTAAAATTACTTTTTCTACAATCATTAATAAAAGTGACGTTTTTTAAATCGATTTTCGTTCATAAAATATGTATTTGTTAAACAGTTTAAAAAAGTGACATTAGAGTGAGATAAAGTGACATTAGAGTGAGATAAAGTAACATTAGGGTAACATAAAGTAGTTTTTTTAACGCTAATTTTAAATATTTCCGCTAATGGCTCTGCAGATTGCACTCATCTGACATTTTATTTAGCGTTTTGTCATCATGACAAACATAAACATCCAAATCGACGCCATTTTTAGTCCATTTAGCATCCTAAATAACACATTTTTTGGTTTTTGCTTGATTGTAGAAAAAATAGTGTATGCAACATGCCGGCGCCTGCGGCTCATGCGTCAACTTTTCCACTCGTGAAAAAAAGCACCACTTTATGCACTTGTTGCATAAATAACTATTTAGTTACCGATATAAAATACAGATTGATCCATCCACTAGACGACCATCACAGACATGGCTGTAAAAGATTAATTTCAAATTGCGCACTTTAAAGTGTACTATTGCGACTAATTTCAAAATATGGGCCCTTGGGCTGGCTAGAATTGGACAAAATTGTATTTAAATATCATTGAGGATTTACAAGATATTGGACTTTTATCACACTAATGAATAACCCTGTATATTCGTATCTTTTGAGTTATTTATAATGGATATTTGAGGCGAGTTCGGAAATGAGGAGTAGAGTAAGAGTAGTACTGGAGTGGAGCAGATGCAAAATCTTGCAGTACACTTATCGCGTGACTACGGTTCAAATTTTCTTCTGCGGGCAATAACGAACGGATAGAGTGAAATTATAGTAAAGTGATTCTTGTGACGTTTGAAAACTTAACCTAAAAGGAATTTTGGCTTGTATTTGTAAATGTTGTATGCAATGTAAAATATAAGAGTTGCAAGTTGCAATCAACTTTTTATTTTCCAAAGAGAATACTTAAGAACTCGTGCGTGGGCTTTGGCTTCTGTATTGAGAACAGCTTTCATATGGTTTTTTGATAATGATGATGAGACAGATGATAGAGAAGACCCTCAAGTTGATCTCCACTATGTAGAAATGCGTGTACATAGAATGCCTCCACAACAGTTTAAACAAAATTTTCGGATGGATCCGAGAACATTTGAACATTTATTGATAAAACTTCATCAAGTTTATTCTAAACCACGTATTGTGCTCTAAACTGTAAGTAAATCACCTAACGAACTCTACTTTTCCCTCATAAACTTAAAAAAATGACATTAGCAATGGCACTTTTGAGGAGTTACACTTTTGCCTCGTCCTCACGATGTGGAGTAAAGAGAGGAAACTCTTTTCACTCCGTCCAGCAATTCCGAATAGCCGATTTTATGATCCCTATTTACTCCATTCTCACTCTCACGTCAATATAAAACGGAGGGTGTTGATTCGGAGTGAAAAGAGCAGCTCTTTTTGTATTTCCGAACGCATCTTTGGTTTGTTTTCACCATTCCGGAAGCGTAGGTTTTTGTCAATAGATGTCGTACTCTTGGCTCGTTTTCGTAAATATAATAAATAAAAAATAATAACTTTCAACTATATTTGATGCCTATACACTTAACATGTACATAAAATAATCTTCAAAATAATAACCCTAAGCAATAAAATTAGTATCTTTTGGTTTTTGGTTTGGATTAAATACAAATTTATTTTAACTTTTAACAGAAGAAAGCTTACCTTGCAAAATTCACTGGTACACAAAACGTTTTCTTCGGCTACAGCAGCACCAAAAATAGTAAAAATAATTGTCAACAGAATCATTTTCTTTCTAAACATTATGTGCTATCATTTCAGATCACAGATAAAATGAAAATTAAATGACACAGTCATATTTCATGGAAAGACAATTTACTTATCTATAAGTTCACTTAGATAAGTAATTTATATCAAATTTCAATTGATTACCGTTTAATCTCAAATTTGGGAGATATTTTTAAATAATAACGAGCAAAATTATTATGGATATTATCACAACGCGGCCTGCAATTTTCTAATCATGCTTGAAATGCATGGCTTATTTGGAATAAAAATCCATTGCTCCTTCAAAATATTCTTAAAATCATGACGGTCAACTATGGATATTCACCATATACATGATCTTAATCTTCTTTGGAACAAATCTCACACATGCTCAATAGGATTCATGTCCGGCGATTGAGCAGGTCACGGAAGAACATGAATTTGTTAATCAACCAGCCTCTTGGTCACTCTATGTGGTCATTCATTGTCGTGTTTATACCGTAAATCTGGTCCGGCAGCATGTGAAAATGGTTGGATAACAAGATCTAAGACTTGTTAAATATATCGATCGATTGTTCCAACCAAGCAAACGATGCTCGTTTTATGGTGGAGAATGATACTGCATCCAACAGTGTGTTCTTTATACATATGGACCTCCTGAAATTGCCGATCTTCTTTATTTCATCCCTTCCACGCCACACTTTTCAAAACTCGGTTACGTTATCAAATGTCTTAATTTTCATCACCATCTGCGAAAAGTAATATTTTGGTGACGCAAAGTAAATTTCACCATTAGTTAGAAAAAAAAACTGTAATAAAATTTGTAATAATTTTAAGGTTGAACTACTTTAGGTATTTTTTTATTGTTATTATATTCTTCTTACATACTATCCTTGAGTATAGAGACTAACAAGAGAACTCACCTATTTCGAAGCGAAGAAGCTGAAAATTATGTCACGAGACGTTATTTTTTCAACCGTTACCCCCACTATTTAGAATTTCTGTCGATTTCTTCAAAATCAAAACCTTATTTTTTCTTTGTTGAAACAGATCATTGGTTAATTTTATCGAGAAGGGCAAGGCAAATCATTGAAGAAGAAGCTATACAGTGTTGAAAAAAATGGCTTCTTCAATGATTTTCCTTGCCCATCTCGATAAATTAATCAATGATTTGTTTTAACCAAGACAGAAATTCTAAATAATGGGGTGTACTGGTTGGGAAAATAACGTCTCTTAATTATATCCAGCAAGTAGCGGCTATCTATTAGTGACTAGGTGTAGAGCACCGTACAAGAAACATCGAAAATTATTTTGCAAACAGATCGCGATAATACGGCCCTGTCTTATAGATTGGTTCACTTTGGAACATTGTTTTCATTATACCTTACTGAAAACCCTATCTTAACATGCCTATTAAGAGTACCGAAAATGACCTTTTTAGACGACGCCATCTGAAAGTTGCTTGTTCTGTATTCATTTACATACCGAAAGTTGCGTTTTGGGTGTTCCATGTAGTGAAAGTGACAGTTCCGTACTGCAAAACACTTTCGGGGCTACGTTCATAAACTTACTCCAGTGAGTAGAGAAGAGTATGATCACGTGATTAGAAAAGTATGTTTGATGGTTACTCGGAATAACCGTTCAGAGGCTACACCGGCCGGAGGCAAATCATATGTCATTGTGTTGTGTATGAATTTGGGGTTATATTGTTCATTTCGAAAATAGAAATTAATTAACCATGGATGAGTTGAATATTAATAATCAAATAATATCAATTTATCAATAAAAATAATCTGGCAGTAAACTGAACTGAACTACTGTATAAGCCAAACTGTTATAACTGTCAGAGTATATAATACTCCATTAAAAAGCGGAGTATGCAGAGTTTACACCGGGTAGGTTTCTGAACGTTTATAAAAGCATACTCTATACTGGTAGAGTAAATTTATGAACGCTTCGGAGTAAACTATCCTTACTCTGAGTAAGTTTATGAACGTAGCCCGGGACGCTCTGGAGTAGACAACTTTAACTTCCTTGCGTTCATAAACTTACTCCAGTGAGTAGAGAAGAGTATGATCACGTGATTAGAAAAGTATGTTTGATGGTTACTCGGAGTAACCGTTCAGAGGCTTCACCGGCCGAAGGCAAATCAAATGTCATTGTGTTGTGTATGAATTTGGGGTTATATTGTTCATTTCGAAAATAGAAATTAATTAACCATGGATGAGTTGAATATTAATAATCAAATAATATCAATTTATCAATAAAAATAACCTGGCAGTAATCTGAACTGAACTACTGTATAAGCCAAACTGTCATAACTGTCAGAGTATATAATACTCCATTAAAAAGCGGAGTATGCAGAGTTTACTCCGGGTAGGTTTCTGAACGTTTATAAACGCATACTCTATACTGGTAGAGTAAATTTATGAACGCTTCGGAGTAAACTATCCTTATTCTGAGTAAGTTTATGAACGTAGCCCTTAAATGTGACTCTAGCCACTTCTATGTTGACAGTTGACAGTTTCACTTCGATGATTTTGCATAGCCTTAAATTTTTAATTTTCTGAAATTATTTGTTTTATCCGAAGTTTTGTCTAAATTAATGAATAACAATGAATGATGATGAAAAAGAAAACATCAGCGATGAAGAGTTACTCGAATCCACGCCACCTGATCTCACCGAAGAAAGCAAATTCTCTATTATTTATCTTCTTTCCTCAGTGTAATTGAAAAAGTTTTGGATCTTATGCGTCGTCTAAAAAATGTTGTGTACGCCGCGGCTGAAATACTACTTTGTGGGACTCGTCTGTTGCTCGCCTCGCTTCGCTCGTCTCGCAATTTTCAGACTCGTCCAACAAAGTAGCACTTTCAGTCCTTGGCATACAAATAACTATTTCCTGTGCGCTAACATGAGTTGCTAAGGGAACAGAACACAGTTTCCTTAGAAACACTAAACCACAATTGTATTATGACAGCCGATGTCAGTGTTTTGAATTATAGTACTATAGTAAATACTTACTACTTTTTGTATTAAGAAAGGTATAATGAAAAGTATCGTTCATTACACATCCATAAATGCTTTTACCGTCGCGCGCACACGGGAAAAGCCTATTTTCTGGACTCGAATTGAAATATACTATTAACATATTAAACAATGCTTTGGAAAGTATTACTTTCAGAAGCGCTGTCTATGAATGAGTGAAGGAACTTTCGGTGGCTTCAAACTTTTAGATAGTTCATCTTATTGTGCATATAATCAAGGATACTATGAAGATTTAATTTTATTCACATTTGATACGTGATATGTATGGAAAAAACTGACTAAAAAAATTTAAGAAGCCAAGATTTTGCCGGATGATAGAATCAGTAAAATCGTGTAACAAGCTGAACCAGAGTTACTGCCTTTGGCCGGAGATCGGGATCTGTCAAAACTGTCACTGCACAAGTTTCAAAAATAATGTTGGGAAAATCCAGTGCCTTAGAGGAAAACATGCATCTAGACTGGATTCCTACCCAAAATATGGGCTACACCACTAGTAGGAAACCAGATAAGTCTGCAGCTTCAAGATAATATATGAAAGATTTGAAAGAAAAAAACAGAAAAAAGTTGCAATAAAAGTAGGTGTTATATTTAATAATAAGGGTTTGCACCTGAATCTGTTGCCCTTGACTTTCGTTGGAATCACATAACTCCTCGTTGATTGCTCTTTTCGTCGTGTGATATTTTAATTATTATTTGGTTCAATTCAGAGACAGTTTACTGACTGCGCCATGTGTTATTTATAAAGTTTTTATTATTCACTATTTACATTGACATTGTTCTACAGAGTCTGTCTGACAACCAACTGACTTACAGCACATGTCAAAACACACAAGCTTCAACTCCAACTTATCAGGTCCCGTTTTCTTGACTGAGGGAGTGAAGCTTCCCGAGAGAACAGATATTTTGTCTTTGTCACTGCAGTGACAGAGTAACCAAGCAAAATAAAGTCAAAATATGTGTTCTTCCATCGGGAAGCTCCACTACCACAGTCAAGAATAAAGCCCCGGATGTCCTTATCAGAACAATATGGCCGATCTGTCAAAGTCAGGTGTTCTGGAATGGTCTATGGATAGTATACACAAATTGAACTTTTCACCTTTGTATTGTAATGTTTTTGTTATTTATTTAAATAGTTTTTACTTGTGGGATAAAATTATACACACTATGGCTAATTACTATCTATTGATTTATTTATTAAACTTAATTTATATACACACTCTACTTAATATCTACTAATTTATTTACACTCGGCTATTTAATTCACTGTCCGATTACTAAGAACTTCTGTAAACTGACTGTGAACTAACTCTTTGTCTTCGTTTAACTAATTGTCAACCCACTCAAAAACCCGCGTATATATATAGTCTTTATCAACTCTCGAAGATTCTACAGTTTTCTACGTTCGTCGTATGCGTAAACAAAACCTTATTCCAGAATGTTCTCGAAATGAGCACAGCCACCAAAATTTACAGTCGAGAGACAGGGCCGGCATTAAGTTGGTGACCTCGCAACAGTATTATATATTCCTCAATAATATTTCCGCCTGAGAAGAATTTCAGTCTGTGAAGTAACTGATTTGACTAGTCAATTTTCAGTTCAAGTGATCCCATTTTCAGATATTCGATTGCCTAGCGCAGGGCTAGAAGATTTCCTTTGCCAAAAAAAGAAAAAGTAAATAGAAGAACCTAACCTAACTTCACTCACTACTGCATGGAGGTTGACGGCACAAAACTAAAAATCTTTATTAAAGCTCTGTAGTTCTATGCAGTGACAATGCACTAGGTTCTTTCTTTGACATAGATATACTTGATTCTCATAATCCGTTATTTGCAAGTATGTTGTGTTGCCTACTTATTGCCATTGTTTGTACTTAGCAGTTTCCAGATTGCAGTTTCGTGGACCTATGTACGTAGGCAACACTTATTACATTAATGTCAGATATTTATTACATTAATGTCAGATATTTTTTAGATTTCCCTATTTCTCATTAAATTATTACGGAAAATACTGTTGGATGCTTTAACATATAAGAAAATCAACTAAAATATTTATTTATTCTACAGTTTATATTGAAATAACTACTAGCTCTCTTTTATCTATAAATAAAATTAGGCGTGCGCCAAAGTTACTTTCTGCCTAAGAGCGCCAATAATGTCAAATTATGACAGCTCGTGGAAAACATCAACTTTGCGGTTAGATTTGAGTGTGCAAAAGCCTACTTTGGGTAGTGATCGTAGGAAAAAGAAGTTTTCCCTTCAAAAATAAGGCCGACACCGAAGGAACGATCTTCCGGTCGCCTGTTGTTCCGGGAACAGCGACTTTTGGCTTCGTCTTCGACTTTTATTTTTTATCATATACGTTCGGAAATCCAACTTTCCAGCCTTGAGTCGTAATTCACTCTACATCTACATTAAATATATAAGAATTCCAAATCATAATTTGTTTGACATCTATTTTTTTCTAAATTCTGAAGGCATGCCGCTGCATGACGGTTTGTATTATGAGTTGCCTATACACATATTTCTATTATAGATGACAGTATGCTTACAAAATAGGAAGAATATTCACCATATCCACATCATTCAATTGTTTATCTTGTGGAATATTGTGGAGTTTTGTGCTGTGAAAATGAAGTTCCAGCTGACATTCAGCATGCGTGATTAATAAAAACCTCAATGGAACAAAAAATTTGGACGAACGCACCACAACACAATTGTGTTGTGGAACGCACCTGCATTGTTCGACAACTGACGTTTTGAATTGACGGATGCAAATATGACGTCTGTGCTTGACATTCCTTTTCGGTCCGGCTCTGCTTATCAGAGGTGCGAATTTAGTCATTCAATTGCCAAATTTTCTATTAGTATCTTCTAAATCATTCGTTTGGTAAAATAATGGCAGACTTAGATGATTTCTTTGCGAAAAAAGATCGCAAGAAGTCAAAAGCTACAAAGAAATTTGCCACAACTGAAGAGGTTGCCAAGAAGTTAGAAGACAGTGCAAAAAAGACTGAGAAATTAAAGAAAGAACGTGTTAACGAGGGCGAAGATAGTATAGTAGCTGAACAGGTAAGCCAAACTACAGTATAAGTATGTAATCGTAGGTATATGAACTCGAAAATATTAAAAAATGACTAACCATATTGAGCTTTTCAAATATAATAAATAAGCCACACGTGTGGGGCTGAAATTCTACTTCAAAAGCTGTTGTCTATCATGTATACTGGTGAAATATTTTTAGACAAGTAATACATTAAGTTCAAGGTTCATTGTAGCTCCTTTGTGATGTTCTTAATTGTGCTATAAAAGAAACTAAACAATGCCCTAAGAATATAGTCATTTACACTTTATTTTATACTATTTAGGTAGAATAGAATTATACTAGACAACTGAGTAAGGTTTTGAGCTTTGTTTCTACAAAATTGAGATTTGTAATGACAGAAAAATTAATAAATCTGTCTGTTTTTCATCTTCTTTTTCTTCATTGTCGGTAGTAAGCTTATTTAAAACATATATATAGTAAAAAATGATTAAGAACTTTGTAGTTAGTTTTATTGTTAATTAACAAAAATTCATCGTAACAAAATATATTTATGTGGAATTTTAAGTATCTACACCTTTACATTTTTGTTGGCAAAAACAAATTGCTGACATTATTTACTTTTTTAAAGGGATTGAAATTACATTAAAAATAAGTCAAACACGTAAAATTTTATATAACCTATATAACAAATTACTTTCCACTTTATTTTACAAATGTTGACTATTACTATATAAAATAATATATCTAAAAATTTGCTTAATGTTACATGATCCTGTTTCGTTACGAGATTAATGAAATTTGGTTTTTTCACTACTAGCCTCTAAACCTAAGTTTATTGACTTGTTGAGGTAGAAAAGTTGTTCATTATTAACCAAGGTAGAGAAATACAGAGCCTACTGATGCAAATACAAAATGAAAAAATATTTGTCTTTACTTATTTAATGGTCATATCCACCTACCTACCAAAAATGAAAATCAATTGACATCCATACAGTTTTCATAGCGATTTTTACAAAACAATATTTATTATGAAAACAAAAATTATTGGATAAATGTGTTATCGGTTGCCTTCGTTGTGCACAGCTGTCATGTCATGTGAAACGGGAGTCGACAAACTAGTATTTAAAAAAATAAAATACCAGTAGTGAAAAAAATGCTATATGAGTCATGGTAGAAAAGTGTATTAATGGACCTCGACAATAATAGATAGATAGGTAGATAAATAGATTTATTTCATCACATTAAATACAATAGTAACAAGTCAAACTAACAAAGTAAGGAAGAAAAATAGTTGCAGTTAATACACACTAATTACATCTAAAATAGTTTTTTCTAAAATTAAAACGAAAACTAATATGTTAAAAGATTAATGTCTCACAATTCAAATACTCTTCGATGGAGTAGAAACAGTGCCTCAATAGTGAGGCACCTTGATACCGTGATAACCTTGAAACGGTTATAACTCAAACCAGTAATGTCTGCTGGTATCTTATTGTATAAATGTAAGTTGAGTGAATTTCGAGCTGATAGATCCAGTCGATAAAATTGGGGCCTCAGTTGTGCACCTCTTCGAGTTGGGTAATTATGAAAGTCAGCATTTGTAAGGTACTTAGTATTATTTTTGTGGATTTCTAAAACATTGCAAAGTATGAAAATACACGACAGTGTTCTCTGTGAGAAACATTGGCTATGATCCTGATTGCTTTTTTACCTCACTTTTCTACCTTGGCACATAATTACTATTTCAAGTAATTCAATTTTATTCAAAAATTACTAGGGACAAAAAGTTGTGGAATTTACATGTAGGTATAGTATAAATAAATTATTCAATCTGAGATGCTTAGGTCTTTCATTATGCATTGCAAATTTCCGGTTAAAAGTGGTTACTACTGGGAGTTCACATTTAACCTTTAATTTATTCCTAATTGATCTATTTAAAAATTATGCTACAAAATTTTGTATTACCAGCCAGTGGTTTATTGTGCAACACAAGGGCACATACTATAAGTACAAAAATATTGTTTGTTTATTGAAAACATCTTGGAAATTTTGTTACTTATTATATAATTCTAAATGCCAAAAATAAATAAGTATTACACAAAAGAAAATGTATTTATCTTATATACCTACTTAGTTGTTGAATCTAGAAATATAGAAATTACATTTTTGTTTATCCAAGTTACCTAATTGTACAAAATTTATAAGTAAGTTATTAACATAAAAAAATTACAAAAATCATCAACATCTTTTCACCACACATTTCAGTCAGATTGAGTATTGTTATAATTCCTTGTTAATGTGGTATACATTTGTTACTGATGTTTTTTGATAAATCATCAAGGTAATAATGACAAATACAGAATACAGATACAAGTCCAGACTATAAGGAAACACCATATACAACTAGACGTAACCGAGGATGTAACTGTAAACAATTGGTAAGCTATGATAAGTAAAGTGAAATGGAGTATTATCAGCTCTTTTTAAAAATTGAGGTATCCCCGTTAACCCCTAACTGGTCCGACGTTGTCTAGCAGACAACGCGATTTAAATATCTGTTTCTTATTGGTCACTGGGATCATTCAGAAACCTCATACTTTATCTAATCTCTCTGCTTTCCGAGCACAATAGGTGGGTGTAGTTGTGACATTCTTTTGTCAGATATAATAATAGGTAGTTCAATAGTCGTCTCTCAGATGACGTCGGACCATTTGTGTTAGTTATTTGTGTGCATCAGTGTTTGAGAAATATGGCTGGAAGGAGTAAATGGGTATGTTTGGAGGACCCTCACTATGAAGAAACTCTTCTAAGGTAGATTTGTCACTTATGTCCTTCTAAAAAGCGTAGAGTGACAAAATACTTATGTCTCAAGTGCCATAAGCCCATTTGTTTACAATTAACGAAACCTATGAAAACTAGTTAACTTTCTCTCAAGCTGGAGCTAAAGTTTTTGTTATATTTCGACTTTTTCATAATTATTTGTTCACTGACTACTTCAAGAACATAATTAATACTGTGAACCTAGATTTTTTTATCTTTACTATTTTTTTTTGTAACTCTCAGTTTACAAGTCAGTGTTTTTTTCAAATCTTCCTCTATGGAATTATATTTTCACTATAATTTTTGTATGCTTTGTTTTAAATGTGTTCATTCTTATACATCTTACTTTTCAATGTATATTATATACCCATACCAAATAAAATATTTAGTTTATTTACATCTATGTTTTTTTTCTTGGCCTATAAAAAAAGTAGTCTCCGAGACTATGCCAGACCTTCAATGTAACTAATATGGCTCCAGACCAGTTGAAGGTTAAACAGGAAAGTATTTGAGAAACTACCCAAACTTGGGTAACTATTGAATAATTTAAAAAGGGTCACCTCAATAATACCACAAACATATTTACATAATAAAACATTCAGAGCTTGAGAGCTTTTGAATAGTTTAATAGTCCCAGAAGTTTCTGACCCATTTTAAGTCATGCTTCTTTCAAAACATGGTATACTTTTTTTTAAGGGTAGGTATTAGTTAGCAGGCAAATTTTGTAATTGTTTTTTTATTTAAAACATATGTGTCAGACATCTTTATCTAATAAACAATCATCATTAAAAACCAAACAACTTACTCATTTTTCATCTAAACTTCAACAACTTATACATTTTCGGAATGGGGAAGAGTTCAGCTTTCAGATATTATAAATATGTATGCATATGGTTATATTCTATAAAAGAGATGTATTGGAAATATATTTCAAATAAGTCGTCAAGATAGTTGTCTTTATTGAAAATAATATTCTTACAATAATAGGGTTATACATTTAGGAAACTGTTTTCTTTATTACTGGGAATAAATATTTGTTGAACAATCATGACTATAATGCGAGAAATAAATCTAATATACAAGTGGATTGCTGTAATTATACTCATTACATACAGAGGAACGTTGAGTACAGTATCACAAAAATATACAAACTGTCTCCTTATTCACTATAAAATTTAAAGATAGGTACATACAGTTTAAGTCAATTTAAGAAGATACCTTTTACAAAAACAATTTAATTTTTTGGAAAATTCTTATAAAGACAATGATAGAATCCAGCTATAAACACAAATTAGTATAAAAGTTAAGATACAATGGAAATAATAATATTAGTGTTTTATTTGGTAATACCTACCTACTTCCCTATTAAAATATTTTGTTTATGTTTGTATCAAATAACTTTTAATTGTGTCTAGTTTTTATTCATTTTAAATATTTATAATAGTACGTATTTGTGACATTGTTCTATGACATTATGGCATTCTGTAATTTTTTTTTAAATTTCTTACCTACTGGGACAAATCAATTGAAAAAAATTTGACTTATTTTAAAATTCATGCCTACAAATGAGTGAAACTTTATCAAGGAGGCGTTTCTCAAAATCTTTAGGCAAATGATGAAGAATATTTTTTTTGAAAATTTAAATGGGTTCAAGTTTAAACAGTCAGCAATATTTTAAACAAATTCTAGAGATATTTGAGAATCTTTTTTTAAAAATAATTAAATTGCCACATAAGTAAGTGATTGTTTAAAAACATTTTTTTCAAGGATCAAGATGAGTGGAAAGAGTTTGAGGAAGAAAAGAAGGACTATACTGGTTTGAAGATAGGTAATTTAACTATCGGTCAAAATGTGGAAACCAATAATACAGGTCCAAAAGAAACCACTGAACAGCAACCAGAAGATGATCCTGGGCAAGATACAGATAAGAAATCTGGACCTTGGAAGCGAATTGATGTTACAGAAGTAGAAGTAGAAAAAGTTGAAGTGAAACCTGATCCAATACTTCCTAATGTTTCCAAGACTGGAGCATATATCCCCCCAAGTATGCGAGGTAGTGGAGGACAAACCCAAGTTCAACCTACTAGACTTAATCGATCAAAAGCTGCCCCAGATATCCACAATGAAGAATTTTTCCCATCTCTCTCTGGGGATCATAAAAAGTAAGTTTATTGTTAATAAGCTATATTGATATGTAGTGTGCACTTGTCATATTTGACTAAAGTGTAAATTGTGTCAATCAGAAGAAGAAACAGCTCAATGCATTTTATGCCAATGCAATGGCCTGACAAATGTGCGGTTCTTTGCACTAGGGGACAAAAAGTCACTGGCCAAAAAATATATGAAAAATTCTGTCTTAAAGCTAGGGAAAGTAATTTAGATAAAGAGGACCACAATAAATCTGAAAACTGTCAATACCTATTTGTTTGTGAAAGTTGTTTAGCTAAATATGAATTTGTGTTCCTTTTGTATAATTGTTGTGGTTGTTGTTTTTTACTGCTTTACTCAATTGTAATATTTTATTTACAGAAATCGTAATGAAGGCTCTTTTGAAGTAGTGCAACCCAATAGGTCCTCGTCGCATAGACAAGTCGAACAATCGAAAATAAACTCTACTCAGGGTCCCAAGTTAAGTCTTGGCAACCGTTACAATACTTTGAGTAACGACAGCTAGTGATTTTAAAACTTCATAGAGACCAATGTGTACTGTGTCGAGAGAGGTGACCAGCAACAATTAAAAAACGTTACATTTGATTTACATTATCAAATACTTTGAGAAAATTGTGTCTGTTAATTTTTTACTTGGAGACTTAAACGGGTCCTCATATTTATTCATTAAAATAACCGAAAGATAAATAAAGTAACAGTTTTGTCAACAATTGCAGGTCGTATCCTCGAGAAAGACACTTAAATGCTCATAAATAATTGTATCTTGGAATTTATAGATGGTATAGTTACAATTTGTCAAGTTTTTTGTGACCTCTTGAGAGATCTCCAAATAAATAGATTTGAACATGTTGACAATGTGATTATCATCTAGTAAAGTACTACTTCAGGGTACATTCTGTTGAGCTGCATATTTTGAACAGATCTAATTTTTTGGAAATCTGGCATTATTAAGAATATTCCATTTTGTAGATAATCTGTAAACTATCTGCAATACAGAAGACTTCAAAATTGTTTTAGTAAAGTAAGAACTGTAATGATATAGTTGTTTATTCAATATTATTATTTGGAAATCAAAATTCAGATGCCATTTGGAATTAAAAACAACTAATATGTGTCTTAGAGAAATAATTAGTACAAATTTTCAATGTTCTATTTAATAAAATAACTATACATTAAAGTATTACTTTTTATATCTTGAAGTATTTTCGATATTATTTTTCACAAATGTTCAAAATACTGCCAATTATTTTGTATTTTTTATAGTTTTATTATATCTTACAAATGGAATACCGTGCTTTCAATATTAATAATTACTAAAAAGATATCAACAAATTTTAATAGGGTTTCCTTTGAAAATTTACAGAAACCAGTTGAAGCGTTTAGGGTTGTCTATAGTTGTATATAGCTATTTTTCAGATTTCCAATAATATGAATAAGGAAACACTTATGTGATTTGTAACTATGTTGTCAAAAACCTGTTTTTTTTTTGGTGATACCCGTTCTACATATCTTGAAGAGATGTGTATATTTTTTTATTATATTACGAGGTTCTAAAGTCTCCCTTTTTCTGGTATTTCATTTTTTTAACTATTTATACACAATAAAATTCTGATCCTTAATGGTTAGATGTCATTTTATTTATTTCCAATTTGATCTTATGCTAAAGACAAAAAAATAGTTGCTACTATCACTTTCAATACTCCCATATGCATGGAGATTTTGAAATAAAAACATTGAAAAACTCACAAACAGAAAATTTACTTAAGGTAGTTGAGGTACAATATCGACGAAAAGTTATATCCATGGTAACAGTAGCGGGACTTGTAGCATAATATACATCACAGACTGTACAGGGTAATTCATTAAGGGTGATGACCGGCCGTTTCTCGAAACCGTATGTCCTAGAATTTGGGGAAAAATGCTTCCGAGAAAATCGGACCTAAAAATGATCAAAAATGTTTTCGAGTCCCATAGTTTTTGGCGCAATCTATCACATACAAAATATAATTGGATTTTTTACAAAATATTTGGGTTGGAAAAAAATAATAACTTTGGAAACTACTGTCCTTATTCTACAACTTTTGTTGAAGTTATTTTTCTGTATCACCTATTCTGAAGTGGTGGGGAAGTATAAATAATGAAATACAGTGTTCCATTTGAAAGAAAATAAGAGGTTCGAGTTTCCGTTCACCCTGTATACAAAAGAGAAAATAATTAAAATTCAATCGAATACGGAGATATTGCATCATATTACGAAACTCTGTTAGGCAAAATTAATTTTTTTTTCTTTAATGTACAGTTAGCGTTGATTTATCTACAATTTTCACATAAAAGTGTCCATATCTTTTGAAAGGCTCTGTATAACGTAGCAAAACCTTATATCAAAAGCTTCAAAAGAACGTGACCAATCCGAATTAAGTATAATATACAGGGGTCCACATTTAAAGAATCATGTTTGGTTTGTAACGCAGTTATTCAACACGCTGTATAGTTCAAGATAATTTCAAAATATGGACCTTAAAGACATCTACTAATTTTCTTAATAACATTTTTTGATATCTCTTAAAATTGGTACACCCTGTATAAACAAAACTAAGGGAGCTACTCATAACAGAAATTTACAAAACGCACCTACTACCTAATTATTTTAATACATCATTTGCTATGCACAATTTCGGAGAGTAAAAATTTCATTACAAATCTCTTAAAAGGTCTCTAATAGTTTTAGGTATTTTCCATCGCCAGACCTTATGGTTTTGGATTTTTACTTATGGGGAAGAATCAAAGATTTAATAAAACTCTTCCAGCTACACCTGAGGATATCAATGATAGGATTCGGGAAGCAGTTTGAAGTATTTACCTTGCTGAAATTGAGACCAATGTTAATTCCACTATAGAAAGACTGGATATGTGCACAGGGGCAGACTAAGGCCTAGGCACGTGCCTAGGGCCCGAAAATTAGGTTTTTAATCTTTATAATAATGGAGAAATTAAACATTGTTTACGTCATTTTTCATCAAACAATGATGAAAAACCATTAACAAGGTCCGAAGCTGCCGATTTTCATAAAAAACTTGATACATTTGAGTATGAACTGTTACTTAGGTACTATATGGGAAAAGATTTTAGAGAGAATAGATGCTTCAAACAAGACTCTTCAACAAAAAGACGAATCCGTAAATACAGCAGTTTTAATATATGATTCATTGATAGATACAAACTGTTAGAGATGATTTTGACAATTTGGAAAAAGAAGCAAAAAAAGTTGAAGATATTGCATATACTAATGATAAATAACGGCAGAAAATACGAAAACTATTTCATGATGAAATACGATTCAGTGGCAAAGAACATTTTAAAGCTAATATTTTTTTGTTGTATGCGATTCTTTAATTAGCAACATTAAAAAAAGATCTGAAGGATATAAAACAATAAATTCAAAACTATTTTTCATGATAGTGATGTGAGTGACTCTTCAATAGAATAATGAAAATATTATGAACAAGATTTAAACCTAGCAGAACAGAAAAATTAAGTACAACAATTTAAGACTTTTATAAGTGAAGAAAATATTATCCATGTGGTCATTTATTCAGAAAAATAATATTGCAACATTCTCTAATTTACATAATTCTGAGAATTTATTTAACCCTTCCAATAAGCAATGCAAGTGGTGAAAGATCATTCTCAGTAATGGCCATAATACAAAATTTTGTAAGGTCCACACCAGGCCAACAAAAACTAAATAGTTTATCATTACTTTATATAGAAAAAGAGCTATTCAATAACTTAATTATGACAAACTAATTGACGAGTTTGCAGAAATAAAAGTCAGAAAAAGGCAATATAACTAATCAATCTAGGTATATTTGTTTAAGTATTATTGTTTGTTTTAATATATTATGTTTATTTAATTTTTGTACATGTATGTTATTTTTTCCCTTTTTTCACTTGGAATCCGATAATTAAATAGAACTACATATCATATGCTTTAAAACCAAACGCAAAGTATGGTATGTGTCATGACTGGAAAATAGGCCCGTAATTACAATGTGCCTAGGGTCCGCTTTAGCCTTAGTCCGCCACTGTATGTGCATAGCAAAAGATGGCAAGCATATTGAGTATTTAAAATAAATAGGTAGTAAGTGCGTTTTGTAAATTTCTGTTATGAGTAGCTTCCTTAGTTTTGTTTCATTACTTATGTAAAGTTGATATATATTTTTGTGATGCGTTTTTACTTGTTATTTCATTTTCAAAACAATTTTAACAACATAATTTCTCTTACAACTTACTGGGTGAGCCGACAATCATCAACACTCCAAAAAATGCCAATATCTTTGGAATGACAAATATCAGTTCGCGGTTTTGACAGGATAATAAGTCATCTTATTTGCATTTTTGTGAGCTGGTTAGAGTTACAGCATTTCATTTGAAATTTCTCAGGAAAAAATCATAACGCCCTCTATGAACAATTAAAAGTGTTGTTACTTGTTTCTCGAATCTACCTTTGATACTCTATGCATGGAGTCTATATTTTTGAAAATCGGTTCAGGCATATGGAAGCTACAGTCTTTTTTATGTCAACGAAAAAACACTTCCCCCACCAGGTGATACAGAAAACTGACCTCAACATAAGTTGTAGAATAAGGACAGTACTTTCTTATTTTTTTCCAACCTAAATTGGGGAATATTTTGTAAGTGATAGATTGCACCACCTAGCGAAAAAATATAGACTCAAAAACATTTTTAATTTTTTTAAGACCGATTTTCTTATAAGAATTTTTCTCCAACGTCTAAGACATACGGTTTCTCTGTTCGTTTGAATTTGCCCCTCAAATCGTACTATACTTGGGACCAGTGCTACAAGATGATTTTGTTCAATTTCCCGGCATGTATATTGTTCATAAATTTTCAAACTTTGTGTTTTTATATCTTAAGAATAGAATGAATGGTCAATTTTTTTTTAAACTCCGAACAAATTAATCAATTAGTTAGTTTTTGGAAATTTCCAACCGTTTAATAAATTACATTTTAATGTTTAAATTATGTTTAGTTGTTTACTTACTTCTTAGTTAAATTAAATGTTCAAATTGATGACCACCCACGTCCATACAATAATAAAGATATTGTTCGAAACGTTCTCACACATTCTGAAGAATCTCGGGAGTGATTCGATGGCACTCCTCAACAATTCTTTAACGCAAATCTTCTAAAGAGGCTGGTTTGTTTCGTAGATTTTACTTTTGAGGTATCCCCACAAAAAAATCAAGGGGCGACAAATCTGGTGACCGTAGAGGCCATTCAATGCTACCTCTTCTCCCAATCCAGTGCCGTGGAAAATGTTGGTCTTAATACTGACGAACAATCAAAGCATAATGCGGCGGAGCTCCATCCTGTTGAAACATTAAATGATCTTCACTATACTGTTGTTAATTTTCAATAATATCAGTCAAGGTAGGGTCAATAGCATCTCCATTAATTGCAAATACATTTCGCCAGTTAAATTACCAGGTAAAAATATGGACCCACCAGCCGGTCACCGAAAATTCCAGCCCATACATTTAATTTTTGCGGTTGCTGTATATGCACCGCCTGGAAAATTCTTGGGTTTGAATCAGACCAGTAGCGAAAATTATGACGATTTACAGTACCGTTAATAAAAACGCTGTATTAATCGGAGAAACAGATATTAAAAAGAAACTGTGGATCACAATAGAGGAGTTCAGTTTAAGGTCAGTGTGACCAACAAAAAGTGGTTTTTATGACAAGAATGACAGTTAATGTCTACCATTCAAAACATAAGATTTTTGCAGGTTTTTTATCATTACGAACATCTATATTGCCTTATTAAAACAATGAATAATACACCCCGGAAGCATAAATCTTAAAATTTAAAATGACGTTTTAGCTGAATTCCCAATGCATCGGTGGCCAGTAATTCTAGGAACTTTCGGCAAATCACCAATTCTCTTCTGTCATTATGTCACTAGTTATGTCAGATGTCAGTGTAATTTGTTTTTGTTGATATTCCTTTAATCGTTTATGTTTATTTTCCATACTTTTGTTGTAGTTCTAGATAGTTGTATCACTTTATTCTTCCGATTGCTTGTTCCTCTTAAAAACTAAACAAGTAAATAATTTAAATTTTAAAATGTAATTTATTAAAAAGTATTTGTCAGAATTTTAAAATTTAAAGACTGTTGTAAAGAGAATTAAAAGGGCTTTAAAATGATACCTTACTCGACCCCTAATGTCATTTAAACATTTTGAGGTGATGACTACTCCCGCTAGGGGGTGAAAGTAGCGAAGTCAAAAATACCGGAAAAAAGTGTCCCCCTTTGGTAGAAAATCGACGGGCCTCTGCGTTTTTTTTAAACGTTGACGCAGTTCCTGACAATGGCTGTTTCGTTTTCGTCCGGACACCCTGTATATGTATTCAGGTTGTCCATTTTAAATGGTACCAACATTGCAATTTTGGAAACATAAGAGTAGATGAGCAACACGGGTGTTAGGCCACCAGGACCGGCATCAGGGGGGCTATGAAAATTAAAATAGTGCTGGGTAGTAGAATATTGTGATGTGAGGTGTATGGGGGGGAGAAGAGGTACGTTGGGAACGGCACTGCGTTGTGTGACGCATGCATCATGCGCCGTGACGCACGAATCATGTGCCAAAAGGACATTAGCGGAGTATTTTTTATTTTTGAGATTGTTTTATTTGACTGCGCGGCGCCGGTCCTGATTTTTTTTCATTTCATAAACACTTAATATTCTGAAGTTGCTGTCCAGCCATCAAAGATAAAATTTATAGTGAGGTCTCATTAAGGATTTCATTAATAACGCTGACAAGATTGTATATAATACCAGCATAGATAATTTAAATATAGAATGCGAGGTCAACTGATCTCTCTCTCTGAGGCCCCCAGAAATTTCAATATTTTATAACGCTTAATACCAACACACACACACACAAACCATGTAATTACAGAATGCGAAAACGATCATGGTTAAATAAGTACAGGTTAGTCCAGTAGCAGTTCGCGCATAAGCTTTTATTAAAAATATAGTGCCCAATGAGAAGTGGGGTTTAAAGGCAACCATCTTGTCGCGCAAAGCCAATTACAATCGAGGCGCTAGTTTTTAAAACTACAATTTATATTTATGTATATTTATATTCAAGTAATAATTCATGCAAAAATTTACTTTTATTAGTATTAAAAATTATCATAATTTAAAGTTTACAAAAATGTATTTTATTACCTATACATTACAAATAGAAGTATTTTTTAACAAATTGGAATTTAAAAAAAGTATAAAAGTATAAAAAGGTTTTTTAGGATAGGATCAATGAAAATTGAAAATAATTGTAAATTATTGATAAAATTTTTTATTTTAAAATTAAAAAACTTTTTAATGTGGTATAAAATAACATATTTTTTAAAAATATAATGTTACAATATTTAAAAAAATAAGTCAACATGCTACATACTAGTAATTTTTTTTCTCAGTTTTAATAATGTACATTAATATATCTAAATCTTAAGAATTTACATTAAATATATAACATTTTAACAAACAGTACATGCTTTAAAATAAAATTTAATATGTTTTAAAAACTAGTTAAACATGTGTAAAATATTTTTAATCATATTGTGGGTAAATAGGTAACGGTAGAAATTTATTAACTTTTGCTAATAAATGTTTTTGTTCGTTCGTGTAAAAATATTTTGCTCTTTTTGTTGTGCCTAACCTGTTATCATTTCTATTTCTGCAACACTTTATACTGCACTTACCCATAATAATTTTTATTTCACTTTTTTTTCTTTCTTTAGAAATTTATACTTTATTTAAAAAATATTACAACCGGCTGTTTGTTTACATACACATACACGACACACACATAAATGTATAGCAAAATGGCCGCCTTTAGCCCCCTGCGCAACAGATTTTTATTTTGGTTCCAAGGTCAAGCGCTACTGGGCTAACCTGTACTTATTTAACCATGAAAACGATCTAACTCTGATTTCAATATAATTATTTATTATTGACTGACAAGTAGTTTTTGGCAAATTGCGTGATAACCCTGGACATTAATGATCTCACCCGAGACGTTCAAGAATGTCGCAGCACAATATTCTACTACCCAGCACTATTTTAATTTTCATAGCCCCCCTGATGCCGGTCCTGGTGGCCTAGAACCCGTGTTGCTCATCTACTAGTAAGAGTTACGAGATAGGTTAAATGCGAGTAAAGTTGTCCTTTTAGGGGACCGATGTAATGGTACCAAAACATGTCAGATTTATACAAGGAAAACAAAAAATATCAGTTTTTTATTATTGGCTGTAACACGTTTATTTTTGAAAATTTGATTTGCTTTGACATTGGCTAGCTTCCTTTTTTTTTTCTAAACAGTTTCGGGTCTTCAAGGAAATCATCAACTTTTTTTCTCAAATACGGACTAAATTATCTAAATTTTGTGCAGTATTTCGAATACCAAACAACGATGTAACATAGTTGAACATTTATGGCTTCCATCTTCAAAAAAAGCATTTTAAAAGTCGAACACAACGATGTAGCATAGGTGATTTTTCAAAAACAAACGTGTGTTGCTGCCAATAATAAAAAATTGACATTTTTTGTTTCCCTTGTATAACTCACATTTCAGACATGTTTTGGTACCATTACATTGGTTCCCTTAAAGGGTAACTTAACTCTCATTTAACATATCTCGGAACTTTTACGGTTTCGAAAATTGCCATGCTGGTACCATTTAAAATCAGTCTGTATTTGAGAATGGTACAGCCTGTGACAAAAATTTCCATGGATATGAACCAAAACTTCAACAATATTGTAGCACGACAACAGATTAATTATGTAACAAATAAACAAGAAAAAAAAAGGTAAATAACAATAAAACGATACCACTTGAAAAAACTTTCACAATATATTATTGGTTTAACATTTCAAAAAAAAGCGCAAAGTTGCACTTCTCGTTTAGAGCAACAATTTATTGCATTGCACTCTCAACACACAAATAGCTACTTTGCGTGATGATATTTTGAGTAAAACGGAATTACTGTAAACATACAATCTCTTTTGCTTTTACGCAGCGTTGCTAGATGTAAATACTATAAATACTACAGTAGTCAAATGAGTCAGGTCATCACACATTTGACTCTTGTAGTATCGACAGTACTACCTGAAGTTAATTCTTGAAATTCACTTTCTTTGCAACACTAGTAAGGTAAAAATTGTACAATAAATTTTCAAATAGATTAATTAACAGTATCAAAGTAAATTATTAACTTGTCTATCTTCTCTCTATCCTGAGGTGTTTAATTCTTCAAGTGTAGAGTCGTCACTGAAAAAAAATTGTCCATTATTAGTTTCAACTAAACACTGCCGGTAAATATACTGAATTAGGAGCACAAATATAAGTGTAGCAGTATCAGTGACTAAAACTGAAAACTCATTTATGGGCATGTCATAGGAAGTCTGCAACAAGGTGGTTAAACTCACGACTAACATTTTTGCGACCCAGCCAATATATCAGCAGCAATAAAATAATGAACCGATGCCGAATAATAGTATTTTATGCAACGATCATGTAATGATAGCCATTAAGACACGAGCACGTTGTAGGATACGAAACGAGCCGCAGGCGAGTTTCGTATATAATATGCGAGTGTATTAATGGCCATTACATGAAAGTTGCATACAATATTTTTTCTACTCCGATTAATAAGAATTATTTAATTAATAATTATCATATATAGTTACTTTTGAAAATCAAAATTATTTGACAGCTGTCAAATTAAGTGTCACCTAATATAATTAATTTCAGAAATGTCAACCAGGTATCCATGGCTATATTAAATATTGTGCGAATGTCGCATTCCTATTGGCTTAAAAATCTGTATCATAATGAAAATTTGCATCATAATGAATATCATTATGATACAGATTTTAGTCTTTTAGTAAGTATATTATAAAACAGGAGTAGAAACTAGTATATTATGCAATGAGCACAAAATGATGCCCATTTTGTTGCGAGTTGCATACTATACTTTTTCTATGACAACATATCATAACATAACATCATAACATACGATTTTGTCTTTTGATCTACCTTCCATTCAAAAAAAAGGTTATAAGCGCGTTAATACATACTCTTCGACGTTTCCGGTAATAAATTCAGTGTTGTTACCTTCGCTGCTTCTATTATATTCGGAGGTGTCAAATCTAAGTCAATATCACTATCAGTTTCCATTTTAATTAATAGTTTTTATAGAAAACAACTATTTGTTGCTTAGCAACTTGCCTAGCAACCGATGCAAAAATGAAATTCTGTACAAAATGTGCTAGTTTATGATTGAAGTTACGGTTATAAAATGAACATTTATCGAGGTTGTCGTAGAAAAAAGTTATTATTTATTGTATAAGTGTTTTATCCACGCAAGAAATTTTTTTTAAGTGAATAATACGCAACTAAAACACGAATGCCATACAACGTTTTATCCACAATCATTTCGCTCTTACAGCAACTGTAACGGCAAAAATTATTGAAATTAATTTTAAAAAATTTGGGAGGTGTTGTATGGTTGCTGTTGATTTAAGATTGTATTTTTCATTATTCCACTAGTGGATAAAGTGGTACTAAATATGCTTAATAAGTGTGGATAAAACTCCAATTATGATGCGATTGTAGATAAAAATAATATAGGTGGAATTCACTTGACGTTTTTTAAAAATTATTATACTTTTCTTGCGATTATTTTAAAAAATGCATACATTTATTTTGAATATACCAGCACAATTTGGTAAGAACGGTATCCAAGCATGAATAATATCTAAAATATGTGAAAAGTTAGGTCACTGACTTTTTGACAGATGAAAAATATTGAAATAATTTTAAAAACCAAAATGCTTGAAGAAAAATTGATTAAATGTCAATTGTTAAATACTTAACAGTAATTTGATGTTGACCAAAAAGCTGAAAATATAGATTATTGATAAGATGTCCTGTTACATCCAGTATATTGTGTCACAAGCGCAGAAAATGACCATTAGTTGCGAAGCGACGGCTGCTAAAGCGTTTTCTGCATGCGTGACACACATCTATTTCTTTTTCTTGTCAAAAAAGGTGAATATAACAAAAATCTTTGATTTTATAAGTAACAACATATGAATTGTTAATTATCCCTTGACTTTGATTTACACTGACGTTTAATGAAAATATACGTTTATCAGCCAAAGGAACGAGAAACACTACTTTCGGTCATGTTTTTAGGGTTGACACGATATAATTAACAGTATTTAGTTGTTAAAACAATTAATTGGCTTAAATTTTAGTCACAGTGCAGTAATCTGCAATTATTTGTAAATAATTGAATCGCATGTGAATAAACTTTTGAACAAGCGATTTATCCCGCCTAAATAAGTTATTAAATCTTCCGTAATACGGCTGGGTCTCACTGGTCTCAGTCACGGAATATTAAAACTGTTCCGTGTCTCAGTTAATTTTTTTGGCTGTCCAATTTGAGTTAATCCTTGTTTGTACAGAAGACGTCAAAAGGCAAGCTTCTACAACTTGCATACAAAGTAAAAACATATGAATTGTTAATTATCACTTGACTTTAATTTACTCTTTACGTTTAATGAACATACACAATGCTTTATGAACATTTTAGTTTTTTATTCACGCATGGTGTAGCCAACTTGTAGTCCTGATCTTATTAATATTGAACATGTTTAGAACCATCTACAGAGACGCTTTCGTCGCCGACCCGCTATATTATCTCTGCCCGCTTTTTTGACAGCCTCCAACAGCATACAGGGCAAGTCCAAGTGACGTCATCTGACAGTCGCCCTGAGGATTTAAATCAATAGATTTTTCAATTTGAATCGAGATTTAAATCAAATTAAAAATTGCTGTAAAAACAAGTTGCTGAAGCAAATAATTAATCAGGAAATTCAAAAATTTACTTATGAACGTATGTGCCGACTATATTAAGAAATTATTAGTCTCGTCAACCGCACATTATAAAGACGAACGAATTTTCTCATTCCGAGAGGAAATCCGAGGCATGTTGCCGACAATTTTCATTTCAACACAAGTTTTCTAACTGTAAATCTAGACAACTAATACTTTTGGGCGAATAGAGAAAAATAATGAAAATGAGTGATTTTAAAGTTCAATATTTAAGGGAAAAATGAGATTTTTTGCAGCTATCTTAACCGGTTTCACAAATTACAAGATTTGCATCATCAAGAGTATGAATTATAATTGTATTTATATTATGGTTTTATTTTATATAATTATGGAAAGATTCCGCACGTAAACTCTGTCCTTTTTTGACTGGCCAGCTAGGCACCCTCATTACAAATACAAATCTGCGAAAAGTTTTATAATGTTGGCCCAAATAAATTTCATGGTAACAAACACGTTTGGATAGGACTTCATGTGTTTTAGAGTTTACCTTTCTAGTCCACTCTGTTTCATCTCTACTTAATAATAATAGAACAATGAAATTATTACAAAGCATCGATGGTAACAGCAAAGAATACACCAGCTGGTGTATTATGTGGTAAAAGTAACAATCAGTGACGTGCGTTCTGAAAACCATGTTTTAATATTTATTTATTGGTATCTCTTTACGTATATAAAAAGAGAACTTTCCTTGAATGTATTGGAAAAATAAAATTTTTATACTGGGTGTCCCAGAAGTTTCTGACCCATTTTAACTGCAAAAATCTCGGAACTCCGAAACAATAGGGAGGTGCGGTTTTCGATTATTTCGATTTCGGTGAAGTTTTTTTCAGTTTAAATGTTTAATTTGTGAAATCTTATATAGGGAGTTTTTAAAAAAATTGTATTTTTCAAATACAAATATCGTGTATTTCTTTAATGGAACACCCTATATATTTTTATTCTATCGGAAAGCTGAACTTTTCCCCGTCCCGGAAATGTAAGTATAATTTGTTGAAGTTTAGATGAAAAATGAGTAAGTTATTTGGTTTTTAATGATGATTGTTTATTAGATAAAGATATCTCACACATACGTTTTAAATAAAAACCAATTACACAATTTGCCTTCTAACTTATAATACCTACGTTTAAAAAAAATTATACGGAATGTTTTTGAAAGAAGCACGACTTAGTTAAAATGGGTCAGAAACTACTGGGACACCCGGTATTATAGAGCCAATTTACACGACATGTTATTTTATGCAAATTTTCCAATAACATATTTTACGTGAAATTTCTCTGCGTTACAAACGTATTTTATCGAAAATTATGTACAAAATTTACAAAACGAATAAATTCTAGGTATAGGAAATTTGTTCTAAAAACTTCGCAAAATGTGCGCAGGTTCTATAAACACGTTGAACGATCTGCCTGCGGTCTGTGCCTAACCTAAAATAACCAACGCGAAGATTGTTAGTGATTTTGGAAGTCGGATGTATTTTAACAAAAAAACAAAAAAAAATCATGTTGTGGTCAAAACAGCATTTAGAGGTATTAATTGAAACTTTTAAAACATTTTTTTAGCCCGGAGGTTATCTGTAAGCCTAGGTTAGTAAAGGGGAGCTTTGCAAGCATAGACCAAATCTCCAGAATTCAAATATTTCCGCCCCATATTTGACATGGCATAATGATTACCACTTACCAGTGATCCAACATCACAAAACCAACTAGCTCTAAAAGTGTATTGAGTGCGCATGCTCTATTTAAAAATCTCATGATATTTGTGACCAAAATTCACAATCATTGCAATTCAAAAATTATTAAATTTGATGAAGTTTCTAAAAAATTTCATATCGTGTAAATTGGCACTTAGTGCTCTTAGTGAATCCGTGTTTACATTATAGAAGTTCGAAATAAGTATCATTGAATTTCCGCTTTACATTTTGGTAAGAAATGTAACGCCTATGGTTGAGATTCCGAACTTTTGCAGTCAGTCAAAAACGGATAGAGTACCTATAGTAGGGGTTGAAACAAATTTGTTAATCTAATTAAAAATAACACAACATCTATTAAAAAACTTTATTTTGTAGGTATACATAAAACTGAAAAATCGGAATCAAAAAAGACCAAATGTTGACATATACGAGCTTTTGTATAACTAAAAAATATAAAATCGCTTTCCTTTATATTCCAATAACATTTTGTTAGTTAGATGATAATTCTATTGTTTCACCAATCATAAACAAGTGATACTTATTACATTGCTCTTATTAAAACTGTTTTTAAAGAGATTTGCCATATTAACGAAGTGAGTACATAATAAAAAATATTACAAATTCAAAAAACTCCAATGAAGAAAATCAACTTAACAAAACTAAAGCAAATTACCACAGCGATACATCGTCTTTTCGACTGATAACTGCCTCCATTTGTCCTGGCGTTGTATCAACTGATGTTGCGATGATCTGGTGGAAAGCCATTCCAAATTTCTTGGAGATGCAACTCTGGAACGGTTCTTGCGGGATTTTCTCGTACCTTTTTATTCATGACAAGGTTTTATCGGCGATAGATCTGGACTAGGTACTAGAGATCCTATTTGAAACCAAAATGTTGGTTCCATCATGCAAACTTCTACTTTTTAGCATTCTGACAAGCGGCGGCATCTTTTTCAAGTATCAAGTTTTAGAGGGTTGGGCCAATTTTACTGAGACATGGGTCTCTTCTTTTATAGAGCTATATATTCTTAAGTTAAACAATTGGTTCTCATTTGCATGTAAACAAATAATTATTTATGACTGAATCACGTTGCAATTTTTTGTTACAAAATATCTTCTTGTGAATATGCAGTGATTGACACTACAGTGAAATTCACATTCAGACGGCAGTAAACGGGTATAGGATAACAGCATTCTATGTACAATTGTAAGTTTTGCTAATTTTGTAAAAGAAGCGGGGATTTTTAAAATATTCATGATTGAAATAAAGTGTCATCATTTCTAAAATAAAGATAAATTTGTGAGTTCCCAAATCGTACATGGTATGGTCCGACTCTTACGAAAAAGTACTATTGTTAATATTTGTAAATGGAAAATAAAAAAGATTGCACTTTTATATGAATGTTTTTGAATTATATAATTTTTGTTTTAGGATTCTAAAAATAAAAAGTTATTACAAAAATCATTTGAGTATTCCACTCGGTCTCCGATGCTACTCTTTTGGGGATTTTTAAGTACCAAAACCGAGCAATAGACAGATACCGAGTGCCTTTTGTAGTTTAAGGTACGAGTGGAGTAAACAGTATACAGGCTAGACTGTCTTTGCATGTGGATTTGTTTCGTTCTATTTATATATATATATATATATTTGTTATTAACTATAATCATTAATAGATACATTTTTGACGAATTACAAATTTTTATTTATGTAATGTAGTCGAAGCTATTCTAATTAATGATTCTAGTTTATTTCTGATAATTTGATGTTCCCAATTGAAGACTAGAACGTACCGTACATAGCAAAACATCGTTTTTTGAAAAAGTTTCCCAACAAGCTACGTTTTTATCAGCCCCTTTACCAAACTCTCAACAAGCTATGAAGATAGTAAATTGCGCGACCCCTGTATGTACGGTGCAGGAGTTTTTCAGCAACCGTTTTTCGGCATGTCTTTATAAGCGCGATATGAAAGCGCCGACGACGAGTGAGCGTATATACTATTTATTGTTAATGTACAGGTGCTAAATCTGACTGACGAACGTTATTACTTAGCAATTGTTCGTAACTAGGTAAACTTAGGTAACGGAATGAGCAGATTCCTACTCGAGGTAGGTACATAATAATC
Organism: Lochmaea crataegi; assembly: GCA_947563755.1. NCBI lineage: Eukaryota > Metazoa > Arthropoda > Insecta > Coleoptera > Chrysomelidae > Lochmaea > Lochmaea crataegi. The sequence continues at coordinate 12,642,784 of OX387428.1, forward strand.
ATAATTTCATTTGTTTCTCGGCGATCTAACAAGGCATGTTGAGATTCTAAGGGTTGGAGCAACCGAAACCATGAAGATGCCCACGTACTTTATGTCTGCAAAACAGGATTTCGAACTCTTATTTGATGTTGTTATCAACGAGTTAACCAAAACAAAATCGCTCTAATTACGGGAGGGGCCCTAACTTATTACACTGATGGATCAAAAACAAACGAAGGAGTTACATGTCCTAATACTAGGATATCAACAGCCCTGGGAAACCTCCAACAATATTCCAAGCGGCACTGTTAGCAATAGATATCTCTATGCTCAAGAGTGCCTCAACTCAGTCAGAACATTTAATAAATAAATATGAGATTGCAGAGATGTTCTCGCAAAAGAAGGAGCTTAAACTCCTTTTATAGGACACGAACAATTTTGTTGTACTTATCCGAAAAAGCCGAAAATGGGAAAAGGAACTTAGTACAGTCTATTGGTAAAATTACTCTTGAAGAAAAAATTAATTTTTGAAATATTTATCATGTTATAAAAAAAATAATTAGTCCATTTGTCAATTTTGAAATGAACTAAAATAATATTTGTCTATAATCTAAAGATCCATCTCTTAAGTACCTCTCAACATATTTTTTTCCATGTGAACCCAAGCTAGTGTATGTCTCCAAACATGTTTCATTTAATAATTTGGGTTGGAAGTTTTTTATGACATAAATCCATACATTTTCTATAGACTCTTCGGCGTTTAAAAGTTTTACTTTAAATTTTTCTCGTACATAGAAATTAGGATGATCTTCTAGTATATCCAGATCCGTTAATACTTTATCATCTACCTCATATACTTCGCCTAATATAAAATGTCCATTCCCTAAAATTAGTAGAATTAGAGTCTACCTATTAGTATTTTGCATAAATACAGTGTACAGCGTGAAACAACGACAGCTTCTAACTTTACATTATACATTTTTTTATAGGGTTCTGCTCATTACTAGCATAAATCATACCCGATTGCACCAGTTTAGCTTAATGGAATGGACAAAGCTGTGCTTAAAATTTCGTGCATATATATAAGCTACGCTTAGATAACGGTGCAACGAGCTTAATTTTTTTAAGCCTGGCTTACTTGTTAAGCCAAGGTGGTGCATTGGGCATTACATACTTTCTTCTCAAATAGCTAACCTTATACAGACTGTTTCTTATATCATATGGTAACAATACTAAATTCTAAACCGTAATAGATACTAAAGAAGATTAAACGGACAAAAGGTAAACTATTATATGAAGAACATTATATTTGTTAAAAAATATTACAGGGACTCTCTTAGGAATGGCGATTCTTTCTAAAAAAAGATCGATTTCTAAATCGATTCGAATCGTAGCCTGATGAATCGATTTTTTTCAAGTTTGTATTTTTTACAATGTAAATATAAATCAATCTTTTTTATTGAAAAACAACAAGAAAGGTCTCCCTAAATAAACAATCTCTCCGGGATCTCTTATCATTAAAGTTGAGGATTTTTTTTAAGTTCAGGAATTCAATAATAATAACTATTACTTTTTTTATTACCATATCACAAAGTATCGGATTAGGAATGTGTGAGATTAATGGAAAAGAATCATCGATAAAATAAAAATCGATTTTTCTTTATTCAAAATTAATGGATTTGTCGAAAAAATCGATTTTAATAAAAAATAAATCGATATCTGCGAAAAGATCGTTGATTTTTTTGGATTGTTTTAAAAATGGAGATGCTTTTCGTATATATTCCGATAATAAACCTAAGAGATTTATTCGTTAACGATATTTATCGGATTGAAAAAAAATAAAATAAAATTATAAGAAATTTGTCAAAAATTTTGAAATATGGTCAATAATTGTTAAAATTTGGAAAAATGGTCAGTAATTGTTGCAAAACTGTTGAAATTGGTCAATAATTGTAAAAAATGGTCAATAATTATTGAAAAACTGTCAAAATTGGTCAATAAATGTAAAAAATGGTCAATAATTTTTAAAAAATGATCAATAATTGTTAAAAAAATTTGGAAAAATGGTCAATAATTGTTGCAAAACTGTCAAAATTGGTAAATAATTGTTAAAAAAATGGTCAATAATTTTTAAAAAATGATCAGTAATTGTTGCAAAACTGTCAAAACTTGTCAATAATTTTTTAAAAATGATCAGTAATTGTTGAAAAACTGTCAAAATTGGTCAATAATTGTCAATTAATTGTTAAAAATGGACGATTTTTGTCAATAATTGTTAAAAAATGGTCAATAATTTTGAGAAATGGTCAGTAATCGTCAAAAGGTGTCAAAATTTTGAAAAATAGTCAATAAATAATACGAGAGCCGTTTCTGAAAATCCACTCCTCAAACACACGTAATTTATACAAAATCGATTAATATTACTCGAAAAATCGATTTATATAAAAATCGTTTAATTTTTCAAACATCCCTACTTATAGAGTTCCCTATAAGCTTTTTTGAAAAAAAAGCAACAGTGTCTGTCGAGTCTACTGGGATCCGAGCGGTTCCGCTCTCATCACTACTTGCGATGTTGCCGGGGCAATTGAAAAAAAAGCCGCTCTACCAAAAATACAAAAAAAAATCGAAAGTCGATTTTCAGGGGTGAAATATCGATTCAATACAACATATCGATTTATTCGGTCCGAGGTATCGATTAATCGATTTCAGATCGCCATCCCTAGACTCTCTCCATTCTCGAGTTATAGAAGGAAAACTAAAAACGCTGTTTCTGTTTTTTAAGCACAAAATTTTTAAATAAAACAATGGAAGTATTGTACGACCGCTCTTAGTTTACCACTTTCGAATTAGAAGCTTATAGCGATAAGGTATTCTGTTCGTCGGAAATTTCAGCTAGTTTTTCCGCTAGTATGGCAATTACTTCTTATCTTACTTATCTTATTATTTATTAAAAATAACGTTTGAGTACTGTTGAAATTTCCGATAAACAGAACACTTTATCGCTATAAGCTTCCAATCCGAAAGTGGAAACTAAGAGCGGCCATGCTTATTAATGTTTTATTTGATCACAAATTTACTGTGGCTGGGTACCAATAAATCTTCGATACGTTTCCTGTCTTCACGAGGCTAAACATCAACCTTTTTTTTAATACGGCTCCTTTATTATTATTTATCTTTAAAATTCAAATTCAGCAATGTATAACATGTAAGATTTTTATGACGTTTTTCTGCAATAACTAAGATCATCAATGAAAATAATTTTTAAATGAGGTTCTTGTAAAGTTGATTTCGTCAAATGAATATTTAACGATAGTCCTAATTCAAACCAAACAATTTCACTATTTAGCGCCTGTGGTGAATGGAATTTTTTTAGAAATATATTAACCTCTTTCAAAATTGTTATGGTAAGCCCATATGGTAAATGAAATTTTTTACAAATGAATCAAGCCCCATCAGAAATTTTATCGTACACCCATGATATATAAACTTTCAGTATTCCCATTATTTTTGGTACGCCCATGGTAAATACAAACTTTTACAAATAAATTATTTGTACAGTTGTATACAGCCGGTAAAATCCATTTTAATGAACCTGTTAAGCGGCCCCCTAAAATTTTTCGTAAAATGAGTATTTTTCAACATGTTAATAGTTAAAAATGATATTTTGTCCAGAAGATTTATGCTGATGTGATTATGCATTTACTAAAGAATTCGTCAGGAAATACTCACTATTTATATTTTAGAGAAATGGACGACAACCGGTGCGCCGTCACCCTACTTTAGCTAATATATGATTTTTCATACATTCTTCCAGTAAAACCATATCATAAAACCCTTAATGCATCACAGGATAGATAGTTCATTAAAAATAGCATTTACAAACTAATATATATATATAACCTAAGTAGGGTAAACTGGTCCATAGCGGGATGGTTTTTTTCAAAAACCTTTATTAAGCGTTTGTAAATTATAATAAGCATAGGTATGGGTATGGGTATGGATGTGAGGAAGCAAACTAATAATAATTTCAAGTAGTCCTTTATTTATAATAAATTAATGTTATTCAACAAGTCCCACTATGAACCACTACATGGTTCATTGTGTGAATCACAGTGGTCCATAGTGGGAGTTTTAATAAAAAACACTTAGTCTATTTTAAATTGAAAAAAGTTCACAGGGAACTTGAAAGGGCGAGCAGCCCTAGCTGTACTTCCGAAATGGAGGGCTGGGGCAGCTTTTGTAAAATATCTTCTGCTACTATATACGGTATCTTCATCGGGTTTGTCGGGGAAAATAAATTTGCTGGCCATAATTTTCTTCATAAAGGAGTTATTATATTCATCTCCACTTATCTTAATAACCTGACCAACAAAATCTTTAACAGTTTTTTTGTCATGTATCTTACACCATAACATAGTCCTGCTCTTGAATAGACAAATCTTGATATTCTGATGTGAAGCTTTCTAAATCGCTAGAATCGTTGCAAATCTATTCACTAACATCACTGCACGAACTTATGTCGTCATTAAAAACTTGACATTTAACTTTTTTAGCCTTCATTTTCTGAAAGTGCCAACCTTGCTTTATGTTGTTCGCCTCTATGGCATCTTTTATGGGGGTATCTATTATTATTGATGAATGTAGCTTCTTTCTTTGGAGCAGCTTTAGCATATGTGGCCTGATTGGCTGAGGGGTTACTATATTGGACGGGCCAGGAATTGGGCTGACATGTCGTGGTTCTTCTACATCCTATGAACGTCTTCTACATCCTGAACATCTTCCATATCTTGAACACCTTCGTTAGCCTTATTTTCGTCACCATTTTCATTTTCTTCGGGCCTATCAGTGACATAAAGATGACATAAAATCACTCTCTGAAAAAATTTGGGAATTCAGGGGTCTATGCCTGTTTTTTAAATCCGTTGAGAATGTTGACAGGAGTAAATGCTTTAGGGTAGGCAGTACCAACAACACTACATACATCATAAATGGTCATAGGTACGGCAGGATGATTTAGCATCCATCAGGCATCCAGGAGAGTGAAATTCCCACTATGGACCTGTTTACCCTACCCAATAAACAATCCACAATTTCTAAGCAGTTTTTGTTAAATTATAAGCTAATAATGATACATTTTTGTTAGATTGAAATCCACCGATACACTAACATGACCTAATGAAACAGAACTATTAGAATTCACAACACTTAATAGTTTTATAGCAAAAAAATAATACTCAATACTGACCTGGACTTTTTAAAATAAACGGTACGTTATACTTAGTAGCAATAATCAAAGGTAGCTTTTCAACAGTTTTAGCTTCACCAACAAATTTATAATGCCCTTCATTATTTTTAGAAAACCATGCATGGTTAGGTTCATTGCGTTTCAGTGTTCCATATACAAAAACTTTATGCAGTTCCATTTTATTCGCCGAATTCACATATAAAGTATAAACTAAAATAATCAAAATATAAAAATAAAAAAAATCACTAATACACATTTTTAACGAAGCACGTGTTTTAATAAGTAAATATTTTAAATCCGATCCTGTAGATGGATAAATACATTTTCCAAATTTTCATTCCCTATATCATGCCATGAAGATAGGTACAATCGAACTTTCTTTTTAATTATTGAAACCTTTTTACTTTTTAGTCAGAAGAAACATAATGAAATAATAACTTACTGCTTATCTAAAAAAAAGAGTATGGAAGACTTAAGCGTTATCTGGCGTTATACTGTTTATATTATTAAGTTTAAATTCAAAATGAACACTTCTAACTTCATGGTATTGAACTTAATGGCCATCAGCAGCGGACAGCGGCATCAGCTGATGAGATGTCAAGGGGTGTGGTTGTGATTAAAGAATTTTAGTGCTTTGAATGTCCACATTGATGGTACATAAAAGGATTTAACAAAAACATAAGAAGTTATAAAATTACAGGTAAGTGTCTATTTCTGAAATCATCATTTAATTTTGCAACAGGCTATATAGTCATTACTTAGTATAGTACTTACATATAGATAGCTTTATTTACCTGTAAATATGTACATATTGAAGGCATGTCAAAAAAATTTGTTTACATTAAGTACCTAGGTAACATTAAAAAGTATAAATTATAAAATATAAATAAAATCTACAGTGACATATAAAATATAAAAATCACAATTACAATTAATATGAATGAAAATAACAAGAAACTTCATTTTTGTACTTATAGTTAGAAACAATTTTTTTTATGTAACATGGCAAGTAGTTATATAGTGTAATGCAATTGTAGTATGGAGATTTTTTATATGTAGGTGTCCAATGCAAAGGGACAACAAGATCACTATTTCGTGGTCTGTTTGTTTCAAGAAAATCTTTACAATTAGCTCTGACATATGTAACACATTTATAATGAAGGAAATGTTAATATCTGTTTTGTTTTAAATATTTCTTTACAACTTTTTCTATAACTGAGGTTGAATAATAATCAAATTATACGTTTCTGACGTTTAAAGACGCGTTCCCAGTTTGTTGACATTCCCCAAGAAACAGTGTTATATGCCATAAGGCATAAGCAAAAGCACAATACAAATTAATTAGATCTGTTTTGGATAAAATATTTCTTCATTTGTAAAATTACGTAGAATGCTGAGAGCAAACATAATTTTAAAACCGAATCAAATTTCGTACCTAATAGCTTGACTGTTCCTATACGTTGTTACGGTGTTTGGTAAATGAAATTGTATTATTTCTGTTTCATCATCATTCCAAATAAGTCTGTTTAGTTTACACCAATCCTTGAATTGTTGTATGATAATATTAATATGGCCCAGTAGGAGCTGCAATAGATATTGTTGTATCATGAGTAATACAATTTGGGAGGTCGTTTATGTACAACAAAACTATAAGTGGTTCCAAAACAGCCCCCGGAGGAACACCTAGTGAGATATTAAAACTTTTTTATAAATGGTCTTCTGTTCGTACTAATAAAGAACGATTTTTTAAGTAGGAAGTGATCCAATCTAACATTGGTGCCCCAATGCCTAGTGAATTTAGTTTATGGCAAACAATACTAATGTCCAAACAAACAAAAGCCTTCCTAAAATCAAACAACAAAGATACAACAATGTTTCCCTTATCTAATTCTTTGAACACAAAGTTAAGAAGAATAACTGAACAAGTTTCAGTACTTTTAGATTTTCTAAAACCATGCTGTACAGCAGTAAGTATGTTGTATTTAGTTACGTAATCCAAAAGTATTCACTTGTTAGTTCATATTGACAAATATTATTCCTCCCTATATCATTCAATTAAATATTTTTGCAGTATTTTGAACATAAACACATAAATCAAATAAATAAATGTTTTGCAAAAAATGAGATGTTTGGAGTGTCACAATGATAACACATAAATATGAAAAATTTCAAAATACCTACTTATATTTTGACTATTTTTAATGTTGATTTATTTAAAATTGCTTAATCTATTCTATAATAACTTATAACTCCATCAGACTACATATAACATTTATAATTTTATTATTAGAAATTATCAAGAAATTTGAACTTGTATGACTAGAATCATAATTCCATTTTTGAGCTCTAATATCTTTTTCAAGGAAATGTGGTAAGGCCAACCCAGCTAATCGACCCCCTTGTAATCTAATCTATAGTCCATTTAAAAGCCAGGAGGAGTAATTTCAAAAGCCTACTCACAGCACTAAAAGTTACTAGATTAGTTACTGAAGAGCGTGTTCCTCAAAATCTATTAAATATACCTCGATTCACTTAATGCGGAAACAAGCCAATGACAGATAACCTTTATATGCTGAAAATAGTGCTATAAGATGTCAGATTGGAATGTGATTAATAAACTGGCTGGTATTCTATTCTTTCCATCCAATAAATATTTAATATCTTATACTGTTCTTCTAATAGATCCAAATGACCTAAACTCAGCTGCCGTTTTCGTTGATTTGGCGAAGTACTAGTAGAATGATCCATAATCGCAGAAATTGAATAGGATTGCGTGATGTAGTTCTGAAAAGAACTATTTTAACGAAAAAGCGTGGAAAAATAACTATAAATATATATTATACATTATATATTATCCACGGATGGGGTATCCTATAGGTGAAAAATGTTTAAATATTAGTTTTAGTGAAAAATGTCAATCTTGCAGCAAAACTTTTTATCAAGAATGACATTTTTCACTAAAAGCTCTAATATTTAAACATTTTTCACCTATAGGATACCCCATCTGTGGACTCACTGTATATGTCAGAACAATCAAATAATTCCAATATCAGAAAATGTCAATGCTAAAAAGTGCTGTTTGAAACTGGGTGCATTCTGACCAATCAGAGGTCTACAAAATTTCCAACTTAAATTCAAATTACTCCTCCTGGTTTTTAAACAAGATATAGTTCAGCCGGTAGGTACAGTGAACAAATGAAACTGAATAGGTTTTTTGTACTAGTTGCAGTAGTTACTTTCGGGCCGGAGGACAGAAAATTATTTTGATATTGACATATCATCCTCAGAATGACAGAAGTTACATTTGATGTGATGCATTTTGGCTAGACCAAATAGTGACCTATCTTGTGATTGACTTAATGGGGATATCCTGGATATCTTTTCCCATTTAAGATCAGTATAACTGTGCAATGATATAGGAAACCACGGAAAACTATATCTGCTGATCTTTACAATTGTTACTTAAGAAGACAATTTAATGGTGGAGAGCTCCCTAGATTTATCTGTTCATTGACGACTTCATATTTTGGGTCTCTTAAGTGACTTCTAATTTCTAATTCTTCAAGGAATAATCTAGTTATACTGATCTTAAATGGAAAAAGATATCCGGGATATATCCATAGGGCTAATTAGCTTTAATATTTATAATATCATATCTTCTTCTCACTATTTGGTCTAGCCAAAATATTAAACATCAAGTAGGCATCACATAAAATGTAACTTCTGTATTCTGACGATGATATGCAAATATCAAAATAATTCTAAATGATATTTTAGAGTTTGCATTGGTTTTTTCATTAAATAGTGGAATTAATTAGAAACTGTTAGTTTCATTTATAACAGTAATCAAATACTGATTATGTGTGGGTTATTTAAAATCAGATCAATGAGATCTATCCACATTTAACATATGTTTTTCAATGAATAACTCGGCAAAAGAAATAAAACTTATCTGGATATCAAGTTGACTATTTTGTTAAAACTAGTAGAACACACAATGTTTACCTTCACCTCAGAAACTTAATTCATTTTATTTTCAACATAAATAAGATCCCTGACTGTTCTTTGCATTCATATATTCCAGTTTTACTTACCATATTTTTAGATAATTTTTATCTTACTATTCTGTCTAATCTATACTTGCACCTAATAGTACATTAAAAATCTTTTTAGTTGGCTATTAGGTTTATACAACTCGAAACAATTTCAAGTACAGATCATTAAAACAAAAGATAAAATGAAACTTTTTATTTTATAGAGAATACATTATTTATACTAATAGTTAACTTAAAATGTTGCTGAGCCAATTCTTTTTTCTTGATAGTTCTAAAATAGAGTATGTTAATTTAATTAAAATGATCGAGCTGTAAATTTTAACTGTGTTATAAAAATTTAAAACCATTCATGTTACGGAGTGAGCTTTAAGTATGGAACGCCGCAATTGTTTCGGAAACGGCTTGCACGATTTTTATAAATTCAAGAAGAAAGGATTTTGATGTTTATTCAACTCTGACCTAGTAATAAATTACGTCGCTTTTAATGCCAAAAAATGTATAGTTTGTAGGAAATCAGTTGAACAACAACAAAAATTTACATCTACATTATTTTGTTGAACATTTGATATCAAACATGCCTTGTGATAATAACTAGAGGAGGGTCTACATGGTATTAGTGTTGACCCACATTTATTTATTCTGTTATGCTGTTTTTTTAATTTGGAGTTATGTCAGCTCATTTATGAATCTCCTGCAAAAACAAATTTTCAAAGAGACAAATTAAGCTCGAAATTAAGGTCGTACATATTTGACTAATTTGTGGGTGTTCATAATCATTTCTATGTAGTTTTACATTGTAAATATTTAGATTAATTAAGGGAGTGAGTTAATTTTGTCCAGGAGTTTATATAAAACAGATGAATATTCACATTTTCAATAAATTGACAATATTACATGACGTGACGTGATGCGCACATAGACATACTAGAGACAGAGGCAACATTCCAGCTCGGAACCCGTCAGCATATAGGAGAGAGAGAGAAAATCAGAGGTCCTGGCTGACTTTCTCTAATGACCCGCATGCTATAGACGAGAGACAAAGACCAGAAAAACCTCTGACGTCTGACGGGAGTTCAGACTGACATTCCCACTTACCTATAGCCTATGGCTTGTTGCCTCTATCTGTAGTATCTCTATGGTTGCGCATCGACTGTCATGTGACTGCTGGACTTTTTTTGGATAGGTTTTGATCACATTTTATAAGAGGCTCATTTATTTCTGAAAATTTCCATCCACCATGTTTTGAGTTTTTCAGATACCTTATTTATTTTAGTGCAATTTTTAAAGGTAGAAAATGATTTTGATTTTGTCACATAAAATTAAAGAAAATAGACGTATTTTAAACTTCACAGAGCAAACTTGTTAAAACTATGAATATTGTTAAGTCACAAACTAAAAATGCAGTTTTCTTCAAAACAATCAATTTTAGAGAGTACATTATACAGACATAATTTGAATGGATAAAATAGATATACTGGGTGTTCCATTTAAAAAAAATGAAGTTTTTGCTAATTGAAATCTCCTAAATTAATGCTTATCCAAAAAATACCCCGAATACCAAACGAAACTTCTATTCTGTTCAGACATTTCAGCCATCCTTTACCTTCGAACCTATCAAATAAGTTTATTTGCTTATCACTGATACCGTTTACTAGGCAGCATTTATAGTGCACCAATTTTCGTAAAATCTTCATATTTTTCGCTCCACCTTGGCAACGTCGCAATTGATGGGAAGAGAAAAGATAGGACTAGTCCTATTAAAAAAAGTAAACTTCATGTTGTCTCGCTTAGGCTGAACACCCAGGATATCTCATAATACTTTAGAAATGTGTATCGGCGCAAATACAACAACTTTTATTTGAAACATTTCCTTGTATTTTTTAATGCACTCCCACACACTAATGGGCCACCCTGTATGTAAAAATTTCCATTTTCCATGGGCATACGATACTATTCTTGAAAAAATTTTAAATCTGCCATGGATGTACGATAACATTTTGATATGGGATTAATTTATTTGTAAAATTTTCCTTCTATCATATGCGTACGATAACATTTTTATTGGGGATTAATTTATTTGTAAAAATTTCTGTATCAAGGGCGTACGAAAAAATTTTTGAAGTGGGTTAAATTATTTGCAAACATTTTCATCTCCAATAGGCGAACGATAAGGGGTGATATTTTTGGAAAATTTTCTTTTTATCATAGGCCTACGATGAAACTTTTGTTAGGGATTAATTTATTTGTATAAATTTAAGTATCAAGGGCGTTCGATACAATTTTTTGAGTGGATTAATTTATTTGTAAAAATTTTCATCTACAATGGGCGTACGGTGAAATTTTTATAAGAGGTTGATATTTTTGGAAAATTTTCTTTTTATCATAGGTCTACGATGAAATTTTCATTAGGGATTAATTTATTTGTATAAATTTATGTATCAAGGGCGTTCGATACAATTTTTTGAGTACGAGTATTAGGAATTAATTTATTTGTATAAATTTATGTATCAAGGGCGTTCGATATCATTTTTTGAGTGGATTAATTTATTTGTAAAAATTTCCTTCTACAATGGACGTACGATAAAATTTTTGAAGGTTCATTTATTCGTGTTTTCATTTCTGTCGACAGTATCAAAATGATGTTTTTATTTTTTAGCTTATCTTTTCTTGAGTGATATAAATATTTTAAAACTGTTGTAATTATATTCATAGAAAGTCCTATATATTTAACACAATCAGTTGAAATCTTACCGTAAGTGAAACACCAGTGACTATGGAGGAATCGCTGAATTTTTTTTCCAATGCTCTCTGAACCTGATACATGTCTTCAATGCTCAAGGGATTTCCCCCTAGAGAAATTCTCGTTAGAGCAATTATACTAGGATCGTAATTATACTGCAGCTTCTGATCATTTAACATGTCCACAATATGGGGCACAGCGGCTTTCTTTATTTTATTATCTACGTAATAAAAAAATTATACAACATGAGTAAGGGGCCGTATCCAAATTACGTAAGACAATTGACACAGGGGTAGAATTGACTTTTTCTTACGCTGTCCTACGTTGAGGGCGTGAGTGACAAGATTTTTCTTACGTAAGATTGTTATGTCACCCCGAGTCTTTTGTTTCAAAACATTGGTATAGTTATTCTAAAGTCAGTCTAATGACATTAAAATAAAGCAATGTTGTCAGATATATTTTCTAAAATTGTTAGGCTCACTATACAAATGATCTCCTCACTTCAGTAAACTGTTAGTTCGTGATGGTCTTGGAAAGATAGTTTGGAAATATTTAAAAAAATCTACATGATATAAATTCATTAGTAAGCAATAAAATAAGTCGCTTTAAATTTCTGGAAAAAGAAAAAATAATTAAAACCACTTTATGTATGTTACTAAGTTTAAGAAAATTTTGAATAGCTGGCAACGTAGCAACAGTGCAATGGGAATCGAATAATCCAACTCCAGTATTTGGCATAATATAACGAATCAACCGGTCAGTTATTAATGCGGTCCACTGTGTAAAAATTTTTTTAAACGTTTCACGGAACTTCATCCAGGAGTGTGCGTGAATTGAGTTGTAGAGAAATATTATTAATATAATATCTATTTGTTGGTTGAGTGAGTTTGGTTCTATCTATTTTAAATAACGAAAATCGGGTTTACAACGATTTATAAAGTAATTAAACTAGGCACTGTTACTGATCATTCTTTAAAGGGAAAACGACCAAATCAAAAACTGAATAAGGTTGACAATGATACGAAAAATGTTATTAAACGGATTGGTTATGCCCCCCTCTTTATTCTAGAAATATTTCTTGGCAACTTTTTTCATTCACGAGATATATCCCTTTGTAGAGATCAAACGGGAAAATTGACAGAATCTATTCTCAAAATCGTGAATAGGTATTAGGTTTTTTTTCACCACTGACGTCGCTACTATTTCTTTTGTACTGTATTCAAGGTTTATGATTGGTTGTATAATTGATTGTTTTTGTTCCGTTTCATGTTTTTATTTTTTTGTATGAAGAATAAATACCGATACGTAGAAGTTCAGTTTTGTAGTAAACATTTCTGCTCAATATGTTTCAGTATTAATAAATAAGTATTCTCAATTTACATGATAGATTTATGTACGACAAAACATTATTTCCGCTACAAAACCATTTTCCATTTTCTTCGATGCTATCTTGTAAGGTTGGATGATAAGGCAACGCAATAGGAGTTCCTGGAATAGTTGAACGTCTCTCTAAAACTAAATTATCAGAAGCATTAGACCAAGTTACACGAAATAGCAATAATCTGATCGTTAAGGGAAATCTTTAAGACAAATCGACATGTGTCAACATACAGATTGCGAAAAATCTTATTTCGACATACACACTACTTGAAAGAGAGAGAAGAATTGTTCGCACACGCCCATCTAGATTTGATCTTACTATCAAATACATACATGCATGAAATTATCTTTCAACTTTTGTAATGTAATGGACTGGAACCCCACGTAGTACCCCCTCCCCGTATTGGACTGGAACAAGATTATGCATGATGAGATTTCCATACATCTACAAGACTCTCGTACGAGATGAGACACGATACTTCTTATTTCATCAGCGAGACAAGATTTTATGAAAGACTCGTCTCTTTGGTCTCGTGGGCATCACTAAACAAACAGTTTTTTCAGGATATCAAGCTTTTGGAGGAAATATATAAATCTCGGTGTGATCGTCAAATGGTAGCAGACAACTGCTGGTACTTGCAAATAGACTATCCAGACCAAAAATACCAAGAAAATCCCATAGAAAACGTTTTTCTCAACTCTCATTGATATGTCTTTATTTTGTATATATTCAGTTTATATCTCGGTTTATATATATATTTTAATTTATTTTTTCCTTCCATTTTTATATAAATTAACCGTATCTGAGTTGTATTTGTATGGTTGGTTGTACATTATACTTACTTTTTAATTTGCTTTTTGTATATTTTGATTTTCTTGACAAACTTGCTTCTTTTGATTTGGTCATTGAATCAATCTAAAATTACATAAATCGGTAATTATTAATAAAATAATGGATTGGTTGGATATGGAATTCAAAGTTATAAGCAATAAATTGATATCTTCGGTATGTTCCTTGTGGTTTATTCATTATTCTTTATATATTTTGGGAAATTAAATCTAAATCTTTTTCATGTCTTCATGTCCAGCTACCGTTATCAATATAATTAATGACACTAATGAAAAAATTCGACAAATAGACAATCAATAATAAAAAATATTGTTGTTTAATTTCCCAAAATAAATAACAAAAAGAAAAATAAATTGATGTGAAGACGAAACAATCTTATACTACAACGCCATGGTGGAGAAATCTAGTATTGTAGTGTACGGTATTCTCAACGTATCCATCATTTTCATCATTTAAAGTTGTTCTTTTTCAAGTAATCGTGATGTTTGGCATTTTTTTTTTTGAATAACAATGGTACTTTACTAAATAAAAGCCCGGCCTATGTAGCCTACGTTGTTCTAATAGCAAGGAAATAAGAAGAGTAAAACCATAAAGGGAGAACCAGAAACGATACAGCTGGAAGTATATGTACATTATGTACAGCTTGAGCAACCCAATCCAGGCATTGCCCTCAGACTTGTCTATGAAACATTTCGAACTCACACTCACGTTAGACGTTGTTATCAACGATCGTAAATTAACACAAAAGGAAATCGCTCTAATTACGGGAGGGGCCCTCACTTACTATACTGATATGTCAAAAACAAACGAAGTAGTAGGAAAGGGATTACAGGTCCTAATACTAGGATATCAACAGCTCCTGCAATATATTTTTGTGCTCAAGAGTGCCTCAAAAAGCGTCTCAACAAGCCAGAATATTTATTGCCTCTGCATAGCCAGGCTGCTTTAAAGGCTCTGAAATCTACATGAGTTCAAAAACAGTCTGGAACTGCAAACAGTCCCTTAAGCAACTGGCTAGACACAAGAGAGTAACTTATTAGTGCCAGGCCAGAGGAAAAATAATTGGTCGAAAATGAGATTGTTGATGGTCTCGCTCCTTTTATCGGACCCGAACTATTTTGTAGTATCCCGTGGGAGAAGTCCGAAAATGGGAAAAGGTACTTAGTTCAGCCTACTGGTGAAATACTCCATGCCAAAGACTGACAAAAAGGTTATTAGGACCTTCAGCTTACTATGCTAAATTGCACTTGAAGGGTAATTGACCTCCAATGCCTTGGATACCTAGAACAGGCCTGATTAAGTTACAGACCTAACTCCAAAACGATTAATAGGCTTTCTCTCTGGACTAAAACATGGATGTAGGGTATACTCAAAAGATCTTATAGGTAGCTGTGAAGTAAGACCAACCGAGCAAATCGACCCCCCTAATATAATACACAGCTTATCAAACGTAGGAAGAGACATGCAAATGTGACGGACTGCGTTCAAGAAAAAATAAGTATTCGGAGGAAGAGAGACAGGTGGTACGTGCTGCGGAAATGTACTGTAACGTTTATTCTAATTTATATTTACAATTAATTTATATTTACAGATTTATATGTAATTCAGTCCTTATTTAATAATTTATGTCATACACTAAACATACTAATTATAATTTATATGAGAGTCACTTAATAAACACTTATTCGAGGCGCGATTACTTTCCTTCGGTATCAACACTGACTGATTGACTAATTGACTGCAGCGATGCTTGTGGCCTATTTATACTCGTGCGCCGTAATTCTAGAAGTATCTCGGCGTTCTCGCGGGCGCATTGGATATTCTCGATATTCTGGCGGATGCACCCGGGTGTTCTGGGTGTTTCTCGAAGTTTGGGCGGAGGAGCCATAGTCGTCTCATACGGGGATTTCACTGGGGGCACTAAGTGAGAATATTATTGCAGTAGCTCGCGTAACAGTACATTCAGCGACCGAGTTCTTCTGCTTTCAGTTTATTGCAAAATACTGTCCATACTGAAGCCAATTATAAAAATTACACTATATAAACTAATAATAAAAAATTTGGATATTTAAACCAAAATTTCATTAGGCTTTCCAGAAATAAAGTATTATTACAAAATATATATCGAAGAATAAATATATTATTCTAACGATTTACAACAAAGTTTTGAAAAATATTTTTCAAAATCAGTGATCGTTCAACTAAGAAGAAACAACTACATCTTTCATTTTATATGTGGTATTTTTCCTTGCCACCAATCCTTTCATCTGAGCCCATATTAACTTTATAGGGTTTAGCTCGCAATGGTAAGGAGGAAGTCGAAGTATTATAATATGCCGGTTTCTTGCCATTCGTTAATAGTATATCTTAGGAATTTATGTATATATACAATTGCCGGCAGTAGTAGTACTCTGCGATCTATACTCGTTGATATACCTGTAACAACTGATGAATTCAGCCGCTGTCCAATGCGCACTAGGGGGGACAACCTAAGAGTCCTGATAAATGATAAATGCTACGGAAAGACCTCTTAGACAAAGACAACAGATTTTAAAATCAAAACAAATAATTTACCAAACAATAATAAGAAGTGAAACCTGGGTTATGAATAAAAACCAACAAACTTAACAATACAATAGTTGAAGTAATTTTTTCAAAAAGGTTGCAGTGGCTGTGGCATCTGGAAAGCATGGAGTAGCATGGAAAATACCAGACGGAGGATTCTGCTAAAAAGAAAATGAGGAGCTGAAAAGATGTAGCAAGAGATAGAGATAAGCGGGAACGACTTATAAGGCTGTAAACACACACTGCAAGATAATCTACATACAACCAAATCTACTTAATATCAGCGCTCTGAGAACTTTATTTAAGTTTGTGTATACATAATTTTGAACCGCTAGAGATGTGTTCAATAAAGGCTATTTAAAAAAAAAAAGATTGTTCTTTTGTATTTATCTTGACCTGCGATTGTCAAGTTAAATTTATTAAAGAAGTAAAGATGTTTTATTTTTCTGAGATCACCATAAAATTTTGTTAGTTAACTGATTAGGTAACAATTTCTGACAAAGTTGTGGGACTGACTTGGTTTTACTGTAGGTCCAACAACTTTTTGCGGTAAAACAGCGTTGCTCTGGCAAGTAAAATGTAATTTCAACTTTGTAAATTTAAAAGAAGAAAAAATGCAATCATTTAATCGAATATAAGAATATATTAGAAAATAGAGATAGAAACTAGGGCAAAATGGAGATTAAAATGCCAAAACATATAGCCAATCAATAAAAAATAATATTTACTATTTTTTTCTGGTGGTTAAATTTGATTTTCCTCCTTTCGATTAGTTCTTCTTCATCTAGTTCAAATTTGTGTAAAGCATCCAATAACGGTCTAATACCTGTACTAGTTATTTTGTTATCTGCTAAGTTCACTGAAAGTAAGGTTCTATTCATCCTTAATAATTTTCCTACATAAAAAGCTCCCTCATCATACAACGCGTTACTTGCCAAATTTAAGTGGAGTAATGGGTTTTCATGGGGCTTGTTTAATTCTTGGCATATGTTTTTCATTCCTAAAAGGAAATACTATTTTCGAGTGTTTTCAAATATAAGGGAATTTATAGTTATTTAACCCAATAATATAATATTACCGAATCATTGCGGTAAGCCGGTGCCCGGGATGGGTTATTTTTGTTGATTTAAAATTTGCTTCCTTTTCCCACCCTTAAAAAACTCCCATATACAATACAATAAACCCATTTCCGCTGATCATCCCTAACTAAATCCACCGAAATATTTCAGACAAGACGTACACTGTAACAAACCACGCCCATGCTAACTAAAAGAACGAATACTGCTCCCGAATACTCTGAAACTGTGTACTATTAGCAAAGAATACACCACTTAACCACTTAACAAGAAGCGAAGCTTCCGATCATTTTTTGTATGCGCATGTCTGAAAATCTCCTTTTTTATAATAATATACTTGTCATACTTCACTTTGTCGACCAATTATATCGCCGATATTTAAAAATTTGATCAACAGATATCAAAGAATATATATTATTCTACGCTTCACAACTAAGTTTTGAAAAATATTTTTCAAAAAAAGTGACCGTTCAACGAAGAAGAAACAACTACTTCCCGGGCTACATGCCCCGACAGACATTGAATTACACTTCTAAGTCAAACGGGGTTCGTAAATCAAGATTTAAACCAACCATTCTGGTTTGCAACTAGAAGGGACAACATAACTTGTAGACCGGTTTCGGCGTATTGCGCCTCATCAGTACAAAGAGAGTTAATCCCGGACTGAAATGAGACTATAATCAACAACTATACATATCTTCCAGTTACGGAAATGTTTTAGTTGCGATAATAGCGACACCTCACCACCAAGTCACAAACCAAAATTCGAAATTTGAAAACAAGCCCGTTAGCTTGAAACATATAGAATTATTACAGTTCGCTGTAAAATTGTCGTATTTAGTAAAGCGTAGTTGTGAAGCGTAGAATAATATATATTCTTTGATATCTGTTGGTAACACGCTTTACTAAATACGACAATTTTACAGGAAACTGTAATAATTCTATAAAAATTTGATCATTTTCTCAGTGAATTTACTGATATCTGTATCGGTCTCTGAAGGTCATAAATTTTGGTTACCAAAACATCAAAGAAAATGCGTCGGGCTTAGCTTCTTGTTAGTTGATGTATTCTGTGCTATTAGATTCCACCTTCTACAAAGTACTTCGAAAGATTCGAAAACAGTTTTCATTCATTGAATTTTTGATAGTTGCTGATTTTTGTTGGAACAAACTATGAAATACTCACATGGAAAAAAGTTAGGGATATTTTAAAAAAGTCAAACAAAATTTATGATTGCGAACGTACCCATATGGTACGGCACTGTCTAATTTCATACTCTAAACAACATAATATTTATCGGATTTTTTGTTGAAAACTCGGGGTTGTTTAAAGTATTTTGAAGTTTTTGTGATTGAGTTTTTATTCTTGAAAAACGCAGTTATCATACGTTCTAATGTTTTAGTAAATTTTAACATTGAACGAAGGCATTTGTCTGTCGCAAATGATAGCAGAGCTATTGGTTTTGTTGCAGGGTGGTTTGATACAACTTGATGTTGCAAATGCATTTGGTATGTCGCAAAGTATGATTAGTAGGCTTAATCATAGATTTAGGGAAACATACGATGGTTCTGAAAGGCATCGGACTGGAAGACCAAGGCAAGAACGCTTCATTACTATCACGGCACGAAGAAATTTAACCAGACCAGCCTCGGCGATAGCTGCTGATTAACGAAGAGCCAGTGGGGTTCAGATTACAAACAGAACGGTAATTAATCGTCTACATGGTGTGGACTTGAGGGTACGAAGACCATGACTTTGACGTTTACTAAGGTTACTGATTTCAAACTTCACATATTCGAAAGAATAATTAAATGCTTGATACTTGTATGAATAATGGCATGACATTCACTGAGACCTAAAAGATCTATTATGCTTCATTTCTTCTCTCAATTCCTGTGAAAAGCCTCAGCGACTAGTAGTTCTTTTAGTCCTGCTTCCTGCAGAATATTCGCAGGCTTCAGATTAGGTAAATATCCAGTAGCCTCCCAGTGGTTGTGACCTAGGATTCTGTATTGCTATGCATTTGGCTAGTATATGAATGGAGGTTTCTCATTACACAGAATCTAATCTTCTTGAGGTGTCCATTGAGGTGGCAGTGTCCTGTTAGGACTCCTGTTTAAACTCTTAGAGCAGTTTCACTCTGGCTTAGACATTCTTTGGATCTCACATGGTTGTAGTTTCCTAAGAGTATCTTGTCTTAGCCATGGTCTTAGCAATGGTCAGATCTTGTCTTTTTTTGGTGTTGCCTGTTTATCCCAATATTTTTCTTTTTTTCGGGTCGAGATGTTCGAATGGGTCCAGGACCCAAACAGTGTTGGACTCATCCCCAAGGGGATGCCTACCAACCAAACCCACCTCAAACTCGCCGTTACCCTCGCTCACACCGTCATCTTCTCCCTACTCTATCACTCCTACCTCTCATGCCATATCGAGTCCTCGCCCCCTAACCATGCTCTCTACTACGCCATTTACCTCCATCCATTCCTCCTCCCCCTTCAACATTATCTCCACCATGTTCTCCCAATACACCGCCTCCCTTAGTTTCCTCTCCAACTTCTTCAGCACTCGTTTCTCCGGCATCTAAACACATGCCCCACATTCATTCATTCATATATTTGGGTTGTGCTCATCAGCCATCATTGTGCCAGAGTAGGACGGAATGCCGAATGAAACAATGTAATCTTTACAGACGAGTCAAGAATATGCCCTCATAGCGATTCACGACGAATGAGAGTTTGGAGAGAACCTAGAGGACGAGTTCAGCCGGATCGAGTTCAAGAAGTTTATTCTTATGGAGGTGGCGGTGTCATGATTTGGGCTGGGATTTTTTTTTGGGTGGTCGCACGGAGCTGTATTTATGTAATGGCACTATGAATGGTCTGATATATCAAAATAATATCATAAATGGCAGGGATAACTACAACCAATTTCATGTTTTTGGATGACAATATGCGCAACCACATAGTACCAACCAACCAGAATTGTGCTTGACCAAATCGAAGCAAATGAAATTCATCATTCAAAATTACCAGTCAAATAACCAGATCTCAATCCCATCGAAAGAGTTTGGGATTGTCTCAAAAGAGCTGTTCGTTCCTACGATCCCACACCTCAAAAACTTAGTGATGAGTTACGAGCCATTTTGTTTGTGATCACCTATCACAACAGGTCACTGATAACTGTATAATAAATATGCCTAGACGTATAGCTGCAATTATAAACAATCACGGTCACCATGTGGAATATTAGAATTTTTCAGATTGGACTAATTTTTGTTTGTTGTTTTAGGATGTACGAATTCATTTTGAAGTACTATAACTCTAAATAATACAATTTTTTTGAAATTTTCTTCAATATCCTTACCTTTTTTCCATTTGTGTATTCAAATCTGTTACCTACCTTCAGTATTTATATTACAATATTTCAAAGATATACAACAAATTTCTCTTTGTAACAACAGATGATAGTTTTGTTCTGGAATTGGATTGCCGTTAACACTAATTTCTTTTATTGATTTTAGTAAAAACAGTAGTTCGGCAAACTCTTCTATATGTCTAGCCGTTAAACAACAAAATTCAAATCTACAAAATTATTCAACAATAAATATTATATTAATTATATAAATAATATATTAGAGTCCTCAGAAACTCTCGCGAGCTGTGATCTTGAGAAGGTCCGCACCAAACACAAAGTGAAATATCTATTAATGGGAAACGAAAAACATTCACTCGTTATGGATACTTCAGCACCGATGAATATCTGAGGGGTAGTGCATTTCCACCATGTATTTTGTCTTTAAAATAATAGATATGGAAATTGGACAAAATAATCCACACAGAGTTTATCTTTTAAACTTGAATGCAAAATATGACCAGAGATCTAAGAAGGTCGTAAATCAATATAAGCCGACGACCCTCATTATTACCTATTGTTCGAAATATAGATAAGCAACAAAAGTGTGTGTCTCTTGAAAGATTCCCAGTTCCGGATTAAAATATCTCATGAAATAGTTTGGCATTTTAATAATAGTAGGCTCTCCATTATTTTTGGAGTGGTTGGTGGTTTATGATCTTCTTATATTTCTGGTCGTACTTAAACTATATTTGAAAAACCGTCACGAGAAAGCTTGATCTTTTCTGTATAAGGACTCAATTAAGATTAGTAATTAAATGCTAAAAACAATTGAAAATACATCATAAGAGATAATAAACACACACAGTTTGTTTCGTAACATACTATAAGGTCAATTCTATAAGAAGTGTTTAAAAATTAAAGGCACGTACAGTATTCGCCAGCTAACTTGATGTCCTAAATGCTTTCTAGGGAGCTATTGACGCCGCCCATCCGATAACTGTAAACAGTGCCGTGTAAGTTCTGAGGATACGCTTTCTGTTACAAATTAACACAACTTGTACAATTAATAAAGTAAAGTCCGTCCGGAAATATATGATCCTAACTTGATAAATCATATTTAATTCTTTGTTATAATTATTGGTATATTGATTTTAATAGAAACGGATCTGCTGTATACCTGAATTCTGAGTACATAAATAATATTTTAACAATAAGGTACCCATTACCATAACATGTTATTTATCTAATTGAAGATTTTAAAGTTAGTATCTTATATTTCCGGACGGACTATAATTAAAATTTGTTAGAAACTAAATAATTTCTTCCAGGTAGTAATGGGAATAAAAGAAACACAAGATAATGGGAATTTATTTAAGCTAGGTATATTTCTAAGAATAGGTATGAACAGTTTTTATCTTTACGAAGAATCTGACTCACTGCCGCTACTGGAATCACTTTCATCTAGAGTAATCACAAGAGGGTTGACGTCATAAAACATATCTGTTTGTTTTACAAACACTTTATTGTACAAAGCAGAAACAATAACTGTGTGACGCTACGCTACTGAAAATCTTAACACCTGATAAGGTTCGATGCAATTGGCGTTTGTCAAAATTTTACCACCAATAGCAGCCGAGTATGCAGGGCATTATTATTCTGTCTCTCTTAGCTGGTAATTTCTGGGACATCAAGTTAGCTGAATACTGTAGTTATATTTGACGTAGTTTCCGCTATTAGAAATGTTTTAATCCATACATAGTCAGGATTCAAATTTTAACAAGTCTCGTGTCCAATTAAGAGTTTTCCGTTAATATTATAAAGTTTATCATACATACAGATACAGAATAGTAAAATGGAGTTAGCGAATTGTTGAATTCTTAACCATGCTTTAAAATTTACCAGTTGCTCATAGAATTGCTCCTTACATTTCTTTCATACCCTGTTACCAGATGGGGATGAAGAGCTATAAAATAGTTAGTTCCAATCATAATAGTCTATCTCAAAGAATACACCAACTGACAAGACAGGCGTACTACGGGAAAAACAAATTTTAAATTAGTCGTCATATGTCATGCGATCACATGTAGGCCTCTTGCTTATGATCTTTACAGACCCAAATTAGATTAGAGTTTGCTTGTAGGTTGAAACTATTTTTTTAAATTATATATTTCACGTCTACATTGTCAACTAAAAGTTCAGAAATAGTTACTGATGGAAAAATATTTGATAAAAAACAACTTTATGCTAAAATACTTTTTCTCAGTGTGATTCGAGTAAAGCTGTAAGCATTTATTATGGTTCTCAGTGTATGGCTGAGTTAGCTGTCACCTTCAAGGTTATTTATTTTTGTCCCTCCAACATCAAAGGATTTTCGCCTTCACTTCTTGTTGTTGTGTATTCTTTGGTCTATCTAAATAGACTGTAACACATGTCACACTTGTCGGATCGTTTAATTTTGTAGGCACGCAAGCGCATTTCATGATCAGTTGTCCTCGTCTTGTCGTTTTTAATTTTTAGGTTAGAAGTCTATTTCAGAAAGGTATAGAGTAATAAAATGGGGAATTCCGTCCAGTTCGGCTCAATTTCGGACACCGCCATATCATTGCGAACTAAATCCTATAGAACTTATATGGGCGCAAGTGAAAGGATTTGTAGCAAGACACAACACGACATTCAAAATGAAAGACGTTAAGCTACTGTTTGATCAAGCCATTAAGGAGGTGACACCAGAGAACTGGCGAAAAGCAGTCCAGCATGTCATTAAAGAAGAGGAGAAAATGTGGGATCTTGACTACTTGAACGATCGGACCGTCGACCCGTTAATTATAACGTTAAGAGGAGATGACAGTTCCTCAGATGACGAAGAATATTAGGATCTTTTATAATTTAATTTCTGTATAATGTATTTTTTGTATAATGTTCAATAAAAAATGAGTGTACCTAATACTATGTACATAATGCCTAATTTTTATTCTGTTAAAATAAAATTCTTCCCTTTTTACGAGTATCCTACCGGCACGCCTTTGGCACACTATTTTCAGTGTTTGTGAATGGATAACAATAGGCTAAACCCATATATTGACCCCAACCCGGGTGATACTACCTGCTCTTGATAAAAAGAAAGAATTTTACAATGAAATCAATGCCAAACTATGAAAGTGGCTTAAATATTCGTTGGGTCACTCTGTGCTCTCTTTGCATACCCAATGAGGTTTTATTACTCTATACCTTTCTGAAATAAATTATAGAAACTGATACTTGTTTTTGTCTTTAATAAGGTTCATAATTTTTCTTGGTCAAAACAGATCATTGGTTAATTTTTGAAGAAGGGGAAGGAAAAATAACCATTCCATTCACCCTTCCCCTTCTGTATAGCTTCTTCAATGATTTTTCTTGCCCTTCACGATAAATTAGGAGGAGGCAAACTGAAATGAAATGCGGCTAGACGCAAGTCCCATGTCACATTTTGCAGTCGAGATCCGCAAAATTTGTAGCCTGTGTACGCCTGTGCTGGTACGCGTGTTAATATAACCACTTGGCGGAAATTGGCTGCAAGTGGGATGCAAGTGCCAGTTTCGACTGCAATTGTATGGAGAATACACCATTTCTAATGTCGCTCGTGTACAGTCGCCATAAGTAGTGAATATTTATAGATTCGTTTGTGAATTATACATATAAGGCATTCATTGAATAAGTAATAAAACTTTACTTAATAACAGTGAGTAAAGGATACACATCCAGGCTATCAATAAGGACCGTAATTAAATTAACTTCAAGTGTATCGTGTTTAAAAATTATTGCTTCTAACGTCTCGTCGACTGGTATTTCTTTGTGCATTGTCTTGAATGCGAAATAAATGCGTGCCTCGCTTGCAAATTTACCTCTTCTAGACGCTGCAGTCTGGAAATAAACGATCACGTACAATATACAATGTCAGTCACAAACGATAGATGAGCTTCTAAATTTAAGGTTAATAAAAAAATTAGAGTTGACGGAAATAGAAGTTTAAAATTTCCTTCTAATATAATGACCTATTTACCTGACTTGTTCCCTCTACTTTCTTTAGACCCAGTGGCTATACATAAGGGTTGTTAGACCAATGATAGCCTATGAATCAGTAGTGTGGTGAACAAAGACAATGCAAGTGGGAGCTGCAAGGCTATTGAGTAGCACACAAAGGCTTGCTTGCCTGTGTATTACGGGATCCATAAAAACCACTCCCACAAATGCGATGGAAGATAGTCTTGCTGAATCTACCTCCACTACACATTTTTATACAGGGCGAAGTCAGATCTGTAACGCACATATTACTGCAAAGTCAACAACACATAAGCCAAACGGATGGTGCTGACTATCGAAAGCTTATCGAGGAGCTAAAAGCGGATGTCTCGATGGGGCAACCCATTGACGCAACGGCCTTAATAATAAGTTCCAAATAACTATACTAGGTAGGGAAGACTGGAAGTGTACCCATACAGGCTGAGGCAACCTGGTATATGGACGGCTCCAAGACAGAAGTAGGTGTACAAGCCGGAATTGTAGGGCTAAAACAAAGGAAAACTATTTCAATAAGCCTATCTAAGGACGTCACAACTTTCCAAGCGGAAGTGACGGCGATCTACCACTGCGTTAAAGAAATTAAAAGGCAGGAAAGGACATACAGTTCAGTTGCCATCTTCACCGACAGCCAAGCTGCACTGAAGGCACTTGATTCCATAGAGGTCAATTCTAAGCTAGTATGGGATTGCATAGGTGCCTTAAACGCACTTGGTGACCATTGCAAGGTCATGGTAGCCTGGGTACCAAGGCACGAGGGTCATAAGGGCAACGAATTGGCGGATGAAACGGCCAGACAAGGCTCATCAATGCCATTCATTGGACCGGAACCCTTCTGTGGCGTCGCAAAGTCGACAACAAATATGTCTACAAGGAAGTGGGTGGCACAGAAATCTCTAGAACGGTGAGTAATCTCACCAGGACAGAGACAGGCGAAACAGGACATTCGCCAACTTTTACGACAAACCCAATTAGCAAAGATAGGAAAAATGTCAAAGCCGTACTAGGTGTGTTAACAGGGCACTGTAAGCATAACGGGCACGCGAAGCTAATTGGGTTGACAGACGAAGTCGTGTGCAGATTCTGTCACCTAGAAGAGGAAACTGCAGAGCACATCCTATGTCCGTGCGACTGCCTGCCGAATGTGCGGTTTCTTGTATTAGGCGATGAGAAGCCACCGGCAAGAAATTACATGAAAGATTCAGTCTCGAGGCTGTAATAATGTAAATTAAAGGCCAAACTTAACCAACTTTAGCAGAATTACATTAACAACTTCATAAGTTACATCGGAATCAACGGATCGCATGTCAGTCTCTCTTTTCGAAAATAAATAGTGCCCTGTCTTTTCAACATCGCCGGTTTCTCCCCTCGATCACATTCGCAGCGACATCGGTCGGCAGAGCCACGAACACCCGTCTTCGATCAGAACTTACTAGAAAACGCGCACAAAGGATACTAGGTGGCATTAACGCCTCAACAAGGCTGATTGGCTACTTTAAAAGAGTCGTGCTGGAGAATGTAATCTAGATTCAGAGGACCACAATAGATCTGAAAAGGTTGCAGTGGAATAGGCCGATTAGCTACCTCATCAAATCTAAATTTACTTTCTTTATTACATAATATTTTTTTGTCAATGGACCTATATCGCCTACTCTAAGGTACGGGATAACTGAGTCGATGAACTGAATGTGGGAGTAGAGTACTATAAGCCAACAGGCTGCAGTGCTCCCATCCTCTCATTCGTATGGGTTGTGCTCAGAAGCCCAGGCACTTCAACTAAATCTTTGTAGCATTTCCCATTAATTACCTACCTACAATCCCCTCATGTGGATACTGTGTTATCTTTTGCCAGTCTATAAAGTTTTTTACCAATCTAGTCCTAGTTGTTGGATAGCTTTAATTTAAAAAGGTGAGTCGCATTTGAAGTTTGGTATATAGTATTTCAAGATTATGTTGACTTTACCTATGCATCCCATAAGAAAAAGTAGCATTATTGCGTCGTCTTCTTCAAAAACATCCGTAATTTTTAATTACAAAAATGAAATAAAGTATCCAACAAGCCGGACTAACCATAAATAAACCTTTGTATTGACGTTCTCTTACATCTTGGATCTATCGTTGAACAGGGCCAAATATCCAGACATATTACATGATTCATCTTACGTAAGCATAATCCCACCATTAGACCGGGCGAATGTTGAAACGCAGTGTGGCGTGAGGTAACGTAGGGAGATGGTGGTAATGGACGAGTTCTATACAAAGGAAATGCTGCCAAAATAACGAACCAAAAAATTCTGAAAAAGGTTAGTCGCATAAGAAAGCGGTTTTTCCAATCAATTTTTGGTTTTTCTTATATATTTTAGGTCCCTTTACCACCCATGTTGTACCCGAAAAGTTTGGCGGTCTTTTTAGTTTGGGGTATTTTACATCTTACAGTTGACGAAAAACGAATGTCAGTTGTCAACACATATACGTATTATTAAGATAATAGGCATTATTTGTTTGGGTTTCTGGTATTTGTATATTACTGATTTTTATTCTTCTACCTTTATCTATTTGTGATTTATGTGACTCTGATCTGCGTTTATTATTGCAAATACCGAGAAGATACAAATTGCGATATGTATTGTGCATTTCAAAATAATACAAGAGCTTTAGTTAAAGGACGAAGACGGAATGCCATTAAGTTTATTCCGTTTCCCAAATCCAGGAGATGTCCCAGCAGATACCTCTAATGGATTGAGTTATGTGGCAACCAAAATCTGAATTTTGCCGTAATCAACAAAACCACTTATATTTGTAGTGAACATTTCGATGATAATTGTGTAGATCCAAAACCCTATTGTAGTGATGGGTTTACTGAAGTAAATGCTGAATGTTGTCAGTAATCAATTTTCTGAGAGTCTTCCTTCATTTACACCCACTACGAATATTTTGTAACAAAGTTATAGCTCTACCAATTTTGTATAGCAACCAGAAGCTGAACAGAAAAAAAGATTACCAAAAATGAAACAAAACATATGCCAATTTTCACCGTGGACAGAAATACTCTTATAAGGAAAACTATTTTTCATACAAAAACCTAAAAAGGAAAACTACCATGTTTAAATACTTTACTGGACTTAGACTTAGAAAGAACTTATATTCAAAATTTTCTAATAGAGATAAGTTATGTTTGGTGCTAGTAAGATTGAGTGAGACGAGGATACACTTTACAAGAATTAACATTTAGGCAGCAAGGAAATACTTATACATTAATACTGTAACGTTTATTCTAATTTATATTTACAATTTATATTTAATACAGTCCTTATTTAATAATTTATGTAATACACTAAACACACTAATTATAATTTATATGAGAGTCACTTGATAAACACTTTATCGAGGCGCGATTACTTTCCTTCGGTATCAACACTGACTAATTGACTAAAATTGCCTGCAGCGATGCTCGTGGCCTATTTGTACTCGCGCGCCGTGTTCTAGAAATCTCTCGCTGTTCTGGCGGATGCTCTGGGTATTCTGGATGTTTCGTATTTTGGATGGTTCTCGAAGATTGGGCGGAGGAGCCATAGTCGTCTCATACGGGGATTTCACTGGGGGCACTAAGTGAGCATATTAATGCAGTAGCTCGCGTAACAATACGATTAAATTTCTAGTTGTAACTGCAGTTCGTGGTGCCATAATATTACGCTCCATATCGGATAGTGAAATGTTTATAGAGTGTGATATGAAGAACTTTTTGCAAGAAGATTACTATCTATCAGCATATAGGGGCTTTCTACTACAAGATGTCGCAAATGAACTTAAAATTAAAGTGCTCACTTTACCATTTCTTTTGAAAAGAGATAAACTGACAGCAGAAGAAGAACGCCTGACAAAAAAAATCCAAATCTAGAATTCATGTTGAACGTGCCATTCGTAGGATTAAATTTTACAAAATAATAAGTAACCGTTGTCCTATTACTATGTTACAAATATTTTCAGTATTGTGTGCTTTCTTGTAAATTTTGAATAACCTTTGGTTAAATAGAATTCTGTATTTGAAAAATTGTTTGATACCATAATTTGTAGATTGCATTGATATGTACCTATAAATTTCTTGGATAATTACCAAATTGATGAAGAATTTTATACATATCCAATAATTGAAGTTGTAATTAAAATATATTATTTCTGTTAACTCTTTATTTTATTATTTTAGTTAGTTAAATCATAAATAGAAAATATGAAAACCTCACTCTATAAATACATATAAAAAAGTCCAGAAACACAAAGAATGGTGGAAATGATTCGTATATGTGTTGACAGCTGACATTAGTTTTTCGTCAACTGTAAGATGTAAAATACCCCAAACTAAAGAGACCTGCAAATTTTTCGGGTACAACATGGGTGGTCAAGGGACTCAAAATATATAACAGAAACCAAAAATCGATCGGAAAACCCGCTTCCTTGTGCGTCTCACCTTTTTCAGTATTTTTTTATTCGTTATGTTGGCAGCATTTGCCTTGAATAGAACTCGTCCATTATAGTATCGCATGCTGCTGTTTTAGACGACCCGCTTGGCTTGATAATTTAAGGTTTCTTTGGTTTAGGCTTGTTGTTTTGTGGTTTAATTAATTATTCATGATTTTTCTCTATTCTCGGCTAATCGATCAACAGCTGTAACTTCACCAGTAGCCCTTATATATACAGATTGCCAAAAAGCTTAATTGGGCATACGATTTACATAAGTACGACAATGGTGTTAATTCTACATACTGCTATTAAAATTATGTGGTTTAGATCATTCGATCCGGAATAATGTCTAGATCATTGTGCCAAATAATTAAATTGGCGCATAAAAAATTCCAAAAGTTATAAACAATTGAACACCTTCAAAAAAGAGTGTTTGGTTTGTAGCTTATTGTTCGTAAATTATAAATATTTTCGAAATTTAAAAAAAGATCCTTAAAGAGGAGGATATTTCCAATAAAAAAGTCCGAACTCCCAGAACTCTATCTCCATTATTTATAATTTTAATTTAACGCTGAAAATAGCCCTCCGCGCGCTATTATTAGGTTGCGCGCATGGCCTCTAAAGCGAGTACGTCGCTTAAAAAAATTATTTTCAAGTACTTGAAGTTAATTGAAAAATATAAAAAAATTATAGTATAATCTAAACACTTTAAAGAATTGATTCCTGTTGGAATTTTTCATAAAAACAAATGTTTCAATATGCTAGACGATTGTTAATTAACAAAATTTCTTTCCTTCATCGTTCAAAACTAAAAAAAATGTTTAAATAATTGCCGTAAAATTATTTCGCTTCGTGGAGCTCTTCTTATATACATACAAAACAAGATTGCGTCGTCAAAGTTTTAAAAATGTTAATATTTTGTTTATAATATTTTTTTCAATTTAACAATAAATGACTGGCTGATTTGCCATTTTTTGCTAACTTACATTACTTGTTATTATTTTGTTGATTAACAATCGTCTTGCATATTGAAAAATTTTTTTTTATGAAAAATTCCAACGGGAATCAATTCTTTAAAGTGTTTAGATTATACCATAATTTTTTAAGTGACGTACTCGCTTTCGAGGCCGTGCGTGCAACCTAACAATGGCGCGCGGAGGGCTATTTTCAGCGTTAAATTAAAATTATAAATAATGGAGGTACAGTTCCGGGAGTTGGAACTTTTTTTTACTAAATTTCCTCCTCTTTAAGGATCTTTTTTTAAAATTTCGAAAATATTTATAATTTACGAACAATAAGCTACAAACCAAACTTTTCGAATTTTTTATGGGCTAATTTAATTATTTGACACAACGATCTAGGCATTATTCCGGATCGAATGAGCTAAACCATATAATTTTAATAACAGTATGTAGAATTAAAACCATTTTAAGCTTATAGACTAGACTAGAAGGGACTGATCAAATTGTGTGTTTCACATAGAACAATTCTTGTCTCTCTTTCAAGTAGTGTTGTTCATATTATCCTTGTCGTACTTGTGTAAATCGTATGATCCATTAAACTTTTTCGCAATCTGTATGTACTTAAAACATATAATTTTTTTTATTATGTATGTTATTAATTTTATAATAATTATTATGTCTCATAAACGTAATGTGTTACATTTTTCATTTGGAATGTTTTTATTTTAAAATTTTACCTTTACCAACCATCATTGTATGAAATTCTTATGTTGAGCGATCAGGTTTAGAATGAGTAAACCTGATGCGCAAATAATTACAAATTTAAAATTCACTCTTAGTGTCATGTTAGTGTCAACGATCGCCCGGCTTTACGGTTGTGTATTAATTAAGCCATATAGGAATTAAGTAGGAAACTTGAAAACAATTTCCAGTAATTTGTTTTAATTTGTACTATATTATAATACTTTTTGAGATAAACACCAGGCTCATTAGAAAGATAAATATTTAAAATTATTGAAATTTTGAAGACTTACCTCCGCTGCCGAATATATACGTCCTACTGGTTGTTTTTCAAATTTGTATGCTTCCCTATTTTTAGATATTTTTGTAATAATATTAAATGCGCCAACGTCTCCATGTGAGTGTCTTGAAATGGATTTTTGCACTTTAACGGATTCTTCCATATTAATAAATTCCTCAAAACACAAAAGGAAAATTTCAGTTTTTTTAACGAATTATGTCAACGTCATTTTTTATTTGAAGACTTGGTTTGTTCGTAGAACAGTCAGCGCTACTCTTGACCGTTCGTACCTGCCAAGGTCGTGCGCATCTCATAATTTTGCGAATGTCATTTGCATTTGGTATACTGACTATACTTGACCATTCGCTCAAGACCAGCGATCATGCGTGTTTTACAACGAGTGGTATTTGTTGATCGCAAACGTATTGAGTGTGCATTTTATAGAATTCATAGGTTATATTTAGGTATCCAATCAAAATCAGTGTTATCTTAATAATCTAGAAATTGCCATGTTGTTAAATTCATTTCACCAAGCGAATGAAAATGTTCGCACATCTCTACGAAGAGAGGTCAAGAATACCATTTTCAGAAATTGACCCTTCGTAACCCATGCGCATTCGTACAAGGTAAGGTGGGGTAAGTGCAAAATCGGGGTAAGAGCAATCACGATCTATAACGGACGACTTTTTGACAATTTCTGTTCTCATAAGGCATAGAACTTATTGTTTTACAACCAGTCACTCGTGGCTAGAATGCGAACTTGACAGAATTCTTTTTCGGCGATACTTCAACTGTCAAACGTCATCAGCTGATTTCGAATTGTAACGGGCTCGTGAAGATTGTGGGGAAAGTAGCAGTTCTAATATAGAATCATAGATTTCTATATTCTCACGCTATTTTAAACATTGGTAAGTCAATGTGTATATAGTTAGTTGTGTAATATTCATTTTTAAGGAAATAGCGTGGCTGATTGTACTTTACCCGAAGATATTCCAGTCAGGGAAAGAGCAATCACACGTGGGTGGCAAAGTGCAATCAAGTGATTGCTCTTTCCCGATTTGAATGTTTATTCGTTTTTCCAGACTTACCGAAGAGATGGTGAGGAATTACAAGATAAAATCATCTCGTGGCACCGGCTATTCCCAAGATGATATTGATATTGCCTTAGACCAGATAATAAGAAGCATTTTGACCATAAGGAAAGATTAACGTTCATTCAAAATGCCCTACAGTACTTTAAATTGTATCGTAACCGGCAGACGAAGAGTCAAAAGCCAAACTGGTGGCAGAGCACCAGCTTTGCCATTGACTGAGGAAAAAAAATTAGCGGAGTACCTTACCATATTGGAAAAATGGGGCTTTGGTCTGAGCCGGAAAGAAGTTTTGGACTGCATCGAAAATTTCGTGACAGTCAATGAAATTGAAACACCGTTTCGTTTCAATAGACCGGGAGAAGATTGGTTTCTAGCTTCTAAGCGGCGACATGGTCTGTCAATTAAAAAACCATCATCGGTAGAATACGTCAGGAAGAAAATGACAGATCCATTTATAATCAATGAATATTTTGATTTGCTATTCAAGACATTAGCTGAATTGGACCTATTCGATAAACCCGATAGAATCTGGAACTTGGACGAGACTTCCACCTGCACTGATCCGTCAAAGACCAAACTTGTTGGCAAAAAAGGAAAGCCATCCTCGCGATTAACAGGTGGTAGTGGAAAAGAGAATATCACTTGGTTAGAAGCAGCAAATGCTGCTGGCACTAAAGCACCACCTTTAATAATATTTAAAGGAAAAAATGTATGGGAAAATTGGTTACCAGGAGTGTTACCCAGATACTGCATATGCTGCAAGCCCCAAGGGATGGATGACTTCGGACTTTATGACGGGAACGCGTCGCATGTGACCGAAAAAATTGCTACATTGGCTAGACAACACAATATTACAATTTTAAAACTTCCTGCTCACACCAGTCACCTGATGCAGCCATTAGATCTAGCTGTTTTCAAATCCTTCAAATGCAAATGGGACGCAAATTTGGTTGCATGGCAAAGAGGCCATCCGGGACAAAAAATTCCAAAAAAGCTGCTCTTGGGAAATGCTTGCCTTTATCAGTGGTAGAAAGCGGTTTTCGATAGGCGGGTATTGTCCCTTATAACAGAAACGTTATTGAAGAATCGGTATATGATCCAGAAGCTTTAGGAAGGTGGAAAGAACAAAAAAGCAACTCAATAATAGTTGAAAATCGAGAGGCCGATAAAACAGAAATCACAGAGGACGGGGGATTTGGGGATATTGTAAGAGCAAGTGAACCTGGGCCAAGCTGCAGCCATAGAACTATGAACTCCAGTTTCCAAGATCTCTTACTGAAAACATTAAAAGAATCAAGGTCGCAATTGATGACAAAGCCAAGAAGAAAAATTGCTACAGGTGCAGAGGTTATTACGACTGTAAAGGGAGATACCATTGATAAGCCAGCTGAAATAAGTGCGCGAACAAAATAAAAACCAGCCAAAAGAAAATCCAGGAAAATCTCTGTAGATAGCGAAAACGACAGTGAACCAATTTATCAAGACTCAGATGATGATACGGACCCCGAAAGCTTTTCCAGTTTGCAAGACCTTTCAAATATGGAAAACCTTGATTCAGCAGAAAAAATAGAATCAAATCCACCTTTGGATGCACCCAACCAGATGGAAATGACCATTGAAAAACAGAATGAGGAAGACCATAACGCCTTAGAAGTAGGAATGTTCGTTATTGAAGAATACACAGATGAAAAATATGCTAAGAGATTTCTAGGGAAAGTGGGTGAAATTATTGAGTTGGAAAATCAGTTGAAATTCAAATGCTCCTTTTTGCGAAAAAAAAAATAGGAAAAGAACAGTTTTTTGTCTTCCCAGACGTAGAAGATATCGACGTTATATGCCGAGAAAATATTGTGAAAGTGTTGAAACAGCCACGTCATTGCAGAGGAAGATACTATTTTTGTTATTCTGAGGTAGAAAAATATTTAACGTGAAGTTTCGTCACTATTTTCTTTCTTGGTGAATTTTTTTTGTATGTTGAAAAATAGAATTCATTTTGTATTTGCTTTTGACGCAATTTTTACGTTTTCTGTAAAATAAAAGTTAGTTTTTTGGTTCAGATATAATTATTTTGCATGCCGAAAGTGTTTTGCACTTACCCGATTCCATCAATCACATTCTCTACGGTGGAAAACAAATGTAATTGCACTTTCCCAGGTTAGATGGGAAAGTGGGATCACCTGACTGCTTAACTTTTTTTACATGATTCTCGAAAATTAAAAAAACTTTTCCAAAAAAGCATTACACTTCAGTTAAAACATCCATCAAGGAATCGGCACACCAAATTTGAAGACCATGAAGCAAAACTTGTTTCATTAACTTGATTTCAAATTCAAACTAACAAAAAAAGTGGTCGCTCTTCGGATCAGTTGCCAATAATTCGCTGATCGAGAAATAAAGTTAAAAATCTTTATTATGGTTCTTTATAATATGATTTGAAGTTTGTTGTATATTGATATTGATTTTAATTATCTTTATTTTTTGTTTCAGATGGATTTTCAATATTCCACTTTTTGAAATCGGAAATTCATGCGCTACCGCCATGTTATACGTAATCGTAACAGCCCGTAGTCTATTATGGGTACTCACTAGTCTTTTTTCAACGCTTTTAATGCTAAGTGCATTTCTAAGTCCCTCATGGCTTCTATCAACACCTGAAACAGTTCGTTTTGGTAATGAAACAATAACATATAGACCTAGCGTTGGCGTATATGCTAAATGTAGTAAACCAATTGGATTCGAATATCCCGTTTGTACGCTTTTAGCTCTTAGAGGATTAGCTACAGAATCTTTTATTTATCCTACACCATGGAAGGCCGCTACGGTATTTCTAGCTTTGGGTAAGTAGAATAGATTTGTGTTGGTTTTATCCAGGATAGTTGATTTTTATGCAATAATGTCAACATGGCTAGTGGACAGGATAAATTAAAAAAAAAAGGTGAGCGGTCGTCCGACCGCCGACAGAAGCTTGCTTCTTATGCACAATAGATTGCGAGGTTGGGAAAAACATCAATAAAAATACGCGCAATAGAATGCAAAAACATCATTATCTTCACTTCTAAAAGGAATGTGCAACAAAACCATTTCTTTTCGACAGTCATTGAAATTATTGGCCATGTCGTAATTGCGATATCTTATGACCTTTTTTCAAATTTTAACAATTATTGACCATTTTTGACAATTTTTTATAATTTTGACAGTTTTGACAATTTTTGATTATTTTTGACAATTTTTCAAAAATGTTGACCATTTTTCCAAATTTTAACAATTATTGACAGTTTCTGACAATAATTGACCATTTTTGACAATTTTTCAAAATGTTTGACCATTTTTTCAAAATTTTGACAATTATTGACCATTTTTTCAAAATGTTTGACCATTTTCTCAAATTTTAACAATTATTGATAATTTTGACAGTTTTGACAATTTATTATTGATCATTTTTGACAGTTTTTCAAAAATGTTGACCATTTTTCCAAATTTCAACAATTGTTGATCATTTTTGACAGGTTCTGACAATAGTTGACCATTTTTGACAATTTTTCAATAATTTTTACTATTTTTCAATAATTTTGACAATTTTCAACAATTATTGACCATTTTTGACAGTTTTTTTATAATTATTGTCCATCTTTTCAAAGTTTTGACAATTATTGACCATTTTTTCAAAACTTTCACAATTTTTGACCATTTTTCACAATTATTGAGAATTTTTACAGTTTTGACAATTATTGACCATTTTTTCAAAAATTTTGACAATTTTTAACCATTTTTTCAAATTCTAGCAATTATTGACAATTTTCAACAATTATTGATCATTTTTGACAGTTTTTTATAATTATTGACCATTTTTTCAAAACTTTTGACAATTTTTTCAAAATTTTGACAATTTTTGACCATTTTTTCAAATTTTATTTCATCCAGTTATAAGGAAAGTGGCGGGATTACTCACCGGTCACTGTACCCTAAGGAAGCACATGCATACAATTCGCATATATAGGGAGGAACCTATCTGTCGGTTGTGTATAGAGCGTATGATGTATGTCAATTCTAAATAAGTGACATTTTATCACATAATTAAAATAATTAATTATTTTTTTTTATCCAATTTATTTAATTTTTGAAATTATTGGTCCTATAAAAAATTATTCCTTTTGAAGGTTATTCATATACCTACAAATGTCACAATATAACAAATTTAATAAGTAATTATCACTGCAACCCGGATTCGAAGTAACGCCTACAATTCATCATTTTCGCAGGCAAACCGCTATACCGCTCGGCTACGAAGACATAAAAAGATGCGCAAAGGAACGTAAAGGATGTAAGCTCAAAAAATATGTAAAATAAATTTTTTAAATATTGCTCATAATATACATGTTGTATTAAACTACAACTCTTACTACGTCGATTGCAACAAACTGCATCTCAAATTTGTTAACGTTCATAAAATGACCAAAAAATATATAAAGTTTTCGAGGCTGAATTTTGAATTTTCAAAAACACCAACTTTTTTAGTAACATTTCCTTATCACCATGATTTTGTCATTTTGATTATACTTGCCGCTTGAATAAACAAACTTTCAAATTACTTAACATTGCTTAAGGGTTGAAAATTTTTTTCAAATCTACTTTTATCATGTTATAGGACATAAAATTTCCTACACTTTTTATGTGTACAATTTTTTTGTGCGAGGAAAACTGAAAGAGATCAGCCTAAAAGTCTCCAATTTCGAGTGCTCTACGCTGTGCTTGCAAGTTCCATCGGAATTTATTCGAGAATTTAGGAAAATGATTGGGGGTCGATATGTTTTAGATTAGGGCCATAATATTTTATCTCGGAATAATTTGATGTTTGTGTCCAAACTTCTCCGGACTATTAAGCCTGATAATGACAACTAGTGTCTTCGCATAAACAATACAACCAAGAATACAAAAATTATAAAGGCTGAGGTGCCGAAAACTGGAAACCTACTGGATACACAATAACAATCAGTCAATCATGCCCTCATGTTATGCTATAGCTCCTTGTCTAGACCTGTCCTTATTACTAGACTCCAAAGGCTAGACCTCAGGTTATCCATATATTGGGAAGGATGTGTACTGTTCATGCTGCAGTATATATTGAATCATACGTTAAAATAAACTACCTTACGCACAACGAACCCAAAGAAATCAAATCACTCAACGGTATTATCGAATACACAAATGAATCTCTAAATGAATGTATAAACTGTTGAAAGTCAGTTCCTGAACCGAAAATATATTGGTAGGATATACAATAAACGGTTTCCGGCAAACAAAGTGATATCTTGTCTCATATTGTTTCTATCGGATATTGTAAGATCGTGTTTTGTTTGATAATTATTAGCTTGCGGATGTCACGTTCTACTATTACGAACTGAGTGAGACTATGTTATAGCCTTAATAAATAGATAATTCATGATTAATTTATGAATTTAGTTTTACTATTAGACCCCTTTCAGCCGTAGATTCTGAATCCCAGATACAATATGCGAGATTCGGAATCGCATGAAAATTCTTGCCGGCTTCTGTTTCGGATTCAGTGCACTACTTGTGCAGGCCCACATACTTCCATCCAACATTATTGTTTCTTATTGTACTATTGTACTCCGTACGCTCCATGATGATTCTTTCACTACTGTTTTCCTCGTCCCACCTATGATTTGACGAATTCTGTCGCTAGTGGATGATAAAAAATGTAGAATTCGACGAGTGGCTACGTGTGAAAGGCTCCATTTGAACGCATATATTTTCTGAATGCCAGATTCGCGTGTCTAGGATTGAGAATTTACATCTGAAAAGGGTCTTATAGATTATCTAAAGTAAGTGTGAAATAAAAAAAAATTCAAATGACCGATAGTTGGTGCTTTCGATAAAACCAACTTATTTTCTCCATATACAATTGATGGTTTTACATGCCTCCATACTGCGGTGGATCGATTGTGGCGCGACTAACGGCACGTGTTGAAAGTAGGAATGAGGTGGAAAACTGGGAAACTGTAATTAGTGTACAGCTATCTACTTTTAATTCACTTAATAATGTCAATGTTGCCATATTTCAATTATAAACTTAATATTTCATTGGTCCTGTAAAAAACCAAGACACACACATATAGAGTATTCATCTATGACACACACCTTAAATATGTTATTTATTATTCGCCACACTTCTATTATGGACAAAGATAAGTAAGTGGCACAATTGTTACCAGCGCAATACCACATGGTAAAATAAAATAACTTTGTTTCAGTTTTAGACGATCAGGGTTTTCTACTATTAGTTTGGGGGTTTTTGTTATCAGATTCACGTTGGGGCACCTAAACAATATCTGACACGCTCGAGTACCTATTTCCAAGTGATTTTTTTTACGTTTTTGAAAATTTGTAGACGCTTCCCACACCGCTGAAAGGAAAAACAATATGTGACCTTTTATTCATCCTATCATCTAATCTTCAAAATCCAATAGGTTCCCACGACGATCGAGTAAATCCCCATTTAGCTCTACTATAGACAAATATCAAAGAAACTTGATATTTCGCAAAAATCCGTAATGAGAATTTTACGTGATAATAAATTCTGTCCATCCAAAGTAAAGTTGGTTTAAGAGTTGCCAAATGACGAGTTTGCAGACATAATTATGGGAAAATTTTACGATCAAACTGTTATGAATGATGTAATGTTTTGCGATGAGGCCATTCATACACACAATAAATTCCACCTAACCATAAAAAACCACGAAAGTATATAAAGTTTCATACTGACTATATTTTAGGTTTATCAATTATGTCTCTTACTGTATGTACTGGTCTACTGAGTTGCTGTTTTCAAAGTATTTTCAAAAAGAGCATATTCAACGTATCCGGAGCTGCACAAGCAATTGCAGGTAAAAAGTTTTTTTTAAATAATATTTCTTATTGGGAACAATATATACTATATTGATTTCTATAATTGCTCTCTTTATTATGAAATATTTTTATTTGTTTTATTATTATCTGCAATTGTGTATAATTTTTCTTTAATTTAATTTTAATTGTTAATTTATTTCAAATTTCTTAACTCAGGGTTGGGTTCCTTATTAAATTATTTTTAAATCGAATTTAGTTTCAAATATTTATTGAACAATTATATTAATAAATACAAACTTTCAAATAATCAATTATGTCGTTAAAAGAAGTAACTTTTATCGTATCATTGAAAATTAAGACATTTTTATATGCAATCTTTATTATAACTATCATAAACGTACATAAATCCTTAGTTACTCATAATACATTAGTTACCATAATTTAATACGTTAGTTACGAAAGCATAATACGTTAGATACCAAATAATATTAGAACTAGTTTTCATGAACATGTAAAACAATATTTTGACAGTTTTCAAATTTGATGGATACACCTTTGCCTTTAGGGCGCCGTATTTGCCGATTTTTACTCTTTCCTTCAGTTCTAAAGTTGCTCGTAAAATGGAATATTTCGGCCATAAGGATGAAGCAGAATATTCCTCAGAGAATTTTGCGAAATACGCCAGCACCACCGTTTCTTCTGCACCTTGAACATGTACTTTGTTTCGCCTCTCACAAAACTACTGATATACTTTTTCATAATGGATTTTAGATTTGTCCGGAAGCAAGTTCAACCTTATAGTGTTAGCTGCAGCTAATATATCGTCAGGAATCTCAAAATCTTGCATGATTTTATTGATGACTTTTTGAAATGCCAAAATGAAATGTTGTTGCATCGCCGTTGTCAATGATACGATAAAGCTTTGAATATAACTTGATTATTAGCGATTTAACACCGTCTCGGACATTGCTAATCTCGTTATATTAACAGCTATTTAGTTAACTGGACATCAATTATTATAGATTTCTTCGGTCTTCAAACTGTTTTTTACTTCTATCTTCTATTATGTCCAAATGTTAATTATTTTATTTATTCAAAATTGATTTATTACATATTTATTATTCGAATAAGTATTGGAATATTACTTTCCAGGTTTGTATAATGTCAATGCTTCAACTTCTTACAATCACCAAATATGTCATTTGTAGTACAATTTCTCTTTCCATTTGTATATTATTTAAATGTTTACTGCTTACTGCTTTAAATTTTTCAGTCCAATATTTCAATGGGTTATTTTATGTCAAAGGTAATATTTTAATACTATTTTATAACGCCTTACAAAGTTAAAAAAAAAATACTTTTCAAAGAACAGACTAAGAAGCAACTACTACTTCTCGGGCTATATGCCCCGAAAGACATTGAATTACACTTCACAAGTTAAACAGGGTTGGTATATCTGCAAGATATAACCAACCATTCTGGTTTGTAATTAGAAGGGACAAAATCACTTGTAGACCATTTTCGGCGTATTTGCGCCTCATCAGTACAAGGTAGATGCTATCCGTCCAGAAGTAATCCTGGACTGAGAGACAAAGTTGAAACCACACCAATATATTAACCTCAGTAATGAAAATGCTAAGAATGCATTAATTAATAATTTTTTACAGGCAAACGGTAATTAAGGGTTATTTTATTTTTACTATATCTGTAAAAAATATTCTATCTCAATCACTTTTAAAATCTAATAGTCTACCATCACCACCCACATTCAATTTATATCCTTTTCCTCTGATTTTCCTCTGTTTCTCAAAATTGCTTTGAAAATTATTAATTCATCTCCCACTTTGACATTAATCATACTTACAAATGACAAATTTGTATGCATATCAAATTTCATAGATCATGCCCTTTTGCAATATCTATACAATACATCTATTTGTATTACTTTTACAAAATTATATTGAAACTGAGTATGATGGCATCACTTTCGCAGTTGATTCAGTCCTTTTCCTGTAAAATATGTTTTTTGGTTCCATCTGCAATAATCAAATTTTTGAAAGGATACAAGAATTACTTTAAGATTTCTTGTAAACTGAATGAAATTTTTAATATAAATTTTAACAATTATTTTGTGTTGAAAATTCCACATTTCATTTTCAAAAAAATTCAGTATTTTCCAATTTTGGAATATAACAATTAATTTAATTTTTAGGAATTTCTTACATAATTGGTGTTATGTTACATCCAATGGCGTGGGGTAGTCAACGAGTCCAGAAATTATGTGGAAGAGAAGCATCTGCATTTTACCCCGATGAATGCAGCATAGGGATAGGGCTTTGGTTGGCCATAATTGCAACCGTACTTACTTTTGTGAGTTCATGTTTATCTCTACCTGCAGAAAAATCTACTAGTAGTGATAAAGTGCAAGATAAAATATACGAGGGGCAGACTTTAATATGCTTGACTTAAATAAAAGGTAAGTTTTCTACTCTCCTCCTTACAGGAACTATTTCTAAATACTACGTTGGAAGTACATTAGGTATTAATAACTACTTTTGTCCTGTAAACGATCTTTAATTTTCATATTTATAACGATGCCACATTTTTTTACTGGGTTTAATTTATCGTTGAAAAATACACATTATATGAGTACATACATTTAATTGTAAAAGAACAATTCTTTTCTTATGTCTTTGTCTACTACAGGGATTCCCAAACTATTCTGGATCAGAGACCCCTTTTCCAAAACGAACTAATACCTCAGCCATAGCCAAACTACTTTTAAAATCATATCTCTATTTTTTTCCTGTTGATACAAAATACTAGTGAGTAAACTTGACATAATTTTCTCATCAAAATTTAACAAAATAAATAAATAAAATCAGTAAATAAAGGGTGTGATTATTAATTATTAATACAAATTACGTAAAAATACTTGAGTAGGTAATTATTAAAAAAAAAAACGTTAACATCGCAAAGTTAAGATCAAACAAATCAAAAATTCAGTGAGATGGATGATCCTGGTGACTTTCTACCAATCTAGCTAAATTTGGATCAATATTGGTGATTTGCAGCCTTAAATATCCGCGTTCGTTAATTTTCAAACGGTTTCTTTATTTTGTCAAAATGTTTGTAATCACACTGAAGCCTTTTTCGACTGAGAATGATGCTGAAAAAGCGATAAAGTATTTTTCAGCAATGTTCCACAATGCAGGATACTGTGTTTCAATGTTGCTCTGCAACCAGAACTTCTGATGACCTTGGTTGCACTTCTGCTTAAGCTCCTCGTTCGTCCAGATGGTGATCAGCTCTTCTTGCATTATCACATTGGCTTCTTCCATAGCTGTGATATTGTACGGATCCATTAAGGAATTTGTGAATTTAAGAGATCCTCAAACCTCTTAGTTAAATGTGTAATGCATCCAAGTGGGGGACATATTTATGATAAAATAATATCGTCTTGAAGCATATCTGGTAATTAGGACAAATGCGGAAACTGAATATTCTTTTTTGCTTGAATATTGTTTATAAAGGAAAAGGTTATCAACAAAGGCCGATATTATTGTTTTTGTTTCAATGAAGTTGAGATCA
Source organism: Lochmaea crataegi (assembly GCA_947563755.1). Classification (NCBI taxonomy): domain Eukaryota; kingdom Metazoa; phylum Arthropoda; class Insecta; order Coleoptera; family Chrysomelidae; genus Lochmaea; species Lochmaea crataegi. The sequence continues at coordinate 12,686,078 of OX387428.1, forward strand.
TCACCCTGCAGCTGCAAATTAGGTTTTTTAAGCATTAATAAATATGATTTACTATTGTTCAGATTTTCTTTTAAATTTGAGTCTTTTTCTTACAAAAATTCTAACACAGATTCCTGAAAATCTTGCTAAACAAGAGCCTCTTGATAACCAGCGAACTTCATTGTGCAGAAGTAACCGAGTAGTAAAGACTTCGTCGTTCAAAGAATTTCTCTAATTTTGTTGACAGCATTTATAACATATAGTAAAGACTGGTGCAATCTAGGACTCAGATTTTTTGCTACTACCCATGATAGTTCCTACTAAAATTTTAGTCATTCTTATTACAAGTTGGTACACGTAACACACAGTATCTTGAAAGTTTCAAATAAGAAATTGTGTTAATTAAAGGGGTCGATTTTTAGACCTCGTCGACCCCCAAAATCAGCTTTTGTTTATGTCGACCCCTCGGAAACCGATTTCGACCCCAAGGGGTCGATGTCGACCCCAAGGGGTCGATGTCGACCATTTTGGGAATCCCTGGTCTACAGTAAAACAATAAGTAGATCAGATAATAATACAGCATGGTAATTATTAAGTCCCACTTATATTTTACAACATGCGAAAAGGTAAAGTTTTTCCAAAATCAATTGCAAAAGCTGGTGGTCGTCACTCTTGCCGACTTTCCTTTGATCGACATACTTTTTCTTTTGATCAGTATATGCCGATCAAAGGAAACGGTCGGCAAAACACGTGTTTCAAGTTTTGCAATTGATTTTGTACAAGCTTTACCTTCTTTATTTTAAATAGTATACCCATTTTGCCTTACAATATCATTAACAGATTTGTAAAACTTTTTTTGTAGATATAAACGCAGCAGATTCATTCGAAACTCGTGAGAACTTTTGTTCAATGCTTCGTTGAAGAAATAACCTCAAAAAAAGAACCAAACGTGCTGCATGTGGACCTGTACCAGTTGAAATTATTTCGAATACTCTCACTATTATTAAAAAAATATATATAGGGACTACATATTTTTTTTCGACTGAGAGGTAATTTGTATTTTGACCAAACTTGTGCCTTTACAGTGAACATATCCTCAAATCAGGTGTTATAATTCAAGAAAAAATTTTAATTGAAAGTAATATATTCAATTTATTGTTTCAGAAATTAGTTTGCTTGTTATATCATGTAAGAGTAATTAATCAAGTCGTTTAAAACTTCGATATAAGATTGTCTCAAATAAGTTGCAGTAGTCGGAATTTACGTTTCCCTTAATTGTGATATTTTTTAATAATCATAAATTGTAGTTTTTGGATATTTTTTTTTGGGAAGAGTGTTGTTTCAGAAACAATCACCTTCAATCTTTTTTACTACTTTTTATATAAACCAAATATTTGATATGTACTTATTTTATTATCAATTAAAAGAAGGCTTTAAATATATTATTACTATAGCTTTTGTACCTTTATACATGTTTTATATCGTATCTTAAAAAGTTATACACATTCGTTTTAATATAAAAATGAGATGATAAACATATTTTGTTTTTATTTCACGACCTAGACAAACTTTTAAGTATTTATGTGAAGTAGCCAGTTAGAATTGAAATAGATAACTCAATAGAAATAACAGCACCAGCTTTAAAATAATATTCCAAGAATAAGTGAGATGCTCCTCGAATTTATTTCAGGCACATAGGATTTCTGATCAAATACATAATTCCATAGATTCGTTATTTGTATAAAATTATTCTAAAATGTTTTAAATGGCGTAGTTGAAATATCGTCAATTTTCAAACCATTTGAAGTTGCAAGGAAAACTAGAACAGTAGACGAAATATAATATATTTAACTAAAAATATACTAAATTTACGAAAGAATTAATTAAATGCAATTTCAACACCTTAGGTAGTTTTCAAAACGTTTAATCCTATTCTACATGGATGCGAGGCCTTTTCAGCGTCGCAGGAGCCCCCACCTTGCTGCTAGAATCGAGGATGTGCAAAACAAGCGATTTCCCCCCGCTCATTTTCTTATTATATGCAAGATAAACGGAATTTTTAGAATAATCACTTCACTTTCCGAATAAATTTGAATAATTTAACGAGAATACATAAAAAGTGAGATGTTGACATCCCCACGGATATATTTATCTGTCAGTCAACTAGGCTTGATGATTTATATGAGCACAGTGAGGGAAAAGCAATTAAAAAAATAACTTATTTTGGTTTTTGATTTTTCCTTTTTGAATTTCCATATGGTGGACACTGGCACCCCGACTCAATCTATCAACTCAAGAGACGAATTCTGGAGGAAAATACAAAATCGGCTAAAGGGGACAAAATAATATTTTCTTTGAAGTCCGAAAGTCCTTTATCAAAAGAATTAGGAAAGGCATAGAAGTCAGAGGAGGCCACGTAGAACATTCAATTTGAGTTTGCCCTTTTTATGTTCCATTGTATTTAATTATGATTTGTCGTCGAAATAGAAGCTTTCCGTTACAAGTTTTTTTATTGTCCGTTACTTGAAATCCCCTTCCGAACTGTTCAATTGCGTTTTTCTCGGAAACGAATGAAAATATCGTGTTTAAACAAGAGTACCAATATTACGTAGAAATGATGTTTCTGTCATATTTTCTAATCTAAATCACTAAAAAGTTTCGTTAAAAAAGTTACCAGTCGATATCATCATCAGAAATCCTTTACGTGGCGCCCCCTGTAAGTAAAATAATACATAAAATAATATTCCCTGTCGATTAAGAACCACGTGCTGTCCATAAAACGCTTGTTTATCTCAGGGCGACTGTCATATGACGTCACGTCATATGACATATAAGTATGAGCCACAACAGACTCTTGCCAGCCGCAGAGGAAGGCATGTTGTAGATTTTACCTGTAAATATGTGTTATCTGGCTAGAAGTACCGAATATTGAAATATGTAAAGAAAATCTACAAAATTACTATTTCTTTCAAAATTTTATTTTTTTTGACAAATCTTGACAACTGTCCGATTTTACATATTACTTGATCACATAACATAACAAAATATCAATATACAATTATATAACAATATTAAAAAACAACCGTAACAAGGCATAAAAGACCCTCTCGCCACAAACCAGAAGTCCAAACTCACCAAATTAGTTTTCAACTTCTCAACAATTACGTATCCTTTGAGAAATTGTCACTTTATGCTTTTTTGTTGAATAAACCCTATTTCCAAATTGCAGTTTAAACCACGGTAAAATTAACAATCATTGCCGATACGATAACTCGGCAAGGCGCTTTAAACGAAACAAGAATTTCAAATTATTTTTCCAGATATTTTGTAACGAGTTATTTTTTTTTGCAAGTTTGATTTTTATTTTTTCCCGTAATATATTTTATTTCACCACTAGGTTGTATATAACTCGTTACTTTTCAACCCTTTCTCCTACCGCATTGATTTTTTTTTTGTTATTACCGTTATATATTTCAGTATAAGTCCGAGTTACGCAAATCCAAATTCTACCATACACAATTTATTCATTTCCGATATTTCAATTTTTAAACTGAAGGGACGCCCGGTATATACACCATTTTAATTAAAACCGAAGCCGTTCAGTATAGGTACAACTTTTTGTTGTAGTAGATACATTTCACGTTTAATTCCCTTACCACGACAAAAGCCAAAAAGTGTAGGTATAATTTTGGATATAAATTAGTGAACAATTGATAGAAGAGGGCTCAATTATTCGCGCTCGATTTCTTACTCTATTCTTGTCGTGAATCTGAACTCTCTGCATAAAACCGAAAAGTATTGTGAAAATTTAGTGAATTAAGATTGTGTGTGGAAGCTGTATTTTATAAGGTAAATCATTTTTACAAATAAACTGTGTATTCGAAACTTTCCGTACCTCCGCTTAATATTAAATTGTTAAATGTATGGTTTTGAAAAATTTCCGACCGGCTATTTTTTTTTATTTGTTTCTTTTATGTGGAAATAAAGATTTGTGAACTGTAATTTGATTTCGAATTTTATTTACAGCGTTTAATATATATTAATTAACTGATATAAATTATTAGTGGATTCTCGAATTATTTTTATGCTTTTGGTTCTCAGTATTTTTATATTAAATTGATATCCAAGTGGATTATAATATTTTAATTTTATGCTAGTCCTAATATTTTTACTCTGTGTGTCGATAGCTGGGTACCGTTTAACTCGTGGGAAAAAAAATTTTTCTTTCGGAATATAGTTACCGGCTTTATTTAGATTCAAGGGTTAATCAGACTTGGAAGAGGCTTAGCCACAATTTGTCTGATTACCCGTCAGATCTAAATGGTGCATTAGGGACCCCGTTAAACCCGGTAGATTTGAACCGTATTTGATAACCCGACCGTTATGTCCGTCAAAGTACCGAGTATATGGTAAAGATAGCTTATTTTCTTTTCCCTGTTAATTTGCTTGTCACTAAAGAATTATTCGTGAAATAGACTAAAGTTTCCTTTTGATTATTTTGTGATATACCGACCTATTGTGTGATCGTAGGTATACACTAAACCTTATAGGTAGTATACAACTCTGCTGATCCCCTGTTTCCTCCATTGTGATTAGGTAAATAAAGTTAATTCAACAAGACCCCTGGAATTTTCCGTAACCTCCATCTGAGGCTATCTGGAACTCTTGACCCTAAGGGTCAAGAGGCCGTGGAGCAAACCACGTTAATAATCTGGCGCCCGAGATTTAAAACCGAATTTTGCATCAAGGGTGTCCATAGTGACGTGTTCTTGTGGCAGGAGCCACGTAAGAAGGAAAGCACGTTACAATTTCATAATTTAAAATTGGGTTTTGGAATTTGCACAGTAGTTAAATAGTTAATAATCTGAAATGCAAACAATAAAACCACAAGTTAATATAATAATAATGTGTACTGGGTGATTGAATTTACATTGTCATTAAATAATGTATATGTATCTTAGTGTATGGTGTTCTTTAATGCTATTCTTACATAATCAGTGATGCCAACTTAACACATAAAAAAGGTTTACAAATATTAGATAATGAACACATTACAAAGTTAGCATAATGAATTTCTTAGAGGAACTAAAAATACTCCTAGTCCTAGAACATATCATAAATTGTTATAACAAAGTCATTGTTTATTTGACACGAAACACCTGAGACGATTCTTAAGTTATTTGAGGTGTAGGATCTAAATTCCATAGGCAATAAATTGTATTCTTTGCTAGCCACAAGTAAGAATTTTCGATAAAATAGAAATGTATTATAGTGAAGGACTACAAGCGTCTGTCTATTACGCGCAGGTAAATTATTTATATGCAAGAAAGAGAAGTCTTTTGAAAAAATACTCAGGATTTTTGAGCGTTATAACTATAAAATAAGTAGATGAAGTAGGCAGAAGTTTTTTACCGTATGCAAAGCGTAAACAACTATTTTGAATTTTTTGAAGAACCACGCAATTTGACTGAATAAGAGTTTACGGAAACAAAGATCAGGGTCTAACCATAAGCATAGATTTTTACCACCGTTAGTGAAAGGTAAAATAGAATCGCCTACTTCAATCTGAAGTTGATTTAGAATTGAAGATCTACTTTTTTCTTGGCCAAATAATATTGAGACAGATTTTGTAGATTTTAATTTGAGAATATGGGCTGTGGAAATATTGAGTAGATTTGAGATCCCTATTAATAATATCTGTGAGTAGCTGCTCAGATTTGAAAGAATAATATATTTAGGTGTCATCTGCACATGAAATTGTAATTTTATATTATATACTTAGGTACCTACATTTTTATCTTAAAAATACTAAATATTACTTCCAAAAATATTTTCACAATACCTACAAGTCAATTTATATACAACCAATGATAAACTAATGATCTTGAAAATAAATGCCTTTTAATCAAATTTACTAGATAGTTGGAAATTTATGTTATAAGTAAAATGATCCTGACATACATGGCAAATTGTGCCCAAGTGACTGTCAGTTTTGAATGTATGTTTGCATTCCTGATGACTAGCCTCTACAGCTCTGACGCTTCATTGGGAAAGGAACTAACTAAAATAATATTTATTGAATGTTTCTTCTACACTTTATAACCGAGGTACAGGGTGTTTTATCAATTTGGCCTATTATTTTCGGTCCTTATAACTTCCGAATAATCCTATATATATTATTTTGAAATTTGGTACACGGAAACTATCACCAAAAAGATAATCCATGTCCGGCTTAACAAAAAATTTCAAAGCTCGGACGGTCCTGTAATCACATTTTTTTGTGGTGTGTATTCCTAAAAATACAAACTCAATTGAATTTGTAGGATGCTTCTCAAGATACATTAAGAAGAATTAATTTCAAGGTAGGAATTAAAAAAACTGTCCGATATCATATGTTAAAATCCCCAAAACTTTCATAAATTAACTTTGACGGTAAAATTTTGATAGTATTTGTCTGCGTAAAACTAAAAAGCGAATGAATAGATTCCATTTTATGCTATTTCCAATTATAAAGAGCAATAAAATCTCAGTTATAGAGTGTAGAAGACACATTAAATACCGTAGAGCGGTGATACTTTATATTAGTGAGGTAACTTTACACAATCATGAATCATTTCTAAAAAATTACGATAAAATCTAAAATCGGAAACGCTGTATGTTCTTTACCCGACAGGCGGGAAAAAAACACTAAAGGAACCATCTCTACGTTAGTGCAGTTTAGAATTAGGGTTCTAAGTGATAATTTGTTGCCTTTAAATGTATTACAGAGATTGGCTGATTGTAACAATAGGTAAGTTCTAAGCGTCATGGGGCTAATTGGGTGATTATTATTATAGTTTGCGATTTTATAGTAGTTACCTTAATGTATGCATAATATGTTGGTGAAGACTTTACACAATAAGGTCATGAAATGCGATTATTTTTGTTTCAGTTAAAATGGGTAAGAAATATATAAGAAAAATTGGTAATAGACAATATTAAAACTATACTGATGAACAACTAAACATTGCTGTTAAATTAGTTCGTGAAAAGGCTTACGATGAGACAGGAATTCCGATGAAATCTTCATGGAATAAGAAAAAGGGGAAACATTTACAAAATGTGGGTATTCCAATTACACTTTCAGTTGAAGTTGAAGAAAGAGATCTAGTAGATGTGGCGTTGGCAGCAGGGGAATTTGGCAGCTTCAACTTCCCTTGATTTAAGAATTGTCGTTAAACGTTTTCTAGGTGAAAATGGAAAGACAATACTTAAATTTCCTACCTTCCAGGTAATGATTGGGTACTGAATTTCTTAGATCGCTATAAGTATAAATTAACCAAAAGAAGATGCCAAAAGATAAAACGATCACGTGCTGAGAAAACGGAAAATGAGAAAATGGAAAAACGCTAGAAAATATTCCAATAACATAACCGGTGACGTTTTACCGCCATATTCCGTTTATAAAGCCTCAAGAATTTATGATTTATGGACAGTTGGAGGTCCACCAAACTCCTGTTATAATCGAACTAAGTCTGGATAGTTTGATGCTTTTACTTTCGAGGACTGGTTCTTCAGTGTCGTGATACCGTGGACAAGAAGACTTCAAGGTCCCAAGGTTATATTAGGAGACAATTTATCTTCCCATCTGAATATCAAGATAATTGTAGAATGTCAAAGGCAAAATATTAAATTCATGTTTTTGCCCAAAAACGCCATACAGCTAACACAACCCTTAGATGTTGGATACTATGTCCCACTCAAAAGACATTGGAGAGGAAACTAATACCTAGATATAGCACAATTGTTGGATAGACTAATAAATATCGTTTTGTTACAACACATGTATAAATCGTAGTAAAGTATCACCACTCTACGGTATAGGTTTTTTGAAACCTCCAAAGTGATGTCTATCTACAGTTGAAGTAGGGCCTTTTTCCAATGAAACACCCTGTATAAAAATACTATTTCCAGTGCACAACAATGTTGAAATTCAATTTCAATATTTATATTCATTTTTCCTCTTTTTGCCATATTATGGATTTATTATTAGATGGCATGTCTATTATCTCTTTCAACTTAATTCCATATGATTCAGAAATTTTTATTAAATCCTGTATATCTCTTACACCACAATTTGGATCTCTCTGCCTTATACTTTTATCGAAATCCCTATTTGATTGTGGTTCCAAAACACCATTATTAGAATAAGCTCCATATGTAAAAAGTAGTCCTCCAGACTTCAATACTGCACTAATATTTTTAAAAAGTCCTATTGAACAAGAAAACGGTGTCACATGAATCATGTTCACATTTATTGCATAATCAAAATCATTTGACACATTCCATTTTGTCCAATCATCTAAAACATTTACTAAAAGGGGTTGCTTTACATTTTTTGTGGGTGTATCTTCAGCATAAGCTCTAATACTGTCTAGAAGAGATGCTTCATTTTCGGTTGGCTGAAAAGTTAGTTTGGGAAAATGAATAGCAAAATGTGCTGCATGTTGTCCTGTTCCTGATGATATTTCTAGAACCTTTCCTTCTTTATTGTTATCTATATATTGTTGTAGTACTTCTAAAATGGGTTCTTTATTTCTATCTGCTGATGCATAGTTTATTTTTTGGCTGAAAATAAGTTTTAGTTAATATTAAATATTAAAAAATTCCATACATTATGATTGGTTAAGAAAAGTTCAATTGCTTTATTAGAATTCAGTTAAAACCAATTATTACATAACTTAATATAATAAGTTCATACAGATGGTGCCACTATTGACCAATCTCTGTGATTTTTATATAGTAGCAATCTTCAATGTTGGATAATTGTTGAAATGAAACGTAAATAAACAAATTCCTATGTTTAATAATTTGACATATATAATTTTGTAATTTTTCCATAGCCCACTACTTGTTTTTATATACTTCCACTTCAACTTCCTTGATGCTGTATTCCAGTAACATTAACAGTAGTATTGAAATTGTTATTAATAGCTACCTACAACCATAGCAGGTAATCTATATACATATATTTAAAGGAAAATGCTTAACAGGAAAAAGATATTGACATTCGATTTTTGCTGTTCTGTTGCTAATTAGGTCTACTTTTATAATCCCTGCACTCCTATTTAATATTTTCCGAAGATAACTAGATTTAAACAAAAATTAAATAAAGCATGCATGTTACTCATTAGGATAGCTCAAAATTATTTCTCTTATGTTGGAGGAAAAGAGCTGTATTGAAGAAGACCAAGTTTGCAAAAATCAGTTAATCATTATGGGCGTTTCTTGATAATATAGTCCCCACTCTCCTCCTCCCCTTATTTGAGTAGATAGATTAAAACACAGAATTTTTTGAAGAATGTGATCATGGAGACTATATAAGGAGATTGGACTCCATGCATTCCAATTTCTGGTCATGACAGAGGTCGCCAGTTTACTACGTTCATTGCTATTCATTTTCGGCAGGTTTTAGCCAGGTGCCAATTCAGTTGTTTTCAATGAGTTGTTATTTTAGTGTTGATGAGCATTAAAGTTCGTTTTTTTCAAATTTACTTAAGTGTTCACGATTTTTTTAGGCTCTTTTAAGAGCCGTCGGCACTGATACTCAAATATGCCCTGTGTGCCAACTGGCACTGACTGAAATAACCCGCATAGCAACAGCATTTAACTATGGCTCTTTGTGGCATCAGCTCATGTGGCTCTTATGAGAGCCAGCAGCAATGAATGGGTTAGATCCAATACCAAAAACATCTGCCTGCAGATCATTTGTAATCACGGCTGATTAGCATTGTAACTGATTTTTTCAATTGAAATCTCACCTTTTATTGAATATTTTGGTCGTAGAATATTGCTTCACAAAATCCATCTAAAACCAAAAAATGTATCTATTATAACTGCTATTAAATTTCATAGTAATCACAATTAACATAAATTACAGCTCAAGCAGGATTCATGAGATAAGTAATAAACTACAAAAATGAAGGGCTCGATATATAATTAATTTAAAAAGTGTGTGGGACAGAAATCTCTTGAATGATGGGAAAACAGTTAATTAAATAAAGGATATTTGTCAACATCTTTGGCAAAACTAATCAGCAAGGATTGAAAAACTGTCAAAGCCATAGAAGGTATGCTAACAGGGCAGTGTAAGCTTAATAGGCATGCAGAGCTAATGGAGTTCACAGACAAAGCCATGTGCAGATTCTGTCTCCTAGAGTAAGGCTCTGCAGAACAAATCCTATGCCAGTGCGACTGCCTGGCGAATGTGTGGGTTCGTGTACTAGGCGATGAGAAGCCACTGGCAAGAAACTACATGAAAGATTCAGTAACAAGGATGATTCTTATGCCACAATAGATCTGAAAAGGTAACAGTGGAATAGAGCAATTAGCCATCTCATCAAGTTAAATATAATCTACCTACATAGCTTTATTTATAAAAACAAATAAGAGGCACAATATTTTTAATAAAGTAGATATTTGAAAAAATAAGCAAAGCAAATATGATTCAATTTTGTATCCCATTCAGGAATATGATACCCATACCTATATCAATAAGTATCTAAATAGCCTCTCTTTCTTTACAGTAAATAATTACCTTGAATAAACTTTTGGTAATATTTATAAGAAATTTCATGTAAAATTAACCTCACAGTTCTTCACTAGTAATTTTAGTAATTGTTGACTAACAATATTTTTGAATTAAAACCATAAAAGTCAAAGTCAAATGCAGAGACGTCAAATACAATCGTGTGTATTCTATATTCATAGAGTGCATTCCGATTTACGCATAAAGCGCGTTGACTGCATAGAAAATTGTTCCGATTTAATCAATGCGCGCATTGATAGCGCTCAGACTTCTGCAATGTACTAACCGTACTGAATTTTTACGCTCCTTCCAGCGCATTGACTGCTTCTACTACCGACATGAGGCAGTTAATGCGTTTGATGCGGTGATGCAATCTATGCGTCTCATGCGTAATTCGGAACACATTTTCAGCTTGACTTGACTTTAAGTGAACACAGTAATGGATACCGGCTTGACAATGGAAACAAAATTGTATGAGTTTCCAGTTTTAATAGAAGAAACGAATGAGATAATAACCTTATTTTTAAGTGAAAACGATATGGAAAGAGCAAACCATGGTAATATTAATATATTATTTTACTTTCATTAGGCACGTTTTTTTTACATTATTGATTCACCAGTGGTTGATTGACGTCAGTCTCCGCTGCACCGACATGTTAGAGTCACCAGTGGCACATAAAAAAACGCAGTTGTTGTTTACAGCATTCATCATTATCTGACAAATGACAATCGATACCACTTGAAATTTCTTCAATTTCTGACGCCGAGTGCAGACAATACTTTATTATCACATTCTAAATTGATTTCTATTTATTCGTCCATTTCTTTAATAATTTGCTATATCCGCTTCAAATTTTTACTTTTTTGAGGTTGAGCTGTCATTTTGTAAACCACCAAATTTATCCACCACCTCGTTACAGCGGTGGAATGGTTTGCAATTTTGGTTGATGCAACAGTAATAAATGAACGCGTCATTTCTTCAATCTGAAATCCACCAATGAATATAAAAACGCAGTTGGTGAATTGGTGGATCTACCGGTGAATAAAAAAACATGCCTATTTATTTGATGCTTAGGTTAAGTGTTAGTCGTGTTGCTTACATTAGTGATATTTTCCACAGACGCAGTATTTTTGCAAAACCTTGTTGCAAGAGAACAAGCTGCACCTGCACATGATAACAGTAGTGAATTAAATGACAACCCAGGTTATCTATGAACCCTATGACAGAATGCGCACACAACCGTTCCGAATACTTATAGCGCTTCATGCACATTAATAAAACGGAACGATTTCGAAGCGCCGTGCAACAGTAATGCAGCCTATGCGTTACATGCTTAATTCGGAACGCACTCAGCAATACAAATAGAGTAGATAATCAGTTGGAACACGAAATAAACTAGGAAGCAAATTAAGGTGGCGCCATAGTAGCAAGTGGAAAGATTTTAAAAACAGCGCCATGAACTATTAGAGTAAGATACAAAATTAAAAAAGGAAATACTACGTAAATAATTGAGATTTTAAATACTGCATATTTCTCAACTACACAAGTCACGAAAAATACTAAATTTTTCAACCCAGCACACTTCACTCGGTTTATAACCCTAAATTCACATTATTTCCATTAGCTACACGAACGCCATTTCGGTGAATCTTCGAATTATAATTTGCTGTTTACAGGTGGACACTTTTTCAACTTGTCCCCCATACAAGATGGTGCTCATTCCTTCTACCCTCCATAATCTATGGTCTGTGTCTCTTTGTCAAATTTGAAAGATTGAGGTTAGAATAGAATATTATTTATTTAAATTTTGATTAATTTTGTTATACAACTCTGTTTGGTTTTGGATATTTTTAATAGCGTTTTGGTACTGATATCTGATACCACAGACACTTTTTTACTTGTGAATCCTGGATACAGTCAATTTGAATGTCAATTTCTTATTGATCATTTCTATAATTCTCAACTGTTGCCGATGAGAAACAAGTAAAAGTTAACAATGGGTGAAAACATTGTTGAATGGTATGTATATTGTATAATCATTATCACTTGATGAAAACTTTAATTTTTAGGAAAACCTTAATACCTGGTAATAGTGTTGGTACCAAATTATCTCTTATGCCAGTAAATGATCATCCATTAAAAGCTATAGTAAGATTTTTTCTTTTTTATTGGGTAATTTCATAATATCTAATATTGGTGCAACGATTAGCATCCAAATTAGTCAATGATATAGTATACTCTATTCAGTGAACTTACACGGGTTTTGGATTAAGTAAATAAGCAATGATTCAACTGACCATCTTTACAAATATTGTAGGTTGATACTTCGGGTATATACTTGCAGATATACCAACCCCGTTTTACTTATAAGTGTAATTCAATGTCTGTCGAGACATATAGTCCGAGAAGTACTTGTTGTTTGTAGTGAACAGTCTCTGTTCATTGAATAATATCTATCAAAAATTTTGTAAGGCATTATAATAGTATTAAACTATTATTTTCGACATTTATAAATAATTTTCATTCAACTTTGCCATGCTTTACATTTTTTGGCATTGCCAAAATAATTTTCTGTATCCATTAAACAATCACCTGGCTTTGAAAAGTTATGGAAAACCATAGTTTAACTCTTTATTTGCTCTGATCTGACAGTCTCCAACTGAACAGCATATATAATTTTTTTATTTTTCATGTACAGGAAATAATTCAACTAGGTATATATTTATTAATAAATCATTTTATAAATTTGATGATAAATCTAAACAGAAAGTTCTTACTCAAATGTTGTAAATTATTACTAGTTTTTTTTTTACCACATATCTCAATTGGTCAGATCCCAATTCGTATAATTAAATTTTATGAATATTATAATGCATTCCATGTTTGGGGTCATATTTCTGGATCAATAGGATCATTTTTGCGTCTCCTAAACATATATTTGAATCATCAATATGCATTGTTTACAATCACTATAAAATATTTATTTATTAAGTAATCTAATTCTTAACCTGTTTTTGAGAAATAATTTCCTTTTACAAGCTTGTCATATGTCTTAAATGAATTGCAGTATTCCAAGGAAATATTCTTTTATATATGTAAATTTGATCAAATTAATTGATTAGATATATAATTACCAATTACATGAAAAACAACACTTTTGTTTACAATATAATAACTGCCTTCAAAACTTTTTGTAAGGTTACTGAAAGAGTAGCAAGAAGAATTTTGGGACCAGTCTCTGCAAGCGATGGAACAATTTCATTTACTAATACTCCTATATCATTATTGGAACCTTTAACTTTGGCTCTGAAGCAACTTGATCCATTGTCTGAATTTGCTATGCAAGAAATGGATCCTTTGTCAAAAATGGCTGCAGAGGTTAGTATAAATAAGATTTAGAAACATTTACACTTAAAAAAGTATTACAGGGGTTGTTCTATAAACTTAATTTATTTTTCACTAACATATGGAAGGTTTGGTTTTAATTTATTTGTCATAAAATGAACCCATTTTATATTCCCAATAACCTTGAAATGCTTTTCTTACTCAATGTTGTTAGACCATACAGAAAGCACAGCAGATGCAGAAGGATGTGTGGATAAAACTGGTGTCTCGACATACAGATCAGTAGTGTGCTGGACAAAGACACTACAAGTGGGGGATATGTCTGCTAAATGTTTGCTTACCTGTTTATTAAGGGGCCATAAAAACCACTCCCACAATTGCGATAGAGTTCTTGCTAAATCTACCACCACTACACCATTTTATAATATAAGAGGCTAAGCCAGATCTGTATTGCACAGACTACTTTGAAGTCAAAAACACATAAGCCAAACTCATGGTGCTGGGGAGCTAAAAGTGGATGACTTAATGAGGCAAGCCATTAGAAAACGGCCACAAGATATACAGGCTGAGGCAACCATATAGATGGTTTCATGGCAGAGGTAGGTGTAGAAAATGTAAAAATAAAACAAAGGATAGCTATTCCAATAAACATATCTAAGGATGTCACAACTTTTGAAGTGGAAGTGATTCTCTACTGCTATGAAATAGTTAAAAGACAAGAAAGAACATAATGTTCAGGTTCAGTTGCCATCTCCATAGACTCCACTGCATTGAAGACACTCAATTCCAAGCTAGTATCACACTCCTTATCAAATCTAATCTGACATTAGTTTAAATGAAACAGTAAAGTTCATTGGGTACCTAATTTTTATTAAGTTGCTAAGTTACATATATCTTTTTCAGATTCATAAAATGGCATTTTGCATGCTGGGTATAGTATTAAAAAATATTATTCAGTTTCAAAATTTTTTGGTAAATGTAAATCTACAAATATCTTAGTATAATTATATTGTTTAATTTAACTGTGTCATAATAGTATATTCTGTAACAAGGTTAGAATGAAAATTCGATGCGAGTGGAAAGTTCCGAGCGCGAGCCGAAGGTGAGCGTGAGGAACCACGTGCATCACGAATTTTCATTCTAACCGAGTAGCAGACCATACTTTCTCCACGATCAAAGATTTTAAATGGAAATGAACAAAAGATAATTTATATTACAGAATGCAATCACAATTATATTAGGTAATCTCAATGCGACAGCAATAATTTTGACACATACTCAAGTTTTGCCACTATGATGACAATCAACTGCGTCAAGGCTAATGTTATTATTGCTAACCAGTGTGAGAATATTATTCTATCACAAGAGAAAGAATGTGAATACATTTAAATTGCAGGGGGGCAGAGGTGTTGCAGAATATTTATTCAATCTCAAGAGATCAAATTTGATTTCAGAATTAGCAAATTCTGTGATGATCGTGGAGAAAATAATAACCAAGCTATTTCAAATGAATTATTCTGTAGACATGAATTCCATAAATGTCTAAATTTTCTTTTTGTTAATTATTTTGGATATTAGCTCTATTGAACTATTTTCTCATCCTTTTTGTAGAAAATTTCACAATTTAAAGATTTCAATTTGAAAATTGATATTCACTTTTTAGGATAACTATCAACTCTCATTACCTAAAAATAATAAAGAGTCTGAAAATAATTGGTTTAATCAAATGGAACCATGGCATGTGAGAAGAACTGCCATATTAAATAAATATACCACATCAGAAAAATTATCTATGATCACAAGTTTTTTGTCCGAAGGAGAAAGAGGTACCTACCAACACATTAAATTAATATATGTTTTTATTTAATCTTAGTTATACTATTACAATTTTAATTAAATGCTCCGTTGACTAGAAATTCCACACTGTGAGTCATATAAAACTGGTACTGGTTTTTTCCCAATGTAAACCTAACTCAACTAATCAAAATGACAATCAGTCATATGTGTAAAATTTGTCAAAGCGCATTATCCACGATGCCAGCTCATTTGAGTGAGTTTGGTAAACTGTGAATAATTTCCAAAATAGAGGATGGTTGGTCTATTAGACGACTGGCCCAAGAGTTTAATAGAAGCTAAACCACGATTCAAAACATTAAAAAAAGGTGGGATAATGATCAAACTGTTATTAGAAAAAGAGGAACCGGAAGACCAGTTATAACTACAGCGGAGCGAGACGAAGCATTAACTGATTACTTAAGGGAAAATCACATGCAAAAGTTGCAGGTGCCATCATTACTTTTCTTTCTGAAAAAGGTACTGAAGATTTCCATGAAGAGATAGACGTAGATCTATTTGAGAAATGGTTTGAATACACTTTAATTGCGAATCTCGCAAAAAATGAAAAGAAAATTATTTGGATAACTTCTTAAAACTGCTGACGCATTTTAAAACATTTTTGACAGATACAAACTTGAGTGCCTTGATAAAAAAATACAAAGATCACCGTGACGAACAATACCGTGTCGATATTCACATATTAAGACTTTAACCTTGTCACTTGTCATCTAAGTTTCAAACCAAACGACGTTAAAACATTGTTTTCTGAAAGTTGCAAAAAAGTACAGAGCAATGGGTTTTGGGAGAGTTACGTCATCCATGTTATAAAAATCTAGAATAATTTTGGAAAGTAGACATTGAACCTATTATAATATCTTTAAACGATGACTCGGAAGATAAACGAGATTTTGAAAATGAAAAGTTTACCATTTAAGGTCAGCATTGAAATTATAGGTATGCGGCTGAGATATAGATATTTAAAAAATCATCAAAGTTTACATGTATTTTAATGGGATATCTTTTTACGCTTTTGGGGTTCTTAGAGTTAATATCAAGAGCTCAAATTTTCAGAGAATTCGTTTTTGGGCATTTCCCACAAGATTTTGTGTTGGATTGAAAAAAAATAAGTCATAAAAAAAGCACCCTAATAGATATACTAGTTTCGGTTGCACCGGGTGATTCAATAAGGGAAACGAGCTACCGAAACCGTATGTCCTAGAGTTTGGGGAAAAAATTCTTATGAAAAAATCGGCCCTAAAAAAACGATTAAAAATGTTTTTGAGACCATAGTTTTTCGCTAGCTAGCGAAATTGAATTTTTCAATCGGCAACTAGGGGAAGTTATGTAATACCTAGCTCTATTTATGATTTTTTCTGAGAAATTTCAAATGAAATGCTATAATAACTCTAACCAGCTTACAAAAAGGCAAATAAGACTTAATAACCTGTCAAAACCGCGAACTGATATCTCTTGTCATTCCAAAGATATTGGCATTTTTTGGTGAGTGTTGATGATTGTTGGCTCATCCAGTAAAAGAAATTATGTTGCTAAAAATAACAAGTAAAAACGCTTCACAAAAATATTTATCAACATTACATAAGTAATGAAACAATACTAAGAAAGCTACTCATAACAGAAATTTACAGAACACACCTACTACCTAATTATTTTAAATACTCAAAATGCTCGCCATCATTTGCTATGAACAAATCCAGCCTTCTCATAGAGGAATTAACACTGGTCTCAATTTCAGCAAGGGAAATACTTTGAATTGCTTCCTGAATCCTATCTTTCATATCCTCATGTGTGGCCAGCAAGGTCACCAGACCTTAAGGTTTTAGATTTTCACTAACTCCAACTACAGTGATAGATTGCGCCACCTAGCGAAAAACTATGGACTCAAAAACATTTTGAATAATTTTTTTAGGGCGTGTGTTTTTTTTCACCAAACTCTAGGACATAAAGTTGCCGTTAACTTTATTGAATAACCCGGTACAGGAAGAGTAAAAGCAACTTTTATTTTTTAAATTTTATAATTATATAATTTGAATAAATCATTTTTATGTATTTTCAGTTACAGTCAAAGCTCAAAGTACAGTTGTGGATAAAGTTCAGTACCGATTGAAACAACTAGACTCATTTGAAGAAGGTTCTCAACAAAAATTGGATCTATCTCAAGCAGAGTATATCTCAAAAATAGAACAGTTGAATAAAGAATTAGTTATGGCTTGGAATACTGAGCAGAGGGTTAAAGCACTTAAAATTGCAATACAATGTGCCAAGTTATTAGGAGATACAGAAGCTCTACATTTTTACCCTAGTAAATTTGTTCTTATTACAGATATTTTAGATACATTTGGAAAATTAGTATTTGACAGGTTAAGGACCAAATCTACTTATGTTAAGTAAGTATATTGCAAGTAAACTTACAAAAAAAAGAACAACTTAAGTTTTAAATTCCAAATTATTGTTTTCAGGCCAGGCTCTATAACGCCTACATCTTTGCCTGATGATTTTACTCCAGATATGGTTCCAGACGCGGCAAAAGAAACTTGCCTTAATTGGTTTTATAAAATTGCTTCAATAAGAGAACTTGTACCTCGGTTATATGTTGAAATAGCACTATTGAATTCTTATCGTTTTATATCCACTCAGTAAGTTCATTTTTTAATTAAAAATATTCATCAGTTAAATTAAATAACCCATACTTAGCAACAGTTAAATTTGTTGAAGGCGAGTGGAATATATTAACAAGTTGTGAAAATTAATAATGCTGGGAACTATAAAACGTCACTCTTCTGTAGTTAGTTCAACACATTGATGCCCAAAGTAGTCCAGGTGGACCCCCAGGAGTCCACGGAATACTCGACCGGGGTCTACGTTGGCGTGACTTTCGTAAGCGGGGGTACTCGAGCAGCTTAGCACTAATGAGGAGCTGAAGGTGAAATTTAAAAGAGGATATCAAACATTTTGGCTGCGAGCAGAAATACCGTCGTTACAAACCTTTTAACAAAAAAAAGAACAGATTAAATATCACAGAACGAGGATATTTGCGGTTATTCCTATCAAAACTGATACCAAATATTGATAATTTGCTGTCAATCCATTAAGTACATCCCTCTTTCTAAATAAAATAAGTGAGAATTGATTTCTTGTGGTGTGAGTAGATTTTAAACAAGTAAAGTTAAATTAAATAATTAACCTTATTATCCAATCAATTCTCATCTTTTTTTTTTCTCTCGAAAACTGTTAATTCGTGGTTGGAACTCAGCCGCAACGCAAATTTCCCTAGTTAGATCTAATCTTCACATTTTTTGTCGAGTTTTTGGGAATGTGGTAGAAATGTAGCTGCAGGGGGTCCACCGGAACCAGCAAACTTTTGAAAGTGGTCTATGAGAAAAAAAGTTTGGGAACCTCTGGTTTAACATGATAGATTTTAAGCATCTTCCTCGATTTCACAACCGTTTTATTGTTACAAAAAAATGACTAAACTTGTAATTTTCATCAACACCTCATGATTATACTTTATATAAGTTATATTAAAGATATTCTTAACTTTTTAAGTATATTCACTTATGCTTAATGTAATGAATTTATGAACCTAGATAAGGTTAGGTTAGGGGAGCGTGGGGCACGGATGACTTCATAAATATGTTTTTGCTATTCCCATGCTTCAATTCCATCATTAGAAATGCAGGAACTGTACTCGTATCCATTAAGACATTCACCAATTTTATATATCTCTTTATTTTAGGCAAAAATAACTAATTCTGTTTACATAATATACACAATATAAAATAAAAGAACAGTACAACATATGGTGTTTACATCACAAAAAAATTAGGTACATCATAAAGAAATTAAAATTAGAATAAAACAAATTTAAACAAACATATAATATTACATTGTGACTGCTCACTCTGACAATAAATAATCCTTTAATGCTCTTTTAAAATAATTTACAGATGAACTTTTTTAATGTATTCTGGTAAACTATTGAAAGAATTAATACCTTGTATGTATGTATGTAAATTGGGGTGACATTCACTGAGACCTAAAAGATCTATTGTGCCCCCTTACTTCTACTTAGTTCCTGAGGAAAGTCTCAGACTAGTAGCTCCTTTAGTCCTATTTCCCGGAGGAATTAATACCTTTGTGAAATACGAGTTGTATGTTCTGCTTCTCCTACACATTTCAATTCTTAAATTCTTGTGTTATAGTTACGTAAACCAAGACTATTAGAGAGCTTATCCTGCAGATACACTGGTGCATGTCCAATTTTAATTTTGAAAATAAAAATTAATGTGAAGTATAGATTAGTTATAGGCATCCAGTTAAGTGTCTTTAGCATGCTGGTTATAGGAGTATACCTAGTATACCTATTATTCGCATGGCACGGTTTTGCATCCTTTGAAGACGATTGATTTCATTTTGTTTGAGTAGGTACAAAATTGTAGGGCAATAATTAAAATGAGGTAATATTACAGTGTTAAAAACAGTTAATTTGGACCATTGGCTTAGATGTGGAGAGCATCGTCTTAAATAGTTAATTTTATAGGCCACATTTTTAATAACTTGGTTTGCATGCTCCTTAAATTTTAAATTATTGTCAATAGTTACTCCTAAATAGACAAATTTTTTACTGTCTCCACTGTTTCATCACCTAATCTTATAATTAAACTAACTTCCTGTATATACGCTTTTAATTTTCTGTATTAGCCTATATTTATCTACTGTTTCGAATGCTCTTTGTAGATCTAAAAATACCGCAATTGTGACTAAATTTTGATAAACCGTAATCTGGATCATTGAAAAGATCTTCGTTCCTGCGGAAACAGAATTTGCAAAACGTTTTCCTAACTTGTATTTAGCAGTTCGCATAGCTTTATGTTCACCTGCAACAGCAGTCGAGAAAAGCTTTCTATGCTGGAAATGAGTGAGAAATTGTCTAAAATCTACCTTAAGCCAAGAAAACGAAAACGCCTTAGCTTTGTTGTATAAAAAATGTAAAAAAGGGTATTGTGAAATTTTCATACCTGCTGTGATGGAATGTCATCGACATTATCAGCTGGATTCTTACTAGATAATCAAATGCTTTTAAACTTAAAGTAACCATAATGAATTTTTTTTAATTACGTTTACCGAATATAGTTTATTCTGTAAATAGTATTTAGGCATACCTCACCTCACCTTGTTAGTACATAAGTGAGAATTAGCTCAGAACCCAACCAATTTCTTTTGCAGTTTTAACTAAATTGTTGGGATTTGAAGATAACCTAGGAACTGTCACATCGATCCCCTAGTTCACCATCATACTAAACTAATTACTGGGAAATAATGTTGTAATTAGGACGATAGTACACAAACCTTGAACTTACAATTTCATTGACAAAAAAAATTTGTTATTAATATGATTGTCAATTAGGGTATCGAATTGCAGAGGTCGGTAGGGGCGGCTAAATTTGAATAACCTACTGGCGGCAAATGTGTAAATCCGCCACTGATTCCAATAGCTATATAACTTGTTAATATATCTTCATTCCTTAATACATAAACATTTAATTTATCTTTAGGTTTGTCTGTGAAATAAATAAGTCTCATTATTGTTCTAGCGAATGTTCAGAAAGTCTTCAGAGGATGACGAATATGATAAATGGAATTGGCAACCCTTTAGTAGCTATATATGTTAGATGTTATTTATGCAAAGTTGGTGTAACAGTTTTGACCAATAAGCATGAATTTGGATTTTTACTTGGAAACTTTACAGGATTTCTTGATTCTTATCAACATGTAGGTTTTTATTAATACTTTCAGTATTATGATAGTTGTTGACTAATTTTATTATAAATTGGAAATATATTGTAATGTTATGGAATAGCCTCAATGTTGGCACATAACAAGTTATATCTTTGGTAAAACAAGTTATTTAATATGAAAGTCTTATCGATTCACAATAATGAGACTTGTTTTATAAATAAGAAGTTCAATATTTATAGGTAGATGCTTTCTTCCATTCAAAACTCAAAGAGATATGTAAATAAGTTGATTTTAAGTCTGTTTAATCCATATTTATAGAAATAGTACAGTAAAACCAGAATATGAGTGATACATTTATTAGTTCATTAGATTGTTTGTAATTAGCTTTAAGATGTGTAAGTGGTACCAAAATGATTATTGTGGATTTCTAATCAAATAGTGAATTTTTTTTAAGTGAACTATGAAAGGTCAAAATCCTAAAAGAAAAAAAAAATAAACTTTTGAATATTTTGACAAATGTCAAAATATAATGGACATCAACTTACCTGTTCCATAAAATAGGAACAGAATTGTTCGGAGTAGTTTGGTTTTAACCCTAGTAGGGTGATCATAGAAAAAAACCATTCCATTGTTGCTAGATTATCTCTGGTTGCTAGGAGACGGGAGAATGTTGAAAAAATTGAAAAATAAGAGAGGAGGTTTTTGAGTTTTTGCTTGAAATGAGCAGATGCAGATTATGAAGTCCTGAGAATAGATTATTTCTAATACCATTTTACTAGTCCTATGATAATTTGTGAATCCAGATTTTAACATACATAATCTAAGAATGATTTAGATTATCCAGTAGCTGAAACCTCAATATTTGACGATCATGAGGCATACCTGAAAGAAAACACACACACACAAGATTAACAGGTATCAACTATAAAATATTTTGCAAAATATTCACCATTAAGTACGTACAATTTTGATATTTTGGCCAAAGTATATGATAAACATGAACATTAAGTAAATTCACCTAACATTTTTGAGACTTTCTCAACAGCTGATGAAAGCCTGTCAATATTTAAAGAAAGGCTTTAAATTATTAATTCCGAAAATTATTATTAATTTAGTTAGTTATTTATTTGTAATATAATTAGTACGTATTATTTGCTTTCGAAATACGTGTTGTTGTATTTTCATTTTGTAAATTAAATTATTAACATAACCTCTGAAAAAGGTTTGAAAATACAACACACATTTCAAAATCATCACTGTTTTAAACTCATAAGATGGTTTTCTGTTACTTTCTAAATAGTTTTACATGATAAAACTTAACAGACTTACCTGATGTTTGAAGTCACACAACAAGTGCAATTTGTGTAGGTGACATAATATCGTGTGAATTTAATAAGGTAAAAGTCTAGTTTAGTGAACCAACACGGATTTTGATGAAATATTTTTTTTTAAATTAATTCGAGGTCGCTGAACACGAAAATGAAAAAAGAAATCGGCGCTCTCTTACCAAAAACGAGTTATGAATTTTTGAAGATGAGTTCAGATCAGCACTGCACTGGTTTTATTGTCATATTATAACTGCTTTAAAATGATGCATTATAACTTTTACACTATGTTAAATATATTACTATAATTGCCTTTTACGATATTCCTCTAACACACACATTTAATAAACACTGATATTGACATTCATTTCTTGTAAATTATTTTTCTAATTCCACAATTATTATATCTTTTGACATTTTCATGTAACATGACTGACATATAAGTTTTGGTCTGTTTCCTCTTAGTCGTACAGCTTGTACCCAATAGCATATTCAGCCATTAGATATTTAGCTACTTGAATTAGTTGCTGAATATTTTCGATTTCATGATCGTGACATAAAAGATATAAACAAGATGAACATCATGAATATACACCTATTTTTCCGATAGCTGGCGCTGTATTTGGCTCAACTGTCGTTTAACTGAAATCAGTTATGTAAAAATTGAATGAACAGCCATCAACATACTGCGAAAAAGGCGCGCCGGATCGACGTTTCGCAATTCGCGCGCGCGAATTGCGAAACGTAGATCCGGCGCGCTCGCTTCGCTCGCTATAATCAATCTACTTCATTATTTCAAACGGAAATCCAATCTAATAAATGTATCAAGCTGATTCACTTTGATCTGTGTTAGTTGGTCGGGAAGCGATATTAGTAGAATTTTCAAATTTTCTAAAAAGGGGAAACAGCTTCTGATAACCAAAGTCTTATAATATTAGCATTATGTTCAAAATTTTATTTGGAATTACACCTGCAGCAACTATTTTCGTTGTCAGCAGTGTTTATAGAGGCCGAACAACTGAGGAGGTAATTTTTTTAAAGAATTAATTGAAGTGTGCAATTCAGAGAAAAAAAATTGTTCAGCATCCTCAATGATCAAATAAATGATAAATATCAACAAACTTATCTCAAAACTAACCATCTTTCTAAAATCATCATCTCTCAAAATTAAAAAAAAAATGTTTCAACTGTAATTCAGCTCCAGCTATCGGAAAAATAGGTGGATGTTCATGATATTCATCTTGTTTATATCTTCTATGTCACGATCATGAAATCGAAAATATTCAGCAACTAATTCAAGTGGCTAAATATCTAATGGCTGAATATGCTATTAGGTACAAGTTGTACGACTAAGGAAAACAGACCAAAACTTATGTCAGTCATGTTACATGAAAATGTCAAAAGATATAATAATTGTGGAATTAAAAAAGAATTTACAAGAAATGAATGTCAATATCAGTGTTTATTAAATGTGTGTGTGAGAGGAATATCTTAAAAAGTAATTATAGTGTATTTAATATTGTGTACAAGTTTAATGCATCATTTTAAAGCAGTTATAATATGACAATAAAACCAGTGCAGTGCTGATCTGAACTCATCTTCAAAAATTCATAACTCGTTTTTGGTAAGAGAGCGCCGATTTCTTTTTTCATTTTCGTGTTCAGCGACCTCGAATTAATTTAAAAAAAATATTTCATCAAAATCCGCGTTGGTTCACTAAACTAGATTTTTTCCTTTAATAATCATTATTTATAAATGTATTTTATGTTATTTCTTATGTATTCCAAGAACATATAAAATCACACCATTAATCACCATTAATATATAACTTTCTTTGAAACACTAGATTTGTTTTACTATAAATAACTTGTCTTTTCTTCTTTTTTGTCTCACTAATAAACATTACACCATAACCATAGAACAGCTAACCACAAATTTCGGTCAAGGTCAAACCTTTTCGAGGAACTATGGAGGGTAAAGAACTCATGCTACAGGATGACAAAACTGAAACACGACCCAAAATGAGATTGTAAGATTGTTGTAATAGGGTAATTTTTTTTAATTATTATTTGTTTCTAAAGATAACAAGGCAAGTACTTGTAAACGATAAATAAATATTGTCTTTGGTACTTGACACATTTATTGTCGTCATAGCATCAAGGACTGGCGCCCAGCGGGAAATTTAAAATATAATATCTAACAATTACACATCCACAATACCTAAACGCAACAATATATATACAGCGTTGCTGAAAATTCTCGCACCAAGGGATTATCTTTGAAACTGATAAAGGGAAATTTATGAAACTCTAGGACGATGAATGAGAGTTTATTCTGCACATTTTAGAGCAAATGTCAAATGTTTTTGTCGTCAGCGTGCGTGCGACCGCCATCTTTAATTTTTTGCAAAGGCAACCTTATCGCAAAAATGTAGTTGAGTTCAATTAAGAATACATGTGTCGTGTCGGTTCGTCGGTTGTCGAAGTGCAACGTTGTTTGCTTAGGAATATTTATTGGCAAAATTCAATCAGACCCTGGCTATGGATTTAAAGGAAAATCAATTTAAATCCCTAAAAATTACTATTGAAAGCTTAAACGCGATTGTTAACGATTGGAAAAGAGCCGGTTGTTACTTTTTGTTATACCCCCATAGTGGAAAACATTTTCACTTACTTAAAGCAATTTTATTATGAAAACGATTTCACGAACAGCTTCACGAAACATCCACTTCTCTAGACATTGTCTCTCTGTTATTCTATAGCTTCCTCTTTTCCACTCACAGAATGGCCATGCGAAAAATAATTATGTACCGAATCTGTATATAATTTTATGTATAGTGCCCACTGCTGCTCCTATATCAGATTCTACATATGGAAGATAAATATTTGCCGATCCTGTTTGGGCAAAGTGTCAAACGCATGCCTATGTGCTTAAAAAAATACACAGTGAAATAATAGACCTTTTCCAAGTACATCATCGTGACGAATTTCTGTCATCGGACAACCTTCACACTAAATGCTTATATAACCTCAAACCGAATAATACAACACTCCTAACAATTGCCTTTTTACACTTAAATTATTAAAGAATACACACTAGTACACAAATTCACCAAACACAATTAACTTTTGTTCTCGATTTATATTTCAATCAGTCAAAAATGCTATTTCCATATAAGCTTCTTTATGAAGGTTGTCCGTGATCAGCTGGATGATGACGTCACTAGGAATCGCTCTATAGAGCGCTGATCATGGGCAACCTTCAGAAAGATGGATGGAAATAGCATTTTTTACTGATTTAAATATAAATCGAGAATAAAAGTTAATTGGTTTTGGTAAATTTGTGTACTAGTATGTATTAGTTGGATACTACAATAATTTAAAAGTGTAAAAAGCAATTGTTATGTGTTTTATCGTGTTGTATTATTCGGTTTGAGGTTATATTAGAATTTAGTGTGAAGGTTGTCCGGTGACAGAAGTTCGTCACGATGACGTGCTTGGAAAAGGACAATTGTTGGTACCTATGTTTCAGCTTTTTAGTCGAGGTGTCAAAATTGAAATAGAACATCAGAAAATGCATCTTTCTAGCTATATGACATTGTACACACCTGCACTGGATTTTATATTAGAGGCAGTTAATTGCGTGGTAAATGAATCTTATTTGCCAAACCTACTTATGATGTGTAGAAAACATAGGAACAGGTAATTTTAAAATGCTCTATCCTTTTAGGATAAAATATTGTTTAGAGTTTCAAACCATTAATGTATCAACGATATTTCAAATAGTTTTAATATAGGCGCTACTTATTTAAAAAAAAGTAATTACCATGAAAAATATTTCCATCCCCAACATTTCACGTTACCGACTAGACTAGAAATTATTTATATTAAATAAATATTAATATGAACCTACCATGAGATTGTCTATTTGAAAAAATTAATGAAATTTTAAAGTGCCAAAACAATAATATACAGGGTGAGTCATAACTATTGGAACATAGGCCAAGGGCAGATTATTTGGACCAAAATATGGCTATAAGACCGAATATGTCTTGATAAAATATTGCCGCGGAAAAAGATAAAGGGCGTTAGAGTTGTTTTTTTTTCTCGTTTCTTGCCAATAATTTCACTGTATATTTATCGATTGTTATAAGAATCGGCACAAAGGCATAATTTTATACAGGGAATATTATTTTATGTATTATTTTACATTTTGTTACAGGGGGCACCACGTGAAGGGTTTCTGATGATGAAACCGACCGGTAACTTTTTTTGACGGAACTTTTTATTGATTTTGATTAGAAAATTTGACATGAACATAATCATTTCTACGTAATATTGGTATTGTTGTTTAGACACAATATTTTCATCCGTTTTTGAAAAAAACGCAATTGAACAGTTCAGAGTATCAGAAGGGGATTTCAAATATTATTTCATTTATAAAGAGAGTGTGCCTTGGACTGTCAGATAATTGTTGCTGGTAAATGGCATTTCTTGTGAGTGAATAATTTTTGCTGCGTGTTTTTTAAAGCATTTTTTAAAGCTATCATACACTTTTTCCTACAACCACTCTGTAAAACACGCTTTTCTACACACATTTTTATACGCAAAGCAGGCCTTTTCTTAATTTTTGGGGTCGCCCTGCAGCCAGAAGGTATTAATTGTTATATCCCGGCAGAAGGCAACCAAATCACAAAACTTTTTCAAATCTATTTCATCGTTTGGGTGAAACCGGCTCATTTCACAATAAATACAAGGTGGTCGTCCGAAACAAATCACACCTAATCAAGAAGATGAAATTTTGGTTCGAAGTTCACGTCATTTGTCAGCAGCAACGGGAGTAAGTCAGTCGTCTATTATTAGAATTCTAAAAAAAGAAAAGTTCCACCCTTATCACTTCACGCCTGTTCAAAATTTGATTCCAAGAGATCTCCCACGGCCGGTTACAGTTATGCCAACGTATTCTCAACAAGCATAATGATGACCGAAATTTTATTAAGAATGCTCACCGATGAAGCGACTTTTACCAGACGAGGGGTATTTAATTGGCGAAACAGCCATTATTGGGAAGAACAAAATCCGCATGCTCTGAAAGAAAGACATTTTCAGCATGAGTTTAAATTGAATATTTGGTACTAGGACTGCCTCCGAATTTAAATGGTGATTCTTATTTTTTTTGCAAAATACTTTTAGTGATATTTTGGATAATCTGTCACTAGCAGTAAAAAAGAAAATGTAGTTTATGCATTTCCCATTAGTTGTTAGAAATCATCTAAGTGACATATTTCCTCATCGATGGATTGGCAGAGGAAGTGATTTTGAATGGACACCAAGAAGTCCTGAGTATAACATGCTTGATTTTTATGTTTGGGGACATATGAAGACCTTAGGTTATGCCAATGAAATTAACTCTGGAGGACAATACATAATGCGGCTAACTTTATAAGGGGACAGAATAATATTTTCTTTGAAGTCCGAATGTCCTTTATTAAAAGTATTAAAAAAGACTTGAAAGTCGGAGGAGGTCACGTAGAAGATTTAATTTGAGTTTGCTCTTTTTATGTTACTTTGTTTTTAATTATGCTTTAACGTCGAAATAGAAGCCTTACGTTATAAGTTTTTTTTGTCCGTTACTTGAAATCCCCAGCCGATTTCATCATCAGAAATCCTTCACGTGGCGCCCCCTGTAACAAAATGTAAAATAGTACATAAAATAATATTCTCTCCCACTGTGTCGATTTTGATAACAATTGATAAATATACGGTGAAATTATTAGCAAAAAACGAAAAATTCAAATTCAACTTTAGCACCTTTTATCTTTTTCCATAGCAATATTTTATAAAGGCATATTTGGTCCCATCGCCATATTTTGGTTCAAACGCATGAAAAGAATAGTTTTGAGTACTATTTCGACACCTTAAATATTTTTTTCAAAACTTCGCCGAAACCGGTCTGCAAGTGATGTTGAACCCCCTTCTAATTTCAATAATTACAAACCAAAAGGGTTGGTTAAATCTTGTGGATCATACCATCCCGTTTAACTTTGAAGTGTAATTCAATGTTTGTCGGGGAATATAGCCCGGAAAGTAATTGTTTCTTCCTAGTGCTTAGTTAAGCGGACAGTGTTTTCAAAAAATGTAAGGTGCCGAAAAAGAACTTTTAGAATTACATTAAAAAATGTATGTCAATCGTCAAGAAAAACAAACCTATTTGTCCACAACCCTTACAGACTTTTTGATAATATCATGATGTCTTATTGATTTTACATTTATTTTTAGCTCCCTTATATTGAATACAATTATGTCTGGATTTAAACCAGCTTATATAGCAGATAGAACAATTGAATTTTTGGGTATGATAGCAGAATGTTCGGATGGTGGTGTTCCTTTGTATATTCTATTGAGGACATTGGGACTGTGCATTACTCTTTGTCCTCCCCCCATTGACCAAAGAAAAGAAATTTTTAATCTTGTGTGGGGGTACATAAGTTCATTTTCAAAACCTAATGAATATATTTCATGTGCAGAAGCATGGGTTCCATTTGTTGTACAGTATTTTACAGTAAGTATTTTTTAAAAAATTTGCCAAATTCTAGTTCCACAGAGCACATGATTATTCTTAGGTAGACTGTTTACGTGTTATTATTGTCATTGAGTATTTTTTTAGTCAAATATCGAGTTTTAAACTCTAAGTAAAAATAGATTCTATTCAAAAAAATCGAAAAAATAGTATTCATGCTGAGAGTGCAGTACAGGTCTTACGAGGGACATCGTCGTCGGTTTTCTTCTCGGCTATCGCTATCACCAATCAGAGAAACTAGGTCCGGTACCACCGTGAATAAATTAATTTTAGGTAAACTGTTAACTTCAATGAACATTTTCGATGGTTGAATTTACTTTCCTAAAAAAATATGTTTGAGTAAAGGTGAATCAATAATATCATTGATAAATTATTGAATCACAGTAAATATTTAAAATCTACCCTTTTATTTCGAAACGGGTATAAATAATAAATTATAATTTATGAACAAATTTATTAAGTACGAACCGTATCTTACCTGCTTTTAAACTAGAAGACACCAACTTGTTTGTCTACTTGAATCCTTTTTAGTCACTAATAAATGGGAACATACTTTACCAACATATTTTTTAGAAAGTTTGTTGTTTTATTATTTTTAGTCTCCACTAGATTAGATTTGATGAGGTGACTAATCGTCCTATTCCGTTGCGACCTTTTCAGATCTTTTGTGGTCCTCTGAATCTAGATTACATTCTACAGCCCGACTCTTTTTAAGTAGCCAATCAGCCTCGAGACTGAATCTTTCATGTAATTTCTTGCCGGTGGCGTCTTATCGCCTAGTACAAGAAACCGCACATTCGCCAGGCAGTCACTCTGGTTCAGGATGTGCTCTGCATTAGCTTTATGTGCCTGTTAATCTTACAGTGCCCTGTTAACATACCTACTACGGCTTTGGCAGTTTTCCTATATTTGCTTATTAGGTCTGCCGTAAAAGTTGGCGAATGTCCTCTAATGAACTGTTTCGCCTGTCTCTGTACTGGTGAGATTTCCCACCATTCTATAGATTTCTGTGCCACCCACTTCCTTGTGGTCATATTTATTGTCGACTTTGGGACGACGTAGAAGGGTTCCAGTGCAATGAATGGCACTGATGAGCCTTGTCTGGCCGATTCATCCGACAATTCGTTGCCCTTATCACCCTCGTACCATGGTACACGGGCTATCATGACCTTGCAATGGTGTCCAAGTACGTTTAAGGCACCTATGCAATCCCATACTAGCATATAATTGACCTCTATGGAAAAAATTGCCTTCACTGCATCTTGGCAGTCGACGACGATGGCAACTGAACGGTATTTCCTTTCCTGCATTTTAATATCTTCAACGCAGTGGTGAATTGCCATCACTTCCGCTTGGAAAGTTGTGACGTCCATAGATAGGCTTATTGGATTAGTTTTAGCCCCACAATTCCGGCTACACGTACATCTGTCTTGGATCCGTCCGTATACCAGGTTGCCTCAGCCTGTATGGGTACACCTTTCTACCAGTCTTCCCTACTTGGTATAGTTATTTGGAACTTATTATTGAAGCTATATCTCGTGGCCGTAGCGTCATTAAGTCATCCGCTTTTAGCTCCTCGATAAGCTTTCGATAGTCAGCACCGTGCGTTTGGCTTATGTGTTGTTGACTTTGCAGTAGTCTGTGCGTTACAGATCTGGCTTCGTCTTGTATAAAAATGTGTAGAGGAGGCAGATTCAGCAAGGACTTCCATCGCACTTGTGAGATGGTTTTTATGGCTCCCGTAATACACATGCAAGCAAGCCTTTTTGTGGTAAACAATAGCCTTATAGCTTTCACTTGCAGTGTCTTTGTCCACCACACTACTGATCCATAGGCTATCATTGGTCTAACAACCCATGTGTAGAGCCATTGGGCCATTTTTGGGGTAAGTCCTCAATTTTTCAATACATTCATCTACATCTTCTGAGGGCAATGGTCTCCACTAAAAAAGAATCATCTGTGTATCAAATGTAAATTGAAATAAATTTCAATGTTGAAAATAGTCTTATGAAATAATTTTACTCAAATAAAGTCTGGTAGTGGCTAGAAGGCTGACTATATATTTTAAAATATATTCATGTGCTGTGTAAACCCAGAAACACCCTATATACCATGGAATAATGTAAATTTGTTTAAACGTTAAAAATATATTTTTTGTTTTAGAGCAGAGAATTAAATTATGTATTGGGAGATATAATAGAACATTTGACCCCTAATAGAAGTTTTGAAAATCACTATAACGAATTAAAAATTATAATATCAAAAATTGTTGCCCAGTTCCAGGATTTTGAAATGTTACTTATTATGGTAAGAGCTACTTTATTTTGGTTTTCTTTTAGTAGATAATAAACTAATTTGATTCGGCACAGATTTCATTACTTTTTTCAAAAACAAAATTATCCTAGTGGCTACAATCGACTATGCTGTAAATTTTTGTGTAGCAAAATAAAAAATATTTTAAAATATACCACTATATCCAGTTTTTGATTGAACTGAGTGGAAATTTGATGATTTCCTCCAGTTGTCATAATTTGACATTATTGGCAAATAAATAAAGCTAACCATTAGTTAAAACCAAAGATTAAACGAGTTTATTATTAAAAACGATATTTAAGCTGATTATAAGTAAGCTACACTTTTATTGTACCGGGTATCTGATTAAGAGAGGTAACCCACTGTATCTCAAAAACCATTTATCGAGAAAAAAATCTGTATTTTAAACGCGCATACGAGAAAATGCTGGAAACTATACTACTCCACCGCTAGAAGGCGTAGTTCACAATAATAACACAAAAACATCATTTTTCTATAATAAATGTACCGTTATAGTACCACAAAATTTGAATATTCGTAATCATTAGATAATTTTACGTAAGTTTTCTCCAGTACTTTTTCCTCTATCTTGTAAAATATCTAGTAAGGGTGAGTGGGAAACCTGGCTCATTAAAACTATTATAACTTTTGTTCCGCTTTATGGATTTTGACAAACTTAGCATCATTTGAAAGGGAATTCAATGCCCAATAAAAGATTATATGATCGTTTCATTCCAGTGGTTTTAACGGTCGCTAGGTGGCGGTGATTGAAGAATTGTTTTGTATGTAATTTTTTTTTGAGAATCTTCAAATGCAATGCTATATTTTTTAATCTTTTGCTTGAAAGAGGATGGAATTTAAAAAAAAAATGGTAAACACCGCATCTCAATATCTATTTTCAAAGCGAAGATACGAGAAAAAATAGGTATGCTTGGGGATCGAGTGTTATACTCAAGAAAATTGAAAATTTTACATAATGTAACGTCCAGATGTCATAAATTGTTGACAACTTGAATATAAAATTAATGTAGAATGAATTTAAGAACCTGTAACGGTTAATAATTTAAAAATACGTAATGCCTTAAGGTACGTTTACATTCACTTCCAATTTAAATTGGAAGTGAAAATTTGGAGCTTGACAAATGACAAACTCTATTGTCGTTTATTTTGAAATTTATTTTCAAGGTCACGCTCACTTTCAAATCAAATTGGTGCAAGCAGCTTGACATGGTCAAGAAAAAATTCGTAAAATTCATAAATTTGACATTTAAAGGTTAGTTTTCTGTTTTGTTGTAGTGTAGGTTCTTGTGTTCTTTCAAGATTTATGAGATTTCAAAGAAAAAAAATATGTTAAGTGAATGTGAAGATTCAGATTACTGTGAAGTAATAAATACACCAAACTGGTGTCGTTTTAAATAAATGTCTTTTACCCAAACTCGTCTATTGCGGATGAAATTTTTTGAATTTTTCTTTTTTTTTAATCTAAATCGCATAACACCAATTACAGCACTAAGAGCCCCTAATATACAAACTTTAAAAGTATCTCTAGTATCCATTTTTACAAAACTTTAAAAATAATTATATTTTTATTTTGTTTACATTTTCATTGATAGGTAACCTAAAAAACAATTCAATTTTCAATATAAACGGTCAATCATTTAGCTGTCAAAAATTTCCAATTGCAATTCAAATTGGAAGTGAATGTAAACGTACCTTTACACAAATAGCGAAGCTAATGATATGTTAAAAGTGTATTTTGAATGTTTTGAGAATGCTCCGATTGCAGCATGAGAATATGCATTAAGATAACCCTTGCAACAACATTTTTTCAGAAGAGCATTTAAAAATTTGACTAAACGTTTAAAACAAACCGTATCTATTCATCCTAAAAGAGATTCTACACGACGGCGAAGAAACAATACAGAAATAGATGAAATAAATGTTTTAGGATACATCACTGCAGAGAAGTTAGTGTAAGAAAACTAGTTTGCGAGTTAGGAATTTCTTGGTATTGTGTTCACTCTATTTTAAAAAGAAATCTTTTCTTGGTATTGTGTTCACTCGTTTTCATCCGTATCTTGTATCTCTTCATCAAGGATTAAAAGCTACAGATTACGATAAAAGGTTGGATCATTGTAATTGGGTTAAGGATATGCTGAAAGAAAATCCAAATTTTTTATCAAATATAATGTGGCTGTTATCGCATTCTTCGCTTTACCTTTACTGAGGTTAATGTATTGATGTGGTTTCAGCGTTGTCTCCAGTCCAGGATTATGATCTCAGGACTTCTGGACGGATGACATCTACCTTGTACTGATGAGGCGCAAATACGCCGAAACCGGTGTAAAAGTGATGTTGTCCCATCTAATTACAAATCAGAATGGTTGGTTATATCTTGCATATATACCAACCCCGTTTAACTTAGAAGTGTAATTCAATGTCTGTCGGGGTATATAGCCCGAGTAGTTGTTGCTTCTTAGTGAACGGTCTCCGTTCTTAGAAAAATATTTTTCAAAAACTTTGTAAGGCATTTTAATAGTGTAAAACTATTATCTTTGATATCTATAATACACACTATTGGTCTGATCATGATCCACACTGGATGCAACAAGATTTTAACCAGGGTCGCTGGTCAGTTAACATATGGTGTAGGATTTTAGATGGTAAAATTATAGGCCCTTTTGTTTTTGATGAACATTTACATGGCGAGCGTTACTTAAGACTCTAAGATATTAATTGCCTATATTATTAGAAGATGTCCCTTTAGCAGTACGGCAAAATATGTGGATACTACAGGATGGCTGCCCAGCCCACTTCACAAATGAAGTGAGCATTTTTTAAAGCAACAATATGAGTATAGGTGGATAGGAAGAGGTAGAATATTCCCGTGGCCGCCAAGACCTCCTGACCTTACTGTGTTAGATTTTTATCTATGTGGTGAATTAAAGATTTTGTATTTCAGACAAGACCTGCAAATAGAGCAGATCTTATTCAACGAATACAAAACGCAATTCACAGTATTCCCTGGGCTGAAATAGAAGCTGCTATCTTTTCTACCGCGCAGAGATTAAATATTTGCATTGAAAAAGATGGGAAGCATTTCAAGCAGTATCTATAGGTTTCTTTACTAGGTCAATCTAGTTTATTTTTGCTGTTTTTGTTACGTAATTAATTTTTGTTTATTGTTACAATGATACCGAGTTTGTCAAAATCCTATTTTTATGTATACCTATTTTTTCTCGTATCTTCGCTTAGAAAATAGATATTGAGATGCGGTTTTTACCATTTTTTTTAATTCCCATCATCTATTAAGTAAAGAGATTTCCAAAAAAAGTTGAAAACAAAACAATTGTTCAATCAGCGCCACCTAGCGAGCGTTAAAACCACTGGAATGAAACGATGATATAATATTTTATTGGGCATTGAATTCACTTTCAAAAGATACTAAGTTTGTCAAAATCCATAAAGCGAAAAAAAAGTTATAACAGTTTCATTGAGTCATCTTTCCCACTCATCCCTACCAGTTATTTTACAAGATAGAGTAAAAAGTACTGGAGCAAACTTACGTAAAATGATCTAATGATCACGAATATTTAAATTTTGGGGTACTATAACGGTATATTTATTATAGAAACATTATGTTTTTGTGTTATTATTGTGAACTACGCCCTCTAGTGGTGGAGTAAGAAACTTGAGAATAATTTCCAGAAGTTTCTCGTATGCGAGTTTGTGATACAGATTTTTTTTCTAAGCTGCACAATAAATAGTTTCTGAGATACAGAGGTTTACCTCTCTTAA
Organism: Lochmaea crataegi; assembly: GCA_947563755.1. NCBI lineage: Eukaryota > Metazoa > Arthropoda > Insecta > Coleoptera > Chrysomelidae > Lochmaea > Lochmaea crataegi. Next base: position 12,721,578 of record OX387428.1, read on the forward strand.
TTTGACTCCCGGTACTAGGTTCAGTAAAAAAAAGGATTTTAATTTAGTTTCATATATTTGCTTTCATTAATGAAATCACAAAATTGTAGGTATCAAATTGTTTTGTATACAGATTTTCACTTTAAAAAAATAATACCTTCAACTCAAAATTTCTTTGTCTTGAACTTTTCTCTCTTATATAAATAGCTTTTGTGATTATATTTTAAAAATTTCTATGATTTGTAGGATAACTTTTTACCTATCGTCGATCTCCTTCAAGAAGAATCTGTAAAAGTGGAAGTATGTAAGAATATTCTAACGTCATGTAATGGACAGTACAAAACCAACGATCCTGTTATCACCAATGCTTTGATGTTCTTGTGTGGTATTCTTCACGATTCTGTTGATGCGTTAACTCCGGAGGATGAGTATAAACAAATAGGAGAAATTTTGTGTAACATTGTTCGGAAAGTTAATTATGGAAGGGACTTTGAACAACAGTTGAACTTTTTTGTTGAAGCAAGAGCTGCGTTTTCTAATATTGATACTGTATTAGCTGAACTCATTCAGGTGAGTTTTTTTATACTATTATTTCATTATTTCAGAAGTGAATTGAACAGATAAAACAATATAATTTGTTTAAAACTTCATATTTGAACTAACGTTCAATTTAAACTTGTTACGCGTTTCGCTAACACAGTAGCTTTATCAAACGAGTGAAGGTATAATGAAAAAATTTTAATTTATACAGTGCAGTAATACGGAATTTTAAGGATATTGACAAAAGTATTATACTATGTTTACATGGAAATTAAGTAGAAAAAGTGCCTATATACGGAATTCTACGAATATTAACAGAAGTATTGAACAAGTTCGCCTGGAAATTTATGAATGCACTGTATGAATTAAAATTTCTTCATTATACCTTCACTCGTTTGATAAAGCCACTGTGTTACCTAAACGCGTCACAAGTTTATATTGAACGTTAGTTCAAATAATATAATGAAGTTTTAAACAAATTATATTGTTTTATTTCATCGTTCAATAATCAAATATTTTACACCATTCATCCCAATCATCCTCACTCTCATTTATAAAATGTCTAACATACTCATTAAGCGTTCTATGTAGTTTTCATATTTATTGTATTTAATATGGCTTGGCTAAATCTCGTTCTGTTTTTATCATTGTTTTATACCTTTCTTCTTTCATATTATCATTTACCTTTGACTGTCATGTAATTAAATATAGTAAACATACGTGATGAACTTGAACCTAGCCTTGCTTATATTTTGAATTCTTTTACGTTTATTTAATTGATGATATTAAGTTAAACGGAATTTATTCTTATTTTATTTTATACCAAAAGGTATCACAGGCTTAACAGTATTTTCACAAGGTTCTTGGAGGCATCCTCCCAGTCCTAGGAGTCTATATCTCCAATAAGACAGTGCTTCACATTCGAAGAAGTCCGGCGCTCGACTTCCGGAGGCTCCCCTGAGCTCAATTCTCATCGAATCGAAACGGATGAGAGCTCCTTTTGTAGGTTTTTTCAAGTCCTACAAAAGTGTCAATGACGTCAATTTGCTATCTATTAACCGGAACGAGTTAAATGCAACAAAAGCTTTTTTTTCAAGTTGACTAGAAAAATATCGATTTTAGGTTAGGGTCTTCGCAAAGTGAATTGTAGGGCTTGAAAATACCTACAAAATTGACCGCCACCCCTCCCTAATTTAGCTTAACGTCTATGTATACAACTCAAAAATAAGCTCTCCTTGACACTCCAAACAACTCTAAAAAAAATCTCGTGTCTTCGTCCACTTTCCCAAAATCGCCTTTTTTTGTATAAGATGACTGGCCTACAAGTGAATGCAGTTTCAGACTATAGCTTTGCTATTGTATTGCCTACGATATCCTTGTGCTCCGGTACCCACTTAAGTGCCACCCGATGGTGGTTTGTCAGGGCATTCCCAGACCAGTTTGGATCTGATCTGGGGGCATGGATTTCATTGCAGCCTGACTATCTGAGAGAATAAGGATTTTCTGGCCTCTACAACCCCTTTAGATGTTCATTTACAAACACGTGTCGATATCGTAGATTTCTGACTGGAGATTCAAACTTCCCAAGAGTTGGCCTTACCAAGCTGCGATCTATAAGATCTCTTGAGTATACCCTACATCTATGTCCATAAGCTTCTGAGAAAGCCTATTATCCGTTTTGGAGCTAGGTCTGTAACCTAATCAGGCTCTAAGTAGATCTGTATCAGGTAGTTAAGGCGTTGGCGAACAATTATCCTAAAACTGTAGATTTCTTTTGTTGTCTCATCTGCATCATCTACATGTTCCACTATCCACTTTGCCCATCTTACAGAGATGGAACATGAGAGCAGTGTCCAGTGAGAATTACTTTGAGATCAAATTTATGGAGCTCCAAGGCTACGTTCATAAACTTACTCCAGTGAGTAGAGAAGAGTATGATCACGTGATTAGAAAAGTATGTTTGATGGTTACTCGGAGTAACCGTTCAGAGGCTACACCGGCCGGAGGCAAATCAAATGTCATTGTGTTGTGTATGAATTTGGGGTTATATTGTATTGGGGTTGTATTGTATTATAGAAATTAATTAACCATGGATGAGTTCAATATTAATAATCAAATAATATCAATTTATCAATAAAAATAACCTGGCAGTAATCTGAACTGAACTACTGTATAAGCCAAACTGTCATAACTGTCAGAGTATATAATACTCCATTAAAAAGCGGAGTATGCAGAGTTTACTCCGGGTAGGTTTCTGAACGTTTATAAAAGCATACTCTATACTGGTAGAGTAAATTTATGAACGCTTCGGAGTAAACTATCCTTACTCTGAGTAAGTTTATGAACGTAGCCCAAGAGCAATTTAGCGTAGTGAACTGAAGGACGTAATAACCCTTCTGTCTGTCTTTTTTCCATTTTCAAACCACGGTGCGGCTTTTTGGGATACCACAAAATGGTTCGGGTCCGATAAAACGAGTACATTCAGGCGATAGAGTCCCGTCAGGACACCTGTTGCAGCTTTACTCTGGCCTAGGCATTCATTTGTTCTCACCTGGTTGTAGTCTCCCTAGAGTATCATTGGTTGTCAAAGCCACATTAGTTCTTTCCAATGGTCAGGTCTTCTCTTTTCGTTGTTGCCTATTTCTTCCAATACTATATTGGAGCTGATACCGCAAAAGGGTTCCGGCCCCCCAAAAGGGTGCCTCAGCTCCTCTCCTTGCTAGTTCATCTACTATTTCGTTCCATTCCAGTATGTCGAGTTTCCCTAGGCATTCCCATACCATTACAGAACCTATTACGCAAGAACTCGGTGCTTTAATGGCGGCTTGAGTATCTGACATTATGATAATCCTTTGCCTTCTATTTTATCAATATTGTTTTTTCTATGACGTGAATTTCCACTCGAAGATACTTACTTCACAATAAGTACAGTAAATCAGTACATCGATTTCTGTAACCCCGTTAGCTAGATATACAGGATGATAAAGGGTGGAAATGAAATACATTTTATTGCATATCTTTTCGAATGACAAAAAATACAAATTTAAACATTTTAAATTCTCTTCAAACCTCCCCCCCACGTTGAACGCTTGTGATGGCAATAAAAAACGCGGGCTTGTAGTAAACAATTTATCACTTCGCGATTATACAATGTAACAAGTTTGAAGTATTTAGGTAGAGATTTTTTCGAGATATGCTCAAATAACTGACTGAACAGCGTCATCTTCAAAGGAGGAACTTTTGGATAAAGGTAAATTAGGTTAGGTGTACGTTTTGGGTACCCTGTAAACTCATATGCAATATTAAAATATAATTTTTATTGAAATTTGACTAATTACACGAGCACACAAAAAAAAACAGAATGTGCATTTGACCGGATCGACCTAAGGGAGCGTATTTCGACCCTCTGAATCCGAATTAAATGTCAGTTTGACCTATACACCCTCGAAATATCGAGAAACATTTTTAAAACCGAAAAATTGAAAATTTTCGAAAAAATGCAGTTTTTATAATAAAAAAATTGCTCTAATTCAAGTACTATTTCTATGTATTTTGATATCTTAAAATCGCATCTTAATTTTTTTAGCTCATTAACCCTTTAAAAATTGTAAAAAATTGCCATTATAAATAGAAATAATTGACTAAACACGATTCGATGCCTGAAATAAAAACTGCATTTTCTCGCAATTTTCAAGAGTTTTGTGCAATTTTCTTACATTTAAAACATGAAAATCATGCTTGGTTTAATTTAACAAAATTCTTATATCACTAAAACTGCCGATTTTCGTCAATTTTTCGGTTTTTTTAAATTTTTCTCGATATTTTGAGGGTATATAGGTCAAGCTGACCTTGAATTCGGATCCAGTGGGTCGAAATACGTACCCTTAGGACTGTTCGGTCAAATGCACATTCCATTTTTTTTGTGGGCCGCTGTTATAATTGTTGTTATATCTTTATGTGACAAACGTATCTGTCCAAATGTAAGGATGTTTTGTATATAACATATAAATTAAACTATCAAGCTGGAAATAATTATCAACCATCTGATATGGTTAATTATATATTTTGATAATGATCAAATTTTTAATGACACATATCTATTAATCTTTACATAATTGGATATAATAATTAAAATAACAATAAATACATCTAAGTAATCAGCAAATTATTGAACTATTTATATTATGGTTGTTTATGGACCAAAAGTATATCATCTAGAAATGTGTGCCAAGTCTTCTCCCATTTCTGTAGAGTTGTTTCTTTTTCATTATCATCCATTGCACTGTATAAAATAGAATTTAAAGCAAATTGCTTCAATACTTCTATTCCATCATTTTCTGAAGTCATCGCCATAAATGCCACGTACCAATCGTAACTTAATCCAATCGTTTCCCAAGCTGATGGGTCATCATTACAAATAACCACAGGATAACCATCTGCCATTAAACCAATCATTGGATGATTTCTTGGATCAGAAATTAACATAAGTACTTGATTTGAAATTGGACATATTTCCACACAAATATTTTTTTCTTTTGCTAATTTCGTTATTACGGGATGTTTGTTTAAACCAAAACCATGACCAATTCTGCTACTATTTAGAAGTATTGCGTCAATTAGATTAAGGTCAGTATGTCCGAACCAATTTGTTTCGCCAGCATGAAAATAGAATTTCAAAGTTTTGCTATATTCCAATAAAAGTTCGTGAATTTCGAACAAATTATGGCCTTCCTCTTCATAGCCTATCAAGTCAAAACCTGCTATGAAATCTGGAAAGTATGCTTTTAATTCTATCAATTTTTCAATCTGAGATTTTAAATCTTGAAGAGTCATTCCACGATAAGCAGAATGTATGTAACGAACGCCCACAAAATCTGGGTAGTCCTTTTTGAATTTTTCCACGGTATTTACAAAAATTTCTATAAATTCTTTGTTATCATAAGTTTTGCCGTTTAATTCATATAGTGGCATAAATGTTCCTCTTAGTTCGGTGTAAATAACATTGTCTGAATGAACTTCTTTCAAAAGTTGATAAATAAATGCCTCAAAAACAGGTTTATAACATACCATGTCATACTGCGTATTAAAAGTCTTTTTAAACTTTGTCCAGATAGAACTTGCTGTTGGATATACTTGGTATGGATTTTCTACTTCTAATATTAGTTGTTTTCGCAACCATTCATCAAAATTAGAATCTTCTTTTCGATAATCTTCTAGCTTTTTCCAGGCACAAGTAGTATCTTGTTTCCCATCTTCAAAAAATCGTAATTTGAAAACTCCATTTAAATCACAACCATAAATATTTTCTCTGTATGTTATATTGTTGATAATAAAGTCAGCTGATACCCCAGATAAATAATGAGTGTGTAAAGAACCACCTTTCGGTATTTTCTTTATTATGGAGAACATTTCGGATTTTTGAATCTTTTCCCTTACGTTGAAAAAATGTTGGGCAGCCAAAAACGTGGATTCATTTTCATAGCCCTTTCTAAACTCGGACTTTTTAATTTTTAATATTATTTCGTTCACTTTCAGTTCTTTATCAGTTAGATTTAATTGGCTTCCTATAAATTTGGATTTTTCAGCTTGTAGAATATTGTTCCTTGCTTGAATATAGTTATTACTTTCACTTGCACTAAACATTGTAAACGATAACGTTAACTGTATGAAGAATACGAAAATACTAAATCGTATTCTGTCGACTGTAATAAGTATTGTTGGCAAATAGTTGCTACCCACATCCATATCGACGTTTATGACTGACCTGGGATTCACCGAATATTCTTTACGTTCGGACGAACCAAAAATACATTGGAAGTATTCATTTATGTGAAAATGTTTGTTTATTATAACAGGACCGGCGTAGCCCAAAAGTATTCGAATAATCATAGAAAATAAAACGTTAAACTATATAAACAAAAATAAAGTATAAATACAAGATTGTACCTAAAATCTAAAGTAACGGAAAACTTAATATTTTAGTTGCTTATGGTGAATTAGATTAATTGAATAAAGGTAGTTTTTCAATTTATTAACAGCTACATATTTCTAAAACTCGAGTTAGAATAAAATGGAAAAATTCCATAAGTGAAATAAAGTCACTTTATACACCTGTCGCATACAATATTTTTTCTACGTGCATGCAAAAACCAAAAAATGTACTATTTAGGTTGCTCTAAATGGGCTAAAAATGGCGTTGATTTGAATGTTTATGTTTGTCATTATGACAAAACGCTGTAGTAAAATGACAGATGAGTGCAATAAAGTCTAGTTTTTCCACTAAATAGAGTTCAATAAAGTTTTGTTTTTTGCATGAACGTAGAAAATAATATATAACCTATCACCCAATCTGTTATAAACGCGGTTTTTAGTTTTTAAACTTCTATTTATTTTTGCATTTTTAGTCTTCAATATATATATATATACTTGAAATAAATTAATCGTTGATCCTGAAGATCCTAGTCAGGCTTTTGGAAAAAAACTTAATGATTGTCATCGGTTCATGATAAGTATGCAATTGAAGACAGGTGAAGCTAATAAAACCGTTATAATCTTATTATAAAAATGAATATTTATTTGTTTGTTCGTATTTGATGCGGCAGTACCGTTTATCCGATTGCGATAAAACTTTGACGGCTTATTGCTTGTTCTTTCGTGGACGTTATTATGATATTTTTTATCCCAGTGGCTTACAATAGCTAAGGGGTACAAAAATATATAAAATTTTTTCAATGGAACACCATGTATTTTATTTTCGTAAAGCCCATATTTTTCTGAATTCAAAAATATACCACATGGTACTTCCAGCTTAAACAGATGTTGAATTATTAAACATTTAAAATACTCATTATGCTTATTTTCCCTTTGAAAAATAGCTATTTGTATATTACGAGCGGAAAGTACACTTAATTTATCGGAAGCGGCAAAGAGCTCTCTGCTCGATATACACTCAAGGTTTTTTTCTATGATCACACGATATTAAATATGGTTTTTTAATTGTTGGAACATAATACTTAACACTAAAAACTACCGTCATCACGTATCATGGGCGCACGATGAAATTTTTAAATGGGGTTGATTTATTCGTAAAAATTTCTATATCTTTTCAAGAGGGTTGATTGTCAACAATTTTCATTTACCATAGGCGTATAATAAAATTTTATTAGGGGGTTCATTTGTCCCCATGAATGCATCGATAATGCATATACATCTGAGTCTCAGTAACGCGTGTTACATTTCTATGATTCAACATTATTTTTTGACAAAACAAACAGTAATTCTATGATAATTGACAATTGCAATAATTTTGTAATCAATTGAACAGAAAACGGCAAACGGCACAACTAATTCGGAGTTAATCGCACATATATTAGATCAAACAATATAAAATTATTATAATTATTTTCGTTGATGAATAGTCATCTACAGAAGATGTTGTCATTCAACAGAGATTCTTATCGGTGCTGATCAACGTAAGTGATATATATTGTTACTCCTTTTACTTTCTTTATTTCTTCAACTTTAACTTTCACAATTCAATACAAATCACGTCTCACTATCAGAACACAGAACTCAAATTTCTAATACTACTAATGTCAATTGTCCCGCTTTTAATACTTTTCACCTGTTCCATACAGATCTCGATTTTTCGATGACAGTTCTAGATGATTCCAGATATATGTCTTCTTCTTTTTCCTTATGGACCTCTACATATCCTCAGTACAGGTCCGACGTAACAATATTTTTCTATTTATTCAGTGAATCGACAAGCGTCTTAACAGCTTTGTGAGAAAATATGCCGCGATGAAAATCTAATCTTAATAATGTTGTAACCTGGTAGATTTAAACAATATGATTATATTCGTAATTACAATATTATTATTACTGTATTATTTGACTATTAGTTTTCGTTTTTTAATTTATCTTTTTCAATTCTTGGTATTGGATCCTAACAAAGGAAAGTACACTAAAGAAATATAAAACCTTCTCTTATCATTTTTATAAAACTTTGTCTAGTCACGATTTGAATTTTAATATTACTTGTAATAATATATATTAGGTCTCCTTTTTGTCACATTCAGTTTAATTCGCAGAATGCAGTTCCAGTATGTATTTTGTAGAAACAAGTCTTGATTTGAATTTTAAAAGTGCATTTAGTATTATTGTGGAAAACCCACACTAATTGTAGACTTTTATTATACTTATTTCTTTAAATAAATGCAACTTCAGATGTACCTACACGATTGAAAAAGAAAGGATTCTCTAAAAAAATCTGAAAGCGGTAACATCGTATTATTAAAAATGTACCAAGTTTGATAAATTTGAAATAAACTGACGGACTATTGAACTACTGCCTTTTTTATTCTAATACCTACTATTTGTACGAGTTTACAACAATAAGGCTTATGTCATATTATACATCTGAGCCACAGCAACGCGAGACCGGGTTTTAGCTAGTAAGGTCATAACTACGAGAGAGTGTTAGCAACAATTCTGTGACTGTCAAACTTATTTTTACTATAGAAACTGTTAATAGGTAATTTAGAGAAAAAAGTGAAAAATGCTCAATTTCAATTATCCTGCTAATTACTTTAATAAGATTATTTCATAAGGTGTAACTTTTTACACTGTTTTCCAAAAGTATGAAAACTTCATTAACAATCTCAGTATTTTTTTAACTTTTATTTATTATGAATGAAATTGAGAAACAAAAATAGAAAAAGTAACTACACAAAGTGGAAGATAATTTAAAGAATATTTGGATAATATGTATTTATATCCTAATAAGAAATGAAATTATATAATATAGTAGAGAATTAGAGCTCTTATATGTCTTGACTTCTGAGTATGTATGTACTGTTTATAGTCGTGATTTATCCTGTATACAGAGTAGTGATGAGCAAAGCAAGACCAAGACTTGGTGATGGACAGTCTTGGTCTTGCATATCTAGTCTTGGTCTGGGTCATTTTATCTGTCTTATTTTTTTTAAAGATTGTCATAATTATAAATCTAAAATAATTTACAATTTATTATTAACTAACAAAATACTTTATTTTATTAAAATGTTGAAAAATATCAAACTACATAAAATATGAGAAAGACGATTAATCACAATGATTTTTTCACTTTTGTTTTCTTATGTGTTCTTATGTATTCTAGAGGTGGGTAGTTCCGCAAAGTGAGTAGTTCAGAGAGTATTCTATCGACGCAACAATAGTTTTAAATTCTGTTATATACGCGAGCTTGTCAAGAGAATGATATCTCTAGTTGTTGAAAGTTATGAAAATTCGAAAACCTACCCTTCCTCCAACGCATAAATTGACCTTTTAGCGAAAAAAAAAAAAATACTTGAGAGAAGTGAAAATATAGAAACAAAATTCGTTTCTCTCTATACTTCAACCATGTGTTTTCCAGACGTTATGACAAAGCACATTCTTGTAGATCCTTTTTATTTTCAAACAGTGGTAAATTTTCTTTTTTATATACTTAAAGTTAAAACTGACGATTCCAAATACCAAAAATATTTTGTTCTAGCATATGTTGACGCTGTTACAAATATTTCAACTCGTATATCGTCCCCTTTCTATGTAAACCTCTGAAAAATTGCCATTTTCGGGAAATCATCAAAAACATCTATTAGAAGTGATGAGGAGTGTATTTCGTAGGAGGTTTTCGTAGAAAGGGAACGATACGCTCTGAAGTGAGAATTTTTAGTTCAGTCTTGTGTATTTGGTCTTGGTCTTGGTATTGGTCTTGTTCATTCGGTCTTGGTCTTGCTAGCCTAATGATAATCTTGCTCTTGGTCTTGCTTTTTCGCAAGACCAAGACCTATTTGGCTCATCAATAATACAGAGTGATTCATTAGTGCGATAAAGTCCAATATCTTGTAAATCCTCAAAGATATTTAAATACATTTTTGACTGATTGTAGCCAGCCTGAAGGCTCATATTTTAAAATTTGTCGCAATTGTACATCGTGTTCCAGAAATTCGTGCCAGAAAAGGTACATTTTTTTAAATTTGACACATTTTACTTCAAATTTGAATTCTGCTTGACTTCCCCATTGCAATGATATGATAGGTTATACAGTTCTGAACACTTCCTGAAAATCGAAATGAGTATACTTTGAACTGCACAATTTAAAATTAATATTTCACAGCCATACGTCTGTGATGGTCGTCTAGTATCATAACTCACTAGACCTGGGACCCAGACGATATGAAAGATAGAATAAGGCAGGATTTTCAAAATCTGAATGCGCAAATGCTTGGAGATGTAGGTTGTTCTTTTGAAGTCCGTAAATTCCAATATATTTGAAAATTAATTGATGTGAATAAATTTTGTATTGTTGCATTTTTTTAATCATAAAAAAAACTTTCATTTATTAATATAAAATAAGGGTAATCCAGTTAAAAAAATGTTGAAAAAATTGTGAAACCGATGTATTAGTTTTTGGACTCTATATACGATTTCTTAAATATGGAGGCAGTGACTCATGCGTTTGATCTCCTAAAAAGTTTTCGGGGGTTAAATTGGAGAAAATTCCATTTTAAAGCTAATTTCAAGTTTTTGAGACATTCTCGTAAAATCATTTGATATTAACGAACACAGATAAGTACGTATTATGTTGACAAGGTTAACTAACCTTTTTATCAAAGTCTATCAAACCGCACAATCTACGCCTTACAACCTTACTCTTTGATTATAACTCAATTTTTATACAAATGTTTTAAATAGTCGTTTATTTCTTTCATAAACTATTTATATTTGCTCAGCGAAAAGCAACAACAATTTGATTGTAAGAATGTTTGTATCAAATTTTATTCCATACAAATTACGAAATATAATACATATTTTTTTAAGAACTCTACTATAAATGATCCGTTTATAAATAAACACTTTACCATAGACGTATAATAGTCCATTCTTTTTGCTGTATAACAGTTTTAAAAAATAAGCACACCTACACAAAACAGGTAAATAATAAACTTGTTAGGTGTTTCAGCCGCCCCTCTTTTTACTAGTTCATCTGTTATTTCATTTCCTTCTATTGCAGTATTTCCTGGAACCCACAGTTCTCGCCTAGTTTTCCTAGGCATTCCCACACCATTTTAGAGCTGATTATTCAAGAACACGGTGCTTTAATGGCTGCTTGACTATCTGATATGATGATAATCCTTTGCCTTCAATATCTTTTATCAATTTTTTACCAGGCTCACTTTCCTATGGCGTGAAATTTCACTTGAAAGATACTTGGGGTTCTCCCCAAGCTTTTGAAGTGGCCTTGCTTGCCCGTACACTCGTATCCCAGTCCCTTCTATTGTTTTTGAACCGTCTGTATACCATTGAATGGCATTCTTTCCAAGTCTAGTAATGGTTTTGGGATCCCATTCCGACTTTCATCATACCATCTTGTGACATGTCCCAGGATGTCTAATTTATAAAAATCCAGGTGTTTTTTTAAATTATTTCCTCTCTACTTAGTCTGTATCTTGTTCTCTCTGCAACACTTTCCACCACCATATGTAGTGGTGTGAAGTTGAGAATCACTTCCATGGCCGCCGTTGTGCATGTTCTCATTGCTCCTGTAATGCATATATAGTATATAGGCTAGTTTTTGAATTCTGGAGAGGCTATCTCTCGTCGTCAAAAGGCTAGTCCTACTACTCCACGGAATGGCTCCATAAGTATGATTGGTCTCACTATGCCAGTGTCTTCGTTTACACTCGGTGTTGATAATTTAATCTAACTATTATTTTATGTATGAGATTTTGAAATATTTTTAATCAGTAAGATCAAATCATTTTGAAAATTATCTTTTTAACCCAAGTTATTAATAAATTATATGCATAGATATATAATTCTGTCAAATTGAGGAAGTCAACCTCTGTATACCTACATAATAAATTGATATCTTCTAATTAAAGAATATATTGTTCTATTTACTGGTAAATCTAATAACTGACAAAAATGATAAATTAACCAATAAAATAATTGTGTCAGATTTATTAAACAATGATAAAACGGTATGCGAAGTAGTTATTTAACCTTGTAATAAAAAATTGGTTTTATGAAATCACCGATAGTATTCTATACCTAAAAAGTAATTTAATATTATAGAATAAATAAGTATTTTTCTAAATACAATTATTATTACCCGCGGTGGATACAAACTTTTGTCCACGACTATTTGATATTATTTACGTGTGCTTCTTAAAGTATAATGACGTAGGTACATTATTCACCAGTGAATAATAGGTGCAGATAAAGAACTGGTCACATGACACGGATAATCCCAGTATGCTTGTGCCTGCTTAGGGTATAGTGACCGGTAAGTAATCCTGTCACTTTCTTTATTTAACACTTGCTTAGGTTTAATATTTCGTTGGTCAGAGACTACGAAGGTTTTTCGACCAGAGGCTTGCTTAGGCACGTGGTTCCAGAACGTCTAATGTTTTGTGTCTTAGTTAGTTCGTTAGTTCCGTTTTATCATTGATAAGGGAATGCTGTATTTATTTGGTGGTTGGACTTGGAATACAAAAAATTTCACAGTTCAAACTGGGAACTTAGGAAAATTTAGAGTTTAAACTTATAAAAATAAAATGTTGCATGTGCTTTCTGATAAATAAGGGTAATTGAGTAATTTAGTAATACTTTTTTTTGTATCAACTATTTTATGTAATTCCTGTAAATACTTTGTCAATTTAAGAGCAAAAAAATTAGTCCAATAGCCTTAGAGTACTTTCAAGACACTGAAGTTGATGAAACACCTACTCACATACTCTGCTTCTGCGAGAACTTACAAGTACTTAGACGGAAGCACTTTGGAGAGGAATGAATACAACCATTACAACTACTGAAAATCCTCCCAGTCAAACTAGTGGCCTTTATAGAAGAAACGAAGCTTCTGGAATGGAAGTAGATAACATGGGAAATGGTGGAATCCGTCATTTATGGCATTTCAGCGGCGTCGCAGTGCCGCACGCCGAATAGTTAAAAATACTTCCTTATAGGTTCGTTTTCACATCACATAAAGTCTTGATTTGTATGTCAAAAACGAAGTGAATTAATATATAACATATATGGTACAGTTGTAATAAAAAAGGCAAAAAGTATTGGAAAGAGGCGTTAACGTCATTCTATTTGCGTAAAACTCATAGAATAGGGCTCTATATTGACAACATATGACATTTGATAACCTCAAACACCATCCGGTTTTTCGCAAATAGAATTACGTTAACGTCTTTTTCTAATACGCCTACCCTTATCTATCAAGCTGGAAATAATTAACAATTATCTGATATGGTTCATTATATATTTTGATAATGATCAAATTTTTAATGACACATATCTATTAATCTTTACATAATTGGATATAATAATTAAAATAACAATAAATACATCTAAGTAATCAGCAAATTATTGAATTATTTATATTATTGTTGCGAGGTCACCAACTCAAAGCCGGCCCTCTCTCCCTCGACTGTAAATTTTGGTGGCTGCGCCCCTTTCGAGAACATTCGAGTTTATTGCTTTGTTTGTGCATAGGACGGGCGCGGAAAGTACTGGAATTTTCTAGAGTTGAGAAGGACTATATATACGCGAGTTTTGAGTACGTGAGAAGAATTAGTGAAACGGACAGTAAAGACAGAAGTTCTTAGTAATCGGACAGTGAATGAAATAGTGAAGATAAATAACAAGTGGTAAAAATAAATTAGAACGAATATACCGAGTGTAAATAAATTAGTAGACATTAAGTAGATGTTTCTGCCGATATCTTTTATTAATGAAAAATTCCGCTGAAGTCGAAAATAAAATTTCGTCTCTAAAATCAGATATTGAGAATAAAATCACAACAATGGATGAGAAAATCCAGGAGTTAGAGAGGAAAATAGCAGACTCAAGATCACAAGACACGCCAACAGAAGAAAAAAAGATCGAACAAATAAAACCATGCAAGCTAGAAGCACACCCCAAGACAGAAGATATTGGCAGTTTTGTCCGAGTCAAGGCCCCAACGTTCGACGGAAAGATGTCGTGGACCAACTATGTTAAACAGTTTGAAGCAGCCGCTAGAGCGAATAATTGGTCCGATAAAAGTGGTAGGAAACCACCACTCTTTGGCATTGGAATTATTCGTGGTACATCAATTTTTTTTGCACCTCCAAGCTGTTTAACTATTGTTTTAGCTGCTCGCAAAGCAAATAGAGCCGTTTCAGGTAGTGAACTACCACCCTGCTTGTTGACAGTTTTGTTTAATTTTTGAATGACTGCACGATTAAAGGAATGTTTCTTTGCTTTTTTCTTTATTCTCCCAACTGCACGGCATCCCATTCCGAGTTTTCTTTTCATCTTCATGCCTCCAGTAACGAGTAAAGCCGCAGTTTTTTCTCCGAGAGATGAATCCTTTGACCTAACACGTGCCCAGGCTTTATTTTCCAAATCTTTGTCAGCTAAATGTCTCTGATCTAGTGAATTGGTCTTTGAATGCGCGATATCGTGTTGTTTGCAGGCGCTGTCCAACGGATTAATGCCCCTATCACTGCGTGTAAGTCGTTTTTCTAGTTTTGTTCCAGCTAAAAACACATTTAGTAACACCAAAAAATATTTTTTCCAACTCACGTCCACAAAATTGATATGTCGGGATATGAAATTCAAACGGTAGTTTATTTATTAGAGTGTTTAGTAGACCGGCTCCTTCAAACACCAACATTAAGACTGATAACAAGTGATATCGTGACTGATATATTTATAGAATGTTTGTCTGTAATTGACACAAGATGGATGTCGTTCAACAGAAGA
The DNA here is from genome assembly GCA_947563755.1 of Lochmaea crataegi. Classification (NCBI taxonomy): domain Eukaryota; kingdom Metazoa; phylum Arthropoda; class Insecta; order Coleoptera; family Chrysomelidae; genus Lochmaea; species Lochmaea crataegi. Next base: position 12,736,899 of record OX387428.1, read on the forward strand.
ACATGCTACCCATTGAGAACTTGGACTTTGCAGTGAAGTCAACAATTTGTAAACATGGCATACTACTTCCAAACTCTTTTCGTGCCATAATATGTGGTCCTAGTGGCTGTGGCAAGACAAACGTGATGCTCTCACTGCTATTCAATTCAACTGGCGTAAAATTTGAAAATTTCTATTCGAAATCGTTATTTCAGGAAAAGTACCTACTACTTGCCGAGGAATTGTCGAATGTCAAAGGTGTGAAATATTTTCCGTTTCGTGATAATGAGGAAATTATAAGTCCATAAGAGGCGAGAACAAATTCCATTTTTGTATTTGATGACGTTGCATGTGATGGACAGCAGAAAATACGTGAATACTATTCAATGTGCCGACACAAGAATATTGATGCTCTCTATCTCTGTCAAACTTACTCTAAAATACCCAAACAATTGATTCGAGATAATTGTAATATCATTATACTTTTCAAACAGGATGAAATCAATCTCAAACACATATTCGATGAACACGTCTCGCCGTAATATCATTATTCTTTTCAAACAGGATGAAATCAATCTCAAACACATATTCGATGAACACGTCTCGCCAGACATGACATTTGATATGTTTAAGCGAATGTGTGGAATGTGCTGGTCGGACAAGTACGGTGCTTTAGTTGTTGTTAAAGACTTTCCTCTCATCAACGGGCGTTATCGTAAAGGATTCGATCAATATATAAGTGGTCAACAGCATGCAATCATTCATTGATAAAATGCCAGGCAACAATCACATTCTTGCTACGGCTCTGCGTAAGAAAAAAATATCTCGCATTAAAGTTGGGAAAAACAGAATACGATGAGTCTCTAAATAAATTATTTAAACCGATTTCAAAACCACTCAAAAAATTGTTGAATCATCTTCTAAAACAGTGGAAGCTTCCATTAAGAATGATGAGCTGAAAACAGAACCAAAAGACGAGCCTTCGATCGATGATGACGTCACCCACGATTCGGAAAAAACTGAGAACAGCAGCACATCAGAGGATGAATTATATGATAGTGCAGAAGAAGCAACAGCATCAGACACGCTATGTGAAGAAGATTTATCGGATTATCCCCAAATTAGTCGAAAATATATTGAAGAATATATTCGCAAAGATAGTAAAATTGATCATAACTATGGACCTATTTCACGTGGATGGCATCGGGTGGATGTTGGGTCAAAGGAGAATAGATTTTGACAACTAACCCTTTACGTTATACTGCAAAAGATTTGAAAAATTACAAAACTCTATTGACTCACACTGGCGTTCATCTCAACTCTCGTAATCGCTTAAAGTCTTCTTCTACCAACAAATATCATGCAACAATCAAACCACTTTTTAAAGATCTACGCACTCTAGAAAAGACAATAACCACAAGATCGCAAGCATTCACAGGTAAAGGGCTCAACGTAGACCGTTTAACTTACACCGATAAACCAATGGAATATATTTATTGGGATGATGTTAATGAATTGATTGACCGCTTAAAATTACTGATCGCATCAAAAGATGCTGGCAACACCTCAGCATTTATCAACAATGAAATTATAGCAATCATTAATGAGCTTAGAGAGGCTAATATAATTGAATAACAATTATTTTATCGCATTAGTCGTACAATGACAATCGATAAATTCGGTCATGGACAGTCGTATAGAAATGCATACTATTCCTCTAACCCATATGTTAGAGCAGAGTTTCCACACACTGATGAAGGAGACATTGATGCTAAAAATGTAAAAATTTCAAATTTGGATCCTCCCGTTAAAGATAAAGATGCCGTCAACAAAAAGTACTTGCACTCAACACTACTTCAAACTGAAACCAACATATTACGTATTGTTCTTGACACTGCGAATGACTGTAAGAAATATGTGGATAATACATTACTTCAAATGGAGGAGGAAACAGTTGAAAAATTCCAAAACAATCTAATTGAAAACAAAAAACTCACAGATGTAGCATTATTGAAAGCAAAGGAGGATCTAGAAGCGCTCATTGGAAACAATGTAACTGCACTTTATGAAGAAATGAATAAAAGGTTCATGTCATAATCATATATCTATTCCTCCGCACGGAAATATACTTGGTAGAAAAGGTAATTAAAAGAAACAAGGAAAATAAATTCCTTCAGTTTATACGTTAGTATGCTACGCATATCGCTCAAATAAACTTTCACTTGCATACTGAGTACAACAATGTCCAAGGAAAAAATACAGCTCGTTAATGAACTTCATAAACCTCTGAGAAAAAAATTTCCTCGAAGGTGAACAATAATTAAGGGCCTTAATGAATCCTGGCAAGCAGATCTCGGAGAGTTCTGATTATTTTCCGACTCTAATCAAAGCTATAAATTAATTTTGGTGGTTATCGACACATTTTCAAAGTTTATGTGGACTTGACCGTTGAAAACAAAAACCGCTCTTGAAGTTACGGAAGCGTTCGCTGATATAATTGCTCACAGTAAACATGGAAGTCCGAAAAATTTACAAACTGATCAGGGCACTGAATTTTTTAACAAGTAATTTCAAAGTTTAATGAAACAACATGGAATAAACCACTATAATGCGTTTAGCATAATGAAAGCAAGCATTGCAGAACGCGCAATTCGTACACTGAAAATGAAATTGTACAAATACTTCAGCTTACATGGTACATATAAATGGATAGACATTTTACCTGAAATTACTCGAGAGTACAATAATTCATTTCATCGCACGATCTCCATGAAACCCATACAAGTTAATAAGAAAAACGAGCTGGCAATTTTACAACAAGTTTATTCGATACCATCGACAAAGAGACGTGCAGCGAAATTTCAAGTTGGAGATCACGTTCGAATCAGCAAGGTGAAACATGTATTTGAAAAAAGTTACTATCCTAATTACACAACAGAAAATTTTATCGTTTCCAAGGTTAAACTAACAACTCCTACTACATATTTACTTCAGGATTTATCGGGTACACCAATCAGCGGTGCTTTTTACGAAGCAGAAATTCAAAAAGTAAGAAATCCAAACATTTACTTGATAGAAAAGGTTATTAAAAGAAGAGGTAGCAAGATTTTTGTGAAATGGTTGGGATTTCCTGAAAAAGACAATAGCAGGATTGAAAATACAGATATTGTATGAGAAACGTCGTATTTTCTAGAAATTTTATCAACATGTGGCAACATTAATTTGCACAAAATTGTATATAAAACTTTGTGAATTGACGTCGCAGTCAGTCTTTGTATTTTGTTGAAGTGAAAAAATGTCTTTTAGTAGTACAGACAGCTGTTTTGAATCAGATTTTTCGAGTGAGCCGAATTACTCTAGTGAATTGGATAGAATTTTGGAAAATTATGAGATGGCTGCCACATCTGAAACACAATACTTGTTATATACACAGTATTCTACACAAGTTTTCAATATAGGATGCGGAATAAGTGTAGCGAGAACATTCACACCTGCCATTATTTTATCATGTTGTGAGAAACCCAACACTGCCATATCATTCAGTGCATGAGTGGTCGGTATTAATAGACTTGATTAGAAGTAACAAGTATATCCATCCAGAACTAAACAGTGGTGAAGAGCAAGAACTACCTCCACAAATTCAGTGTGGTGACTATTGTATCATAAACTCAGTTGTTTGGGATTCTGAGAGATTTCTAGATTTACGCAAACATGGAACTAATTTTTTACTGTCACAGCAAGATGTTGAAAACATTATTCATGTTGACCGTTGTTTAATCTCGCATCGTGTTCTGCAGCTGGAATACCTAAATTTTCATGCGTATTATAAAAATGTAGTGGATATTATTAAAACATTTTCGCAAAATTACAAGACAATAAGTGATCTTTGTAAATTAGAACTTTTGTACGCCTTCTGTGAGAGTTCACCGCCTGAAAGTCTTTTTTCTTATGCACTTCGTGAATTTATTTATTTTTTCAAACATAAAGTTATAAATGATTTAGAGGATCTTTAGTGAAAATGTATGTTATATGTATTTTAGCTTAATAAAAAAATGTTAAAAAATTGCAGTTTCATTTTCCAATCTCCTCCCAATGAAAACCACGAGGAAAAAAATTTTTTTAAAGTTGCTTTATTTGTGAAACACAATGTAAAAAATTTAAAAAACCCTAATACTCAATACAAAAGATGAAAAACATTTAGCACAATACTTAATATTAGGTGCTTGTGTGAAAAAGAGTGGAAAATATCATTAACATATAAAAAGAAAACCTATTACTATATACAAAATAACTTTAAACAAAATTCCTAATACTATATATACAATACTATAGGTGTATAGCACAAAAATTGGATAAGTGATCACGTTTTAAGAGGTATACAGTTTACACATTTTTTTTCCTAAAAATCAAGCTATTTTATGCTGTAGTGCCCCCAAGGTAATGTATCGAACGAATTGGGTATAAGTTTGCGTTTGTCATCGTAAGGACTTAGGCTTATTTTAGTCTGCTCAGTAGTATACACCTCATGAGCGTACGATCGAATACAACGTTGGGTTGCAGTTTGTTTTTCAAATTTTTTTAGACATAATAAATAATCGTCAAATGTAATTTGGTTTTTAACCACATTATATTTTACTCCTTTAGATTTTTTCGTGACGCCTATATCATGTAATTTAAATTTCCTCAACTCCTCGCTAATTTTTTCCTATTTTTCACGTTCATTCTCAGACACCTAATTTGTAGGTATACATTTTAGACCCTAGACCAACAAAATGTGTAATAATTTTACCTTTACTTTCATAACTCCCAAAACCTTTTTATTTACTTGAGGAATATTATATTGATTATTAATTGGATAGTCTGAAGTGTCGAATTTTGAAACGTCTGCTTTAATGACTTGTTCGTATACATCATCACAGTGTAGCTCATATATGAAACTATCTGTATCTGTATACATGAGTTTGCAGTTCTCAACTCCTAGTTTTGGGAGCATATATCCATAACGAAAATCATACATGCATAATTTAGAAAGGTCTAAAATTGCCATACCTACATATAGAGGTTTATTAAAAATTAGTTCACTTTTTCTCAGCTCAATCGCTACTACAGGTGATATAGGATCATCATCGAAAATTGTTCGGCTGTGAAACCGAAAACTTGCTATCAAGTTTTTGGCGCCATAGCGACCACCCCATGAATTGACTAATTTAACTACCCTATGCTTACGAATGTTTTCCATCGTTTTACCAAATACCGCATTATTTGCCAATTTATACAGATTTTTCTCAAAATCATTCTTGGCTGCAGCTCTCAAACGAGTATTTAGCTCGATGTAGGGCTTCAGCCAAGCTGCTTGTTTGAATTTTAAAATTTTATGTATTTTAGTTACAATTAGCCCGTAAAATAACATTTGCTTTAAGTTTCGATAATGTACAATGTATTCCTTTTTATCGTATAGTGTGGCAAGCAATTTTGGTAATTTTGTTCCTGGAGGGATGCGGTGTTCGGCAGCAAATGGAAAGTCTTCATGCTCATCATGTAATTTACGTGGATATTCTAAGTCAACTTGTAAAATATACCCTTCCGGAGAATGGTCTGGAATTTTCATAACATCGAAATTATCGATGTTTTCGATCCATTTGAATCCTCCGTAGGGTAAGGGTTCACACATGCTCCATCCATATAAATTGTTCACATCTGTATAGAGCAGAAACTTTGAAGGTTTTGTAGAATCATAATCGACCATATACTTATTATTCGCTTCAGAAAGTCTATTGCTACAAACAGAAATTCCTCCGCGAATACCTTTTTCGATGAACATAATCATGTCTACATCACACAACAATTCCAAATTACATTTAGTATACTTAAGCATTGCATCCCAAGCATATCCAGGCATAGTGTAATACCATGCGGGATCTAGGCCATAGGTTGCTCTGCATTTCTTTCTAAAATTTTCAAAAACATCTGCCAAAATTAAAATATCCGTTTTCAAGTATAGGTCGGAGTATGATCCTAAATTTTCAATTTTAAACTAAGTTCCAGATCGTCTTAGCATGATCATACTTCCTTTCACTTAACTCCTCGCTATTTAATTTATTATAAAAAGATTGCATTGACGGTAATTTGGGATAATTTAATTTCTCCAAAGAATCAATGAAATCATATGGAAAAACCCCTTTTTTATTTAATAATTTGAATTTTTCATCGTCTAAATAAAAAAATTCCTTTTTAGATACTATAAAATCCTTTTCATTCATAATGGAGGCCAGCTCATCTAAAGAGGCTGCCATGAATCTAAATGAATCTATAAATCTAAATTTAATGTCTGTTTCCTGATCATACAAAGTAAATGAAATATATTTTTATTTATTGATTGGAAGTATGCTCATTTTACCTTTTTTACATAGATTGCTTATCATAAAATGGATGTCATATCCGGTGAGGTTATGAAACATTGTAGGAACGATAAACAACTTGCGGAAGTTTAGATTGCATGCTTGGTGTGCGTAGCCGCGGAAGCTTCCATCAAAATGATCGTGGTCGCGCACAATTATATCAGAAGAAGAAAAAGCTTTTTCGCAAATATGACATGCTGCTGCCGCTCCTGTAGGTTTTTCTTGCATAGCCACAATAGTTTTAATTTTGGATTGAAACAGAGCTGCAACTTTTACCATTTCATCAGCAAACCAATCCATGCAATCTAGTCCTCGATAACTTTTAAAATACGGTAACGAATCGTCATTATGAACATTTTAAGTAATATCCTGCACTATAAGCAATGTGTTTTTGATACTTTTTTGTTCTAGTTAAACTAATGTCATTAACATCTTCCAATAAGCATTTAAAGTCAGCATATACAACAAAAGGCGTTGTCTGTTTATAAGTGAAATTTTTAAACTGAACTCGATCATATTTAGGAAAAGATATTTTATACTCATTTAAATCACTACACAATTTTGAATGTTCATTTAATTTATGCTCACTAGAAAAATAATTCATGCATCGTATTTTTTATTTGACTGCGAATAAATTAAGCCTGACAAATTTTTTATCCAGCAATAGTGGAATTTTACCTCAGAATTGTCTGTGTCAACTGTAGGTGCCTCATAATCATTTAGTGTTGGAAAGTATCGATCTTGAATTATTAATAAGTTTACATGAGAACATAATTTTTTATTAGTTAACCTAGCTGGAATTACTGTAAAATATGACTTTTCATTCATTTCCAAAGCATATACATTAATGGAAATATTGTTAATTTTTTCAAATTTGGGAATTTGTTCGTTTCATAGGTTGATCTAGACCATTTGTATTTAAAACAGTTGCATAGTGCGGATAGCTTGAAACTCTATTAGAATGTGTTCGAGCTGGATGTAGAGCACTAACAACACTCCAAAAGAAGCAGGCTTCATCAAAGTTTTACACATTGATGCAAGCACGCTTCCTTTCAATATGTACTGGAAGTATAATATATGATGATCCGTTACCTATTTCAAATTTATTTATATTGATTTCTATGGAAACTATTTTATTCAAAGCCCACCCTGAGTCACGTTCCTGGAATTCCGATAGTTTATTAAAAATTACATCTCTTACGTTGTCCACAAACCAACTCTGTATGTCTGTTGACATGTCTATTACAGCATTCTTAGTGTGTAAATATTTTAATTCTAATATATCAACATCTCCTGATTTTTTAATAAATTCCCCACAAAAGTTTGTATTTACTTTGATGACATGATCTGATTTTAAAATTATATTAACTTTACTTTTAAATACTGTTAATGCGTCATCTAAAAACAGACTCAAGTCTTTATGATATAAATTAATTATAACTCCAGTCTTAATTCTGCTTGAAAAACATGAAGCTATATTTTGCCATTTAACTTTATTTTTTAATTTTGTATTTAAACCTAATCCAATGTGGCTATTTACAATTAATTTTCTAAAATGTTTAAAAAGTGTCCTATGTTTGTCTGAAGTTTCCTTATTGCCCCAATTGATAAATTACCTCGGTTTTTTACAGCTTTACTGCATAAAATAATATGTTTATTTAATCTTTTCAACCAAATTTTTTCGTCTTTACTTGTGAATTTATCAAAAATAAGTTTCCTACTTTTATTAATAGCTAACAGAACAGCATCTGAAGCTTTAATGACTTGAAGAGGATTCATAGCAAAAACGTATACCTTTTAAAAAATATAATCATTCACCCTTTAATTTTCCACAATTTCGAAGGAAATGGCCGGCTGAGGTTTTCCTACTTCAATAGATCCCTTGTACACCACGGCGTATTTTCCTCCTTCGAAATGGGGGATGGTATCCAAATATTGAGCGATTTGGAAGAAATGTAATGGAATCTTCCAACTCTAGCATCACTGAATCTCCAAAACGTCCTTTCGTCAGTTTCGCTCTTACAATTTTTTTTGGTTCATTCAATTTAAGTTGGTTTAATTTCACCTTCTTTTTCTCTACAATAACAGAATGTTGATTCAACTTATTCAGATCCACCTATAATAAATATATGTTACTGTAGAAAATATTAGGATATTTGAAGCAAACATATTTTGAATGTGAAGCTTTTCAAAAGAAAAATGTAAGAGAACAATAACCAATATTACAAAACATTGAAATATCTGAAGCAAGCAGAACTTTTTAAAAAGAAGAAAAATTTAAAAAAACAATTGTAGATATTACTAAACAATTAAATATTTCAAGCACATTTTAAATACATAAAAGAAAAAAAATGTAAAACAAAGAAGAACGTATATAAAAGAAACTTACTTTGCAAATTTTTCTTGGAAAATACAAAAACTGTTGTCGATATAACTGAAGCGGACTGCTGGTACTGTTGTAACTAAAGCGATTGATACCGAACTATGGCTTCGATCACAGTTTTTTATATATTTCTTGTAATGACTCTCGATATTACTGGTCATTAAATATCAATAACTAATAACTGACAAAATTGACAAATTTAATATTTTTAATTTCAGTAATTTCGTTAACAATTTTTGAAAAAATTCTCCTCTATTAAGATACGCGGTATTGCTGACCATTAAATATCAATAAATAGGCTAATCACTTTTTAATATTTTAAATGTTTTCTTAAATAAACTGAAAGTTTATTTCTTGTTAATTTATGCCATTTCGTTAATGATAAATAAAACACCTTGTTTAAAAACTAATGACTGTCATCTTCACTGTCATCAACATCAACTTTAATGCTACAATTCGAAATAAATCTTGATTTTACAATTTTCAATATAACTCACAATAAAAATAAATATTGTTGCTAAGATAATACATAACATGACAATTAAGCTATTTATATCATTTTCTATGTTTTCTACATTTCTATTGACGATGACACCAGAACTGCTGTTTTCGATACTGAACATAGCGAGTACGTCTTGTTGGTGTCGACACCCAATTTATTTTGAGATTCTTCCAAGTATGGTTGATTTGCGATTCTCCGTTCTCAATATTGTTAAGGCTCAGATTGCTCAACTGTACTATAAGTTTACTTTTGTCTTCATAAAACACAAGATCTTTTTTTACTTGATTCAATTTTACGACAAATTCTCTTAATCTATGTCTATACTCCAATAAAGCCATTGTTCATCTGTCGTAAACTAATTAATGCCAAAATATTTATCTCAATCTGTCTATAGACTATGGCGCATTCAAGAAACATGCCTTGTTTAATGTTGATTGAAGTAAGCAGGAGGAAGGCATGAAAACAGTCGACGTTAAACTCGATATTGAATGATGTGTCACATGTCTACGGTCCCTTTGACAACCTACTTTGTGACATAACCTCGTACATCCGCAAATCGTTTGATGTGTCACATGTCAACTTTACGGTTCTTTTGACATCCTACTTTGTGACATATCCCTGTACATCCTCAAATCGGTTGGTGTGTCACATGTCAACGGATCTTTTGACGTCCTACTTTGTGACATAACCTCGTACATCCGCAAATAGTTTGATGTGTCACTTGTCGACTTTACAGCTATACCCCCTGTTATCAGTGTCCAATGAACACAGTGCCCTGTTATTTCCATACGACCGGAAAGTGTAGAAATGGGTCCAGTTGCCGATTTGAACATCCAGTCCCGGCTACACAGAAGTTTCAGGAGGATCTTCCTATTAAGGACGGGGCAATATTGCGAGGTTACCAACTCAAAGCCGACCCTGTCTCTCGACTGTAAATTTTGGTGGCTGCGCCGGGATTCGAGAACATTCTGGAATAAGGTTTTGTTTGTGCATAGGACGAGCGCAGATAGAATTTTCGAGAGTCGAGAAGGACTATATATACGCGGGTTTTTGAGCGAGTTAATAGTTAGTTCGAAAGAATTAGTGAAACGGACAGTAAAGAGTTAGTTTACCGAAGTTCTTAGTAATCGGACAGTGAATGAAATAGTGAAGATAAATAGCGTAATATTGAAGTGGTAAAAATAAATTAGAACGAATATACCGAGTGTAAATAAATTAGTAGACATTAAGTAGTGTTCAGGAAATATTCCTCTACGTGGCAAATCAGAGAAAACGGCTGGTTGCCGATCGCAGCGACAGCGAGATGGAACTACTGTTTTTAAGACTCTAATGAACAAACGTCACGCCAATTGTAAAATACATTTGTTAAAAAGTTATAATAATTACAATAGTGTTAGACTACCTACATTTATATATAAATAAACCAAGCAAAACAAATTTTTCGTGTTATTATGCACGTACTTAACAAGTAGAGTTTGTATATAAATTAAGTTTAATAAAGTGTGTGTTTCTTTAAATAAATAAATAGTAATTAGCCATAGTAGTGTGTATAAGTTTATCCCACAAGTAAAAACTATTTAAATAAATAACAAAAACTGTACATTATGGTTGTTTATGGACCAAAAGTATATCATCCAGAAATGTCTGCCAAGTCTTCTCCCATTTCTGTAGAGTTGTTTCTTTTTCATTATCATCCATTGCACTGTATAAAATAGAATTTAAAGCAAATTGCTTCAATACTTCTATTCCATCATTTTCTGAAGTCATCGCCATAAATGCCACGTACCAATCGTAACTTAATCCAATCGTTTCCCAAGCTGATGGGTCATCATTACAAATAACCACAGGATAACCATCTGCCATTAAACCAATCATTGGATGATTTCTTGGATCAGAAATTAACATAAGTACTTGATTTGAAATTGGACATATTTCCACACAAATATTTTTTTCTTTTGCTAATTTCGTTATTACGGGATGTTTGTTTAAACCAAAACCATGACCAATTCTGCTACTATTTAGAAGTATTGCGTCAATTAGATTAAGGTCAGTATGTCCGAACCAATTTGTTTCGCCAGCATGAAAATAGAATTTCAAAGTTTTGCTATATTCCAATAAAAGTTCGTGAATCTCGAACAAATTATGGCCTTCCTCTTCATAGCCTATCAAGTCAAAACCTGCTATGAAATCTGGAAAATATGCTTTTAATTCTATCAATTTTTCAATCTGTGATTTTAAATCTTGAAGAGTCATTCCACGATAAGCAGAATTTATGTAACGAACGCCCACAAAATCTGGGTAGTCCTTTTTGAATTTTTCCACGGTATTTACAAAAATTTCTATAAATTCTTTGTTATCATAAGTTTTGCCGGTTAATTCATACAGTGGCATAAATGTTCCTCTTAGTTCGGTATAAATAACATTGTCTGAATGAACTTCTTTCAAAAGTTGATAAATAAATGCCTCAAACACAGGTTTATAACATACCACGTCATACAGCGTATTAAAAATCTTTTTAAACTTTGTCCAGATAGAACTTGCTGTTGGATATACTTGGTATGGATTTTCTACTTCTAATATTAGTTGTTTTCGCAACCATTCATCAAAATTAGAATCTTCTTTTCGATAATCTTCTAGCTTTTTCCAGGCACAAGTAGTATCTTGTTGCCCATCTTCAAAAAATCGTAATTTGAAAACTCCATTTAAATCACAACCATAAATATTTTCTCTGTATGTTATATTGTTGATAATAAAGTCAGCTGATACCCCAGATAAATAATGAGTGTGTAAAGAACCACCTTTCGGTATTTTTTTTATTATGGAGAACATTTCGGATTTTTGTATCTTTTCTCTTACGTTGAAAACATGTTGGGCAGCCAAAAACGTGGATTCATTTTCATAGCCTTTTCTTAACTCGGACTTTTTAATTTTTAATATTATTTCGTTCACTTTCAGTTCTTTATTAGTTAGATTTAATTGGCCTCCTATAAATTTGGATTTTTCAGCTTGTAGAATATTGTTCCTTGCTTGAATATAGTTATTACTTTCACTTGCACTAAACATTGTAAACGATAACGTTAACTGTATGAAGAATACGAAAATACTAAATCGTATTCCGTCGACTGTAATAATTATTGTTAGCAAATAGTTGCTACCCACATCCATATCGACGTTTATGACTGTCCTGGCTTTCACCGAATATTCTTACGTTCGGACGAACCAAAAATATTCATTTATGTGAAAATGTTTGTATTTATTATAACAGGACCGGCGTAGCCCAAAAGTATATAAAACGTTAAACTATATAAACAAAAAGTATAAATACAAGATTGTACCTAAAATCTAAAGTAATGGAAAACTTAATATTTTAGTTGCTTATGGTAAATAAAATTAATTGGATAATGGTAGTTTTTCAATTATTGATAAAAAAAATCAGTTTAAAACACTAAAAAACAGGCGTGGGGTGCTCCCACATGTTTTTGTGACGTGATAAAATAGTAGTTAATAAATATAGTTCATATAATAGCCTTCTTGGTGCGCGTCATTGATTGTTAATGTCCTAACACATTACATTGGAAGAAATGGAAAAAAGGCAGGTCTGTGATTAATCATAATCAAAATATCACAGTAATGAACCGTTTAAACGTATTACAAACGTTAACCCTAATCTTTGACTTACAAAAATTTGATTGGTTGATGTTTAAATTGCGCGCAAACGCGACCTATCAATCGGGCGAAATTACATCGTTCAAAATACGAAGCAGACGTTCCTTTCGTAGCGGCAATGTGTCTTACGTCTTTTTCTAATGTCCCACTGACAGTTCTCGTCAGGTCTGTAATTTGTTGTTTACGGTCAATTATTATTTATGAAAAGTGAATATTAATCTCATTGTTAGCATTTTATTTATTAAAATAATACAAAAATATGCCTAGATACACGGAAAAAGAGCAGCATCTTATTTTGAAAATTCTCAAGTATTACACCAGAAAAATGGAAAAAATGTGTTAGGCATACCCAAAACATTATTGAGGAATATTGGGAAACAGCGAAAATTATTCATTATAGTGATATTTCGCCTGTAATTGTTGACTTGAATGAGTCGGAATGTGAATCAGATTGGGACTGCGAAAATGGAACCTGTTCTTTTCAATTTTTTATTAGTTGGTTGGTTTCTTGATCCTGATGATTTTATTTATAAGGTTAGCTATATGTCAAAATAACAAATAAAATATCGACATACCCAAAACCCCGATATACGTCACAAACGACGACGCATACCAAGAAGGCTATTATATGAACTTTACTAAATTTATTATGTTTTGCTTACCAGATGTCATTGAAAAGATGCAGACGAATATTACTCAAATTTTTTTTAATGAATAATGAATTTATTTTTTATGTAATAATTAATATTAATGAGACTAGATTTCGAAATGATAGACAAAACTACGGGTGAAATATTTTTTAGCTGAAACCAGTTTCAAAAAAAAATTTGTTTTTTCAGTATATAGATGCTTCCCCAAATACAAAATCACAAAAAAACTTTCTGCGGAAATGCATCATTTTCCCGACTTTAGAATATCTGAAACTAATAAATAAACTATAATAAATAATATAAACTATGTAAAAATTAAGTTCAGATAGATCAATGAATAATATATATTCTTATCAGCTTAATATCGCTTCAAAAATCTCAAGAGACAAACGGTTTTGTACACGCCTGTTTACGGAATCCAAATGCCGAGTATAGTTCGAATCATTCTAAATTCTACGATATTTTATCAATAAATGAAAATGGTATATTTCCGCAAGAAGTTTTTTGCGTGTTTATGTTTAGAAAATTGTCTAAAATGTAAAAAAGAAACTTAATTTCTTGTAACTGGTTTCAGCTATTCTGAAGTCGAAAAAATGAAAATTATGCATTATTTCCGCAAAAAAAATTCGAGTCTTTCTGTTTGGAAAAGGTTCCAAATAGTAAATAAACGAATATTTCTTACATAACTGATTTCAGCTGAACGAAAGTTGATCCAAAACTACTTTTAATTTATTCAGCGTTCGCTATACCCAAACTGAATAGTTTGTGTGATTAAAAATTTTATTTCCAATAAAAAATCCATAAAAAGCGGCTACATAAAATTAATTCGCAAAAATTAACGTTTTAGGAAAGTGTGTTATTTTAGAAAACTATACAGAGTACCTGTTACTACACCAGGCGATATGAAAGATAGAATAAGGCAGGATTTTCAAAATCTGAATGCGTAAATGCTTAGAGAAGTAAGTTGTTCTTTTGAAGGCCGTCTTCTAGCATCTTTTATAACTCTATTGTTGATTTTTTTCCAATATATTTGTAAATTAATTGATGTGAATTTTTGTATTGTTTCATTTTTTTAATCATATTAATCATAAAATAGAAAAAAACTTGCATTTATCGATATAAAATAAGGGTGATCCAGTTAAAAAAATTGTGAAACCGATGTTTTAGAGTTTGGACTCTACATACGATTTCTTAAATATGGAGGCAGGTTAGTGACTTATGATACCAGACGACCATCACAGACGTATGGCAGTGAAATATTTATTCCAAATTGTGCAGTTTAAAGTATACGGGGGGTTGAACTTATTACGATTTTCAGGAACAAGTGGTCAAAACTTTTAAAATACAGTGTATAACCTATTACAACCTTATGTCATTTCAATATTGAAGTCAAGCAGAATTGAAATTTGAAGTGAATTTTGATCTGGCACCGCGTTCTGGAACACGCTGTACAATTTCGACTAATTTATAAGTCTTTGAGCTGGCCACGATCGGTGAAAATTTAATTCGAATATCTTCGAAGATTTACAAGATATTGGACTTTATCGCAAGTATGAATCACCCTGAATTAGTATGTTACATAAGAAAGGCACTCATGCATGCGTTTGATCTCAAAAAGTTTTCGGGGGTTAAATTGGAGAAAATTCCATTTTAAAGGTAATTACAAGTTTTTGAGACAGCGGGCTGTCAGCCTTTATTCGATATGCGTCAGCGGCACTGTGATGTCGCTAGTCATCGCTGAAATATCACAAATTAAGGATTCCAAGTTTGATGACCAGCAGATCGTACTTTTCCTATTCCTTAGTAAATGAGAAAAACATTTTCCAAAGATAATATTGCTTAGAGTACTTTCAAGACACTGAAGTTGATGAAACACCTACTCACATACTCTGCTACTGCGAAAACTTACAAGTACTTAGACGGAAGCACTTTGGAGAGGAATTAATACAATCATTACAACTACTGAAAATCCCTCCAGTCAAACTAGTGGCCTTTAACGAAGACACGAAGTTTCTGGAATGAAAGTAGATAACATGGGAAATGGTGGAATCCGTCATTTATGGCATTTCAGCGGCGTCGTAGTGTCGAACGCCGAATAGTTTAAAATCCTTCCTTATAGGTACGTTTTCACATCGCATAAAGTCTTGATTTGTATATGTTAAAACAAAGTGAATTAATATAAACATATATGGTGCAGTTGTAATAAAAAAAAGGGAAAAAAGTATCGGAAAGAGGCGTTAACGTCATTCAATCTGTGTAAAACTCATAGAATAGGGCTCTATATTGACAACATATGACATTTGATAACCTCAAACTCCATCCGGTTTTTCGCAAATAGAGATAGTTTTCCAATTACAGCGCATAATGAGACTCAGTGGCGCACAATGCCGAGGTGTGTTAATGCGTAATTGGAACGTGCATCATATTTTCTGCTACTGAGCTGGTATCAATGCGCGCATCACCCCAAAGCAGTACTTTCCAAAGTGCTCGATTGTGCGACGCGTTGCTATAGTTGGAACATTCACCGTTGAGCACTATGCCGCATAATGCTGTAATTGGAAAACTACCAGAATGACGTTAACGTCTTTTTCTAATACGTCTACCCTTTTTCAGTAGAACTTTCCGATAGAGAGAGCCGGTGACATCACAAAGGTTGTAAATAAGTAGATCTAATAAACTCGTAGAAGACTTATTTATTTTGACCACAACAGCCTGGTTGTGTAAAATTGATAGTTTTATAAATTAAAGTATGTGTATTGTTTCAGCAAGTCAACACGCTATCTGTCAATACCAGACAAATAGTGAAAGGAATTCATACAAGAAAAACTGGTGATTTTGTAAGAGCTTGTGCAGCTTATTGCTTCATAACAATTCCATCAATATTATCTGCAAGGACCAGATTAGAACTGTATTTGCTTTCGGCTCAGGTTGCTATATTCAATCAATGTTTAGGACAAGGTAATTTAACAATTTGATTGTTTATTTTTGAAATTAATGACATTATAGTTTTATCTATGGAGGCTATATAAGGAGATCGAACTCATACGGAAAAATTTACAAAACCTGTCCTCAAAATCGTCTATGTAAGCAGTGTGTTTTTTCACCGCGGCGTCGCCACTGCAAATCCAATAGACCATTTCAGAATGACGTCACTGACAGGTCGGCAATATTGTGCTGGAGGGCACACATTTTATTTAGCTATCATTGTTTACTGGTAAACAACGGATAATACTTGACTTTAATTAACAATTAGTTCTAAAATGCCATCTTTGTGTAGTGTTGTTAAGTGTCTAATGCGGGAAGAAAGAGATAAGGTATCTTTTTTTCGATTTCCGGCTGTTTTAACAAAGCGAGGTTCTACAAAGTCTGTCTGACAACCAACTGCTTTCACTACAAGCTAGATTTTTCTAAAATACTCAACAGCATATGCGAAAACACACAAGGTTCAACTCCAGCTAATCGATTCGGTTGCCCTCCAGCACAATATGGCCGACCTGTCAAAGTCATGTGTTCTGCACGAACAGAATAGAAAGGAAATTTCTTTATATATTCGGAAATTTCTTGTAAGGTTACTCCGTATGTCTATTCGGAGATTTTCGAGTAGTTCCGTGTTAATATTCGGTAGGTAGAAATAAAAGCGGCTGAAAGGGTTTTTCTATATACATACTTATTACTTATCCCATTTTGCCATTGTTTACGTTGATTATTGAGTATGATAAGGTTCAGAATATTGTTTATTTTTATTTAAAAATGAATAGGTTTTTTAAATTTTTTTCAACTTTCAAGATAGATGGCTGGTAACTAATTTTATAAACTTAGGTAATGGATTTTTTCGTCTACTTAGCATTTTTGAGCTATATTAAAGTACTGAAAATCATTAATTAGTGACTATTTACCTTCTGGGTTTTGACTTACATATCGCTTTTATTATATTATTCTGCAAAACTATGATAATTAGTGTTAAAACATACAAAAATTGAAAAAAAACGTACAGTGATATCGATAGGGTTTGAACCTGGAAGGCAGGCAGCGTGCTGGAATGGTCTATTCCATTTTTCTTTTTGAAACCTTACATATTCGCCAGCTCAGGTCCGACGTAACAATATCAATGAGGTCATCGGAGCAGCTATGACGTCATGTCAATATTAAATGTAAGGGGGTCGTGTGACAGGCTCGTATTGAAGGTTTTTAATTTAAAATTTAACCACGTATAATAAATAATGAATCAAAACCGCATTCTAAATTAACACGAATTCACTTCTCTCTATTATTGCAAGAACTGAAAGAACTACAATACTATTTTCATTAAAATGTCAAAGTATTGTGACAGTATGGCTAATTATGAGATCTATTAATGATTTCGCTACCCAATAGAGAACGACTACAAGCAAATCCATGGCCAGCTATGATATTGAGGATTTCGCAACTTGAAAGAGAATGACTACAAGCATGTTCGTGCTTATAAAATAAACTTTACATACTAATGCCCGATTGGCTGGCTTAACAACCTAAAGCATATTTACTTCGCACCAACTGGCTAAGCATTTAAGGTCATCTTGCAACAAAGGTGCATCATCTAGGTTATTAACGACTCGAAATATTTTAAGGTCATCAGCAAACATAAGGAACTCACTATTTTTAATTATTGATATGTCATTTACAAATATATTAAACAAAAGATTTAAACTATTATTTTGATAATTTTGTCGATTACACCCTATTAAATATTTTACTGTTATCTGTTATTAATACAGCTATCAATTGTTGATAATATTAGCTGGAAAATCATTTATACATAATTTCAGTTTGCTGTGTTACCAGTTAATAAAAACGGAAAAAATCAGACTAATATATTTGTTAAATTTTTAGCTGACGCATGTTTAAAAGCAGCCTTGACCATATTGCCGGATATAGAAGACTCTCCGCCAAAATCAGAAACATTTATTGTTGCTTATATAAGAAAATTCCTATCTGTCCTTCTCATAGTACCAGATAATCCTGATAGGGGAGTATTAGGTTTAATGAGATCTTTACTGAATGTAATTCGGCCTTTAGAGTGGAATAAGCAAACGTGCAATTTAGGATTACTGTATGTTAATGTTTTGGACGTTTTATCAGTTTTTGCTCAAGAAGAATATCCGTATCATGCTGACAAAGGTTAGTACAATACTTTAATATTGATATTAATATATACAGGGTATCTTAGACACACTAGTCAGTAAAATGTGTTTTAATAAATATGACATCAAACTGCGTCAAAAAGTTCTTTATATACAAAATATAGTATCTTAAATACCCATGATAACTCTTCATGCATTCGATGGAGCCACACTAATTACCCTTACTGGTTACCTATTTTTCTCACTACAATACGATCCACCGAAATATGGAGGAATGTAAAACCATCAATTCACTTGAATTTTTTCTGTTCATATATTCTTGAATACTTTTAGATAAATGTATAAAAGCAATTTATTCCATTTTTGACAGTATACAATGTCAATCTGAGGTTTCGGTATTTTTCAGGAAATATGCCAACACCCCCTATATCAAATGTTAACTGTGGTTTGTTGTTTTGGAAACTATTGCTATCTTCATTTTAGAATGAAGTAACTGATTGAGATGTTGCTTTCAAACAAAGTGTGTTGTCAGTATTGTGGGTAACTTATCCATTCTGTTTAATGATCGAAGTTTCAGGCATCATCATAATGCGCTTATTCAGAGTTAATTGAATGAGTTTCTTGGAAGCTGGATTGGACGAGCAGGACCAGGATCACCATTAGTTAAAGTCGATTTTTTCTTTTGTGGATATGTTAAAGATAAGGGGTACAAAGTACACCAGGCGATATGAAAAATACAATAAGGCAGGCTTTCCAAAATGTTAATGCGCAAATGCTTAGACATGTAAGTCGATCTTTTGATGGCCGTCTTCAAGCCTACATCGATGTAGAGGATGGTCACTTTAATCACCCTCTATATTGGTATACTTCTGATTTTATCCACCTTTCCGGCATCTCTGCAGTTCTCAAAGTTCTCTGTTTTTGTACATGATTTTGTATTACATATTTTGCAACTTCATCTTGTACCAAACTTTGTCCATGCTGGCTGTAAATATTCAACAGTTCTTCCAAATACTGTTTTCAATGTTTATAAGAGTACGTTTAAAGCAAATTGGGATATATTTTATTGGACTATTTACATTTTAGTTGAATCAAATGATGCTCTCTATGGATCTGATCCGAAGTTTATAAATGAAGTCAACAATATGTGTTCAATAATAATTAGGGAAATATTAACATTATTGAAAGAACTTGGACATTGTCGCAGACAGTCTCAGATCGCAGTCGAACTGTTTGTTCGAATAGCTACAAGAAGTGATCTCAATTTTAAACAAGCAAACACGTTAGCTTTAAATTTATGGCAACTTAGTTTAAGAAGCGGCCATGCCGATATCGAATATATGGTAAGTAATACTGGTTTTATTGAGTAATGGGAAAACATATATTTTTTAATTGTGTAAAAATTGCGCTGTATCTAACAACTGTTAAATTCATCCTAAAATTCGTCCAAAAGTGGCATGGTCATACATTTAAATTACTCAATTGTTATTTATCAAAATGTAAATAATTCATTATTTCAATAAATTGAAATATTAACTCTTTAATATATGGAATGGAATATGCACATTCGGGCCATTATACCTTCCCACAACTGAAATCGGTGAATGGTTCTGATGTGGTTTGTATCAATATTTAAAATTAAATTAGTAACCGCTTACTATAATTTGCAATATAAAAATCATAAAATTACTTCAAAATCGAATACTGTTTGTATCTTATACATAATGTTTTGATATTATTTTATAAAATGCACCTGAATTTTATTATATCATTTTCAGATAAAAACCAAAGAATATTTAAGAAACAGAAGTGAAGCAACAAATAATATTCAACTACAACTGTTAGTTACTAAATTGTCTACGTGAATTTCCAATATTTTGTACATATTCTATGCAATATTTACTGTTTATTTTGCTAATACTCTAATCAAAACTTATGTAAAGTTTGTTTGGAGATATTTCGTAGGCTTTTAATCGTTTTCATAGGAAAACCAAGCATTTTTTAAACAAATCCAACCAGATTGTTATTTCTTGTCGCAGGGGCGGATATATACCTACATATTTTTTAAGTAAAGAATAATCAGGTTGGTGTTTGTGAATTTATTATTTCATTGTACATTGAACATGAAATTACTGAGCATACTTTAAATATTGAATACCAAAACAGCCTCCATTATTAGTTGTCAATATTTTTATTGTTGCTATGTGAAAAGTAGACAACCCACGACACTTGCGAAGCGTACCTATTAATTTTGCATAAATAAATGTGAATTGGATTTCACATTTTGGTGATAATCTCTGAATTGTTTTCAGAAATTATGACACATCTTAATTCAACCAGTGTGTTCTTCGTAAAAGACGGCCCTGTTTCTTTTACAAAATAAGCAAAATTTAAAGGTAGAAAGATTGGCAACGCTGTTATCCTATACTCGTGTTTCCGGGTAATTTCCTTCGTATATGTTATTTTCAATTTGACTAAGATATTTTCGGTATTATTATGTTTTTGTAAGATAGGGTGATTTATAATGCGTCAACCAAGTTTCATGTCATGTTTAAAGATATACTTTCTATATTCCTAAGAAAGAAACATTCGAATGACAATAAAACTCTCCTAAGGCCGCTAAAATATTCTAATTCATAATTTGCAATTGTTATAAAGGCTCAACACGTCTTTTGGTCGTCATTCAATTTCAAGGCAAAAAGTTGTAAACGCTGCAGCAAAAAAGAACCAAGTCGCTTGGTTCTTTTTTGTAAAACATTTTATGACTTTTATGTTTTGCGATGGTTCTTCTGGTTGATAAAAATGTCTAGGGTCGAGAAATACAAGGTTCTTTTTTGCAAAATGTATTATCTATATTTACGCAACTTATCGTGCATTTAGCTCGGTTTTCAGGTCTTTGTCGCTTGGTTCCTTTTTGCATAACTACGTCCAATTTTACTGTATATTTGGTAATAACAAATAGCATAATCACTAGAATTTGTAAACCAGCATATGCATACAAAGGGTATTTCTTTCGTATTATTCTGTATCCAGCCACCACTAAGGTTAGAGTGGATACTTTAAAACTTTTCTTTTTTCTATAAATCTTTTCATGCTTTCTATTAACCTAGAATAACCTAAATAATTTTTGAAAGCCAACTTCATATAAATAGTTAGGTACAGCGGAACTACTTCAGGGAGTTTTTAGCGTTACCATTAGTAGGCAAGGCCTTGTTTGTATGTTCAAATAACAACCAAATTTTATTATATTAAACCAACATTACATCTGAATCGAATTTATTTATGAGATGAACGTGACCTTAAATCAAGGTAACAACGCGTGATAAGAATGACGAATCATCCACAAAATTTTAGATTTATTTAAAAACACCCAGTTTATTGAATATCTCCTATATTTTAATATGAAATGTGATACGGCGGGTCGATGAGACCAAGTAAATCCGATAGTGCACATCGTCTCGTCTCACGTCTAATGTATGTTTGTTTATATTGGGGTTCCTTTAGTCCGATTCCTTGGATGGATTAAAAGATATCGGCAAGCTTCAATTTAGGTAAGTGTTCCCTTAATTCCAGTAGTTTCCCAAGTATTGTACCATAGGATTCTTTAGTGGTATGCATTCTGCAAGTATGGCAATGGAGGTATATTTTTCCTTTTCACAGCCTACTCTCTTCTTTCTCCACTAGTTTGAGCTTTTTGAGGTGTCCATTCAAGCTGCCGTTTCCTGTTAGGGCACCTGTCAAAACTATGGCATTGTTTTGATCTCACCTGGTTGTAGTTCATTGATTTTTTTCGGGGCATTATCATACTTTTTACAACTGATTACGTTTAAATCAAAAGGTTATAAATTGTGTAGCATATCGTACTAAATATATTTTTTCTACGACTAAGATAAAATTATTATTTCTTACTCTTTTTGATGCAATCGAAAATTGTTAATTATTATTTAACATAGTTGTTCCTGTATTAACTATTTGAAAAATAATATGTGAGGCATATTTCATAGAAATAGTTTGAAGTTATCTTTAAATCGTTTATGTTCATTTCACAGTAGATACATTTATATTGTGATATATGTAAATAAAATATTTTTATCTTTTGTAAGAAAAATTATATGCTTTATTCAATCAAGTGTTTTTATTTATAAAACATTCAACATATGTAAAATAATTAACGTACTTCAAAAATAAAGTTAAAAAAAATATTTCCTACATTAAAAGTTTTTAATAAGTGAAGTTTTATTGACTTAAGCTAAATTCACTTGATACCAGATCTATTATTAGGGTGTTGTTATGGTGTATGAAGGTCTGCTACCTGGAGATCCTATCCAATTACAGTCGATATAACTTTGGGAGGATGTTTAACTGTAAATAAAAATATCTTTCATTTTATTGAAAAATCCTACATCACTCTTTATATTCACAAAATGTATCTTTGTGGTAATCCAGGATAAATACAGTAGAGCACCGATTATCCGCGAGTGCCACGAAAAAAAAAATTTCGTGAGGCGGAGCTTCCACGTAGAGATTTTTTTAAAAGGCGTAACTGATCACTTTTTGTTAACAGTAAAGTATATTGTTTTTTGTTTACTGTTCTTTCTTTTAGCGATTTAGATGTAGAGCAAAGTTTTCTGCTGTACTGTACATATTTTAAAAGTTTTAATTATCATGTTTTTTGTACAATAAAACATAGTTTTGATTCTGAAATATTTTTTTGTGTTTTCACCTAATTTTTAGTCTTTTTTCGGGTTATCCGCGGTGCCCTTGCCATACGCGAATCATCGGGACTCTACTGTATCCTAAAAAAACTTCATCTGATCTTTTAAGGATAAAAGTTCAATTTTGAAATATATAATTTCCTTTTTGGTTTAATAAATTACCATTCAATTCAGTTTTTAATATAATTTAGCCCAATAATGTTATTCCACTTCAAATTTTTTATTAAATGACAGAATTTCCTACGTTAAGAAATATGAAGCCATGAGCAATTAATGCTGATTTATATTGAAAAATATCAAGTTTTAACCTACCAAATTTGGATTTCACCTTTATTTTAGATGTTTTTTTTTTCGTTTTAAAAACGTAATATATTGAAAAAAATTTATTTCATTCATTTAATACAACTGCACCACAATCCGATCCTAAGATATGACCGACGGTTATTTTTATTTCACCACCCGGTACATGAAAAAAAAAAACAAAAATAAAAAATAGTGGGAATTTGGTTTTTGCGCATGTAGGTGCAACGTTGCCGCTGCTTATACAAAACGTGGTTGAAGAGGACAAATTATTTGAAGTGATTTGTTTACTTTTTCTCACAAATACAAATTATTTCTATATAAAAAGGAGAAAATAAGGAACATAGCTGGTTGATCCTCCACCACTGACAATTAGTGGTGTTTTTCACACAAAGAAAAATATTTTAAGCAACGACTGATGATTAATCATTGCTTAAAATAGGAGTAGATGAGCTGTGAAATTAACTAAGCAATATCTTTATATTCTAAACTTATCTCTAAACCATGTTGCTGATAGAATGTGGACTGTTAGTCTATGAATGTTTTGCATGAAATTGAAATACTATTCTAGGTAGCAGTAAGAACGTTTTTTATAAAGTGGAAAAACACTAATCAGACACCCGGTACAAGTTTAATATTTTTTAAAAACAGTAACTTTGGATAACTTGCCTGTACTTCTTCTTATTTTGCTTTGCCTCTACCTTTTCCTGCTCCAGTCTTTCCTCTTTTGTTGGGTGTGCTTTTCTTGTCTTCAACCTTCCTTTTAGCTGGTGTAGTTGAAAGAACCTTAAAAAATCCATCCAATCTAGATTGTGTAGAACCACCTCTGGCTTTCATTAATTTTTTACATCCATTTCTTACTCTCTCTTCACTGAAATTCTTATCACCACATAAAAATTTTACCAATTCATCTTCATCCGGTTCACCCCATTTCAGCTGTAGAGGAAAACTTGTTTTAAATTGTACCAAACAATGGGTCTTTTCAGTAATTAATTTTTATTGCTTTATTTGATAGTATTTTATAAAAAAATGTCGCCTCTTTTTTTCGTGAGCAGAATTTCTATTTAAAAACATTGGGTCTTTTCAGTAGGTGCTTAAATCTCAAAGCAAATGTTTGTTTATTGAAAAGCTCGTTTGACCTTGGGGCAAGTGACGTCATGTAGCCTAAAATTATGTTGGCAGCATTTATCATTACCTCAAAGTGAAAATGCCTGCGCCGGCCAAATGCTCTTACGGCAGAGGCCAAAAAATCGTAGGAGACTTCACCACAAAGAGCCAATTAACCGGAACACGACAGACGCGTTTGAGCAGACGTCGTTGACGATTGTATGCGAATTATAAAAAAAATTGAATTTTGTTATTGATTGAGTTTACTTTATATGAGATTTGTTGTTGTATGTTGTTAAGTAGGTATTTCTGTTAATTACTTTTTTTTAATACAGTTATGTTAGTTGATTAGATAGGTGTGTGTTACATATATAACAATCCTAAAAGGTAGATACAGTATTCGCCGGCTAACTTGATGTCCTAAATGCTTTCTAGGGAGCTATTGACGCCGCCCACCCAATAACTGTAAACAGTGCCGTGCAAGTTCTGAGGATACGCTTTCTGTTACAAATTAACACAACTTGTAAAATTAATAAAGTAAAGTCCGTCCGGAAATATATGAATAATTAAACACTCTATATATCACTTGACGAGTTTGTCCTTCAGTACATTTACGATTTTCTTCATTAACAGCTGGCATTTTTACAAACACTTTATTGTACAAAGCAGAAACAATAACTGTGTGACGCTACGCTACTGAAAATCTTAACACCTGATAAGGTTCGATGCAATTGGCGTTTGTCAAAATTTTACCACCAATAGCAGCCGAGTAGGCAGGGCACTATTACTATGTCTCTCTTAGTTGGTAATTTCTGGGACATCTAGTTAGCTGGCGAATACTGTATATTTAGTTTGTGGTATAGTTAGAAACTCGAAAACGCTTTTTACGTCTTGTGGCGCTATCTGCTGAATTTCTGCGGAAGTTTTCATAGTGATAAAATGAAAATAAATAGTTTGACGTTACTTAATATACCGGCAATTTTGAATTTACTATATTTCATTTTATTTAAATAAAAGGAATTGGGATAAAATAAAATAAAAATGAAAGAATGTATTCTAAATAATGATACTCAATGTCACAAAAGACATATATGTTAACAAAAGTCAAATTTTATTAATAAACTAACTTTTGGTGGAATTAAAAGTATCTTAGCCAAAACGTATAATTTTTTATTTTACTAATTTTTGAAGGTACGACATAAAAAGACTCATATTTTCAGTTGAGTTTCTGTTTAAACTTGTGTTGATAATTATCTATACATATAAAATGCTTTGTCCTGAATGACTGACTGACCAACTGACCGATCAACGCACAGCCTAAACCCCTGAGGGGATGAAAAACGGAGGCAACGTTTGTATGGGACAACGTGATTCCTTGGTCCAATCTACTTAAAATTTTGCATAAACATTCTTTAACAGAATTGATGGAAGACGTGCTTCGTATTTTATTGAAACTGATTGCCTGATGGGGTTAAAAAGAGGTAGAAAGTTATTTTGGGGGTGATTTGCATCAACGTTGATATCAATACTCCTTAATGCTTTTGATTTAAATTACATTTTATTTTGACACGTTGGAAAACTCAATCCGATTTCATTCAAAAAACATTAAACTCACTTAAAAGCTTGGTGCAATGCAATACTCTTTAAAATTAGAATGTAAAATATGAAAGAATATTTAAATTTAAACCAGATTAGAATTCGAAATTTCAATTTTATTTGTTCTTGGATATTTGAATAAAAAACTTACCTTAACATTTTAACATAATAATTTATAACAAAATTAATAACTTAAAAAACTAATTAAAAACCCTATTAGAACCATTTTCGACATCTACGCGGGCAAAAGCTAGTTTTTAATATCTTCAAATATGATCTTCAGTAATTTATTTAAATGAAATGCAGACATTGTACTAATTTTCACCGCCATAAGCTATTTTTTATGTTAGAAAAAGTGGTCATAAAGAAGTTCCGTGTGCAACACAGTCGTTTGTTTGATTTCTGGATGGTGGTCGTAGGAAAAATATAGTGAGCAAATGCTAATTTCTCACTAGTGTGAAAGTCGAGTGCCGCAATTCACACTTTTGCGCACTTGTTATACAATATACTCTTGTTATTTGGATTAGTATCTGTTTTTGTTTCGCTTCTGAAAATCCTGGCTCCATTTTCTTCCAATAATGTCCACAAACAAAGAATAAGCAAAACGAAATTCGTTAACACACTCAGTCTAACCAAAAAAACAAAATTGTCAGCTAACCTTCCTTTTGATGCAAACCAGTGTATAGCCAAGCCTTCAAATAAACATATTTGTCGTGAGATATTAGAAAAAGCAAGAACTGAAAAAAAAACTGGAAATAAAAAAAACATCAGGTATTCCATTTGATCAGACATAATAATCATTGCATTGATAATAAGGTCTTATGAACTGATCCTCAAATCCTATCTGTGTATAAACATTTTCATATATATCCACAAGTGCTTCTATTGAACAAAAAGTTATGTACTTTAATTCTAGGCGATTATAATTATGATAAACAACTTAAGAATCACTAAACTTAGGTACATACCTCATTATCTAGTACATTGGATATTTCTGGATCCTTAAACAGATCTCTAGCTCCCGCATAATTCCAATTTTCTGGTACAGGAAATTTTTCCTGATCAATATTTTTCAGAATGTTCTCAATACTTTTGTGCTTCTGAATTAATTCAATTGCTCTTTTTGGCCCTATACCTCTAATACTGTCAGTATAGTCACAGCCCAGTAATATACACAGATCAATGAACTAAAATAATAAAACAGAACTTAATTGCAAAAACTTTCTCAAATGATGCATACCACAAAATCTCAATTTCCAACAATCATATTTAATTATTGCATTAATTTTAGATGCAATTTGGTTAATCAATTTGTATAAAGTAGAGTCAAATCAGACGCGATCGGCATTACGTAAAAAGATTTCTACCATCTGATATTAGTCAAAATTGTTTTAGACATCACCAACACTGTCAAAAAAAGAATTTTGATACACATTCTTAATTGATTAGACATCTTCATATCTTACTTCAGTTACAGAATAGTATTGTATATGTGGTTTATTAAAGTCCTAACTTAGTCTTAGTCAAAGAAGAGACATTGAAGGTTCTTAACTTTTATGATTAAGACCAAGGTAATGGGTTGGCATATATAGGGAGGAACCTATCTGTTGGTTGTGCATGGAAGAGGAGGAAACATTATCTTCGAATGTGAAGCAGTCTCATTGGAGATATAGACTCCTAGGACTAGAGTATTTCTCCAAGAAGGACCTAGTGAAAAGATTGCTGAGCCTGATAAGGGCTACTGGTCTCTTCACATAAATGTTACAACCAAGAGCACAAAAAGCCTAAAGACTGAGGCCTCAAAGTCTCTGACTAGTGGTGCCGAACTAATCTTACGTCCGAATAGTCAGACTTGTCTAAATCGTTCATTTATAACATCTAAATGTAGGGCAGGCAAATCTCGACTATTCGATATTTGAAGTCAGATCACCCGACGTGCATTTGCTTGCTCGAGGGATTTTGACAGACAAAACAGATTTAATCTGATATCGAGGTTATGAAACAACCATAGCAAACAGTGATACATTCCATAAATGGCAGCGAGTGCTGCTCATTATATGGACATGCAGTAAATATCACAAATATCAAAATTCCCTTCAAATCAACCAAAAAACACAAATATTTCTCAAAATCACAATGGTTAGGTTATAAAAAGAATCTAATGAATCGTCTTTTTGTTCATTAATCACAATCTGCTCCGACAAATCTGTGAATATATGACCAAAAATCTGTCTCTCCACGTTGTACATAGGAACGCGCTAATTGAAACAGACGAAATATTGACTGATCAGTTTGACCACGGACTGTAAATCAAATTAGGAAATGAGATATGACTAAGGATTTTTTATAAACTCACTATAACCTGAGCAAATATAATATACTACATAGTATTTTGATAATACAATTCATGTGTCATCTGACCCTTTTTCTACGATTTTAATTGGCTGAAATAGAGTAGTAAGAAGCTATCAAACTGATGATAATTCTATCGCTGCATGCTTCTAGGTCATTGTTTATTATCATGGCCCACTGATCAAAAAAATGAGTACTGTCAGTTATGACATTCAAAATATTAATTTTTTTATACATCTGATGGCATTCATTATATTCTCTCCCCAAATACAGCTCGTGCTAGAATTAATTATCGAAGATACAACTCGTTAGAGCCATCAGAAGATTGAACTCGTGCTGCACACTCGTTCAATCTTCATCGGCTCTAACTCAGCCTATCATTGATAATAATCGTAACACTAGTTATATTACCTCCGAGAATACAATTCAAGAGACATCTGAACCTTTTTCTACGATTTAAAATGGCTGAAATAGGTTAGTAATAGGCTATCAAACATATATCATTGTTTATTACGACATTCAAAATATTGCTGCATAAAATTCACCGAGAATGCATGTGATGGCATTCATTATATTCTCTCCCCAAATATAACGAAGATATTACTCGTTACATCCATCAGAAGACTCAACTCCAATCTTCATTGGCTCTAACTTGGCCTATCATCGATAATAATCTAGTGATATTACCCCCGAAAATATCCTGTTCCTAACATATTCCATGTAAATGTTTTGCAATAGCTGAACTAAGTACACTCCTACTTTAGAGAAGTATAATTGTGACTGTGTTCTATTGACAATGTACTTTAAAACACAATTCACACAAAGTCAACCCACACTAAACAGGTATAAAAAAGATTTGGTTCACACTAAACACAAGAGTAACAAATTCAATACAATACTAACCTCCTCTTGGTTCAACTCCAAACCTTCTAAAACCTTATCCAAATGAATTTCTTGTATGGGCATTTTTCTTGCTTCACTGAAGGTCATATGTCTTAATAATACCTATACAGAGATTAACCGATTAAATATAAAAATTATTATGAATCCAACATTTAGTGATTTAATAAGTATTTCTTACCTTTGAACCGAATGTCAATGCATCCATATCTTCAGTAGCTGTGGCATATACATGACCAGCTTTTACCAGTGCTGCACATTGGGCTTCAGCCTCACAAGGGGCATCAACATATGGTACTCCCATAATTTTTAATAGTTGTTTAACTTCTAAAGCATGTTGTTTGGTAACTTTTACTAATCGTTTATTAAATTTATCTATATCTGCAGTATCTCCAGCTTCTGTAGCCTTATCAAGAGCCTTTTGAGCTTCAACCCTCTTTTCCTGTCTTTTGCTGAGTTCTCCAGATTTCATCTCAGGAGGTTTTCCATCAAATACATACACTGGTTTAATGCCATTTTCAATTAAGCGTATAGTTCGATAAAATGTACCTACCAAGTTTTTCATTATAGTATATTGAAATTAGTACAAAACTAGTCAATAAAATAAAGGTCTATACCTAAAAGATGTGATGTGGTTTCCCCATCGGCCGAAGTTAACTGAGCTCCTTCTGCTCGTACTGCAATTAAAAACTGATAAAGACACATAGAAGCATCTACGGCTACTTTTCTTCCTGTAAAAAAATAATCATTTTATTTATGGTATGTTGCTATTGATAATATTTATACCAAAATACGTTTTTAGTTCATGTTCTTTCAATGCTTGTGGAGCAACATCGGCAAGGAGTTTAGTTAAATTCAAAATTCCCATTACGAATTTCTAATTTTATCAAGAAAACCCTCAAACAAAAAATCTTCACCTCAAAATATGTTACTAACAAAAAATATTTCCCGCGTTTCGTATATGTCATGCCATGCATGTCAATGTCAAGTACTCACAGAAGTAAGCTATTTAGTTCTGTGGTTATACTAAATACTCTATGGAACTGACCTGGCAGTCTTTCTCGAAAATTTGCCGAAATGGCTGTCAGTTAAAAGAGAAAAACAATAGCTTAAGTTTACGTATATTTTTAATAATAAAAAGTGGCTGGCCATTATTCGAAAAAAGTACAAGGTAAGATTTGGAACGTCGGAAGATGAACTATTTGTTTCGGTGATTTTCAAGCGAAAACAACTAGCAATGGAAGGGAGGTATGAGATATCCCAGTTTTGCCTGGGGACGCTTCCAACTAGGGATAGCTAACCTGTACTGGAATTGATCCATTGGATCAGATGGTGGCACGGCCCGCGACTGTTCTGTCCTGAATCGGGCACATATTTCAAACGGACTACTTAAGATGAACGTACCTCGCACTCTTACAACATTAACGATACGCCATCGAACTAAACAAACTGTTTGTTTAGTTCGATGCGATTCGTTGAACGCGATCGGTTCAAGATCAGTTCAAGTCTATGTATGTACTTGTTTACGGTTGTTTACCTACTGCTGTAAAAGCCTACCTACACCTCGCAAATAGGCCGGCTGGACTGATATTTGGACTAGTTATCACTCTGGAATGGATCAAGTTGGAACTGACCCATAAAAATGTTTGGATCAGCCATCCCTACTTCCAACCAACCACAAAGCACCTTGGTATCAGGGTTGCCAACTATATGAAAATAAAATACGCCAATTTCTAAACAAAAAATCGCCCAAATCCCCCAAAATGTTCGAAATAAGTTGTTTTACCATGTAATCATTAAAATGTTGATTTTTTGTTGTTGCCCAGATGACACGAATAAAGTTTTAAAATTTTGTAGTTGCAGCTAATCAACTTTTGTGTTGGCAATGCTTGTAATTGCTACCAATCTAAATATATTCAGAAGAAACCAACACCCTAAATGTTACCACTATAATCATATTTTGAAATTAACAGGTTGGTATTAAAAATTAGCAGAAATAATGGAAAATCGAAGATATTTGTCTTGATGAGTGCCTACGCAACAAAAACGAAACACATTAGAAACTCTAAATTTATTGTAACTTCAAAATTAAACATCAATATGTAAATAAATTTTAAAAAATTGTACCTTTTATATAAGGAAATACATGAAGCTTTTTTTGTATTTAGCGTAATTTGGCATTGTTTTTCAACTGATGTGTTTTGACAACAGAAAAATTCATATAATTATTGATTTATATTAATTTTTTTCATTTATAACCTGAACAGCCATCAAAAGTGTCGGAACAAAATTGTCTGAATGTCATGTCAAAACCAGCTAGTTCTGTGATCTCTGTTTCAAGCTAAAGGTGGGATTACGATGACCGTTAAAATGCCAACTGAAAGAAGAAGTAGCTAAAGGTGGTTCATATTTCCATAGAAAAAATCTATTGAAAAATCGCCCATATGGGGAGCCTGAATATATTATATCGCCCAAATAATCGCAAAAATGAAATTTTACTCGCAAGCTGACTTTTAAAATTGCCTATTCTGCGATAAATCGAACGAGCTGGCTACCCTGCTTGGTATAGGTGCTTTGTGCTTCCAACATGTTTAGTCCATTATTCTTTCTCTCTCAATGACAACAAAAATAAAATATGTACTTCTGTGAGGAGAACAGTAAACAATGCAGAAGGCATTTTTTCGCAAATAATGTATACATAAAATACTACATTTTTCTTCTATAATATTTTGTGTGAACATTTATACTCTTTTCAGTTTATTTAAATTTCAATAATAATCAATAATTGAGCTTTTCAAGAAATTATTTTCTAAAAACTGATTATATGTGTGTGATCTAGACTGATTCCCGTTCATTCAATGACAGTATTGATGGATGACTAGCGAACAACTAAATAACTAAAAGCTGTCAGTTGTATGTCATTTTGGGTGATAGAAAAATTGTACAATTGAAGAAAAATCTTAAAATTTATAAAAGTCCTCTATTTTTTGTAAATTTATAGTCCTTCGTTATAATCCACAGTTGTAAATACACTTAAAATTTTTGTTATGTTATAATTAGAAGGTAAGTGTAAAAATAAGCAATGATTTTGATCACTACAAACAAAAGGTGAAAGACATTTGAAAATATTATCATTTTCATACTTTTTATGAATTCCTTATTGGTTTTTTCAGGTAAACTGAACCATCTGAGGCATGTAATATATATGTATCAACATTATTTTTATTCTAACGTTTACTCATCATCCAGTTTGAACTTTTTTTTAATCTGTGGTTATGCACGTCGCGTAATTTACTATAGGGCTTTAAGTTACGTACGTAAGTAATTTGAGTGAATATGTTACAATGGTATATTCTTTAAACAAAATATCAAAGTTTACATCCAATAAAAATTAAAAATTTTACATTTCCTCAAGAAAATTGATGTTGATAGATAGGTACCTAGATTGAAAACAGTTGTACTGACATATACATTAACACAAAAACCAAATTTACATTAACATGCCTATAGAATTAAAGACTATTAGATTATGGATCAAGTTGATAATAGATACATTTATTTATTATAAAATAATCAAAAATCATTCACATGGCTAAATAAAAAGAACATTCATTTTTTACAATCTTTGTAATACAGTATGTAATGTATTTGACCTGAGTTAATAGGTGTGAGGCTTAAAATACCTATTTTTTTCTATATATTTAAGCAGAACATTTTTCAGAGTGGGGAATTCATAAAAGTACTAATATCAATATATTAATTAAACTAATGTTTTTGTCTTGTAGCATTTTAAATGTTACCAATAAACTGCATATCAGACACATTATAATATGCTTTTACAAAACAGTACAAGTGCTTAAACCTCATCTTGAACAGTATGGGCAATTAGTATATATTATAGAGTGAGCATTCACTGAGACCTAAAGGATTATTATGCCCAAGGGCAATTATTAAATGGGAATGTGAAATGACAGTTTTCCCACTATATTCGATAAATAATAATAATATTTTGAATGTTACATTCAAATTATTGTACTTGTTAAAATATGTTTTATTTTAGGTGATAGGTTATTATTATCCTCAACAGAATTTAAGAGAATGTATTTTAATAAATTTGTCCTTATGGAAAATATTGAGAAGTTAGGGGTAATATCTCTGCATATTAAATGTCCTTGTGAACATTGCCAAACTGCTTGTAGGTCTGTCAAAAAACACATTAGAATCAAATTTAATGGTAAATCACAATAACTAGTTTAAGCTTATCGCTATCTATAGGCCTGGTATTAATTTGGAAAAACAGATCTAATGAAAATACATTGTGAAAAAATCTGAAAAAAGTATAAAATCAAAACTATCATTTAATTTATGTAGTACTGATTACATAAATGTTTTATTGGAGTTTACCTCCTTAAGAAACGATTTTCATTTTTAGCCCGCGGTATGAAAATTTCCTGAGGAGTAAAATCGAGTGTTAACTAAAAGTGAGGTGTTACATTAAATAAAACCATAATGTTAAACGTCATTTATTTAATTTTGACACACATCATAGGCTCTATATACAACAGCTTGTTTGATAAATTATGTCTTTATAGCAAAGTGGTTAATGGGTCTGGCTGCCAAAATTAAGAATTGTAGACATAAGGTTCGAATCGGGGTCGCGGTGATAATTTTTTTTAAAATTTGTTATATTGTGACAATTGTATATGAATAACCTTTAATAAGAAACATTTTTTTATAGAACCAATATTTTCAAATTTATATCAAAAATTTAAACCATTGATTTTTAAATTGCGGCAAAAATCCTGGCAATAATAATAATAATTATTATTAATATTAGGGCCAGGATTTTTGCCTTTAAGGTAAATTCCAGTCATGTGTCGGAGCTGACACACAAAGTTTTTTTATATGAATACTTTTGAGATGGAGGCATTGTTTCAAAAATATTATTTTATTTGTTTCACACACTCATTATTATAAAAATGATATTACATATTTTTCTTTAAACACAATTTTGAACCTTCTGGATGGTTTCAGTCCCTATATCCATTTTATACTATCACATATTGTAGACAAAGACTCATCTAGCCTACATATTCTAGATTTCTTTTTTCAAAAAAGTTGTGACCAGGGCTGACAGTAACCAGTTACTGTAAAATATATCTATTAGTTGCTAATTTTCTGTTTCTGTGCTGTAATAAGTAATAGATCATTTTATTCCATTTTCTCTTTAATTTGGAACATTTTTTGTAATGGAACTGTTAATGTATGTGTTAACAGGTAAATTGCAGAAAAGGCTATCTGATAACTCTATCTGGAACTCTAATAATTCAAATGTTTCATTGGTGATGCTGGCAAACAAATTCAATCACTACCTTGTGACATACTTTCTTGGTAAAATAATATTCTGTCTGATAAATTAACTGAAATATGACTATGAAAATTATTTCAACAATAAAATCCAAAGAATTAAGCAGACCAGTTTTCTGATTAGCCCTACAATTTAAAAATATTTTATTTCAGTGATTTAGTACTTCGAAAAGAATATTCAACATTTTTAAATGATATAAACTTTTAACATATTTATTAAATGCTCAGGGTAATCTTCTTTTACAGTTTTTATATCTGAAGAAAACAATATTTTATATAAATCAGAAATATTTTTATTAAAGGCTTTACACATTATTACACAAGTCCTAATTTTAAATCATTTCATCTTTGTAATTTAGAGGTTTGTTTGTGATAATTGACTGGTAAAGGTCCAATCTTTTTCATTGATTTATTATTTGTAGTCTTACGAGACCACAGACAAAAATAAATAGAAAAAATATCTTCATTCACCAGATTGTTGATTTTAAATCAGTATACTCGTGGACCATAATAATGTTGAGTTTACGTGAGTTTTTTTACATTGGAAAGTAACAATGTTAGGTTCTGTGCAAAATTTTTGAAAAAGCGATTAATATCAAAATAACTTTATTCAGATCTTCCTTAATAAATCCATTTAGTACTTTGATTTTGTGAGTATTCTGATATTGCACATGACTTTATTGATTTAAAAAGCATACACTATCATCTATCAATAAAATAATATCACTTTTAAATCTTTTTTCAATGTATACTTACAGCTTACAAGTAACTAAAAATTATGATCATTTTGTGGACTTAATTTTTATTTCAATATCTGCAACTGACAAATTAATGTTAGTTTTCAAAATATTCAACATAAAACAAATACTCTAGGACACATAGTAAATATCCAAATGTCCATCATTAATGTAAATATTTTTATGTGCAATATATAATTGAAAGTACTTGATCCCCAGTCTTTTTGTGTCTATCCACAGTGTGACGCTATATTCTCCAAAACTAAGGAAATGACTAGTAAGAGCTCCCTAAGCAGTAATACATCTGTATTAAAACAGTTTGATCTAGATCAGATATGGGGAGATTTGCATGCTGGCATCCAGCAAGTCTACAACAGGGAAACGATGCATAAATCTCGTTACATACAACTGTACACACATGTTTATAATTACTGCACCTCAGTTCATCATCCAAATAATGGAAGAGCTGCGACAAATTCTACTTCGAAGAGCAAAAAGAACCAAGTTGGAGGAGGTGCCCAGTTAGTAGGATTGGAACTCTATAAGAGATTAAGAGAATTTCTCAGGAACTACCTCATTACATTACTAAGTGTAAGACATATTTTTCAATTTTTTAGTATATATAGTTTGATGATGTATTTTTTTGTAATCTACTCAGCCAAGTAAAAGATCATTTTAGGCAACAGTTATAATAGCATCAAAACTGACGGGAAATAAAGATATATTGTTGCCTGATCGGTGATTGCAGGTTACTGGCAAGGCTGTTAATGAAACTGATATTTTATTCTTGAAATTTTTTCATTAAGGCATTCATGTGCTGGACAACTCAAGGTTCAATCTTCTAAAAACAACACCAAGGAAGAAGAATGCATTGCAGGAAATAAAAAAAATTCAATAAGATCTAGTTGATCTTCATAGCGACATATTTTTTTATTCAAAATATTAGTGCTAATAATTTATGTTGAAAAAAATTACTCATTAATCTTTTGATTAGATTGTAATTATTGTAGTAGAAATCCTATTAAGTGGACATCTTCTATTAATAAATGAAATATATTTTATATTTAAAACTCCTAACTTCAACTCCACAAATCAATATTCTTCTTGGTATCATTTTAACTATAAGACAATCTGCATCTACAAATATATGATTTTGGAGAATTATATTCTACCCACCTATATTTTATTTTTTTGCAAGATATCAATAGGTTCCACTCTATCATTCTGTCAAAACCCAATAGAATATCTTGTTTGTAATATGTAACATATTTTCACAGTTATTCCTTTCAAAAACAAGAAAACAAAAACAGAAATGTGGAAAGATGTTAACAAAGAAACTCATTGTTTACATTTTGCAGTTTTTTTAATGATCATTGAGATTGGTTTTGATTTCCAACTTTATATAAACAAAACATCTTTAAGATGTGCTTTTAGAATTTTTCACTTTGTACTTTTTTATTTATTATTTAATAGAGTAATAATCCCTCTGTATTTTAGGATGGACTACACCGAATGGACGAAGACGTTCTTAAATTTTATACCAATCAATGGGAAGATTATCAATTTTGTAGTAAAGTACTCGATGGTGTATGTGCATATCTCAACAGACATTGGGTAAAAAGGGAATGTGAAGAAGGTAGAAAGGGCATTTATGAAATATATCAGCTGGCACTTGTTACATGGAGAGATCACCTTTTTAAACAATTACACAAAGCAGTAAGTGTATTTTAGGATATTTCAAAAAATGCCCAACAATATAGTTTTGGTAATCATTAAATAAAATGAGTTAAATTATAAAGAAATAGGCCTCTCAAGTATCTTATTAATGTAAAATGCCAAATATAAAAAAACAATGAAATGTTAAATGAAAATAATACAAAACTATACAGTCAGAACTAGTGGAAAAAGAATAGTCAGTATGCAAGTAAAGTCATACGAGCACACGAAAAAGCATGGACACAAAGTCCCAAATGGCCCGTATTCCAGGCCAAAATGTATACTATCTTGCTGTGCGAGAAAGAAGTTAACATGAGCGATGTGCGTAAAGCAGTGATCAAAATATGTTTTGCTGAACACTTTATGAACCCAAAAGTTACATCAAGACTGGCTTGAGAATGCAGAGAAGAATAGTGTACTCGTGGAACACAGCAAAATAACTTTGATGTGGGTTCCAGGACATTGCTGCATGGAGAGCAACGAAAAAGCTGGTGAACTCATCAACTTCATATATTGTCCCAGAACCCGCACTTGGGAGTTACCAAATTTGATATCAGAAGAAGCATACAGAACTGGATAAAACAAAAAGAAAAAGAGAGGTGAAATTAATCCTCTCTCATGCATCACAGGAAATAATTGAAGTACCATCGAAATACAAAACTAAAGAACTACTCAGGATAGCAGTAATCAAATGAGAACAATAACTGGTTACAGTTAAATGAGAGGACTCCCGCACTAACTGGACCTGTACAATGGAGAACTTTTCTGCAGAAGGTGTGGCAAAAGGACAGAAATGACCAAACATACTGTCAGAATGCCAGGCACTACTTCCCAAAAGACAGGCACCCTAGGCTAACTCCCAAAGAATACAATAGCCAACTGGTGAAGAACCAGAAGACTAGAGTTATTGAGTGTGTGTTGTGAAACTAAAACCAGCATCCCAACAAAAAAACGTAAAACATCTACGAAAACGGTATTAATATTAGATGCATTTTGCATGAAAATCATTACTATATGTAGTCTAATCCTGCAATAATTCTATTTTTTAAGGTTACCAATGCTGTTCTGAAATTAATTGAAAAAGAAAGAAATGGTGAAACAATTAATACACGTTTAGTATCTGGTGTTATTAATTGTTATGTAGAATTAGGCCTTAATGAAGAAGAACCAGGTGCAAAGGGGCCTAATTTGAGTGTATATACAGATAGTTTTCAAAACGTATTTTTAGAAGATACTGAAAGATTTTACACTAGGGAAAGTACATCATTCCTATCCGAAAATCCTGTCACTGAATATATGAAAAGGGTAAGTCGTTTTTTTAATTTTCCCGATTTATATAACACCTTATAATAATAATATTTATTTATTCATTTGATCATAAAAAAATTATATTGAATTCGTCATTATTGTAGG
Organism: Lochmaea crataegi; assembly: GCA_947563755.1. Taxonomy (NCBI): domain Eukaryota; kingdom Metazoa; phylum Arthropoda; class Insecta; order Coleoptera; family Chrysomelidae; genus Lochmaea; species Lochmaea crataegi. Next base: position 12,775,800 of record OX387428.1, read on the forward strand.
AATTGTAGCCATTAGTTTTGTTTAATTGTTTTCCTTTTAGCATAAGTCACGTTATCGGCCTTGTCAATTTAGGGTGACAATATGTCAGTAGGTTTATGAAGTTTCAAATTGTATTTCGACAAAAAGTCAGTCGTGAAATAAATATTAGTAAAAAGTCATAATTACTTTCTTTGGGGCTTTACTAATACATTTTTGGATCTATCACGATTATTATATACAACTATATATTTTGGGAAGTCCTTTCAAACGGGTAGTTTGATTGTGAATTCAACATTTTGGAGGTCCCACCGAGATAAACGGATAATTATCAAATCAAAGTAAGGAATGGATCGTGAGAAACAAGCAAGACGTCCAGTCAGAGCTCAGTTAACGAGGCTCATCAACGACTGCAAGGCGTTAATGGAAGTAGATCCTATCAATAAAACATCTCTTCAAGTTAAGTTGAACGTAATAGAGTCAATCCATGCTGACTTGGAGGAGTATGATACTAGAGTCGTTGATAAGATGTTGGATGAAGGTCTGGACAACGATGCACAGGACCAGGAATACCAAACCATAACTGACTACAAGGAGTCATTCATGGAGATCAAGCTGAAAATTCAAACAGTGCTACATCCCACAGCCAGTCCACCGAATTCAGATTTAGAAAGTGTCAGTTCAGTGGGTGAACACAAGAAACAAAATAACTTCAAGTTACCGAGGATAGAGCTGCGAAAATTTAACGGAGACCTGAAAAGCTGGTTGGGGTGGTGGTGCCAATTTCAGAAAATTCATGATGATGAAGATATTCACGCGTCAGACAAAATACAGTATCTTTTTCAATCCATGGAATGGGGTAGTGAACCTCAGGAGCTTGTCAGTAGTTACCCACAGACAGCAGCTAATTACCCAAAAGTTGTGGAAGCACTTAAGGAGCGTTTTGGGCGCGAAGATCTTCTACTCCAAGTTTATGTAAGAGAACTACTCACATTGGTAATCTCGAACGTGACCGCCAACGATAAGTTATCATTAGCTAACCTGTATACAAAACTGGAATCTCATCTCCGATCGCTGGCGGCACTCAACCTTGACAAGGGGCTTCTTGCCACCATCCTTTTTCCACTGGTCGAATCCAGCTTATCAGGGGAGACCCTTAGAGCGTGGCAAAGAAGTCAACAAGTTAGACTTGATGGATCCACCATGCAACCACCTAGGTCTCGTTTAGACCTATTGATGGAGTTCATAAAACAAGAAGTGCAAAACGAGCAACAAATTATGCTGGCTCAAACTGGATTTGGAAATCTCTCTACCGGTAGTGACGGCAAGAAGAAGAAAAACAAGAAGACAACATCGGTGGGAGAAGAAACTAATGAAACGATGGCCACCGCAGCCGGGCTCATATCCACATCAAAACCATCTTCAGGATGCGGATTATGTGACAAGAAACATGAGACTGACCGGTGTGTCAAAGCGTTATCAATGTCATTAGACGAGCGACAGAAGAAAATTGAGAAAAAGCGATTATGTTTCCGCTGCTTTAAAGGAGGACATCACGCAAGCAAATGCAGATCCGTTGTCCGTTGTGCACTCTGTAGAGGAAAACACTACCCAGTTCTCTGTCCCCTCTCCGACAATAGTTCCAGCAACGAAAAAGAAGATAAAAATACAGAGTCTGATAAGCCAGAAAGCACAGCAAGCAACTCAAATCGGTGCTCTTCAGACATATTAATGTATACATTAATGACGCAGCTTGTATCTCGAAGCGGAACTGTAATTAATGCAAGATTGGTTGGAGATCCTGGAAGCCAAAGGAGCTACATAAAGGCAAAACTGATTCCACAATTGCAGTGTGAAAAATCCGGTGACGAATGGATACAAAACATCCTATTTGGAGCAGTGGTGTCCCCAGTAAAACGAAGTGGAAGGTACATAGTAGCATTCAGAACGATCAATGGTGGAGGTGTAAAAACTTTGGAACTCTTAGAAAGAGTTGCCATATGCGGTAAACTACCGAAAATTCCCAATGGACCTTGGATTGATGAACTGTATCAAAAAGGAATCACTCTCACTGACGTCGGAGGAGGATGTGAAGATATCGACATCCTACTTGGCAATGATTTGTGGGGACACGTTCTTACTGGAAAAATGGAGAAACTGTCACACGGACTTGTGGCAATTGAGACTATATTTGGCTGGGTACTGGGAGGACCAATCACCAAAGCAGCCAATAATATCGCAACGGTGGTTACCACACTGATGACCACGGATCTCGACATCAGCAACTTATGGAGGCTTGACACTATTGGCATAACTGATCCAATAGAAACGAAGACAACTGAAGAAAACGAACAGGAGGCACTTGCGTACTTTACTGCTACCGTGACCAAAGACGACAACAAGTACGTAGTGGGCTTACCATGGAACGACTCCAGTTTTAATTCAAAGCCCCCAACCAACAGAGAAGCTGCAGAAAAGCGACTCATTCGCTCCACCAGGAAACTCAAGAAAGAAAAAAAGGTGCAAGATTACCATGATATTTTCCAGGCATGGGAAAAAGAAGGATTCATTGTGAAAGTGGAGAAGGATGATGACACTGGCCATTATTTACCACATAGACCGATCTTCAAACGGAGTGTCACGACGCCTGTTAGACCAGTCTTCGACGCTTCCTGCAGAGTTGGTCGGAGCCCATCCCTAAACGACACTCTTCACAAGGGTCCAAACTTGCTAGAGTTAATCCCGAAACTACTATTACGCTTTCGAGAGAAAAAATATGGAGTATCAGCCGACATAAGGAAAGCGTTTCAGATGATACAAGTGCGAGTAGTGGACCAATCTTATCAAAAGTTTCTATGGTGGGAGAATAGCGGTTGTAGCAAATTAGCAGTTTACAAGCACCTGAGGGTCGTCTTTGGATTGACATGTAGCCCCTTTCTTCTCGGAGCTGTTATCAATCACCATCTAGACCAAGTAGAAGGTCCCTCCGTACCGGTAGCACAAACATTAAGACAAAGTTTTTATGTTGATAATATGATTACGTCTGTCTCCAGTGTGCAACAATACCACGACTTCCGAAACACAGCTATATCAATCATGAGCGGAGCCAACATGAAACTCAGACAATGGGCTCACAGCTTCTCGGAGGAGTTCGGAATCGGCTTGTCCACCAGTGATGAGTGCGGGTTGAACTCCGGGGAAGATGATGATATGACTGAGAAGGACGTATGTATTTCATTACTTGGCTTACTCTGGAACCGCTGTGAGGATACGTTATCCTGTGATGTCAAGGACGTTGGAACATCAGAAAAAATTACCAAGAGACAAGTACTCAGCATTCTATCACAGGTATTTGATCCCATTGGTTTCACCTGTCCAGCATTGGCACTACCAAAATTGCTTCTGCAAAATTCATGGACCACAAAAATCGGATGGGACGAGCCAATGCCTGAGGAAATACAAAAGAAGTTTAGGCAGTGGAAGGAGGGAATGAGTCAGTTACGCCAAATCAAAATACCACGTCTCATTCAGCTTCTATCATCTACCAGACGAGAAGTGCACACATTTTGTGACGCAAGTTCAGATTTTTACGCAAGTGTGTGTTTTATGCGATCCGAGAACAGCAACCATATCGACGTCCAATTGTTGACTGCTAAGTCCCGATTAGCTCCCATTAAACGTGCAAATATTCCGAGATTGGAACTAATGGCATGCGTAGTTGGTGTAAGACAAGCAAATCTAGTGCGTGAAGCCTTACCAACGAAGGATGTTCAATTCCATTTCTGGAGTGACTCCAGTGTTGTACTGGCCTGGATTCGACGTGCTAGAGATTGGGGAGTTTTCGTGGAGAATCGGGTGAAGGAAATTCGTGCATCAACAAGCTGTGACCAGTGGCGCCATGTTCCTGGAATACATAATCCAGCCGATCTTCCTTCCCGGGGATGTAGTCCAAGCCAGCTCTTGGAGTCGCGATGGTGGGAGGGACCAGCTTGGCTAAAACTTTCAAAAGGAAATTGGCCAGTGGCAGCTGAAGTTTACCAAGAAGAAGAAATAAATAAAGAACGCAGAGCTACATCTTCAGCAGCAGCAACAGTAACTAGGGCCACGCCACCTGTATTTTCCTGCTACCACAAAAATGTCGCAGTTTGGGGATGGGTGCTTCGATTTATCAAGTCATGTAGAGGAAAAAAGAGCACAACATCGGTGTTGACGTTTCCTGAATTGAAAGCAGCAGAGAAAATTCTTATCCGACAAATTCAAAAGGAGTCATTTCCAGAAAACAGTTCCAGCATTCAAGGGTTAGTAGTCTACAAGGATAAGGATGACATGCTCCGTGTCAAAACTAAACTTACAGAATTAAAAGACACGGAAGACTTTATTTTTCCTTTCTTGTTGCCGAGCCGACACCCACTAGTGCAAATATTGATTCAAGATGCTCATAAGTACTACTGCCATGGCGGGATCCAATTCCTGATGAGCAAGCTGAGAGAAAAATACTGGATTTTACAGGCAAGACGAAACATTGCAAAAGTAGTACATCAATGTATAAAGTGTAAGAGACATGCAGCAGTCCCATTAACAGTTGACCCGGTGGCACTTCCCGAAAATCGAGTGAAAATCAACGAGCCATTTTCCACCACCGGAGTCGACCTTGCTGGACCAGTCTACCTGAAGGGTGGAACGAAAGCCTGGATCGTTCTCTTCACATGCGCAGTATTTCGTGGAGTGCACTTAGATGTCGTGACAAGTCTAAGTACAGAGGCGTTCATCTGTGCACTTGAGCGTTTCATAAGTATTTGTGGCCGCCCATGTACTATATACAGCGATAATGGTACCAATTTCGTGGGAGCTGACCACTTATTCAAGACGTTGGATTGGGACTCTATCAATGAGTTGAGTAACACTAAGCAGATTCGCTGGAATTTTAACCCGCCTACTGCAGCGTGGTGGGGTGGATGGTGGGAGAGACTGGTCCGTTCTGTTAAAGATCTCCTCAAACGAATGCTAGGTCGGGCGAAGCTGTCATATGATGAGTTACGCACTTCTTTGGCAGGAGTAGCTGCTGTGATCAACGACCGTCCATTGACCGTTGTGACTGAAGATAACGGAGATCTCATTCCACTTACACCCAACACTTTCATGAGAGGAAAGATGACAGGATTTTTAAATGAGACCAATGATGCTGACTTCCTGTCAGAGTCCTATAAGAACATGAAGCGGCTCCAAGATCAAATACAGTCACGATTCCGGAAAGAGTACCTGTCGCAGCTTGTGTTGAAGGCAAACGAGAAGAAAAAGCTGCCGGTAGAAGTCGGAGACATTGTGCTCGTGGGATCGGATGGAAAAAAGCGCTTTGAATGGCCGCTTGGAGTCATCGAGGAACTGTTTCTAGGAAAAGATAAAAAGGCGAGGGTAGCGAAGGTCAAGACCCAAAGAGGGACTTTTGTTCGACCCCTTCAGCGTCTTTATCCACTAGAAGTAACGAAGAAAGATGAAATCCCGGATGTTGGAGAAAGTAGTCATAAGTTAGATATTAGCCCACCTGTAAAAACTAGAGTAGGTAGGATAATTAAACCTGTTAGTAGATATGGTCAATGGCTACACTTAGAATGTAAATAAGTCTTTCACTCATTGTTATTCGTAAAAGAGGTGGGAGAAAATGTAGGAATTGTAGCCATTAGTTTTGTTTAATTGTTTTCCTTTTAGCATAAGTCACGTTATCGGCCTTGTCAATTTAGGGTGACAATATGTCAGTAGGTTTATGAAGTTTCAAATTGTATTTCGACAAAAAGTCAGTCGTGAAATAAATATTAGTAAAAAGTCATAATTACTTTCTTTGGGGCTTTACTAATACATTTTTGGATCTATCACGATTATTATATACAACTATATATTTTGGGAAGTCCTTTCAAACGGGTAGTTTGATTGTGAATTCAACAATTATAAATAAATATACCTAAGGACCTAATACATAAAAAAAATTACAAGCTAAAGTTAATAGTTAAAAGCTCAGCACAACACATTAAAATTATTTCCGGAAATTTTTTCGAGTTCATGAATATTTTGAAAATTATCCCGAGTCGAAGACGAGGGAAATTCGCTTCTGTTAGAGCAGAATGGGCCACTCCACATAATTCGATAGTATAGTTGTTAAGTATTGAGTTGTAATTTATGATAACTAGTTAGTGTTTAAATAAATTTCTCCATTAAAAAACATCCGATAAATATTTTGTGCCAAAACTTTTAGCACATACGTTATGTGCTTACAAAAAATGTACCCTTCCTGAATAGTGTTCACTGGATTGTAATCTAAATTTATTGATTTATTTTTGTGTTATAGGCGGAACAAAGACTATTAGAAGAACAAAAAAGAGTACAAGTTTATCTTCATGAGGCAACTAGTATACGCCTCGCTGAAACTTGCGAGCGCGTTCTCATCCAAAAACATCTCGAACTTTTCCATTCGGAGTTTCAACAACTTTTAGACGACGACAAAGATGCCGATCTTGGTAGAATGTACAATTTGGTTGCTAGGATTCCGAACGGATTAGGACAACTGAAAACTTTATTAGAGCAACATATTGCCGCACAAGGTTTGGCTGCGATAGAACGATGTGGAGAGAGTGCGGTAAATGTAAGATTTTATGTTATGTCGCGGAATTGCCTTAAACTTTTTTTGTTGAATTCTCAAATATTCAAGATTGGGTAATTCGTTCAAGGAGGGGTGTCAGTTGACAGGTGCCAAACTTGACTAATGAATTTGTTAGGTTTATTTTTTTATCATATTGCATATGAGTCAATATGTCGATTAGTTGCAATTGACCTCTTGTGATTTGGACGGATTTTGGTGAGAAGTTTTCTTTCACCATGAAACGAAATTATACCAAAGAAAAAATTGTTTCCAACAAAATTTCACAATTTTCCGTTTTTCCAAGTTTATTTTGTGAATTTCAGGAAAACTATTGCAGGTATTTAAAAAATCGTTAAAAGTACGTTTCAAATAGGATAGTTGGAGCTATAATAAAATATATACTGCGTTGCTCAGTTACCCTTTTTTTCTTTCGCTTTCGCGACTTCCGCGGTCAGAGTTTCAACTAAAAATAAATTATTATTTATTAAAGTTATTGTTTTTTATGAAAAAATTCTTCCTTGAAAAATAACATTTTTGATCCTGGAAACCCTTGAATTTTCCTTTCAGAAATCGCTAGACAACTTTTGTTTAATGATTGCATAGTATAAGATATTGGTCTTCATACATTTTTCTTTTACGTTTTCATTCCATCATTCATTATTTGAAGTATTTTTAATTAAAATTAATTTAATCGTAAAGTCTTATATTTTTTTATATTTTAGGATCCAAAAGTTTATGTAAACACAATATTAGAGGTGCACAAGAAATACAATGCTCTAGTATTAGTGGCGTTTAGTAATGACAGCGGGTTTGTAGCGGCCCTTGATAAGGCTTGTGGTAGATTTATTAATGCTAATGCTGTCACCAAACAAGCGAATTCAAGTAGTAGGTCTCCTGAACTGCTTGCCAAGTACTGTGATCTTTTGTTAAAAAAATCAAATAAAAATGCCGAAGAGGCTGAACTCGAAGATACTTTGAATCAAGTGGTATGTATTATTTTAGTGTTTATGTTTTGTTTATTTAAAAAAAATTGTGTATACGAACTAAATGTTATTTGTGTTGATTGAATTATGCACCTAATAGTAGGAGAGCCAGTGGCACTTTTTTCCAAGCTGTTTTATTATGGCTAATATTTAAATGTAAGTTATTAAGTGTTCCAAGAAACTGTGTAGAAGTTATTTGGAAGTTATTATTAAAGCTTTATATCGTGGCCGTTGCGTCAATGGATTGCCACATTAAGTCATCCGATTTTAGCTCATCGATAAGCTTTCGATAGTCAACACCGTGCGTTTGGCTTATGTGTTGTTGACGTTGCAATAGTTTGTGCGTTACTTATATATTTATTTATTTATTAGTAAACGGGTAAACAGATCTGGCTTCGCCTTGTATGTTTTTGTATGGCTCATGTAATACACAGGCAAGCAAGCCTTTGTGTACTACTTAACAGCCTTACAGCTCCCACTTTGTCGACTACACTACTGATCTATAGACTATCATTGGTCTAACAACCTTTGTGTATAGTCATTGGGTCATTTTTTGGGCGAGTCCTTAGTTTCTTCCACACATTCTTCTACATCTACCGAGGGCAATGGTAGTCTTCTGAAGGTAAGTGTTCCATGAAAGCCTTTAATCAAAATATACTCTTAGGTACTTTGTTTCTTTGTCAAATGGAATCACCGTTCCTCCTAACACGATTGGCTTTAGGCCTTGTAGAGCCGTCTTTTTAGTAAAATTGATGATCGACTATGGCATGAATTTCTGCTTGGGATTTTCCCCAAGCTTTCGGAGTGTTTGGTTCCTGGCCCGTACACTCCTATCCCAATTCCTTCTTTGCTTTTGGCCGTCTTTATACCATTGAATGGCATTATTTCCAAGTCTTTGGATCACATTCTTTCTTGTTGCTTAGACTAGTAGACTTGAAGGTTAATGGAAATGTGCGACCTGGATACTTCTGACAACATCGCATCTACGGTTCGCATTTAGCCGTTAATAACCAAGTGACGTTTTCCCTGAAAGTATAATTTCACAGAATTACATACAAATGCGCCAGGTGTGTGGTTATGGCGATGGAATATTGGCAGATGTGCGTTTTAGTCTTGTTAAAGCTGTTAGAGCTATTTGGCAGTAAATAAAAGAGATTTCAAAGGATTGCTCCTATTTTTCAGCGCTATTCATTTGTATGCAGATACTGTGAATATTTATTGGTACGAATGAGAAACACCACACAATTTCCAGTTCCTCCTGAATTTCATCTCCAATCAAAATTCCCATCACAGTAATATCAATTTTTGACAGTAAGGAAATTTATAAAAACTGCTTTTTGAGGCTAATCGGAAATGTATTGTTTATCATTTAAAACATAAAATCGCTCTAACAAAATACAGTGGTCATGGTCTCTTGAACGCCGCGCCACTACCCGGCTCCATGCGTAGTGAACGTCACCAAACGAAGTCGGGGCGGGTCGCTAGTTGTCAACATTCCTAAAAATGATTTTATTATTGTAATATTGTGTGTATAGTGTAATAAAATAAATATTAACTTTATAGATGGTAGTTTTCAAATACATAGAGGATAAGGACGTATTTCAAAAATTCTATAGTAAAATGTTGGCCAAACGGTTGGTGCAGCATATGTCCGCCAGCGATGATGCAGAAGCTTCTATGATCTCAAAACTGAAGCAGGCTTGCGGCTTTGAATATACGTCAAAACTGCAAAGAATGTTCCAGGTAAGTACTTAATGATATTTATTTGTTGTATTCGTTGGAAAAGATCAAGAAATAACGTTATCCGAAGATCTGAAAATCTTGTAATCAAAATTCAGTGATTAAAGAAAACCGATTGAATCTCGAATGTGAATTTTTAATTTGAGTCTAGAATTCACTTAAAGATTTTATCCGTAGATGACGAAATTGAAATATTCAGTTTATACAAAGGATTTTCTAAATTTATAGTACGGTCATTTGGTTCTAAAAAAGCGGTTACCTGGGAAGTTCTTCGGGAGTTTTGAAAATTGGTAATTTTATAGATTTCGATGTGCTCTTTCCGGATTTCAGCTTTGACACCTCTTATCTTTGCCGCTCATGCTGTCATATTGGAGAAATGGCGCCCAATAGCAGTTTTTTTATATCCTTTCCTACTCATTTTAAGATAAAAACATTTATATACAAAATTAAACCAATTTCCAAAACTCCCGGAAAACTGTATTAGGCTGTATTAGGTATTAACAAAAAATAGGATATATCAACTACCGTTAAATATATTTTATCTTTAGTATATTTTGGTTTTCTTTAGGATATTGGAGTCTCGAAAGATTTAAACGAACAATTTAGAAATCACTTACTCAAATCAAATGAGTCATTAGGAATAGACTTCACTATTCAAGTATTATCGTCAGGCTCCTGGCCCTTTCAGCAATCATTTACATTTGGGTTGCCTACAGAGGTAAGTCAACAATAATTGCAAATATTTTTCCTGATACATATTTATTCGTACCAAAATGAAATAGCCCTCTCCCACCAAAATATTTTCGACATTAGAGAAAAAATTATTAAAATAGTTTTACTTGGCTTATAGCGCCAATTTACTCAAAACCTTGATAAATAGTTTAGTTCTAATTGTTGAAATTCCTTTATTCTAAGGTTTATTTTGAAAAAATTAGTACATCATTAAGCTGGAACATTTATTTATCAAACAGTAGAAACAATTTATAGTTAATCGATTTTATTGATATTTTAGCTGGAGCGAAGTGTCCATAGGTTTACAAATTTTTACTCAGGTCAGCATTCAGGGAGAAAACTGAATTGGTTGTATAATATGTCCAAAGGAGAACTCAATACAAACTGTTTTAAAAATAGGTAAGTATTCCTTAGTTATATATTATACTGAGCGAAATTTGATTTTATGTAAAAATAGGCATATTTATGATGTTATTTATTATGTTTCCTTAGCTGGAATTTGCATTTATGCTACTCTGGTTTTTTATAATGTGTTTTAAACACAACTGTGGTATTTGTTTAAAACCTCGGAGCTTCAACGCAAATCGCCTGGTGGGGGAGAATTACTACTGTTTTGACTATGCCAGATGTCACCACCGTGGTACTGTGGTCCTAGATTTTTCCACCAATTTTGCAGTTTGGATTCTAAACAGTAGCATTGCAGAGAACATAACTATGAGTAGTTGTCTATATCTTCTGATTGTAATATGTAATTTGCTGTTTATGTCTTATAGTCGACTTACACTGTTTTTGAGGTTTCTTCGTTAAATCCGATATTTGTAGAGTGATTACTGCTATAATAAAACATATATATTAGATACCGATTGCCATAGACCTTTTCATCAAAAATTTTTTTGTGCGCATTCGTCAGTATCTGCCATCCTTTTCGTACTGTTTTTTGTAAAAAAGCTCTAGCCCAGTGAAAGAACGACCAAACCTCGGCAAACTTCCAGTCCTCATTATTTTATTGTTTTACTTGTAGGTCTTGATGGGACATTTCAAAATCTGGAGACTTCTCCAACCTGAGCCCTTCGACGGGCTCGAAAAATTTCCCAACCAAAGCGAAGTCGGTCAATATTTTCAAAAAATTGAAAATTTGCTATATTGATTGTCGCATCCAAAGAGAAACTGAACATTCGATATTTTCAAATTATTAAAAATTTACTATACTGATTGTCCCATCGAAAACGAAGTCGAACAAACGATATTTTCAAATTATTAACATTCTGTTATATTCGATATTTTCAAATAATTAAAAGTTTTCTCTGTTGATTGTCACAGCCAAAGCGAAGTCGGTCAATATTTTCAAATAATTAAAAATTTGTTATACTGATTGCTTCATCGAAAGGGAAGATGAGCATTTGATATTTTCAAATTATTGACAATTTGCTATACTGATTGTCCCATCCAAAAAGAAACTGAACATTCGAAATACCGATTATCCCACCCAAAGTAGTTTAAATGAAATAAAATACAATTTTCATTAATTTAATTGCGGCAAAAATCCTGGCAATAATAATAATTATATTAAGTACATGTCCCGTGACGGCCAACTTTTTTTTTTGTTGTTAACATGACATTTTATTTTCCAGGTATACTCTACAAGCTAGCACTTTTCAAATGGCGGTACTATTACAGTATAATGTAGCAGACTCATGGACAATAGCTCAACTTGAGGAAAATACACAAATTAAAAATGACTTTCTTATACAAGTTATACAAATATTACTTAAGGCTAAGTTACTCAATTGTGATGATGATGAAAACGAACTTACGTTAAACTCAACTGTTACTCTGAACTTAGGTTTTAAAAATAAAAAATTACGTGTTAATATTAATATCCCAATGAAGACGGAATTAAAATTGGAACAGGAAACGACCCACAAACACATAGAAGAAGATAGAAAATTATTAATACAAGCTGCTATCGTTCGAATCATGAAGATGAGAAAAGTGTTGAAACATCAACAACTCGTAGCGGAAGTTTTGAATCAACTGTCATCTAGGTTTAAACCAAGAGTTCATATTATTAAGGTAATGTCTTTACAATTTCCCATAATTATATGTCCCATTCACACAAGGAATAATTATTAAGTTTAAACAAATTTTTTTTCAAATGTTACTAAAAGTTGAATTGAAAAAATATATAATAGTCTTGAAATTAGTATTTACATGTATTGAATGGACTAGATAATCTTATTCTGCTTTAACTTACAAAAAACTACAAAAATAATTGTAGGTAACGTAAAATTATCATAAACAATGATATTTATCAAAATGTATTTATTTTATATTTTAAGGACGGAAAATTTTCATTATAGTTTTTGAAACAAATGCTGTATACAGGGTGTCCCAAGATTTTTTTTACAGGCTGTAACTCAATAATTAACGAATAGGTTTATTTGAAAATTGGGTAATCCATTTGGGACCTACAGTAATTTCATCCGAGGTATATAGGGTATCTGTGACGTCATCATAGAAGCAGGGACGTGATCGCAATGAAAAGGGGGGATCAAACTTAGATCAAATGAAAGGGCTTTTTATTTCAAATTCAACGGTGTATCACAGTGAGGGTTCTCAAGTGGATAATTACACCAAATTTTCAGAGAGTTACTACGACCATCTTGTCGAATTTCGGAAAATAATTTTCTTTTCTGACATTTTTCTTCAATTTACACCAAATTATTTCAATCTGATTAAAAATACAGAAATCGGTAATCTCAACACTTTGTGGCAATATATCTCTCTACTACAGTGTATGGAGGGTAGAAGGAAGGAGCACCATCTGAATGTATTAAAAAGTGTCCATCGAAAGGAAGCAAATTAAGGTGGCGCCATAGTAGCAAGTGGAAAGATTTTAAAAACAGCGCCATGAATTATTAGAGTAAGGTACAAAATTAAGAAAGGAAATACTACGTAAATAATTGAGATTTAAAATACTGCATATTTCTCAATTACACAAGTCACGAAAAATACTAAATTTTTCAACCCTGCACACTTCACTCGGTTTATAACCCTAAATTCAAATCATTTCCATTAGCTACACGAGCGCCATTTCGGTGAATCTTCGAATTATAATTTGCTGTTTACAGGAGGACACTTTTTCAACTTGTCACCCATATAAGATGGTGCTCCTTCCTTTTACCCTCCATACTACAGTGCCTATAATAGGTTTGTTAGTAAAAAGGAATTCCGTTTGTGATTCGTTGTAAATCGATTGGAAAATATTCGTACTACGAACAAGTAGAACATTTTTTTGACAATAGACAGCATGACAGCCGTTAAACTGAAAAAAGTAATGGAAAAAATCATTTTTCTCACCTTCTATTTTAGAAGGAAGTGATTTGCTACTTCATTATTTCTTTCACAATGAAAGAAAAGTATTCAAACCCAAATACCCAACCTAAAATCTATCACTTTTTTTCGAACAGTATTTTTAAATCACCAACTGTCAAATTGTTTCTACGAACGCCTTTTTTTTTAATGCGCATACCTCTGACCGTTTTTGATAGTTTCTGAGTGTTCTACGAATAAACCTTACATATTTCTTATCAAATATTTCCATTTGCAGGGCTTCCAAGAGTTGCGCTCTATTAAACTTAATTCGCCCCTGATCGATATGAAGCACTTGTTCCTTGTACACCCTGCTTAATTTGCTATCGCCTATTACAGCACGTGTTAATAACAGACGGACGATGTTATCGGCATCGCTTTGCATCACTATATATTTAGTTCGTACTATATAATGCACGATTTAAAACACTTTCCTAAAAATATTTAATATCCCTATTGACATTAACTTTTTCTAATATTTTACAATACCTATTACAAATAATTGAGTTGTTTTTGTTTTGTTTCAGAAATGTATAGATATTCTAATTGAAAAAGAATATCTGGAACGAACTGACGGAGAAAAAGATGCCTACAGCTATCTCGCATGATTCAAAAGTAGTGTGGATTAATAAAATAATTTATTTTTTTTGACTAATTAAAACCAAGTTTGTGACTGTGGCATGTATAATAAATATTGTAAATATCTAGGAATGTATTTTGAATCTTTAAAACTGAAAATTCACTAAATAAAACAGTTACATTGTCATGTTTTCGTAATGATGATTTTTTTTCCTTTTTTAATTTCTTGAATTGGAACATTAAATGTTTACTTTATTAATGCGCCTTTAAAAAAAGTTAACATATTTATCTACGGAAAAACGTAATATCCAGGGACTTGTCAGTTACACGTACTAATAAAGGCGTGATTACGGAATCGAAGATTTAATTACTTTCAAAAATAAAAATGTATAATACTGATATATGGTTTTTTTTCTTTCAAAACGGCTTTCCTACATATTTGGTGAATTCAATCTAACTAAGGTTCAGTTGTGCAAATGAGATATCGTTAAAATGGACGTGGATAGAAAAACGCTAAGGAGTACTCAACGAATAGTTAACTACAATTAGGGCCGGTTTCACAATATGTTAATAAAGTCGACTTTATAAAAAGGAGGCTAGTCTGTACGGCCCCAAGAAACACCGCATGTAAACAAAGACCACGACTGCGTATTGGACGACTCGCTTTGAAATGTTAGCAGTAGGGGAACAGAAGTTTTTACAGTTTTGTACATGCTGACTGTGCTAGTACTAAAATTAATTATTATGTATAGTAGGTACCTAGTTACCAGAGTTAATTTACTTAATTTGAGTTGTTAGAACTGTATTGTTTCTTTGTTCTGATGAAAATTATTAATATTTGTGATTATTAATTATTGCGTGAATACTAAATACATCACATCGTTCTCAATATGCCCCTGTTCAATCTCATTCACTTGCCTATAGTCCAATAGAAGAAGCTGAAATTTGATCTTTTTTGCTGCTTTCCTGCGAATGGACTTATAAAGTCAATTTTGCCAATTTTCAACTAAAATAATTGTGAAAAACAGAGTTGGGACGGTTTTCCGCGATTCCCACGATTTCCCGGAAAATCGGAAACCTGCGAGTACGTGCATTCGATTCCTTGTCCCAAAATAGAATTTATAAGTCCATTCGCAGGAGATCAGCAAAAAAGGTCCAATTTCAGGAATTTTTACTGGACTATAATGAGCGGATGATAATTCGTTTCTCATTTCGATGTAAAATTGTTCGATTTACAACTTGTATTCGGAAGTTACCTTTACGGAAATCCAAAATAGTTGGGAAAAACAGAGTAGGGACGATTTTCCGTGATATCTCGTAAAATTGGAAATCTGCATGCGAGTACGTGCATTCGATTCCCCGTCCCAAAATTGACTTTATAAGTCCATTTGCAGGAGAGCAGCAAAAAAGGTCAAATTTCAGCTTCTTTTATTGGACTATTAGGTTATTCAATATGTACGTGATTTTATTTACGTGCGGTTTTTCTTGGGAGCGAACAGACTAGGTAAAGTGTCCTTTCCAACTGCGGTAAAGTGAGTTTAGTTTCATGAAGATTTTTTTCTACGCCCTATCTTTAAAGTACTCTGTATTCCACCAGTTTGTAGCGCTTAAAACGGCTGTTTATGGTGAGAGTAAAAAAAAGTGGAAAAGCGTTAAAAAAGTGGCATAACGTTAACTTTATTCCATAAGCCAACGTCCACACCTTTATCGAAAAAAAAAATCAAATTACCTTTGACTTTGACAGCATCTTAACTGTAACTGATTTGACGTTAGTTTTTATCAATAATTCGGTAGTTGTTCCTATAATTATTATGGATAGTGAAGATTCCGAGTTTGAAATAATATGCACCAAACTGAACCTACTCCCGAAGAAATCATAGAAAAGGCAAACGTGGCCACATTAAATTTGCTGCCGGAGAAATCCAAAGAAAATTATGTAAAAGAATATTATGACACTTTTATAAAATGGCGGAACTATAACAATATTCATAGGTTTACAGAGCGGGTGCTATTAGCTTTTTTTGAAGAAAGGTCTAGAAAATTCAAGTCTTCTTCATTATGGTCCAGCTATTTGCATACTTTGTTTTTTCAAATTTGTAGGTAACGTTAATACTGGGAATAGCTGGAGGTTGTCGAAGGGAAGAGTTGGTATGAAATGAAAATTGATGACATTGAAAATAAGGGGAAATTTCTACTCATCACGATTCCAGTTTCAAAAACTCATATACCAGTCGGCGTTTTACGGTTATTGGAAAATCCAGTACAAACATTATTTTAATACATTTATATAAAAAAAGTATGGTAACCTGAGACAGAAAAACGCAAACTAGCAACCATTTCTTTTTAACATATAAAAATGGCTTCTAGAACTGTTAAAAAAACTTTACATTTCTTTCTGAATTAAACTCAAAGAAATACTCGCAATTCCACGAAAATAAAATGTATGGCTTATTAAAAATGAAATTATACATTGTAAAACCTTTTAAAAACAACATTTTATCCTTCTATAATGAACAATATTAACACATAAAAACACATAAAAGCAAATTCTTATATAAAAAAGTTATAGTTTTCACAGTCTAAATCAAAAAAGGGATAGGATGCCTCGTCTAACATCTGGAGCTTTCAAAAAGCAAATAATATCCTCCTCATCTTGTTGGGAAATATCTCTATGAGAGGAAAGACAAAAGTATTTCTTTTCTTTTTTTTCGTAACTATTTCACAACTAGGTACTTCTGTTCGATTGATTTCTTGGATCTGTCCTGTGTTTTTTTGGAAGCAAACTTGAAGATAGCAAAGTCCCCTACTTTTGGAATGAGAGTATAAGGTCTCTCCTCTGCATGCTCTTCTGTATTCTTATTAATTTCTTCATCATCATTCACTTCTTTATTCTCATTAACTTGTTTGTTCTCATTCACTTCTTCATTCTCATTCACTTCATCATTCTCATTCACTTCTTCATTTTCTTTGTCGCTATCATTGGATATCATATCTTCGTAAACTACAGATTTTCCTGCCGGAACTTTTAACATTTGTTTTCTTTGTGGCTGAGATTGAGAAGTTGACGGAGTTCTTATTTCTTTTAAGCAGTTTAATAATGTGACGCTTACTTTTTCAGAAATTTTCTTTTTTTCTGCCCTTGGTGTTGGTATAATCTTTTCAAGACTTCATTTCTATTTATTGGGATGATTCCAGTGGCAACAGTGGCCCCTGCAATAGTTTTCTGTAATAGTTTTCGTCAGATCTAGTCTTTCCATTAGTGTTTAAAAAAAAGTAGGAAACGAAGTTTTATTTAATGATTGATGGCGTGGATTCTGAGTTTTATATTGTGAAAGGAGTTCTCTCAATGTGTCTTTTGAGTGGGGCATAGTATCCAACATCTATGGGTTGTGTTAGATGTGTGGCGTTTTTGGACAAAAACAAGAATTTAATATTTTACCTTTGACACTCTACAATTATCTTGATATTCAGATGGGAAGATAAATTGTCTCCTATTATAACCTTGGGAACTTGCAGTCTCCTTGCCCACGGAATCATGACATTGAAGAATCAGTCCTGGAAAGTAAAGGCATCAATTATAACGGTAGTTTGGTGGAGCTCCTATTGTTCATAAATCATAAATTCTTCAGGCCTTATAAACGGTATATGGCGGCAAAACCTCACCGCCACCGGTTATGGATTGATGTCTTTGTACTATTCATTACTCTTTGGTCTCGTCACAATTTAAAATTTGTGATTTCGGAATATTGTTACGCGAGCTACTGCAATAATATTCTCACTTAGTGCCCCCAGTGAAATCCCCGTATGAGACGACTATGGCTCCTCCGCCCAAACTTCGAGAAACATCCAGAACACCCGGATGCATCCGCCAGAATATCGAGAATATCCAATGCGCCCGCGAGAACGCCGAGATACTTCTAGAATTACGGCGCACGAGTATAAATAGGCCACAAGCATCGCTGCAGTCAATTAGTCAATCAGTCAGTGTTGATACCGAAGGAAAGTAATCGCGCATCGATAAAGTGTTTATTAAGTGACTCTCATATAAATTATAATTAGTGTGTTTAGTGTATTACATAAATTATTAAATAAGGACTGAATTACATATAAATCTGTAAATATAAATTAATTGTAAATATAAATTAGAATAAACGTTACAATATTTTCTCGTTTTATGTTTTGACAGCTTCTTTTGGTTAATTTATCCTTATAACGATCTAAGAATGCGGTACCCAATCTTTACCTGGAAGGTTATTTGGAAATTTAAGAATTGTCTTTCAATTCTTGGATCAAAGGGAAGTTAAAGGGATGCCAAACTCTCATGCCGCCAACGCTACATCTACTAGATGTCTTTCTTCCACTTCTGAAAGTGTAATTGGTCTACCCACATTTTGTAAATGTTTCCCCTTTATCTTATTCCATAAAGATTTCATCGGAATTCCTGTCTCATCAGAAGCCTTCCTGTAGCTCCAACCCTTTTCACGAATTAATTTAACAGTCGAAAAGGCGATATAACGCAATGTTAATTTGCTGTTATTTGGTTTAGTTGTTTTTTTTCATTGGAGAGATTTTTGAATTCGTAAGATAGTTTTTTCTTTGTTACAGAAAATATAATATTTTAATCTAAAACTGAATGGACACTTTTAACAGAAATAGAATTATTGTAGTTTTTATTACGTTATTCTTTAATATGATAAATCTCTTCAAAAACAAAGTTTTGATAGTTAAGCGAACTTCGCTGAGGTAGGGCTCGTGTATTGTTAATATATCACATAAACTTGCTTAGCAGTTGTACTTGTGGTGGTTTGTCATACTAAAGTGAATTTTTTTCTTTTTGATAATTTTTTTTTTGTAAATTTGGTCAGTTAGAAATATGTTGAACTCGTGTTCTTATCGAGGTAAACTTTATTTAAATATCAAATATAGTATGTTTATGTTTGAGTTGATTCTAAAGAAAAAATCAGTAGTAATAAACGCGATGGGCTTTCATGCTATACGTGGACATTTCTATCTATAGACTACATTTTTTATATATAGTGTCAATTTTAAAACTTACAATGGGCTATACCTCGTAAACGAAATGAGAATTCAAAAAAATTTCTTAACCGTTTCTAGGGTAGAGAGGGGGAACTAAAATGACATGAGACATGACATCAACCCCCTATGCCTCAAATACCCCACCTACAAAAATTTAAATGGCAACCCCCTACTTGTGATACGTCCTTAGAAAGCCCCTAGAAAATGCTTTCCAACGGTCAGCCATAATTATACAGGGTGTAACAATAAAGTAGAAACATTTAATTGACAACAAAATGAAAAAGTGTTAAATGTCGAACTTCAAAAATGTTAATTAATTTAGTAAATGTTCAACATGGTTTCCATTGTTTTGTAAACCATAGTACAACCTATCTTCAAGCTCCATACGAACGTTGGCAAATGTTGCTTTAGTAATATGACGACATGATTGACTAATTTTTCGTCGTAAATCTTCGATTGAGGTTGGTTTAGTTTTATAAACAACCGACTTAAGGTGACCCCACAGAAAAAAATCAGTTGGCTGTAAGTCTGGTGACCTAGCTGGCCACTCAATGGGATCTCTCCTTCCAATCCATCTATTTGGATAATTATTGTCTAACCAGTCCCTATAACTGCGTAATGGGGAGGTGTTCCGTCTTGCTGGAAGTGCAACAAATTTTCATATAGATCCGTCCTGTTGGTTCTCTAATTCATGAACAATTTTAAGAGCTCAATAGTGTTCTCCAGCATATCGAGGTACATTTCACCGTTTAAATTTCCCGGTATAAACAAGGGACCAATCTCAAAATATCCTAATACCTCTGCCCAAACATTTAGTTTCTCAGGATACTGAGTATGGTTTTCTCGAAACAGATATGGATTTTCATCATTCCAATAACGACAGTTTTGTTTATTTACATAACTTACCATTTAGATGAAATGTGCACTCATCACTAAAACAAATATTTTTTAAAAGTCTAGGTTCATTCTTTATTCTTTCAGTCATAATTTCACAAAACTGAATTCTTCGGTCTGGATCGTCATCGGACAATTCTTGGAGACATTGCATTTTATAGGGGTGAAATTTATGAAACTTTCCATACCGGCTCATGTGATAGTCCTATTATTGCAGAGACGTGACGAGTTGATAAAGTAGGATCTATTTCAAATTGTCCAAGGACTTCAATTTGAGTTGCTTCATCGAGTACTCTTTTGTGGCATTCCTTCTTCTATTTGCCACTGAACCCGTCTTTCTAAATTTTGCGACTAAATCACGGATATACACGTGACTTACATATTTTTCAGTATGTCTTTCATTAAACACGTTAGCTGCCTGCAAATAACTTTCGTTCTGGGAGCCAAATATTAAAATTATCTCCTCACGTTCAGGTATACCATCGTAGTTAAATTAACGTACAAAACGTACCAAAATATTTTCGGACCAAACGTACAAATAATTAATCTATCACAAACGACAATGACATTAAGGTAAGTATCAAATAAACCAATAAGCTTAAACCATATTTTCTACAAGAAATAGAAAGTATAAAGTTAATTTCTCGATATCACAGATAAAAAGGTATACGTTTCATACATTTTTTTATAAATCTCATTAGTTATCGGATATGTTTATTAAGATAACACGTTAATTTTATTAAACCTGCACGTGCATCTAATTCTCAGATAGTATGACTTGTATATTTTGAAATATTTGAAGTGTTTATTTGATTTATATTGAATAGCCGATTAACCTTAATTAGTTTTAACCCATGGCAATGTGAAATTTTTTAGAAAATTTTATGCCAGTCATCATTAAACCAATCAAATGCTTTATTTCGAGAGCGTTCTTATGGTAACCAGCAAATTATCTGAAAGTTTTTCATCCACATGAGCATGTAGACGTAAAATTAATAAGTGTAAATTTCCCGGCACATGACAGCTATCATTTCCCGCAATACGAATGTGCCCCCTTCCACTTCTAGTCAATATTGACTTTTTGGTATTTGGTGGAGTTGAATTTTCCACTTCTTTTCTAATGACGTCTGAATAGATATTTGCCTAATATTTCCCTTTTAAATAATTCTGGTATAAAACTTTCTTACCGAATCCCCCATGAGCTTGAATTAATTTCGAGAAATTTGTCAAAAAACTTTCGGCAATAATTCAAGCACTAGAGGGAGATTAGAAATCTTATAGTATTTTAGGTTTTACAGACTTCCACATTTTTTGAGAATTTATGGTAGATTATATAGGACGAAATTGTATGTCCAAATAATTTAGGAATATTATTATCCTTTTGCAGTAAGGTTTGGGGCTTATTCCTGAAGCAATGAAAAGTGCCTCACTCTATAAATATTCACTACAGGAGTTGTTCTAAACGCTCCAAGAAAGTGGTTATGCATTATAGTTAGCAGCACAGAATAATCAGATAGACAATTTTTGTTACTGTCTTCATTATGTTTAACCTTTTATGACTCTTATGATTCCTGATATGATTTGTTATATATGCTCTGTCGAAGAAAGTTTTTGGTCGAACCGCATTCCAAGAAATTTAACTATTGGAACTTCATTGTATAGATTGAGTTTTGGATAAGATTCTGGAATTCTTCTAGAGAATAGGATTTCTTTTGTTTTTGATACCAAGAATTTAAAGCCGATGTACAGAGACCATTGAGTAAGAAAGAATTACTTCAAAACGTTTAGATCATCTGCGTATAAGCAAGCATTTAAAGGCTTTGGTATATCTTTAATAAACTTATTTAAAGCTAAAAAAACGGAGTTCGGCTGAGTACTGAACCTCGAGGAGTTTCGTTTTCTCCAGTTTGGCTTTCGAAATATGAATGATCGACTCTGACTTGGAATGATCAACTAATAAATCTGAGGCAATTACGACAAATATTCCATGAATGAAGCTCTTTTATAATGTTAAATCTCCAGCATGAGTTAAATGCCCTTTTCAAATAAAAACATACGGATACACATGATTGTTTTATCGACAGTTCTTCATGGATATAACTTTCCAATTCAAGAACGTTTTAATGTTTCTAAGGTCTACATTAGTCTGTAATTAACCATTCTCTTTAATAGTTTGCACATTGAGCTCGTAAAGTTTATGGGTCTATATGAGTCAAGTTCATGACTGTTTTTTTTAGGAAAGGTAGAATGTACGCTGTTGATCAGATTGAAGGATATTGATTATGTTCCCAGATGGAGTTAAATAATTGGAGAAATAATGGTTCACAAATTCAGAAATATGTTTTAAGAATGTGAATATGATGTCATCAGGATCGGAACTAGTATACTAGTAAACTTTTCTGTTTGGATGTTGATGGAACTGGATGTTTCGGATCTGAAGACTTCATAGCTGATTCGCCATATCTCTCAGAGAAAAGGTCTTTTGTCACTTGCTGAGCTTTGTAATTCAAAGCTTTACGCCTAATTCTTTTCACTTCATTATTTTTTCCATCAGTAGGAGTTGGAAATATTTCTTGAAAAGACTTATTCAATATATTTGGAGAAGGTTCTTGAGAAACTGGATTAATTACTCTAGCTGCCGATGGAACATTATCATCAGACGAAATCTTGCCGTTTGACCTTTCGTAGTTTCCGTTTATTTCATCAGGCATCGCTCTGTTACTAAAGAAGGTGCAAAAGCTGCATCGGGTATTGCGTCAGGATTTAAAGGAAACAATCCTGTACCTCTAAATCGCTTATAATATTTTCTGGTGTCATACCTTTGGGCCAAACATGGGACAAACTTATGTTGAATCTGGTCTTGTTTAGAGTTCTTTGAGGGTAGCTATCCCAATATCTCAAAAGCTCCTGGTCCCAATTGGCTTCAAAAGAGCAAAATACTGCCTTATCTAATGGTTGGAGCTCATGAGTGGTGTTTGACGGCAAACAAAAGAATGTGATACCAAGAGACTCAGCTGCTTCAGCAATTGTGTAATATAAGTGGCTGGAAGCTCCATCAAATACAAGAAGTGTAGATCCGTTTGATTTATACTGAGCAAAATGTCTTAAAAATTCATTGAAGAGTTGCGTCGTCATATACCGTTTATGTGCCCTTTTTACAAGGGATCCATGGGGTAAATTGTCGCAAAATTCTGGTTTTAGACGTTTTCCTCGAAACAATATCATGGGTGGAATAGAGTTGCCCATAGGGTTACAGCAAGCCACAACGGTGACATTTTCTTCATGCTCAGGCGCAACCATATGAACCCGTAGTACTCCCTTTTCAGACATAACAAGTTGTTGATGGTGTATGGTGAGGCGACAGCCTTTCTCGTCCATATTGTATAAATTTTGAGGTTTATCTTTAATGTTCATCGTTTTCATAGGTTCGGATATCTTGGTGAAGTAGTCAGAAACAATTGCTTCAGTTTTTGAGCACGTCCAGGGTTCATGGGTTGCGCTTTTCGTCCTTTCCAGCAAGCTGCTTTGTTCACAATATCGAAACATTTGATGTCGAACAAGTTTGGGAGTGAGCGGTAATCCAATTTGACAGTATCGCTGCACAAAATCTCTTTCCTGCTGACGATTCAGTATGCTGGGACGACCCAGTTTCTTTTCCGACAATCCCTGATGTAAATATCGCCGTAAAGTGCGCCTCGGTATTTGGAATCTAGTACTTACAAACATTTCTTTGAGATTCTCCATTTCTGGCAGCTGCTAGTTCAAGTTGGTCCTGAGACCATCGCTTGCGTAAATTCTTGCATACTTTCCCCATCTCAAAACTAAAAAAAAATTTAAATCATTTTTTTAAATTAAGTAGGGTAATGTGCAGATCTGTCGGGTTATATGGCCCAGTGCCATATAACCCGCTACTTATGAGGGCCATATTAACCGAAAGGACATTGAGACAACATAATAAGTGAAAAAAAAGACAGATTTTCACTAGCGAATAAATATTCCATGCAAAGATACTTAAAAACATGTATTTACCTCTTTTAATTTTGCAGACCGTTCCCTTCGGTTCTTAGCCTGAAAAGGTGGTCAACAAATCAGCCGAAAAATTATAAGAACACATGCATAACCCGGCAGTCAGAAACCATCTGCCTGCTACGTGCAAAACTGTGGCGGCAAGCACAGTGTTGCCACCTTCCATACCTACAGTTTCGGTAGAGGAAAAAATCTGTAGAATTCGGTAGATTTTTGAAATACATACCTTTTCAACTATTTCAAGGGTTATTCAAGTTTAAATACCATTTATCCGAAATATTGGGCATGAAGATTATTACGAATGAAGCAGAATTGAAAATAGATTTTATTTATTTAAAAAATTAATAATTGAAAAACTAAACTTTTGAACAAAAAATTGATATGCTAACAAAATAAATAGGTATTCAAAAAATTAACACCTATTGAAAACAACAAATATGCAAAAAAAATAATCACAATTATGTATCAAATTATGTTATGGTAAGGAAACCTTCAAAATAATATCGTAAGAGTCATGATTTCGTAGAATGTCAGAACATACATTCACTCCATCAAATTTCGGTAGATTTATGTGCTTTTTCGGTAGATCGGTAGATTGAGAAGAAAATCGGTAGATCTACGGAAAAATCGGTAGAGGGCAAGCAGTCGCTCAAACTGTCCTTGGTGGTGACGGTTAAAGGAAGTTTTGTGATGTTGCCAGATTGCTAATAAATGTTTTAGATTTTGCGGCCATATTACCCGCTGGGCCATATTTGCCTCCACTACCTTAGACCATGGCCTTTGAGCCCAAGAAATATTGTTAATCCTTAAAAATTTCATTAATTTATTGTTTTTTACCTTATCGTATTCTTTATTCAAAAGTGATGATCATCTAAGTTACAATCTCCAGACTCGATCAACTTAGATAAGATCGACAGAAGTTTTACATTAAGACTATTATTAGTATTAATGTGGTATTTTGAGTCGCACTCCGTTAATGCATTTCAAGTATTCTCTCTGCTCAGTATTCAGAAACTCAAATATGCTGATAACAGCATTAATGATTATTAAGTTGGGATTTTGGAACCGTTGGCGATTTTCGACACTGAACAGTTACCACTACCAGTACACCAACACGATAGTGTAAACTGTGTTCAGTGATTGATGGTTATGCTCCAGCTAATAGTTTATACATTCAAAAAGCTAACAATTTAAATTCCATTTGGTTGAGATATTTCATTAGTGTTGCAATGTAATGTAACCCATTCACTCTGTATATTATATTTATTTTATCTTTTATTTATCATAAACATCCTTTAAACTTTGAATTTAATTGTTGTTAATAAATAAGAGTAGAATTCCAAAGGAAAAAAATCGCAATCTTCATTAAACATAGTAGTTTACTAAATAATTGGAAACACCTATTTTCTTCAAGTTCCATCACAGTGTATGTGTTTCTCTTGAACTCTTGAAATGCAAAACTCGCTTTTCTACACAAATTTTTATACGCAAAGCAGGCCTTTTCTTAATTTCTTTGATAACCGTTGGAAAAGTAATGCGAAAAGTACACAATTGCAGAAGTAGCGAATTTTATTGCTAAACTTGGCTGCCTAAAATGTACCACGATCGGCGAGTACTCGCACATATCTCACACCGCCTACTTTCGAAGAGCTGGCTGCGATTTGCGAACAGATGAGGGTTTCCGAAATCGAATATATGGAAAACATCATAAAACTGAAACTCCACTAGAGGAATTGCAGATAGATATGGTTGAAGATTTTCCTGTTGGGGATTCTTTGCATCTTATTCATCTAGGAGTAATGAAAAGATATCTTACAGGGTGGAGAGATCGAAATATTGGAAATTACTCAACAAAATGGTGTGCTAATGACATTAAAAAATTATCAAGATTTTTAATAAATTGTAAAATGCCTCCTTTTTACTTTGCAGGGCAATGTAATCCAATTTGTTTCGGGGACCGAATCACTTTCCCGTTGCAACTTGGAGGCAAATCTTCTGGGAAAGGATAACGTACGATTCGTTTCCCAGTTTGTAGGCACAATCGTCAACTCTTTTCTATTATTTTCCACGGTCTCTACTATCTTGAACATCTTTTACAGAATAATTTGAGGTTAGTTCACGCTTGGAAAGAATCTGTATACAGAAGTTATTTGAAATACAATATAACTAAATAATTGTTTACTGCCTTACCGCACGCATGTTAAGCGATACTTCTATTCTATTTTGTATTATAGTTTGACAACGTGCTATGCCGCTATAGGATAACACGGAAATCTAACGTACAGTGCTGCTAGCTTGGGCAGTTAGTAGTTATACTAACATACAATCATACATAAAATTAGTAGCAATATATAGGTAGACTATTCATTTTATTCTTGTAGTTCAAGATGTTCTAAATGCACCTACAATGTATGTTTTGCAATTCAATTATGAAAAGTCATCTATTTGACACCGATTGTCATAAGTGGTTCATTGTAACTTTTAACAGTGAACTTCTGCTAAAGGGAGTTTCGTCATATAAACAAACACAATATTGCGACAGATCCCTTTATTTTTACTAAGAAAAATTTAAAATAATAACTGAATAATTATTGCAAAAAATTTGTTGGACCACTCACTATTCTCGTGGTCCAATCCTCATCCTTTATATACCTAAATATCTACCTAGACGTCAAAGTTAATAGTTTAATACTATTATAACGCTGTAATGGATGCGTCTCCAATGGATACTTTGGTAGAGTAGGGGTGTGGAAAGGCCTCTGAATCGGTGGTGTTGCGGGTCACTTGGAGGATCATTTCAAGGGAATGAAACAACTACTTCTAGCACTGGGATATGTTTGATTTATTTACTATAATACATTACACTACTTACTAAGGCTAATGATATACGTAAGTACCTAGCCGTATAGCATACTTATATTTAATGGTTAAAGATTACTGATCTCGGACCATTCGACTATATAGAATGTTCTTCATGACTTATTCTAAATCAACTTCTCCTATAATAAATAATGAATGCATATTTATATAACCAGTCAAGTTCAAATAAAACAAATAAACATATTACTGTTTTGCCTTACTTCACGCTTGAACTTGACTTTCTATTCAATAACCTTTCTTAATTTATATTTATATAATAATGAAATGTTCGAACGTTTTGTTGAAATAAGATCAAGGGAATTTAATTCTTATTTTAAATATTTATCATTATATTATTATATTGGGCCAAAAGGCATCACAACGCTTTACTAAAATATGACAATGTTTTACAGGTAACTGTAATTAAGTAAATATCTACCTCTTTTTTCTGTAAAAAACAAAATGCTGTGGGAAAATATTTTGTATTATTAAATCTTGCAACATTCAAAAGTGGTTAAGAATCAAACCGCACCTGACTCCTGAGACTGTCAAACACAATTTTATGGCGCTGCATTAAACAACATAATAAAACTTCAATATCGTAGATATACAGCTCAGAAGAAAACAGAATCATTGTATAAGGTTTCTTATTTGTATTACCTATATACGCGTGTAAGGAGGGAAAAAACTTGACTTGAGGAGAATGAGTGATTTGTAAAAATTGATATATTTAATCAGAATTCAACTTTTAATTACTTACTGTGTACTTACATTATATTGTTTATAATATTGATAATAAAACAAATCTAAATGTTGAAAATAACTATTTACAAGACACTGGACGTGATGCCTGGATTTAATTGAACAGTCCATGTGGACATGGTCCAAGTAGGTTGAACAACCGAGATGACGTACCTGGAATTAGATAGAAAAACACTCTGAGTATTCAATTTGCCATAAATAATGATTAATTATTTAACTAACGATTAGTATAGTTCAAATCCCCGAAATTAATGAAAGTATTAACAATATACAAGGTGCATCTTATGTGTTTGAACTGTGATTATGCATATCAGTACTAAAGTAAAGTTAAAACTTCACTTGATCAAAAATAAATGCCTAATAGTAAATATTTAGGGTTATTAGGAAAGGTGCAAGGGGCGCAAACTCTCCCCAGTGCATGTAAGGAATGTGTGGCACAAACTCTCCACAAACAATATTATAACTACTGTAAGTGGCACAAACTCTCCACAGTACAGCAAAATAATATTACACTGCAAGTGGCACAAACTCTCCACAGTACAGCAAAATAATAATACACTGCAAGTGGCGCAAACTCTCCACAGTACAGCAAAATAATATTACACTGCAAGTGGCACAAACTCTCCACAGTACAGCAAAATAATAATACACTGCAAGTGGCACAAACTCTCCACAGTACAGCAAAATAAGGTTACACTGCAAGTGGCTCAAACTCTCCACAATACAGGGGGGTGGAAGGAGATATGGGTGACGTGAGAAGTCACCCAATATAAGGAATGGACAAACGGCAAGTGGCGCAAACTCTCCACATTACAGTATAGGTATGTGAGTTAAACTGCAAGTGGCACAAACTCTCCACAGTACAGCTAAATAAGGTTACACTGCAAGTGGCTCAAGCTCTCCACAATACAGGGGGGTGGAAGGAGATATGGGTGGTGTGAGAAGTCACCCTGTATCAGGAATGGACAAACGGCAAGTGGCGCAAACTCTCCACAATACAGTATAGGTATGTGAGTTAAGCTGCAAGTGGCACAAACTCTCCACAGTTTTGCAAAAGAATAATACACTGCAAGTGGCAGAAACTCTCCACAGTACAGCAAAATAATATTACACTGCAAGTGGCACAAACTCTCCATAGTACAGCAAAATAATAATACACTGCAAGTGGCACAAACTCTCCACAGTACAGCTAAATAAGGTTACACTGCAAGTGGCTCAAGCTCTCCACAATACAGGGGGGTTGAAGGAGATATGGGTGATGTGAGAAGTCACCCTGTATCAGGAATGGACAAACCGCAAGTGGCGCAAACTCTCCACAATACAGTATAGGTATGTGAGTTAAACTGCAAGTGGCACAAACTCTCCACAGTACAGTAGGATTGGATGAATAGGAAATGCAACAACAAATTAATGTTCTTAATAACGTTGAATATTAAAGAACTTTAAACAAAGTAATTATTAAAAATAATTAGCAAATATATATACTCTATGTGATACAATAATTTTTGAAATCAAATATCAAATAACAGGCAGAAATGAATTACTCTGTGAGATAGACTCACCTATTTAACTCCTGATATGCACCACAATACACACTATATTTTAATAGATTTATTTGGCTCAAGGGAACACTTTAGTTATTTTCTAGAAACTAAAATTCAAATCGTTCTTAAAATTTTCTTTCCCCTTTCGTGGCCTCGAAGACTACGTTATCGCCGACGTGACGTTATGATGCTTTACTTATCTGTTTCAGACAATTGGTAGTTTTGTCGAGAAATGCATTTCTGAAATATTAGGGTATACCCATGATTTAATTTATTTTACTTGAAACGAAAACTATTTTAAGAATAACAGGGTGAGAAAAAAAATTGTCTTACACGCCATATATTTATTAAACGTTCGGATGCTCAGAAACCGCCGCCTTTGTGAAAAAATCATATAGAAACGTAAAAAGGTTTAATAAAAATAGATTTTTTAAAGAAATATTTAGAGATTTTTCTCCGCTTTTACCACAGCCACAAAACATGTATTGTTTTAAGTTGAAAATTCAACAAATAAAACATAATTTTTTATTTTTTAATAATACCAATGAAATGTATGCTAAACTGAGGCGCTTTAATTTTTTATCAAAAACATGTATATATATTGTCAGAAAAGTTAGCTGCGCAAATAAATTTGGCCCCTGGAGTAGCGATATAGAGAGGTCTTTAATATTTTCAATATGATTAACAACAGATACAATAACTCCATCACCCACCGCCATAATAATGCCCGATATTAATTGGATCTTGCTGTCATGACACAACGCAAACGTTTACACATAGCTACCTGTTAAAATATTCTGTCTGCATTATAAAATACTTTTTTCTACTCCTGTTTTATAATATACTTTTAAAAGACTAAAATCTGTATCATAATGATATTCATTATGATACAAATTTCCATTATGATACAGATTTTTAAGCCAATAGGAATGCGACATTCGCACAATATTTAATATAGCCATGGATACCTGGTTGACATTTCTGAAATTAATTATATTTGGTGACACTTAATTTGACAGCTGTCAAATAACTTTGATTTTCAAAAGTTCCTTTCATTGTTCTTGTTTTTTACAATAAATGATAATTATTATTTAAATAATTCTTATTAATCGGAGTAGAAAAAATATTGTATGCAACTTTCATGTAATGGCCATTAATACACTCGCATATTATATACGAAACTCGCCTGCGGCTCGTTTCGTATCCTACAACATGCTCGTGTCTTAATGGCTATCATTACATGATCGTTGCATAAAATACTAATACATTACTTTCTTAGTAGTTCTATAAATGTTCGTTAAATACTCTCAAACCGCAAAATAAGAGTACTGCTATACAATAGTTTTATAGCAGTTCCCAAATAGTTTTGTAAATGCATTGTATAAGTAATCTTGAAGACATACTTATAGGACAGTTATAATATATAATCATAATATTGATTATCCTATAACGATTGTGTAGTTTACTAGAAGAACTGAACTGTTGTATAAACTTGGCCCCTTTTTGGTTGTTAAGACATTGTATAATGATTTATAGCCACATTATAAGATTTTCACGTTTCTATAAGAAATGCTGTATAGCAGTTCTTACATCCTTTATAAAATTTTATAAAATTAGTTTTGCTAGTTGGGCTGGGCCCACTTAGGATTTACTCTATTAGGGTTTGCCAGGGTTAAGAGTTTTTTTAGGCAGTCCCAGATCAGTCTAGATGTGAGTAGAGTAACTACACCAATACTGTGACACAAACCGGTTTTCAGAACCTGTTTAGCCGGTTTTGAGAACCTGTTTGTAGAGCCGCTTTTTTAGTTGTTAACCTTCAGTTTATTTATATACGTCAAATGAACGGATTGACCTCTAGACACCACTGGATACCAAATACGTAAGTTAACCTCCAATTGATGTATGTAGAGCGTTATTGAACTTTCTCGCTACCTATTACATAACCGGTAACCAGATACAAATTAGTTGAACCTCTAGTTTGAATACACTACTACTGGATACCAAATACGTAAGTTAACCTCCAATTGATGTATGTAGAGCGTTATTGAACTTTGTCGCTACCTATTACATAACCGGTAACCAGATACAAATTAGTTGAACCTCTAGTTTGAATACACTACTACTGGATACCAAATACGTAAGTTAACCTCCAATTGATGTATGTAGAGCGTTATTGAACTTTCTCGCTACCTATTACATAACTGGTAACCAGATACAAATTAGTTGAACCTCTAGTTTGAATACACTACTATTGGAAACCAAATACGTAAGTTAACCTCCAATTGATGTATGTCTAGCGTTATTAAACTTTGTCGCTACCTATTACATAACTGGTAACCAGATACAAATTAGTTGAACCTCTAGTTTGAATACACTACTACTGGATACCAAATACGTAAGTTAACCTCCAATTGATGTATGTAGAGCGTTATTGAACTTTGTCGCTACCTATTACATAACCGGTAACCAGATACAAATTAGTTGAACCTCTAGTTTGAATACACTACTACTGGATACCAAATACGTAAGTTAACCTCCAATTGATGTATGTAGAGCGTTATTGAACTTTCTCGCTACCTATTACATAACTGGTAACCAGATACAAATTAGTTGAACCTCTAGTTTGAATACACTACTACTGGATACCAAATACGTAAGTTAACCTCCAATTGATGTATGTAGAGCGTTATTGAACTTTGTCGCTACCTATTACATAACCGGTAACCAGATACAAATTAGTTGAACCTCTAGTTTGAATACACTACTACTGGATACCAAATACGTAAGTTAACCTCCAATTGATGTATGTAGAGCGTTATTGAACTTTCTCGCTACCTATTACATAACTGGTAACCAGATACAAATTAGTTGAACCTCTAGTTTGAATACACTACTATTGGAAACCAAATACGTAAGTTAACCTCCAATTGATGTATGTCTAGCGTTATTAAACTTTGTCGCTACCTATTACATAACTGGTAACCAGATACAAATTAGTTGAACCTCTAGTTTGAATACACTACTACTGGATACCAAATACGTAAGTTAACCTCCAATTGATGTATGTAGAGCGTTATTGAACTTTCTCGCTACCTATTACATAACCGGTAACCAGATACAAATTAGTTGAACCTCTAGTTTGAATACACTACTATTGGAAACCAAATACGTAAGTTAACCTCTAATTGATGTATGTCTAGCGTTATTAAACTTTGTCGCTACCTATTACATAACTGGTAACCAGATACAAATTAGTTGAACCTCTAGTTTGAATACACTACACTGGATACCAAATACGTAAGTTAACCTCCAATTGATGTATGTAGAGCGTTATTAAACTTTGTCGCTACCTATTACATAACTGGTAACCAGATACAAATTAGTTGAACCTCTAGTTTGAATACACTACCACTGGATACCAAATACGTAAGTTAACCTCCAATTGATGTATGTAGAGCGTTATTAAACTTTTTCTATTACATAACTGGTAACCAGATACAAATTAGTTGAACCTCTAGTTTGATTACACTACTACTGGATACCAAGTACGTAAGTTAACCTTCAATTGATGTATGTATAGCGTTATTAAACTTTTTCTATTACATAACTGGTAACCAGATACAAATTAGTTGAACCTCTAGTTTGTATGCACTACCACTGGATACCAAATACGTAAGTTAACCTCCAATTGATGTATGTATAGCGTTATTCAACTTTGTCGCTACCTATTACATAACTGGTAACCAGATACAAATTAGTTGAACCTCTAGTTTGTATGCACACTACTGGATACCAAGTACGTAAGTTAACCTCCAATTGATGTATGTCTAGCGTTATTAAACTTTGTCGCTACCTATTACATAACTGGTAACCAGATACAAATTAGTTGAACCTCTAGTTTGTATACACTACCACTGGATACCAAATACGTAAGTTAACCTCCAATTGATGTATGTATAGCGTTATTAAACTTTTTCTATTACATAATCGGTAACGAGAAAGAAATTAACCTTAAAATAGGGGTACCCCTATATTTTTGGATACCTTGTATATTTGTATACCTTTTTACTTAAGAACAATCATAATATTTTATTAGATATTTATAACAAAGATGCAAGGGTAGCTCGTTACATAAAAACAGAATTTCCGATACACATTATAACAGAAAAGGCCGTTACTACCAACACAATATTTATATCAAAGATGCAAGGTAAAAAATGGTTATTATTAAAAAAATTACCTGAAAATAGTTATACCCCAGTATTTGTAGATACCTTTTTACACGAGGGCAGACCTATTACCTACTATACATTTATTAAATATTTATAACGAAAAACTGTTTTGCATAAACATATAGATTGTCTAGAAAACAATTAAATGTTATCGCCAAGAATTTATAACACTATCCATACGAGAGAAATATAAATAGTTTATCATAAATTAGAAGTATTTTCAATAACCACTCTGCAATTTTAAAAATATATTCAGACAGTAAAAAAAAATCCGAGGTTATACTTTTATGAGGATTAAAATTTTGCATATAAAACACATACTTACTGGAGTTTCAATCAACATTTTTTACATAGGAAAGCTTGGTTAACACTTTAGAAAAATCAAAAACATTAACAGTCATATTTAAAAAATAAACTGAAGATTGGAAGAAATTGCGTTGGTTTAAATACAAAATATTTTGATACAAAACCACCTTCAATAAGGTCAGACATAAAATTCCCAGACTGATTAAGTGAATAAACGTTTTCAATGCCAGGGCGATGTAGCTTCCAGTTTTTTTTTTTGGTGAAGGTAAGTCCCTTTTAAGAGAAAGTTGTTGAAATTTCTGTATATATATAGACACAGAAAATCATTTCAGTGTAGTTCCAGTTTTAGTAAAAATTTAAAAATGAATTGTGAGGGGAAGATAGAAGAAATAGAAGAACAGGAAAATTGGGATGACGAACCTGATTCTCCGACGTACGTTCCAAATGTTGAAGCAAGGAATGTGATAAGACAGGTTCCTCCAAAGCTATCAAAATCTGCGAAGAAAAAATGGAGGTTGTCTGAACGGAAACGGCTGAACGAAATAGCCAGCCAGCCAGCCAGAAAAGGGAAAAATTAGGTAAATATAATAGTATAGTTGAGGAGATTTACCGTGGCAAGGTAGTCAATGATACATTTATGATGACTAACGCCGCCTTACATCTCCTCAACTATATATTGATTTAATATTTTACGTCAAGTTTAAAAAATTGCATATTGCTTAGAATTATTTCTGTAATGCATCAAATTCATCCTAGAGTCGTAAATATTAACAAAATTCTAAGAATATATCTGTTTTTTTAATTCTAAACCCTTCGAAAGTTAGTTTAAAAATAAATTGGAATTTTACAACAGTAGTAGAATAGCGAGTCTTTAGATAAATTACAGTTCATGCATAGTACCGGAATAATTATTGTTGAGAGAGAAATAGAAATATTATGTTTTATGTGGTGAATTTTTACATCAAATTCAGACTAGAGTTAGAAATATTATCAAAATTCTGGAAATATATCTGTTAAAATTGTATTATAATATATTTCCATACCTCATACTTTAGCAAAAATATCAGTATTGTATATCTAAAATGTCATCTCAAAATTTCTTATTAGTGAGTGAATTGTAACTTATCGCGTGTATTTTAAACCATAATGAAATCTCCTCTCTCTATTTCTCATTATCTCGAAACCGACATTTCGGCCGGAGGCGCTAATATCTTGAATCAATTTAAAATATTTTCATAGGCCAGGTATAAACATGAATATTTTTAAACACTAAAATGTTGTCACGACATTAAATGAATATTTTTACAGAATTTTCTTGGCGTGAA
The DNA here is from genome assembly GCA_947563755.1 of Lochmaea crataegi. Classification (NCBI taxonomy): domain Eukaryota; kingdom Metazoa; phylum Arthropoda; class Insecta; order Coleoptera; family Chrysomelidae; genus Lochmaea; species Lochmaea crataegi. Next base: position 12,810,798 of record OX387428.1, read on the forward strand.
CGTGTACTATTTCACTTCCTTTTCCCGTTTTCTTGAATATTTGGAATAAATTGATAAGAACGGGATGAAAAAAAAAACAAAAAATTAGCATGATGTTTTATGATTGTTTATTGAATTTTGTATTTGGTTGCCAGTTTCAAAAATATGTAATTGTTGCTCCAAAGCTAAGCGATTTAACTCCTCTAATTTCTTCTTCTCTTTTCTCATATTTGCTAGCTGTTTTTGCATATTTGCAACCTGTTCATCAATCGTTTTAATGAGTTGTTCCCGACTACTGCACTCATTAACGATTAAAGTTAATTGATCGTCAAGTGCAGTTAACTCCACATCATTCTTAGTAAAAAATTCGAGACTCCTATAATTTTTTTCCTTTATATCTTTTAGATGTGGAGGAATCTGCTTCAATGAGGAGGGGGAGGTGGAGGAGGGGGAGAAGGAGGACGAGGACGAGGAGGACGGACCAACAGGATCAGACGAAAAAAAAGCTTCGATGTCTGAAGAACTCAAATCGATGATAGGCTATAAGAAAAATACATATGTAAATAAAAAAAATGATTATAGTTGGAAATACTTACTTGATTTTCTTTCGACATTTGCTCCAACGGCTGCAAATTCGGCAAAACTTTTTGCTTCTTAGGTGTAACTAACACGTTAGAATGTACGTTGACGCGTTTTGAAACCATGTTAAAAATATTATCTTGTTTCGAAGAACACTGTGTTTGAGAATGTGTTGAAAATTGAAGTGCGTCGGCTTAAATGAAATCTCTGTAGACATAAAAAAACAAGTATATACTTTCAAAGGTTACTCGGGGAAAAATATGAGGTGAAACAAGTTTTTTGTTGTTACTTATTATACAATTGGTAACAAGACAAAAATTGACTGACCTTTAATCATTGGTACTTTTTCGCTACCAATTAAATAAGTGGTAACGATTTAATCTGTAACTCTGAATAACAAGTAATCAAGTTAAAGTGAAGGGCAACAATCTCTGTAGACATAAAAAAACAAGTATATACTTTCAAAAGATACTCAGGAAAAAATATGAGGTGAAACAAGTTTTTTGTTGTTACTAATTGCACGGTAACGAGACAAAAATTAACTGACCTTTATGGTCATTGGTGCTTTTCGCTGCCACATAAGTGGTAGCAATGTTTAAGTCTGTTGATATTGAAAACAAGTAATCAAGTGAAGGTTAAGGATAAGAAGTTGAAACTGCAGTTTTTAAGATCACGTGATCATATTGGAGTTATATAAAAACCCGGTTGAAATAACAGAAGGTATCAGTAGTATTCACAGTGCTTACAAGTAGTATCAAAGTAAGAGAGTGACTACAAATCAAAAGGTAAATATACTGTTATTTCAATGATATCAATTCCGTAAACAATATGTATTTCCAGTGAAAAATGGATATGCAAGCTATAAATAAACATCTTCTTTTAGAAGTAGAAGATAAATCGATTGTGAAACTGAATACATTAGCTAAGGATACTCCTTATAAAATTACCACCGCTAGAATAGTGAACTCAAAATATGGAGAAGTAGTTTTAGTAGAGTTGAATGACAACACAGTTTTTTTACCGGCACGATCAACGAAATTTTTGAAAGATTTTTTGGTAGAGTTGGGAAACGGGAAATATTCCCTAGTGTACATTGGACAAAAGGATACCGGTAAAGGAAATCCAGCGGAATTGTTTAAATTTGTAAATAGTAACCTATAATTATGTCAGATAAAATATTTAGTGATGTAAGTAAATTAATTGAAAAATTTTCTGAAAAATATCCTGATTTTACAGTACAGGAAAGTAAAGTATGGTTGCATCATGTAAAGATTGCTATTAACTTATGCTCTGAAAAAATCCGTTCTAGTATATCTATTGGTAAAAAAAAGAAATGGTTAACCAAATTAGGTCATTTGAAATCTATATATATAAAATTAGAGATAATAGGTAAGGAAAGCACAGATACAGTCAAGTGGGAAGATTTAATTTCAATATATAATAATAGAGTAACAACTGGAGTAATAATAAACCTAAAACATTTAGATGCGGACGAATTTTTGATAGATTCTTTTAAAATATTTTATAGAAAAATAGTTGATGCTTTACAAAACTATAACTTAATTAAAGTAAATACAACATTCTGTGCAGAGTTTATGAAGCAAAATTTGAATAAAAACATAACAGATATAAAATACTTCCATACTGAGAATAGTGTGATAGATAATTCAACTAATATATATGAATGGTTCATGGATCGTGTAGTAGTCTTTATCGGAATTAAATTGTCAGAATTTCAAGAAAAAGATTCAGGATGGGCTTTAAAAAGAGTTGTATCACTATCAGTCAATATTAATAAATTAGAAATAGGAAACGGTTCATCTTTCATTTCATTACCACATTTTATAGCAAATAAAAAGGCTTGTATAAACGTACATAATTATAATGACGAAGCTTGTTTTTATTGGAGTATTGTAAGTGCTCTGTATCCTGTTGGAAATAAAAATTCAAATCGTTTAACATCATATCCGCATTATAGTCAAGTATTGAAATTAGAAGGACTTGAAATTCCAATGCAATTTAATAAAATTCATCTTTTTGAAAAGATTAATAAACTATCTGTTAATGTTTACGGTTTGGAATTGATCGGGAAAAATTATAACGTAATTCTATTACGTTTAACAAAAGACAAAAAAACAAATCATATTAATTTATTATTAATTCAAAATATATACTTTCCTAAACTAAACGATTATGATGCTCCTGATCCATTAGACGATGAACGTATTGAAATAAAATACCATTATTGCTGGATTAAAAATTTATCTAGGTTATTAAATGTACAATTAAATAAAGATGGTCATAAGAAGTTTATATGTGAAAGATGTTTAAATTATTTTTCTAATCAGGAAGTGTTAACTAATCATTCAAATTTATGTGAAAAAATCAATGATTCCAAAATAAACATTCCAAAAGAGAAAATTGTAAAGTTCAAAAATTTTTCAAATAAACAACGAACACCTTTTGTTATTTATGCTGATTTTGAATGTATGTTACAACCTCTTGAACATAATTTCCAGAAAACAACTAAATATCAAAAACATATTGCGTATAGCTGCGGATATTACGTTAAATGTGAATATGATAATTCTCTTTCATACTTTAACAGTTATCGTGGAATAGATTGTATGCAATGGTTTGCGCATGAAATGGAAATATGTACTGAAATAATTTATTCTAAATTTAAAAATATAATTCCCATGGATGAAAATAGGACAACAGTAAATGCTAAAATATGTCATATTTGTGAAACTGAATTTACAAATGTTGATATTATTGTTCGCGATCATAATCATTTCACAGGCGAGTTTAGAGGTTTTGCACATAAAATGTGCAACGTAAATTTTAGAAAAAAATTTTGTGTCCCCACTATTTTTCATAATTTGAGTGGCTATGATTCACATTTCCTTATAAGAGATCTTGCTAAACTAGGTAGAATTTCATTGTTACCAATCAATAAAGAAAAATATATTTCGTTTACTAATCATATGTCGAATAATATTAAATTCAGGTTTATAGATTCAATTCGCTTTCTGAATTCCTCACTTGATAGTTTGGTGAAAAATTTAGATGAGAAAAACTTGAACAATACAAAACATGAATTCAGAGACTGCAGTGATGAACAGTTCAAACTTTTAACAAAAAAAGGAGTATTTTGCTATGACTATATAGATAAATTGGAAAAACTTGAAGAAACTGAATTACCCGAGCCAAATGAATTTTATAATAAACTCTGCGATGAAGAAATCACTGAGGAGCGATATAAACATGCTCAGAATGTATGGCAATTGTTTAATATTCAAAATTTAGGTCAATACTCTGATTTGTACCTGAAAACTGATATAATGCTTTTATCAGATGTATTTGAGAATTTTCGAAATATTGGGTATTCCACTAGCGGCTTAGATCCAGCTTGGTACTATACCATTCCTGGATATTCATGGGACTGTATGTTAAAATATACTAAGTGCGAATTAGAACTATTACAGGATGTTGATATGATACTGTTTGTTGAAAATGCAATCCGGGGAGGAATAAGTCAATGCTGCTGTCGATATTCCGAAGCTAACAATAAATATATGAGGAAATATGATAATTCGAAGCCGGACAAGTTTATACTTTATCTGGATATCAATGCACTGTACGGATGGGCAATGTGTCAACCACTGCCATATGGAAATTTTGAGTGGGTTGACACAAACATTAATGTTAGTGACATACCTGACGACAGTCCCGAAGGATACATTTTGGAAGTGGATTTGGATTATCCGGAGGATCTGCATGATATTCATAGAGATTTTCCTTTTTGTTCTGAACATCGAGTACCCAAAGGCTCCAAATTACCGAAACTGTTGACCACTCTGTATAACAAAAACAAATATATCATTCATTTTCGGGCTTTAAAACAAGCTCTAGCACATGGGTTGGTGTTGACAAAAATTCATAGGGTACTTAAATTCTCACAATCAACGTGGTTGAAACCTTATGTAGATTTAAATACAAGCTTTAGGAAAAAAGCTAAAAATGAATTCGAAAAAGGTTACTTTAAACTCAACGTAAATTCAATATATGGAAAAACAATGGAAAATATTAGAAAACATCGGATTGTTAAATTGGTTAGTCAATGGGAGGGAAGGTATGGAGCAAAAAACTTGATAGCTAGTCCAAAGTTTACTGGAAGAACTGTATTCGATGAAGAAAGTCAGTTAATGGCAATCGAATTGAAGAAAGCAGAACTTTATTTCAACAAACCCTTGTACATAGGAATGTCTATTTTAGATATTTCAAAAACTTGTATGTATGAGTTTCACTATGATTTCATGTTACCTCAATTAAAGGATTATTGTAAAATTTTATATACTGATACCGACAGTTTTATTTATGAAATTCAATGTAATGATATTTTCGAGGAAGTGATAAAACCTAACATTAACAGATTTGATACTAGCGAATATGGTGTTAATAATCCGTACAATATGCTACTTTGTAATAAAAAAGTCCCTGGTTTAATGAAAGATGAGGCAAATGGTAGAATTATTACTCATTTTGTAGGATTAAGATCAAAAATGTATAGTTATAAGGTACAGGATTCAAAGTTGGTTAAAAAATCAAAGGGTGTTAAATCGAGCATCATTGAAAATAAGATTACATTCGATGACTACATCAACTGTTTGAGGGAAAACAAAGATAAAATTATTTCGCAACGTACAATTCGTTCATATGCTCATAATGTTTACAGCATAGAGCAAACAAAAGTGGGTTTGAATGGATTAGACGATAAGCGTTGTATATTACATGATTCAATCAATACTTTACCTTGGGGTCATTATAGTTTAAAGTAGTTATATGTATTTGTATGTATCAATAAACTTTATAAATATATTTCAGTGTATGTATAAATAAACTATAAATATATTTCAGTGTATGTATAAATAAACTTTATAAATATATTTTAGTGTATGTATCAATAAAATTTATAAATATATTTCAGTGTTTTTTTTTCTCGTTAGTATTCAAAACACATTCAGTATGGTTACATGTCCACAGAAAATGTATTTAGGTGGGAAAATAATTCATTTGACTAATAACATCTTCATAGTGGTTAGCATATCTCATGAATTGAACTTTGAACCATGTGTTAGAATATTCGGAAAGGATAATACTATTGAATTGACTGAAGTGGAATGGTATGAACTTCTATCTTCAATTCAAGCTGTAACAAATGACTATACCATATATGGAACAAATTTTGAATGGAAAATAGTGACAGATCATTCCAGTATTTATTTGGAATCTGATTGTATAATGGAATTATGGAAATTACATCCATTAATAACGTATAATTTGGAGCTACTGAAGAATCAACAATTTTATAGTTGTTTTAAAATTTTAAAACTTGGTGTGGATAGTGAGAACATTGTAAACTCAGCTCTCAACATAATGGACTCTGTGAAATATATAAATTGTGTAACATACAGCTTGGCTCTGGAAGTGATTTATAAATATCCTCATATGTTGAAGAATGAAGAAAGTAAGATTCAATGAAAATGTTCACATTCACTTATTGATCACCTGGGCTTTCGCTTACAAAAGCACCCGAAAATGCGAATTGAGATATCACGATGACTTGAGATTTCAACGTCGAATACAGGAAGCTGCTATTATTATTAATCCTATATTAGATGTAAGTCACAGAAATAAAGTATGTCAACGAATAAATAATTTAAATTAACTCTTTGTGTTTTTTTTTTCAATGAAACAAAAGTATAACGTATACGTTTTTTATTCAAAATTATTACAATTTATACAATACTATTTTTATTTATCCATGATTGAGAGTTCATTCCAAGCCACTTAACTAATAACCGATCACCTTTTTTTCTCAACACTTTTTCAATTAGAAAAACATCCGGATATTTCACTTTTTGTAGCTCTTCTGAATAGAATGCCCCTCGAATTTCTTCTTTTTTCTCATCTTCCAAAATGTAAGTAGTGGGATTGGTGAGTTTAACAGATTTAATCTTGAAAACCTCAGTAGTCCAGTTGGGAGTGTATCCTTTTTTAAACACGTGTCGATATTTGCTGATACGAACATAATCACCTTTTCTAAATTTTGCTGGTTTGGGATCAATGGTTTTGATGTTGTTGAATACAACAATATATTTGGCATTTTTATCATTAATTTTACTGGGTATTTCACCCGTTGTAGAGTGTCTGGTATTGTTATATTTTGCAGCAATTTCTGGAAGAATATTTAACCATTTATAAGAACCTTCCATACTAAATCGCTTCCATAATAGTGTTTTCAACGTTCGAATTACTCTTTCTGCAATACTAGCCTTGAGATTTGAAAATGTACTGTAGTGATTGATATTGTATGTTTGCATTAATCGTTGAAATTCTTTGTTGTAAAATTCAGTTCCATTATCGGTTTGTAGATTAGCAGGTGTGGTCTTCATTTTACTCAGTATAATTCTCATAGCATTTGTAATTTCTTTTCCTGTTTTCCTCTTGACAGGTTCCACCCAAACATATTTACTAAATGCATTGATTACAACTAAAATATAATTATATCCCTTGTTTTCTTTGGCATGTGGTGACATAATGGCCAAGTCTGCCTGGATCAAATCGTGTAGACCCTTCACAATAACATGTCGTCTTCTATAATTTATTCGAGCTGGAGCATGTAATTCTTGTATTACTTGTGCTTTAGACATTTTTCACTAACGGACACTGTAACAATAGTTCAATGCAGATAGCAGCTGGCGTTCCTAATTTAAACTTAATTATATCTCCTTTTATAATATTTTTGGTAGCTAGTTGATTGAATTTAGATTCAATATCATTTATTAGCACCACTCCGTCTGCTGTATAATGTGATACACTTTCAATTATGCAAGCAAACTTAAATTTGAAAGCAATACCCCCATTATCTAGTACATAGTACTCTTTATTCAAACTTTGTTTCTTCTCACCTCGCAAACGAACTAGACATTTAACATGATAATCAAATGAGTCGCAAATATAAAATGGAGCAGTTAGTTCAGCCGGACTCAAATAATGTTCATTGAACTTGTTGAGAGGCATGTTTGAAATAAAACTAACACTGAATAAATGTGTATTTATACACTTTTTCCTAGAGGAACTTGAATAACAAATTGAACATAACAATCACTTCTCATCGACCCTTGGGAATGAAGTTCAAACTCTATTCTATCTCCTTTAGTTACAATTTGATTTTCTAGTAACTGATTAATGGGGTTGTTATGATTTTTATATGAAACAAATAAAGGTGATGGATAGCATTGAATACTTTCAACCTTTCCGGTTATCGGAAAAGTGTACACAGTGGTTAAATCATCTAATACATAATTAGTTTTACTTAAATTTGGGTTGTTTTTTCCATGAATGTAAAGTATACATTTACTATGATACTTAGATGGTTGACATATGTAAAATGGAACATCTTGAGGTTTACTTTCGTCGATAGTAAGAAAATGTTGATTAAACTTGTTGATAGGCATGATGTAAACTGAGCAGTTGCGGAGTAAATGCTCCATTTATAGGATTATTTTTCCTTCACGTAATTCTTCTATAATCGAAACTATTTCGTTATTATGAGCAGAACTACCCGCATTCTTTGAACTCAAAAGTAATTTCAATCTTTCAACTATTTCATTGTAGTCATCAAAATATTTGTAGTCTACGGGCTTTGACGAATATTTCATCATTGTCATTCCCTTTCCCCTCCTTGCCATATTTCTAGTAATTACATTTCTCAGCATAGCGGAAGTTTGCGTACCAGATCTTGCTCTTACAGGTGGCTTAAGTTTCGGTTTTATAATGAAAAGATATTTATCTTTGATATCATTGGCAAATTTCTTAATAGGCAAGTCAGGATCATAATTTCGATGGATAGCGTTTGTTCGTTTTATAATATCCACGTAATTGTCAATATCTTTCTGATTCTGTAATGTAGGATTTTTCAAAAACAGTAAATCGTACAGACCTACAGTACCAGGGTATTTAATATTTTTAACTGAAATATTTGCACCTTCAAAATCTACTTCAGAATCTCCGATATAAAACTTTTCTTTGATAGGATCGTGAAATAAACCCAAATCATGATCATATTTACCATTTACGTCACGTACCATTCCTTCAATATACTCTCGAGGCAGAGGACTTTTGAATTGATCAAAATATTCGCGATACACCTCAGGATTGGATAAAGTTTGATAAAATTGAGAAAGGGTATCATCAATGAATTGGTCGTCGCGACTCTTATCAATCTCATCATCATTATGATCGATTTGAGATTGAAACACTTCTTCGGGTGCAGGTATCATATTCTCTAGCTGAGTGCTATTGAATAGTGGTCGAGCAGGGGGAGTAGTTAGATACGCTAATTTATTATATTTGGTGATTTGCGATTTAGGTGTTATAGGTGACATTGATTTTCTTTCTTCTTTAATCGATTGTTGAATTGGTTCCTTTAGAGCGGACACCAATTCCTCAAGTGGTCGCGTAATTGGTTGGTATGATTGTTCTAACTGAGATTGAGATTGAACTATATCACTTTTCAAACTCTTATATTTTTTCTTTAAAGCCTGGCGTGCCTTTACGAGTTGTTTCGCTAATTGTGTCTCCATGGTTACTACTAGGTGTATGTTCCCATCAATACTATTTATATACTAACAAAAATGTCAAACCCTTTTCTATATCGACCAGACGTCATTGTACAATCTTTATCAATTGTGAGAAATCCAAATTTATCTTGCCAACAAAACGAACACAAATTTTTCAAATCTTGAAATGACATATCAACGTTAACGTGATCATCATAAATGTGTTTCAAATTGGTCATATCTTGTTGAAAGACTATTAAGAGATTTGCATTATCTCTAATTAGCTGTTTGGGTATTGCCGAATATGTTTGACATAAATAGAAGCAGTCTGTGTATTTGTGTCGACCAAAACAAAAATAACTTTGCATTATGTTCTGATTACATGTAGCAACATCGTCAAAAATTATTATAGAATTATCTTTAATTAAGTCTGGAGAAATAACATCTTCTGCATTATCATATTCTTCATAGCCAATCTCTTTTATGGGTTGAATTAGATTTCTTAGATAAGTATATTTTGGTTGCTGTAGACTTTTCGAGTAAACATACACATTTTCAAATCTCAAACCATTAGGATGATCAATTAACGATAACATAACATTTGTTTTTCCACATCCACTAGGACCAATAATTAGCCCTCTTTTCGAATCTCCTCCAAACATTGCACCATGTTTTCCAATTTGTTTCACCACTCCATCATCATAATTTTTAATGGGTAGTGAAAGTTGTTGTTTATGAATCTTCATGTTGACTGAGGGTATATAAGCACATGTCACTATATATAAGAACTTAGAATGAAACGAACCAGAAAAGTAGGAAGAGGTTTCATTAATACTCTCATCAACAAGCTTCCTGTTGAACTGCATCTACCTGGGTACGAATTTTGTGGTCCTGGTACTCGGTTAGAGGAGAGACTACGACAAGGAAACTTGGGAATTAATCCTTTGGATCAAGCGTGCAAAGAGCACGACATTGCTTATTCTCAAAATAAAGATTTGAGTAAGCGACATCTGGCAGATAAGATTTTAGAACACAAAGCTTGGGAAAGAGTAAAGGCGAAAGACGCTAAAACAGGCGAAAAAGCGGCTGCTTGGTTTGTTACTACAGCTATGAAAGCTAAGCGTAAAATTGGAATGGGAATGAAAAAAAAGAGAGTTGGGAAAAAACGTACCATTCGAACTCCAAAAAAGGGTGGTTTCTTACCATTACTGTTACCATTACTAGGAGCATTAGGAGCTATTGGGGGCGGTGCAGCTGGAATTGCAAAAGCAGTGAATGATGCTAAAGCCAATCGTGAACAACTAACTGAACAACAAAGACATAACGCAGCAATGGAGCAAGCGGTAAAAGTAGGTCAAGGCATGTGATTTATTTTGATAGTTACGGTAATTTACCCCCTCCATTAGAATTAGTTAGATATTTTAAGAGTGATGGGTTGGTTGATATAAACTATAATTATGATGTGCTACAATCATTTAATTCACATCAGTGTGGTCAATATTGTCTACGGTTTTTATTTAGTCACTCAGTTGGATCATTATGTCATACACATTTACTTTGAGTGGAGAATCATCAGTTTTAAGTGATGATTTTAATCCCCCTATTTATTTAGACCAAAATGCTGACTATGAAATAGGTTTAGCAAATTTTGATAGTTTCAATAGTATTAGTAACGTACATGAGCAAAATAATGTGTTGGTGTGGGGTGATCATGATGAATATAAATTTGAAATTCCCGTTGGAGCATACGAAATTAATGATATAATACAAATTATTGAACGGGAACTGTTTCAGACTGGAGTTAGTATTCGTATTAGAGCAGATCCACGAACATCAACACTTACAATTAAAAGTAGTGTTTGGATTAATTTTGACATTGATAATTCTATAGGTCATCTTTTGGGATTTCCCAGACGAAAACTAAGTCCAAATGTAATTCATACTTCTAAAAGTGTCAACATTTTACAAGTGAATACCATTTGTATTGACTGTAACATTGCGGTTGGTTCTTTCCTCAATGGAAAACCAGTTCACATTATTCATCAATTTTTCCCACAAGTTCCAAATGGGTATAAAATAGTGGAACAACCACTAACAATACTCTATTATCCAGTAAACATCAAAACTATCAACAACATTACTGTGAGAATTCTCAATCAGGTTGGAACTTTGATCAATTTTCGCAAAGAAACTATAACGGTTCGACTACATCTGCGAAGAATAGAATAATGGTTTGGCGGTTTTCGGAACATCCATATCAACCATATAAAAGGCAATTCGAACGTCGAAAAAACAGTGCAATACTGGTGACTGATCGGTTAACATCAGAAAATCGTAAATTTTTACAGTCTGTTGGATTTCAAGTTTTAGTATAATGGAAATGTTACACGTTTCGGGTGAACCATTTATTGATAATACCATTGAAGATTATCAGTTCCATACCTACCAACCTTATACTTCTAGTAATTTAAATTATAATGATGAAATCAGAATTCCTATTCAAGATTTGGATGCATACACACTACCATGTAATAGTTATCTTTATTTAGAAGGTAAAATCTTGACTGATCAAGACAAAGTACCCACAAAATTTCAACTTATCAACAACGGTATTGCTTATTTGTTTCGAGAACTACGATATGAATTGAATGGTGTTGTAATAGATTCTGTTAGAAATGTAGGTTTGGTTTCCACAATAAAAAATTATTTGTCGCTCACTGACAATGAGAGTAAATTACTGCAAAACGGAGGATGGTTTCCCAAAGATGGTAAGATTCTTCTTGATGGCAATGGAAACTTTAATGTTTGCATACCGTTGAAAGTATGGTGTGGATTATTCGAGGATTTTCGCAAAATTGTACTTAATATGAGACAGGAGTTGGTGTTAATTCGCGATAAAGATGATATAGATGCGGTTATCGCGAACGATAATAGCGAAAAGCCGAAAATTCAAATTAATAAATTATCTTGGAATGTTCCTCATATAACACCTAACTTACGAGAACAACTTCGTTTAAATAAAATTATTCAAAGCAATGTCGATCTCCCTATCAAGTTTCGAAGTTGGGAAATAATCGAATATCCCACTTTAAATGATTCGACACGTCATACTTGGCCTGTCAAAACTTCAACTAAATTAGAAAGTCCTCGACATATCATAGTAGCACTGCAGGCTGGTCGTAAGGGAGAATTATTGAAAGATATGAGTCAATTTGATCATTGTACATTAACGAATATGCGCGTCTTTCTTAATTCAGAACGTTATCCTTATCATGATTTAAATTTGGACTTTGATACTAACCGTTTCGCAACGTTGTATGAAATGTTTGCTAATTTTCAAGAATCCTATTATCACATTCAAACAAATCAACCAATATTCACACCTGAGGAATTCAAACAAAAAGCTCCCATTGTTCATATCGATTGTTCTCGGCAAAAGGAAATCATTCAAAGTGGATCTGTTGTTCTTCGTATTGAATTTGAAACGAAAAAGTCAGTAGGTAATAATGTAACGGCGTATTGCTTAATTTTACATGAAAAAGAGTTTATGTATAATCCTCTAACAAAAATTGTAAGACAAATATAGTGCGCATGCTTTATATTTTGTATATATATATATTTTCACATTCGGTTCAAGTTTACAGTTTATAATGGTTAACGAATATCGAAAGAGATTACATAATTATCTCATAAAATTAAAACAACTTCAATCTGATTTAAACTACTATGAGAAACATCAGCGAGTTATAAAAGAACTAATCAAGTTAAAAATATGAAATTGGTTGTGGATATTCAAGGATTCAAAATCGGAAATAACAAACTTATAGTAAAGGAGTTTGCAGCTTTTGATGGTTCAAAATTCTGTCATTACGTTTTCAAACCTCCATTTCCGATGAAGATGTTACCTCCAGATTTACACAAACAGGCTACTTGGTTAATGACAAATCATCATTACATAAATTGGGACGCCGGATTTACACCTGTTCATACTTTTGGTGTCTTGTTTCAAGATTTGCTTACCAACGTTGAAGCGGTTTATGTCAAAGGTAAAGAAAAGGCAAATTATTTAAGAACATTTTCGACAGTTCCCGTTTATGAATTTGATGAACAACCGAAATTGGAACATATGGATCCATCATGTTTTTACCATATGAATGATAGATGTATATGTGCAGTAACAAATGTATATTTTTTGTATAATAACTATTTAATGCATAAATAAAACAATAATTAAATTTCATTAATTTTTTATTTCATAATTACATTTTTATTTTTCCTGTTCTTCCTCCCCATCATTCTTCAAGCGAAGTAACTCCGGCAGTAAGTGATTGTATTCGTACATCCATCTATCCAAATTTAAGTGTTTTAATAATTGTATTAAACATACAATACAAATCACACCTTTCGCGAAATATTTGCAAGCGTCAGCTCCTTGTCTATACCTATCCGCGTGCTGCATACACTCTTCGTGTGTGTATTTTCTTCCCATTCCATATACTGCTTCCCGCTCATACACTTTTTCTCGTTCATTCAAGTCAAATACTAACGTTTGCACTGCTGCTTTCAATTCTTCCATTTTGTAAACAGTTTTAACTTTCAGAGTCTTATTTGCTCGAAATTTATACAGCTTTTCCCCACCACTTTTTGATGATGGTGTTGGGTATATAAGTAGGAGGAGTTGGGTATAAAAATTAAACATTTCACAACATGACTAAGTTTTTGTGCAAGAAATCGTTTCATGATTTCACTACCGAAGAATTTAAAGAGCTTCCAATTGAATACCTAATAGAGAATGTGAGACCTTTCGTTCTGCTGGATATTTGGCATAAACTTCCATATGCCTTTCAATCCAACTTTCAATTGCAAATAAGATTACCTTGTTTTGTTCACTATAATCGTCCTGATTGGATAACTCATTGGGATGGACCTGCCAGTGCACAAGAAAATTGTCATTTTTGTAAATATGCACTGAAATTATAAATTGTACTATTTGATGAATAAATAAAACACTTAAAATATTTTACTGATTTTTTATTTTATGATAACATATTATTTTCTTCCTCGTATTGTTCATAGACACCATCCTCCTCCTCCTCCTCCTCCTCATTCTTCAAGCGAAGTTCCTCCGGAAGTAAGTGATTGTATTCATACATCCATCTTTCCAAATCTAAGTGTTTCAATAACTGCATTAAACATACAATGCAAATTAATCCTTTTACAAAATTTTTGCAAGCGTCAGCTCCTTTTCTGTACTTCTTCGCCTGCTGCACACACTCTTCTACTGTGTATATCCTTCCCCTACCATATATCTGCTCCCGATCAAACATTCTTTCATGTTTGTTAAAGTCATATACTAAACTTTGCACTGCTTCTTTCACTTCTTCCATTTTGTAAACAAACACTTTTTAACGTTCAGAAATCTTATTGCATCGAAATTTATACAGCTTTTCCCCACCACTTGCATTTCAGCTTTTTCCCACTACTTAATTGAAAAACAAAATGAGATCTAAAAATCCCAAGCGTCACCTCAACAAAGGTCACCGATTCTAAGGTCACACAAAAACCTGTTTCAAGGTTCCACAAAGTTAGTGATCAAGGTGAACATGGTCAAACTGGATCTACAAACAGGTTCAAATTACTCGGTATCCAGTGGTGTCTAGAGGTCAATCCGTTCATTTGACGTATATAAATAAACTGAAGGTTAACAACTAAAAAAGCGGCTCTACAAACAGGTTCTCAAAACCGGCTAAACAGGTTCTGAAAACCGGTTTGTGTCACAGTATTGGTGTAGTTACTCTACTGATGTGATCTGGGGTCATGCTAAATATTTCAGTGCTGCCTGACTATCTGAGAGTATAAGGATCTTTTGGCCTATATAATACCCCCTTTTAATGTTCATTTGCAAACGCTTAGATTTCCGCCTGGAATATGGATGCAAGCTTCCCCAACGATGCGTGGACATTGCACCTGGGTCTAGCACCGCGGACTCCAGCTCCTGTTCCTATGTCAGTTTTAGATCCGTCCATGGAAACTTTTTAACCGAATATCAAAATAGAACAGTAAATTAATGGGTAGAGCAGCTAATTTAATGATCTCTAGAACAGACTTCAGTCAGTGTCACCCTTCCACACACCACACCAGATCCACCGAGACGGTATGGAACAAACTTATTGGCGACTGACAAACATTCTTTATCAGACATTCAAAAAGCATACAACTTAAGTTGTATTTAGTTAAGATATTTCATTAGTCTATTTGTAATATTTGTTTGTTGTTTTTCATTAAATTTAATGAAAATTCAGTTTTTCAATACATAAAATAAAAACATGTAGTAAATTTGATATTTTTCAGTGAATATTCTGATGGTGACAAGTATTATATTGAACATTTTTTTTTAGTAAAATAGAACCCAATTCCAAGAAACTCTCAAGAGAATTAAACTTATATATTTGTCAATTTTATCAGTTTCATTAAAAGTTGAAATCAGATACTAGATATTATTAGTTAATCGCAGATAATTGTGAGCTAAACAGTGATCGAAAATAAAGCTTTACGTACAGCGTACAAATATTATTTATAAAATAAATATGAGTTACGTTTTAAAAGAACAGGATGAAAGCTACGTTTTCAAATCTCCGTTACAGATAAATAGTTTGATACCTGATGGTGCGTCAAAGTGTCCTTGGACAAAGGATCTCCACAAAACACAAAAGGCACCGCACAGTAAATGGAACTGGTAAGTAATGTAACATTTTGAATTGTTTATTTAATTACAGTTACTTGTAAATAATTGTCATATTAGTGAAGCGTGATCTATTGACGTCAAAAAATAATAGTTCAATACTATTAAACGCTTTACAAAATTAGAAAAATTAATTTCCAAAGAGCAGACCGTCCACTAAGAAGCAACAACTACTTCTCGGGCTATATTTAACTTAGAAGTGTAATTCAATGTCTGTCGGGGCATATTCCTAATATAATGCTTTTATCGATTCACATTTCCAGTTCATCTTTTTGGAAAAAGTAGAAAATGTTCATACTTTTCATGGAATGAGATTTGGTTTTGACAGACTTTATTTTTAATTTGTTTATGATCTAGTCACAAAATAAACAAATTTTATAGTATTTGAGTTGAGGAGAATAATCTAATCTTCCCAACTTATCAGCGATTTTGTTAATCATTGTATACAGGGTTAGTTTAAACTATAGAAATATCTGAATATCTCACAAACGGAAAACGATAAAAATAAGATTTTAACGCGTGTTGCAAGGTTGCCATAGGAGCATATTTTCACTTTGCGAAAAAACTTACAGGGTGGTCATGAAAAGCGTAGTGACTATAATTAATGCTTTTTTAATCCCTATATATTATATCATTTTATGAATCCTTTCGACTTCCAGATTAACTTTGTTATGAGATACACTATGCCCAAATTCTATGGTTACGCAGATATCGACAATTACATAATAACTATTTATCGTCACAAAGCCGGCTTTGTAAATAAATATTAGTGAACTGTCAACATTGGTTAATGTCAATCACTTTATAAAATGGCATATCTTAGCGATACAGAACGCATACAAATCCTAATTTTACGAGGCTTTGGCGACAAGGAAAGAACGTATGAAGAAGTTAAACGCATGAATGAATCCTCAACACGTTATTAACCGATCAACCGTTTTCAAAACTGTCGAGAGATATAGAGAGACTGGAAATGAGGGGCCTCTAAACAGGCTATATTTTTACTGCAATATGTGGCTGCAACAGAGTGACCGGCAACATCTCCAACAATGACAGCCAGACTATGCAATATAGGGTAATATTTTAGTATGACTTAATAAATCACTGTTGATGTAGTCTTTCAATCCTTCAATTAAGGCTGCACAAACTTCTGGAACTACAACAGAAATGGAAGCAGCTGAAACTCGGAAAAGATACATCAAACTTTTATATGAATCTTCAGTCGCTAAAGAGCGTAAAGTTATCGCCAATCTTGTGGTAACAGGTATTGCTTTTCTCATGTTTGTATCTTTTATTTTTATTTTTGGGCCAATTGTGTTTAAAAGAAATTCGAAGTCACTCTTTGACATTCTTGAAAAGTTTTTAAATAGATTATTATCAGACTTATTTCTAGACTTAAATTATCTAAAGTTTCACGCCTCTTGAAGTAAGGTCGAACCCACAACCTTGTCTTTTTTTTCTTTAAATGTTTGTTCAAAACAATGTAAGCCGCTACGACGCGTATTATTTCGTCAGCCATTGTTGCCCATTGTTGCCATTGTTTTCCAGCGGTAAAACAATATTTGGAGTTAACAAATGAAAAAAAAAATAAAAGAAACCTTTGAGTAATTTTTACAGATCATTAAAATAATTATTGGCTGAATATTATTTTCTTATAAAAAACATTTTTCTTTTCAATTTTAACGAGGTACCTATCCATATAAAATGGATAATAATAGATATTTTATCTCCACAGATAACAAAAATAAAAATATCGCTACAATATAAATAACTATTAGATATCTACTATAAACATGTAAAGGCGAAAAAAATACAACGGAATAACATGTTTATATTGCTATAAAATTGGATTAGATTGCAATCGCACTGGCATAAGAAGTGCTCTGCAGTTTCCTCTTCTAGCTGACAGAATCTGCACATGGCTTCATCTGTCAACCCCGTGCCTTTTAAGCTTGTTATGTTTTTTCGTATTATAACGAAACGACGTACAGTTACCCATATCGTTTATTTGTATACTCATATACATATACAATTAACTCTAGAAAAAACGTAACATATCACCAAAAACCCCAGTCATCATGACCTTCCATCCTTAGGCAACTCTCCACGCCTAGCGACCGGAGGTTGTCATATATTTCATGAAGTTCTGACAAAACATCCCCCCTTTACCTATTATAAAATAGATATTTCAAGTTTTTAAACAACATAGTCCTTTAGATATAAGGGGCTTTTAGCGTTACGCTTTAGCACTTTCAATTTCATTGGCATCACTATTAGCATTTTCTTGTAAAACTTCAATTTCTGCAGAACTTTTATCACATCAGTTATCAACTGTATGTGTTGTGTGAGTGACCACATTAGATAACATTAGGTAACAATTCCATCTATTTCTTCGAAACCTGCATATGTGAGTTTCGACAAGATAAGATTTGTTAAGCTTTTTAATAACTTTCTCAAATGTTTTTAAATCGGTCACCCATTCACTATCATCAACCTTTAAATCGGGTGCGATATAATTTTGTTTCATGTTATCCCTATGCTTTCCCTCCCTTTGGAAAACTGGACTTGTATTAATGGCTTGATTGAGCAGTCTATGCAAAGTAGGAGGAGGATAGCGAACCTTTCTGTTGAATAATGAGTCTGCTGGAGTGAAACCATTTTACAGCGTGTTGGTACGGTTGCGTACTTACACAAAGATAAGAATAAATCATCACCTTTAATAAGATTTTTAGTAGTTTTGACTGCAGCTTCAATACAGTCATTGGACTGAGGGTAGTTAGGACTGTTTGTTATAAATATGAGTAAAATTAGAATTTTTTGAAATCAGATTGGTACTGGGGTCCATTATCTGATCTCAATATTTCCGGTAAACCATACCTAGAAAATAGTTCTTTCCATTTGGTGATGATCACATTTTCGGTCATTAATTGAAGTTTAAAAATTTCGAAGAATCGAGAGAAATGATTAGTTACAATGAGGTACCAAGTTTCATCGCATTTGAATAAATCAAGTGCAATTTTTTGCCATGCGCGATCCGGAAATTCATCTCTAAAGAAAGTTTCTTTACATTGACCTTGAACTCGATGCAGCGTGGACAGTTGCGAACTAAATTTTCTATTTTAGTGGATAATCCTGGCTACCATACAGAGGCCTCAGTTATAGCTCTACATTTTACTATGCCTTGGTGATGTTGATGAATAAAACCTAAGGTTTTTGATTGGAAAGAATAAGAAATAGTTAATCGTTAACCGCGCAGTAAATAACCATCACACTCTGAAATGTCATGCATATACCGGAAATAAATATAAACTTCTGGATCCATTTCATTTTTCCGAGGCCAACCCAAATTGATATATTGCTTAAGTTTTGTACATACCGAATCTTTTTTTTGCTCGGATTTGATCTCTTCTAAGAAATAAGGTTTTATTTCTAAGTTTGTAGTTATTAAATTTACAAAGATATCGGATTCTAAAGGTAACTCATAATTTTCAGGCAATGCAGAGTTTTTTTCAAAATTTCTAGACAAAGCATCGGCAATTGCTGCGCGGAGTCGATTCATCGATATTTTCAGGTTGTAGAACTTGAACTGACGGCTTATGATCAGTTTTGATAACAACTTTCAATCCGTAAATATGTTCAGAAAATTTGTCACATGCTCATCTCAATGCTAACGCGTCACTCTCGATTTTAGCATAACGCTGCTCTGTTTTTGATAAAAATCTGGATGCATAAGATACCACTCTTTTATTTCCATTTGTATCCTCTTGAGTAAGACACGAACCAATGCCAAAAAGAGAATCATCAGCAGAAATTATGATTTTTTTGCTAGGGTCGAAATATTCAAGACAAGTACTATGTTGCAATAGCTTTTTGATTATTTCATAACCTTGTTTTTGAGCATGATGCCAAGAAAGAACAATATTTTTCTTCAACAGAGAAGTTAGAGGCTCTAAAAAATTGGAACGTAAAGTTCGTTTTTATCAGACGGTTCTGGAAATTTTACAATAGAGCTTATTCGCTCTTGTTCTACAGAAATCCCCTGATCGGATATGTTTAAGAAAATTTTCAAAATATTCTATCTAGTGTTACAATCATCAATATCTAATGAATCCAATTGGATAGTTCTAACCCTTCTGCTTCGGCATACAGGCACCCAATGCCCTTGTTTATTACAAGAGCGACACGTAGATTGCTTGGCTGGACACTTCTCCCTTGGATGGTCCGCTAACCCACAAAATTGATATTTTCTGGAAACAGTTTTCTTGTAATCATCTTCTCTGCCCTTTTTATCTGAAAAACGGGAAAGTCTGGTAGTCGATTGATTATCTGCGATTCCTGATGCGACTATTGCGACTGATTCTCTTCTCAGCTCCTGGCTTTGTTTTTCTTGTAATTCGGTCTGCTTTACGGCCATAATGCAATCGGAAAGGGTTAAATTTTATTGTAATTGTAATATCTCACTGACTGTGACTGTGTATGCAAAGAAGTTATAAAGGATTCTATTGGCGCTTTGCTGGACACTATTGAATTTGTAACGTTCAAAAATAATATATAAAATGATTTTCGAAGGCTTGGACTATGCCTATGTAAGTTTCAGGAGCCGGCACAAACTGTAGCACTACTTCTTCGGCATCTTCACCAAGAATTTACAATAAAATATCTATTTTCTCGCCATCTAATTTTAAATTTTGTCCTGAGACTGACATGAATCGTTCGAAGCGTTTTCACCACTGGGGCCACGCTTGAAGCATCCAGAAATCGAATTTTTGAGGTGGAGACACAAGAACAGATATTGCCTGGATCAAGACCGTCTTAGTTGTCGACAAATATTCTTCCATTGTAGAATTATGTATAGCCAGTTAACAATTTGCCGGAATAGATCCGGGGTTTAGGAACACAATTCTTTCACTTTTTATTCTGCCTTTTAAACACGAACGACATACAGTTACAAATATCGTTTATTTGTATAAAATTAACTCTAGAAAAAACTTAACATATCTCCAAAAACCCCTGTCATCATGAACTTCCATCCCCAGGTAACTCTCCGTCATAACTCTAGTCATAGGAAACAGACTTTCTGCATGAGAAGATTTAGAATAAGTTTTCAATATTTCAATAAGGAGGTTGGCATGTATTTCATAAAGTCCTGATCTTCTCGTCTGACTTAAGATCTACGCCTTCCAACGCATTCACCTTGACATACTTCCCTTGTTTGGTTTCCTGCCTTTCAGCATGCGATGTATCTTTCTAATTCCCGGGCTTTGCGGTTTTCTTCAGATGTTCCCTGCCCTATGGCTTCAGGAACCTTATATTTCATTGGACACACTTTGGCCTGTTTTGTTTTTACTACTGTGTTCCTTATAGATCCCACGAGTAGCTAGAGAATAAATAGTTCACCCCCCGCATACGCAGGTGAGATCTGATGGTGTGCGACCTGGTGCAACAAAGGTCTTATTCCGAATATATTCTTTTTTTTATAAACATGATTTTCAATTTGACCGAACTGATTTACTAAAGTTTATAGGAATTTTGCTTTTATCCGGCTATCATACTTTACCACAGACTCAAATGTACTGGTCAACAGACGAGGATAAAGGAATAGATATTGTTCGGAAATGCATGTGTAGAAACAGATTCTATAGCATAAAAAGAAATGTGTATCTTTCAGACAACACTAAATTAGATAAAAACGATAAATTCACGAAACTACGGCCTTTTTTTGATGCGATAGATAATCGAAATCTTCAGTTTGGAGTTTTCTCGTATGAACTATCTATAGATGAACAAATGGTGCCCTATTTCGGGCGACATTCATGCAAAATGTATATAAAAGGCAAACCTGTGAGGTTTGGTTTCAAACTATGGTGCTTGTGTTCAGCGAACGGATATCTTCACAAATTTATACCATATGAAGGAGCAAATCCAAACAAACAAAAAAATGATCTGGGACTGGGTGAGCAAGTAGTATGCAATTTGCTATCAATAATTGAGAATCCAAAAAATCATGAAGAGTACTTCGATAATTTTTTTTCTTCGTACAAACTTCTTGCTTTGTTACGTGATAAAGGATTTTTTGCAACAGGAACCATTCGTGAAAATAGAACAAATCATTGTCCTTTAGAGCCGTTGAAGTCTATAGGAAAAAAATCCCGGGGAACGTATGATCATATTTTTGAAGAAACTACAAAAATATCTCTAGTTAGATGGAATGACAATTCTGTCGTTACTGTTATCAGTAACCACCTAAATTCCCAGCCACTCTCTACTGCAAAAAGATATAATCGCAAAGAAAAAAAGGAAATCACCATTGAGCAACCGAACATTATCAAGCAATACAATAAAAACATGGGTGGTGTTGACCTGCATGATAATGGGATTGCTAATTATCGGATAGCAGTTTCCGGCAAAAAATGGTGGTGGCCATTATTCGTCAACGCTATAGATAGTGTAGCTGTCAATTCATGGAAAGTATATTACTTGGTCGATTCAAAAAAAAATGCCTCAACTGGATTATAAATCGTTCATAGCACTTAGGTTGCTCAAGCTTGCTAATAGAAGTGCAAAACCTTTGAATTTTTCAGTGCCGGAAGAACTTCGGTTCACTAACAATGGTCATATTATTACAAAGCCTGACAATAAAACACGACCCAGATGTAAAATTTGCCATAATCATACTGTTTTCATCTGCAAAATGTGTAATGTTCACTTACATACTGAGTGTTTCGATGCCTATCATACAAAATAATACGCTAACACTTTTTACCAATGGTGCGAAAACGCACCAATGATTATATCAAAAATACATTATGTTCATTTTTTTTTCTCCATATATATGTCTTGAGTATTGTATAAATAGTCCCAATAAACATTCAAAAACTTGTTTGTTGCGTTTTTTCTATTCGTGGTAAAAAATGGGTTTCTTACAATTGTTTTCCGGTTTTGTTCTTCTTAGATATTGTAGATGTTAACAGCCCGATGGTTGCGAACATACTATTTTATTAAATTAATGAAAAATAAACATTATTTATTCTAAGAGAATATTTTTTACTAGTAATATAATATAAACCTAATATTAGAACTAACTTAGGTACAGTTTATTCACGTCAGTTATACATAAATAAATAACAGAACATAACACAAAATATACTATTACATATAGAAACTGTACAAACAGTTTTGAAGTTTATTTTTGACAGGCATTATTTTAACAAATAATTGCTATATAGCAAAGCCTGAACTTAACAACGGCCCCGTTCTAGATATCGACATACGACCCACACAAGCACGACAAGGACAATACGAACAACACCAATTGAAAGAGAGAGAATAATTGTTCGCACTCGCCCATCTAGATGGGCGTGTGCGAACAATTCCTCTCTCTCCCTCAAGCAGCGTTGCTCATACTATCCCTGTCGCACCTGTGCAAATCGTATGTCGAGATAAGATTTTTCGCAATCTGTATATGTATTACTCGACCGGTTTCACATCGTCAGAACCTCTGAGTTTTTATGGGAAAAATTGCGATTTTTGTTCGAGAGAAATAATGGTACGGTATCATTGTCAATTCCACTTCTGTACAATTTGGCCCTTTAGGAATTTACCAAATTTACTGCATGTGTACGGCTATTGGCTCCTAGGATTAAATCTTAAGCAATTCTTTGTTACGCCGCTGCAAATTATATATCAAGAAATTACATATTTATTTCTATTATATTTCAGGAAGCCAAATGAATCAAAAGTTTTACCCGATATTTTAGCATCTGTGGGAAATACACCAATGATTAAGCTGAATAAAATACCAAAAGCTGAAAATGTAGAATGTGAGATATGTGAGTAAAATAAAATTATCAATTTATAATCATTCAATAGTGGCTCGATAAAGGTATTATAGACTAGGCCCAACGTGAATTACGCTTGGAAGGTACTGGTGAGTGGGTAGATACATGGGGGAAATGAATTTTCTAGGTGGAAATGATGTATAACGAGTGATTATTTTGCACGGCTTCCTTCTAGTTGATAGATCATTAAAAAAATACGAAAAACCTATTGCCGTACAAAAGTAGTGGTAGTGGTTCTAGAACTCAGAAAAAAATTTTGATTCGTCGAATTTGTTACTGTACGGCATTTATGTAATTTATTTTCTCTTACAGATACATTGCTCATTAACGCCGTAAATATTTCCAGTGCAGGAGTAAAAAGCTGGGGATCGCAACCATATGATCATTGCAAAATGTACGGCCTTTTGTTCAAAATATTATTTTTTCGGCAACCGTCCGGAAAGTACCTACTTCCCGGACGCTTTTTCTGTGAGAAAGTAGCACTTTTCCGGCCTAGTCCGGGAAGTACCTATTTCCCAGACTAGGCCGGGAAGTATTACATCGTTGCTCTCATTCAAACAAACTGAATCGCTTTAATATTAGCAATTGTTCGAATGTCAATATAAATATTAATAAAAACAAGCATTAGAATGTTAGTAATATGAGTGGATTCCACAAAGTAAGGGTCCAAACAGTAAATTAAATTAGAATGTTCCTAATTTTGTTCTAAAAATTAGTTTTTTCAGCGTAGTGTCATCATGACAAACATAAACATTCAAATCGACGCCATTTTTAGTCCATTTAGATATTACAAAGAAACGCGTTTTATTGATTTGTTATACCTACCACACGGTTGCCGAAAAAAAAATGTACGCAACATGCCCGGAAACTGTTTTTTCGGACTCGCAGACTTCCAGGACTCGCCTACGGCTCGTCCTAAAATCTTGTCTACTCGTCCAAAAAACAGTATTTTCCGGACTTGTTACGTAATATACTATTAACACTAGTGTTAAAAGAGACATAATCATTATGAGAATTATTGCTAAAACGTCAAAAAAATAATTAACTCACAATAGACGTCAAAATGTGATTTTCTTGAAATACTTTTATTTTATTATCAAAATAGGAATTTTCGTGAAATTGCTCCAGTCGCTTCGCTCGTTTCGCAAACTTTTTCACTCACAAAATAAAATGTTACTTTTAACACTAATATCATAAATAGCTATTTTCTCCTCCCTATATTGTAAACAAGGCATTTTGACACTGTTTTGAAGGACGTAAGAAACAATTACCAAAAAGGTATCGATTGCCCTTGACAACGGGTTGTAAGTCAACTTACCACCCTTGGGTGGTACTAATTTATGCCATATAAAACGAGTATCTTATTTATTTATATGAATATTAGTAGTAAAATTATTATTACAATTATGAACCTTATTTACAAAATTTGGATAAATGTTTTCTTGTTTTTTCTCAATTTGTATGAAATGTTCTGACTCCATAATTTCTCCATCTCCATCTCTAACCAAGTTTTATGTTACTCTTGAAGTACTGCAGGATACTTCTTGCTTCGTTATATTGTATGAAATTATATTTGCAACTTCCTTTTTATTTTTGACGCTCTCTACATAACTTTCCGCAATAGTTGCAGATTTCCATCCTACATGTCGCTTGAGAGCTAAGACATCAACTCCAGTATTTGCTAATAAAGTGGCCGACGTTCTTCTAAGGGAGTGTCCAGTATACTCCTTCAAGTTCTCAAAGTTTAGGAATTTAGCAATTTTACTTGGAATTGAAGAAATCGAGTTTTTCCCGACAGACTGGTTTAAGCACTTTCCATTTTGATATCGCATGAAGAAGCGAGGATTAAAATTCGTCATGAGGATCTTACAACAATGTAATTTCGAACTATTTTGAAATAACAAACCTTCTCATCGACACTTTTAGTCACAGTAAATTTACGTGCCATTTCATTTTTGGAATCAGGAATAGTAACAATTATGACTTCATGCCTTAATTCAACATTGTCTATTTTCATTGAACAGAGTTCACTAGAACGACATGCTCCAGCAATTCCCATTATCATTACAAGCTTCATCATTAAATGAATATCATCAGGGGCTTCAAACATGAATTTATTTACATCTTTCCTGTCAAACACCTTAGATTTTTTGGGTTTATATCCGTCATTTCTTCTTTTTAAAAATGCCCGAAGTTTAGGATACTTGAAAATATCTATGTTTTCCTCTATGAAAAGGGTGGACTTCAGCATGGAATATTCACACCATAAGCTTGATGGAGGCTTTAATACAACAGATTTTTCGTGTAAGTACGCCAAATGCATGGTTTCTGAAACTGCAGTAGCAGTCTTTGTTTGGCACCATGAAGTATTGATACGCTGCTTCATACCTCTTCATTGACTTTTCTGGCAGCAACGACAGACAAGCGATATTTGCTGATTTTTCTATATCCACTTGGCTGTTATACAAATCAATAATTTCAATTTCTCTCAATTTTTGATAAACGGTCTGCTAGACGTTGTTGATAAAATAACAATGCTTATGACGCTATAGAAACCGGTCAAAGCTGTCCATAATTTCATGCAAAAAGTATCGAATTAAATTAACGAAAATCCAAGAATAAATTCTGCGGGTAGTCGAAAAAATCTTATATACTTCCGGTACCCACTTTTGTACGTCAATAGGATTTCCGCACAAAAATAATCAGTCGTAATACTCCATTTGCACCTGGAAAATCAAATTTCCCCATGTACTTTCTCACTTGTACCGCTCAAAAGTGACGGCGTATGGTGGAGAGCATTTTTCTTATATAGTAGCATCATTCTAAACGTAATTCACGGTGGGTTATTCCACTGGGCAATTTTTGCCATACGAATGTAGTCTATTTTATCTATAGCTTCTTCATTTGTTAACTTCAATGAATTAATTTCTAATTTCAAAATAACTTTATTATCTTTAAGATGGAAAATGTGAGTTTATGAACCCAGTAGGATCAATGAAAGATCGCATGGCCCTTAGATGTGTTGAAGATGCTGAACGAAGTGGTTTGTTGACACCGGGTGCAACTATTATTGAACCATCCTCTGGAAATACTGGAGTTGCTTTATCCTGGGTGGCGGCTGTTAAAGGTAAATTTTTTCAATGCAATCTGAGTTTTTGATACATGTCGAAACTCACAAAATAAAATGCTACTTTTAATAAATGTATAAAATAATTTGTTTCTTCCTGTGGCTTGTTCCGTGAAAGTTATGTAAACATTTTTCCATGTTATCATCCCATCTTTTCCTTGGTCTTCTCCGGGTTCTGGTTGCATGTCTTTTCGTCGCCCATATCCATTTTACTGGCTTGCTGCTGCTTAATCTAGTTAATTTGGAATTGACGATCTTGTATTATTTGGCTTACTGGTAGTTGGTATTGCATGAGGTTTTCTCTTATTGTTTAATTCCGTGTTCTGTCTCTCTTTGTAATTCCGGTGACCTCACGTGAAAATTTCATCTCCATATTCTGTAAGTTTCTTTCCATCCTCCTCCATTTCTCATTTGAAAAAGCATTAAAGCCGAAAACCCTAAACTTGTTTCTTTGATCTTGACAGGTTTCAAAACAAATGATTTTGTGCCCAACTGTCTCTCTTAATATTTCATGATCTTAATACTATGATAACTATAGATAGCACCACATTTGACAATGCTCAATTAAAGTGGACAGACTTTGATTGTATTCGGTCTGTGCAATCAACAAGCTTAGGGATGACAACATTCAACTGAGATGATGTAAAGAAGAATAATACCTGAGCGTTATGCGGCAAATTCATCTGAAAATATGAATTGAGGAAAGTAAATTTATGGCTTCTGAGCCAAGAAAAAGCAGCATCTGAAAATTTCTGACAAAAAACTCAGCAGACATTATCAAATAATCTTCGCGTCGCATCGGCGGTCGCCTTTTTATCCGAACATCTTAGCAAACAAATTCGTCCTCATAACAAAAATTCAAACAGAATATTTAAGCCTATTGGTTACATTCCAATATACGGAGCAAGACAGGGCCCAAAAATTTGATGGTGCCTAGGGCCCAACTCAGTTGAAAATATGCCCTGGGCATGGGAGCCGGAATTGGAGGGATAAAACAAAGAATAGATGTTCCATCTATCTGAGGACGTCACAACTTTTCAAGCGGAAGTGATTACCACTACCTGGAAAACATTGAAAGGCAAGAAATAACATACCGTTCAGTTGTTCATAGACAGCCAAGCTGTAATAAAGGCACTCGATTCTATGAAGGTGAATTCTAAGCTAGTATATGATAGTGTACGGACAATAAAAGCACCATTGCAAAGTACCAGGGCACGAAGATCATTAAGATCAATGAAAAATCGAGTGGGAAATGTTACCTGGACAGAGACAGTTCATTAGAGAACATTCGCCAAAATTTACGGCTG
This sequence comes from Lochmaea crataegi, assembly GCA_947563755.1. Taxonomy (NCBI): domain Eukaryota; kingdom Metazoa; phylum Arthropoda; class Insecta; order Coleoptera; family Chrysomelidae; genus Lochmaea; species Lochmaea crataegi. The sequence continues at coordinate 12,838,997 of OX387428.1, forward strand.
ACTTAATAAGCAAAGTTAGTAAAACTGCCCAAGACGTAGTAGGAATGGAAACGGAGCACTGTGAGCCTAATAGGCACGCACACCTAATGGGATTAGCAGGAGAAACCCTGTGCTGTTTTTTCTAATAATACTAACACAATATACTAGCAGGTACCATTCCAAAGACTAGAAGTACCTATCTTCGTATCCTAATTTTTGCGGTAGTTTCTGGTATATATAATTGATGTTTTTTAGGATACAAATGTATTATTGTATTACCAGATAATATTGCAACTGAAAAGGAAAATTTAATTAAATCATTTGGTGGAGAAGTGATAAGAGTTTCCACAACAGCAGATGTTACTGGTGAAGATGGTTTTTTTGGAACAGTTCATAGACTTCACAAATCAATACCAAATTCAATTATTTTAGATCAGGTAATTTAATACATTTTTTCATATACAAATAATTTTCTAAAAATGTATTTCAACAACCTTTGAACATCCTTTATATACCTGGATTTTCGATTTTAAAACAAGTTACTCAAAAATGCGACCAGAATTTTCTGTTTGAAGCTGTTAGGGGTAGTTCGAAGGGTATTTCTGGCCACGTATTTACTCTAGATCTACATATACAGTAAGAGGAGTAAGGAGAGCTCCAAAGTTACGATGTTCCTAAAGGCTGTCTTGAGAATAATAAAGAAATTTTATGAAATTTAAAGTTACGCGAACGAAATTATTGCAGCACCAATATGTCTTTTAAAAATTGCCAATGAATCAAAAGCAATGCTATTCTATGGAATATTTTTGAACTATTTACGTTGGATCCTTTAAATATGCAGTTTGGCTTAAACTTACATTTTTTTTAGTTTTCCAATCCCTCTAATCCGTTGACGCATTATGATACTTCGGCTGAAGAAATTTTTGATCAATGTGACGGCCAGGTGGATATGATAGTAAGTTACATATTGAATTTTTTCATAGCATAAACTTCATGAAGTGATAAGAAATTTCATCATATCGTAACATTTGTTTTACTAGTTCAGATTGACGTTTTTAAAATTAGTAAACAATTCAATATCTTACTCTATGCTGCCCAAACTGATGCAAATAAATTCTCATGGGAAACCAAAGCTTCAACTTGCAGCTACCTGTGCGCCTTTATTTGACGCATGCAGGATGCTCTGCTTCTCCTTACTAGTTGCATGCGCACTGTTGAACGAAAAAAGCATCGTTTAAATGAACCTTGAACAATTAGATCAATGTGAAATAAATATTGACCATTCAATTGTTTCAACCCTTAAGATAATATAAATATGGGGCTTAAGTGCTTCTGAGAGCCTCTCCACTACGACCTTTGCAGATCTATTGTATATACCCTCCTGTTATTCTAGAGTTCCTTGTCTAAACCCGTCCTTATTAATAGACGGATGGTATACGTCAGGTCCTCCATATATTGGGAGGGTTGTGGTTTTTCCTCCCCTATCGTTGAAAACCTCAGTCTCGTCAGGCCTTCGCAGTAGCACAGTATGTGTACTGGGGTTTCCTCATCTTCTTGGCAAAACCTACGTATGGTTGTTTCTGCCAATCCGATGTTGTTCATGTGTTTGTTAAGTCTACAATGCCCTGTAAGGAGCCCAACCAGGATCCTGATTGTTTTCCTATTCTGGCTCAGTAGATACTCCGTGAATTTTGGCGAGGGTTCCTTGATGAAATCTTTGGCCTGCCTCATTTTTGGCGCCTTATTCCACCATTCTCGAGACTGATTTCTTATCCAAGTGCTGCTATTTGTTTTTTGCAGCGCTTTTGCTATGCCACAGAAAGGATCTGGGCCAATGGGAGCACAACGTGCCCCTTCTCGGGCTAGTGAGTCTGCCTCTTCATTACCCTTGTGATCTGAGTGGCCTGGTACCCACGCTACGGACAATCTATTACGACTGCCCAGCTCTTGTAGCGTCTCCAAGCAGTCCCAAACAAGTTTGAAATTTATCTGCTTGGAGCTGATTGCTTTTATAGCCGCCTGGCTATCGGAGTATATGGCAATGGTCTTTTCCTCAAACTCTTGCCTTAATAGCTCCCCTGCACAGTGCTGTATTGCTGCAACTTCTGCCTGGAATATCGTTACATGTTTACCCAAGCTCAGTGAGACTCTTATCTTTGGCTTGGCTATATATACTCCTGCTCCTACACCTTCCTCGGTTTTTGAGCCATCTGTGTAACAGGCCATTTCTGCATTAATTGGAGGCCCTTCCTTCCATGCCTCTCTGCCTGTTATGACTGTTTTGAAGCTTTTTCCGAAGCTATACTTCGTCCGATGGCATTCCCATTATGGGGTCGATATCCAACTCATTGTATAGCTCGTTATACACCTTACCGTGTAGCCTACTAATGGGTGCTTGTCCTCTTGTCAGTATATTAGTGATTGACCTGGCTTCCCCTTGTATGTAGACATGAAGTGGCGGCTGGTTCAGCAAGACTTCTAGTGTGGCTGTTGGGGCTGTCCTCATGGCTCCCGTGGCAGCCAGGCAAGCTTGCCTTTGGATACCACTTAGCTTTTGGATCGCCCCAGCCTGCCGAGTCTTTGGCCACCATACCACCGAACCATATGCTATCATGGGTCTGATGACTCTTGTATATAGCCATATGATCATTTTTGGTTGTAGCCCCCAGTTCTTTCCACACATTCTTCTGCACAGATTGAGGGCTATCGTACCTTTTTGTATTATTTTCTGTAGGTGTTAATTCCTTGTCAACTTGTGGTCAAATATGACTCCAAATTATTTTGCCTCTTGGGTAATTGGAATTTCCACCCTATTAAGAACTGGTTACTTCAGTCCTCTCAGTACTTTTTTCACGGTGAAAACCACTATCGTGGTTTTAAGAGGGTTTACAGTTAGTTCCTCCTCTTGGCACCATTTGTTAATTATGTTTAGGGCAGTTTGTGTCTGCTCCGAGACTGTATCTGCGAATTTGCCGTTTACAATAATCGCGAGATCATCGGCATACCCTAAGCAATACATGCCTTTGGATGTCAGCCTCTTCAGTAGTTCGTCTACTAGGATAGCCCACAGAAGTGGTGATAACACCCCACCTTGCGGGCAACCCCTACCTGCTCTAGCTGTGACGGTGGTATCGCCAATGGATGAAAATTCCTCATTGGAAATAATAGGGAGATGTACTTAAAATAATATAAAAATATGCAACCAATGAAATTTGGTAACTGGACACAAAGCAAATAACCCACAAAAAATATATTTACTATCCACTTTAGGTTATGGGAACTGGTACTGGAGGTACTTTAACTGGCATTAGTAGAAAATTTAAGGAAATATCCCCCAATACATTAATTATAGGAGCAGATCCATATGGATCGAGTTTTGCTCAACCAGCAGAACTTAATGTGACAGATGTAAAATTTGTAGAAATAGAAGGAATAGGGCATGAATTACTTCCAACAGTATGTGACAGAAGTCAAGTAGACAAATGGTACAAATTATATGATAAAGAATCACTTATTATGGCTAGACGATTAATAAGGGAAGAAGGATTATTAGTTGGTAAGTTTATCGACAAATTTGCTTATTAGAAAAATGTAGCATTCTAAGTGAATAATGGGATTCTCAATACTTTTTCTTCAATTAAAATAACCAGTATTTAGAATACAATATGTTAATAATGCTAAAAGCTAATATACATAATTAGGGAGCTACATGGCGTAATTAGAAAGATGAACAAAATCAGTTAATTGATGCAATTGGTTTTTGAACGTTTTTTTGTGAGCCGTCCTACGTCAGGAGCACTGCAGCCTGTTAGCTCTACACCAAGCCACCCACGTGTAACTGTTTCCGAACTCTCTTCTGAAACATTATTTTATTATTTGGAATGCTTTTCGGGAACTTCACCGCAACTGTTATGATGGTCTTCTCGTAAAATAAACGCGGGTTTGAAATTATCTGGGAAGACAAGACGATTCACCATAAACAAGAGCTGCTGAAGTAGCTCCTAGGTTTCTAATTCCAAGCAAAATGGTAGGTAAAGAGTCTACCAAATTTGAAATGTCGTGGCATCTTTTAGCTGCCTTCAGTTGAGTTGAGTTGAGTTTAATGAATTTGTTGGATAATTTTGATTCGAATTGACGTTCTTAGTCTGAGGTAATAGGGAGAGGAACGTGCTAAAACGTGCTACCCAACCTTCGAAAAACTGCCTCAATGTTTTGGAGTGGAAAAGCTTCTGGCCAGCTTGTAAAACGGTCAACGCATATTAATGAGTATCTGTATCTCCTTGAAATTGGTAGTGGTCCTACTAGATCTAAATGGATGTGCTCAAATCTAGTGGATGGTGGTGCAAATTATCCCACTGGAGCGGGTAGGTGTCGCGATACCTTCGAACGTTGCCATTGCATAATGTCGTGGAACCAGTTTAACTGAAGCTTCTATTCCTGGATGGGATAACTGATGTAATGAGTCGGAAAGGACGAGCAGTCTTAGTTGAAACATCACAGTAGACTGAGACGTCTGTTCCTGGAAGAAGTATCTTTTTCAATTTCAAACTAGAATCGGATTGCAAGTAGGTCTTCAGCTCGTCGTCTTTTTCTTGGGCTGCTGCCAGAGAAGTGAAATAGATTGAGGTACAAACTTCGTCTACTCTTGATAGGCAATCTGCTACGACGTTGCTTTTACCAGAAATGTGCTGAATATCTGTAGTAAACTGTCCAATGAAGTGTCGGAGCTGCCTGGGTGTACATTTTTCGGGTTTTTGTTTGAAAGCAAAGGTAATCGGTTGGTGGTCAGTGAAAATGGTAAATGACCTACCTTCTAGTATATTACGGCCTGGTATATGATTAAGAGTTCACGGTCATAAGCACCATATTTGCGTTCTGTTGGGCTTAGTTTCTTCGAAAAGAAAGCGAGTGGTTGCCAATCCCCTTCATTTAATTGCTGCTAAGTGGCTCCAACAGTTGTATCGGATGTGTCGTTCACAACAGCTAATTTCGCTGCTGGATTTGGATGGACTAAAAGGGCTGCTTGTGCAAGACCCTATTTCCATGCTTGGAATGAATTTATTGCAGACTCGTTCCAGGTTAGTTTAGCATTACCTTTAATATTTACATATGAAGAAGTTCATTTAAAGGAACTTGCAGATTGGCTGCTTTAGAGATGAAACGTCTGTAAAAATTCAGCATTCCAGGAAATCGTCGTAGCTGCTTGGTCGTTTCTGGTTTTGAAAAGTTGTTGACTGCATCCACTTTTTCTTGAAGAAACTAAGCTATAACCGAGAAAATTAACTTGAGGGACACCGAATTTGCACTTTGCAGTATTGATAAGAACACCGTATTCCTTGAATCGCTCGAAAAGTAATCTTGAATAGACTAAATGTTCGTCTGGTGATGCTGATGCGACGGAGATATCGCTTATGTACACATAACAAAAATCAAGGTCTCGAATTACTTCAACCATAAAGCACTGAAAAGTCCGACCAGCGTTCCGGAGCCCGAAAGTAATGGAAGGAAATTCATAAAGACCGAAAGGAGTAGTTATTGCTGCCTTGGGTATGTCTTCAAGTGCGACTGGGATCTTGTTATACGCCCGTTCCAAATCAATCGTAGAGGAAATGCACTTACTGCCTAATGATTGAGCATATGGGACTGGGTCGAATAAAAACAAAGACAGTGGTGGAATGAATCCACTCTTATGTACCACGGTGAACACTTCTTGAAGAACCGTTAGAAAAGATTAGTAGGAATCAAATCAGAACAATAACGGGTCTTCTCACTGGTCACAGTTCAATGAGAGAACGCCTACACAAAATGGGGCTATACAGCGGACAACTTTTCCGCAGACATTGTGGAAAAGGAATAGAAACGGCCAAGCATATATAGTTAGAATGCGAGGTATTAGGATGCAGAAGACAGGGAATATTCATACAGCTTATGCCAACTCCCGAAGAATACATGAGAAAACCGGGAATTTGAGTAACGAAGTGGGTGTTATGAAGCCAGGAAGACATAAAAAGCCCAATTGGCTGTACCGGCATCCGGGCAAAATACTGTCCATGAATAACCAGATCACTCCAGTTCCACAGAAGACCCTCAAATATTTTATAAAACCAGCTTAACCAATAGTTTACCTAAAAGTGAAAAAATAAATCACAAAACGGAACTCCAGTATATTTTCATGTTAGTGGATAGTCAAAATAAAATAATGAACAATGATAATAATTTAATATGCACAAAATCAGTAAAAAATATTTGAGTCAACTATATGCAGAACTAAATTGATATTGATTGCGTTTCAGTGTCTTCGGGAACTTTTTAACATGCATGGCTTCGTATTTTCGATTTTTAACTACTGTTTTTGTTCTTTTATGCAGGTTCCAGTAGTGGTGTTCTTATGGCTGGTGCTTTGAAAGCCATTAAAGATTATAAATTGGGAAAAGGAAAGAAAGTGGTAGTTCTCTTGCCAGACGGTACCAAAAATTACTTAACAAAATTTGTTAGCGATCAATGGATGGAACAAAGAGGTTTCCTGTCTCCTGTGAATACCAATAATCACTGGTAATTATTATTTTCTCCTTAAACCTGTTTGAGTAGTCATTCTTCTATCAAATATATTATGTGATAATCATTGGTCACATTTTAAAATAAAAAATGATAAGATTATTTTAATTTTCAGCAAAAAGTTAAATCTAATTGGCTTTGTTAGTTTGTCTCAAAATTCAATTGACTAATATAATTAATTTATCATTTCTACTACCACTCTCTATCAGCTATGCACAGCTAAGGAATGCAAAATTTTAGGTGGTGGAACGTAATCGCTACCGACATAGAATGTAAACCTTTGGAAAATATTCCAGTAACTACACCATTGGCAGATGTTTTGGCTGTTATGAATAAATTGGACGTAAATTATTTACCTGTCGTAGAAAATGGGTAAGTAATTATATAAGTACATGTTGGAAAATTTAAAACTTCGAGACATCTTAACTTGAATAACAACCTCGAACACGTTCAATAAAACGAATCGAATTCTAAGACGATTTTGTAAAACCACAAGAGCCGTTCCAGGTATTATTCTTGCGAATTGTTTTGCCAGCTTACAGCCCTGATCTCACTTTTATTGAGTATTTCTGAGACCAATTACAAATCCGCATTCGTTGCTGACCAGCTTTACCTGTCACTCTCTTTCGAGTAGCACTAGAAGAAGAATTCGATGCAATTCCCCGGCGTTTCATTACTAACCGTATTAATTCGTTCGATCGAACGAGGTTATTTTGGGAAGAAATCACACCCGATATTAGATCATTACATTTTATTTTCTTCTCAAATTTTGATGTTTTTATCGGGTTTATGAGATTAAACGTACGTGTCAATATTAATATTAACCTTTTCAAAGACTACAATAGAAACTTCTTGTGATATCAAAGGAAAAAGTGGACGTTGCTTTGAATTCATTCTATGCATTACCGTAATGGAATTTCCAACTATTCCCGCCAAAAATTTTTATGGTGTAAATTACTTGCTGATAGAATAATGGGCATATGTGCCTTAGACACAGTAAGATCAGACAGAGTAGGTGGATGCAAGTTCTCCGATGACAAAATCCTAAAAAAGGGGTAGAAGATCGATTGAAGAGTATAAAACTAAGGTAGATGGGTGTCAACTATTGGCCGTAAAATGGTTTGGCAACAAAGGTGTTACAGTTCTTAGTTCATATGTAGGTGCGTATATATCCTTGCGGAACAAAAAAGAGATGGGATCGAGCAAGCGTATTGATATACAATGCCCTTCTGTAATACAACTGTATAATAAAAGTATGGGCGGTGTAGACCTTCTCGATTCTCTGCTTGCTTTATATCGAATAACAATTCGGTCTAAAAATGGTACCACAGGTTCTTTTTTCATTTTGTAGTCCTAGCATTTGAACAAGCTTGGCTTATGTATAGAAGAGACTGCGATTCATTGCAAACAAACAAAAAAGACCAATTACCTCTTTTGGAATTCAAATTAAAAATTGCTCAAAGTATCTGCATGCAGGGTAAAACAGTTAACATCAAACGAGGCCGTTCTACCTCTATTTCTATCACCAATGATTTTCAAGAGAAAAAAAGGAAATATCACTCGACTGCACCCATCCCAAATCACGAAATCAGAAAGGACCAGCTAGGCCACTTTCCTGTGTTTGGTGAAAAAAAGGGAAAGTCTAAGCTTCCTGGATGTAAGGGGATTACAAAAGTAAAATGTGTCAAATGTAAAACTTACTTACGTTTCACAACTTCCAGTAACTGCTTTTACAAATTCCATAATGAATAGTAGTATTTTTTACATTTGTAATATCGCTAAATATAACTATCAATATTACCTTCTATTATTTATTTTGTGCATACTGTTGAGGTGATCAATATGTTTTCTCAATACAAAATATATCTGAGAAAAGAATATGGTGATCTTTTGTATCGTTTTTGTAAATTCATGCAATATGGGGTTAAATACATCTACTATGTTATTTCTTAACTCCTGAAGATTTGTAGGGATTGGGTGATAGCATCTCTCCTTTACATAACCCCATGTGAAGAAGTCTGGTATGGTCAAGTCCGGGGGATACGAGGCCCACTCGATCGGACCAGCTCGACCTATCCATCTGATAATGAATTTCGAGCAACTAAAGAGTAATCTGTTGAAAATATACAGTGTGTATAATTTCATCTTGTTGTAATTGGGGATACAAAAACTCCTCCAGCATGTCGGTGTAAGTGTTTCCGTTAATTGTTGTTTCATGAAAAAAAAGGGGCCGTAGATTTTAGTTACACCACACCAGACATTTACTTTGGGAGCATTCCTTTCAAATTCATTGAACGCTCTTGGATTTTTATCTACCCAAATCCTGCAGTGCAGTGACTTCGTCTGACATTATTAGGTTCAAATTAGGCTGAAGTGTTACCAGATCCAACAATGTTTCTGACATTAAAAATCTTTGTTTCAATGAATGATTCTCTATTTTTTGGAAAGTTTGTGTAATTTGGCATAGTTTTCTTACAGATATTCTATTTTTGTTAAGTGCTAGAATTTCCCTTACTTCTAGAAAATCACTGAGCATATCGTCCTGAGCGTTTTCAGGTGTTCTGGTTCCTTTCGGCGCTTTCGGGAAAAAATATACATTTGGCAAATATAAGCGAAAACTGCACGTCGATATATTTTTCCGTTTTCGAGTAATAAGCCGTCAAAATGTGTTACTTTATAGTGGGACACCCTAAATGATTACATAAATATCCAGAAGGCAACTAATAAACTCATTGGATAAAGGTAAATTAGGTTAGATCGACATAAAATCACATCTAGTTTATGTAGTTTGCGTTTGGCAGGAGAGTTTCTGGACACCCTATTTTTTTCAGATGTTTTTCAAATAACTAAGGAATTATGCCGGATTACAACGTACCACACAGATGCCTCTCTCCCTTTCCTCCTCACCCATACCCTGAACCCCATATTCTAATTTCCTCCGATATGGTTGAAGGGGCTAGGAAAATCTGTAGTTGCTCACTTCTTGTAGTAGAGAGAATGAAATTTTGTCCTTATTTTTCTCTTCCTTATATAAAGAATATAATATATTTGGACATCAGCCTGTTTTACTTTAAAAGTAGTGTGCTTTTAACATGGATATTTATTGGTAATAATATTTTAATTTACTTTCCAGAACTCTTGCTGGTGTAGCTATCAGAAAAACAATTACCAATAAACTAATATCTCTTAATAAGCCAAGATTAGAAGTCAAAGAACATATTGAAAGATTATACTCGAAGCTATCCAAAGATAGTACTATTGGACTAGTCTCTAGAGTTTTGGAAAAAGAAGACTACGTTGTACTTTTGGATTCTGAAGGTAATTGAAAATTACAATTGCAACTCAAATAACTTTGAGTTCTGCCAGGTTTAACCGTAAATCTGTTAACAATTAAGTATTAATTATATTGTTACATTTTTATAAAGCCCTATGGCTAATAATACCTAAGCTTTAATATTTGTAAAATCTATCTTCTTCTTTTTTCTATTCATATATATTAAGTCAATCACAAGATAGGTCACTTACTATTTGGTCTAGCCAAAATATTAAACATCAAGTAGGTATCACATAAAATGTAACTTCTGTCATTCTGACGATGATATGTCAATATCGAAATAATTATCAATTTCCTTTCATAATTTTCATAATTTTTTCATTAGATATTGGAATTAATTAGAAACAATTAGTTTCATTTTTAACATTAATATAATCACTCTTAGGTACTACTTAGTGGGTGGTGAAACGTAAATTGCATTTAGCAATTGGAAAATCCGATGTAGGTATTACCCAAGTTTAGGAAAGGGTTGGTGACATCGGGCAATTAACTTGATATTTTAGTTTTATAAATCACAAAGTCAGCTTGGCTTGTCGAAATAAATCGGGAAAACTCAATTTGATTTGATTTTCAAACGACAACGAACCCCTTGGGGAGTTAAGTGTGTGAATTTGAAAATATTTATTCCTTTTTTGCTAATTTTTGTATTCGAGACATTAGTTTTAAAAGTACATCCAACAGTGTTCAATTCCCTTAGAACTTTTTCTGTCTATAGTAAGTAATTTTATTTTTGTAGTTGCTTTACTGATGTTTTATTGTTTCAGGTGACAAACCCATAAATATTTTAACCTCAGAGGATGTTCTCCGCTTTATAGAAAGTAAAAAACAATGAATAAGGCATACTCAAGATTATATTCACGACATTGCAGTTTTGATGTTTTTTTCATAAATATAAACTTTTTAACGTCAACACATTTTTGGTTTTCTTACATCGCCCTATGTGGGAAAAGAACTTGAGGCATAGCTATTATTATAGGTACTAATTTGTTGTTTTATTGAAAAAAAATCATCCGTTTTGAGAAGTCAGAAAACCAAAATACCACGCAGAATTTTTGTTATATCCATTTACAAATAAAAAAATTTGTACTGTTTTAATTTTTTCTCAATATTTGAATAGGTATGATATGTTAAAAAAGGTGAGAAATTATTTTCAGTATACTATGGATTCAAAAAATCCTCCCGAAATTGTTATTAAATCGACACGAAACAAACCAGGCTCAGTGACTTTAGATATCTCATGTTGTAGGCTGCTTGAATAAAATAAAATACTTCAGTCACTTGTGTACTGTTTATAATTTTGTAACTCAACCAAAAAATTGGAATTCACTGTCTTGAGGAAGACACAGAAACCGTGGCTTCAAATATAATAACTTTGCTAGCAGATAATTGTTATTAACAAAGAGATAGAGGGAGATCTTTGTTTTAATCAACCCTCTAACCGTTCACATTTAATTTTCAAGTAAAATGTTAAACATTCAAATTAAGAGTAATTTGACGAAAGGAGTCCTGGAGGAAATTCTGTGGTGAGGTGGAAACAGCCTCAGAAACGGCTCGACTCCAGAAAATCCTTGCCAAAGATCCTATCAATCCCATAGGCAATATTTTAAATCCTAATGGATCTTACACAGAAACTAGTAGCGAGAACCTGCAGGTACATCTACCAGACGCTGTAGAAATAGGAACGGAGATATCCGTCAGACCTCCAACTCCCCTGTCTCGTGCGAGGAAAAAGGATTGGAGTTCGGCAACTAAAGTAATAACCCAGCGCAAATTGAACTCGGTTGAGCCATACAAAGCTCCTGGACCAGATGGAATAATCCCAGCGCATCTGCAGAAGGGGCAAATACATATATCTCCAGTAGTTTGTAAACTCTTCAGAGCATCACTAGCAACTGGATACATTCCAATTGCTTGGAAAAGAGCCCGAATCGTCTTTATTCCCAAACCAGGTAAGGGTTATTCCCAGGCAACGTCATTCAGGCCAATAACTCCTCTTTCTGTTTTCTTTCATGTTGAAGATAATGAAGAAACTTATTGATAGGCATGTTAGGGAAAACTTTCTTATTGAAAGGCCACTACATTATAACCAACATGCCTATCAATCAGGAAAATCCTGTGAAACAGCCTTACACCAACTGGTGTCGAAAATTAAGGCTGCCCTAGGAAATCAAGAAATAGCTCTCGGAGCATTTCTTGATATAGAAGGAGCGTTCGACCATACCTCTTTTGACTCCATGATAGCTGCTGTTGCAAGGCGTGGAGCAGACGACACCACATGTCGGTGGTTGAAAAATTTGCTTTTCAAGAGGATAGCAACTACAACCTATTTGGAGATTCCAAGGAGGTATCGATAATGGAGGGATGCCCACATGGAGGAGTCCTATCATATTAGCTGTGGGATCTTGTAATGGACGAACTCCTGGAGAAATTGAACAGGAAGGGGATATAAACCCAGGGGTATGCAGATGATCTGACAATTCTTGTACTTGGGAAAGACCCCAACGTTATATCGGAGCTGATGCAACAAGCTCTGGAAATGATGGAGATTTGGTATAGGAGGGAATGCCTAAGGGTCAACCCTGCAAAAACTGCGCTCATTCCCTTCACTAGAAAAAGGAAGCTTGGTAGACTAAAACTGACAATCCTCTTCAACGTCCAGATGTGTCTCAGCCAGGAGGTCAAGTATCTGGGCATAATTCTGGATGCAAAGCTAACCTGGAACTCACACCTACATGACAAAACCAATAAAGGGAAGATGGCCCTAATGGCTGCCAAACGGGCGATAGGAAACACATCGGGACTAAATCCACGAATAGTTCACTGGTTGTACACAAGTGAGACCCATGGTTACCTATGGAGCCCTAGTCTGGTGGCCAAAAACAGATCAGAGGAAAATTATCAAAACTTCAGAGGCTTGCCTGTCTGTGCATAACGGGTGTGATGAGAAGCAGCCCGACTGCGGCATTGGACGCCATTCTCAATCCTCCGCCTCTTGCTCTGCATATTAAGGCGGAAGCGAGAATGGCTGCATACAGGCTGGAATGCAATGGGAATTGGCACGAAGGAACAAACTCCAATAGTCATTCCAGAATCACAGATGTTATCACAAACTCGCTTCTTGAAATGAGAAGTGATAACATGTTGGTCACAATTAACGACAACCAACCTTACCATATCCAGCTAAACTGGGATGGGTGGGAGCATTCAGCCTGGAAGGAGAGTTGGTGTGGTACACAGACGGATCTAAAACTGACAAAGGAACAGGAGCTGGAGTTCATGGTGCCAGACCCAGGTACAATTTCTCCACGCATCGTTGGGGAAATTTGCATCTGTATTCCAGGCAGAAATCTACGCTATCGACACGTGTTTGCAAATGAACATCGAAAGGGGGTATAGAAGCCAAAAGATCCTCATACTCTCAGATAGTCAGGCAGCACTGAAATCTTTAGCATGTCCCCAGATCAGATCTAGACTGGTCTGGGACTGCCTCCAAAAACTTTTAACCCTGGCAAACCACAATAGAGTAAGTCTTAAGTGGGTCCTGGTGCACAAAAGTATTGTAGGCAATGAAAAGGCAGGCACCCTAGCTAAGCTAGGGTCTGAAACTGCATTCACTGGTCCTGAACCAGTATTTGGAATATCCAAATCTGCTACACGTGGTTGTACATCTCGGTGGATTCAAACTAAACATCAGACGTGCTGGAGACACGTGCCAAAACAGGAACACAGCAAACTTTTGGTCAAAAAACCCCCGGAGTCTCTGACTAACGAAATACTAAACCTCAGCAGGGGCCAGATAAGGAAAATGACGGGATTGCTCACCGGTCACTGTACCCTAATAAAGCACATGCATACAATTGGCATATATAGGGAGGAACCTATCTGTCGGTTGTGCATGGAAGAGGAGGAAACAGGTTCTCACATTATATTCGAATGTGAAACATTGTCTCATTGGAGATATAGACTCCTAGGACTAGAGTATCCAAAGGAGGATTTCTCCAAGAAGGACCTAGTGAAAAGACTGTTGAGACTGATAAGGGCTACTGGTCTCTTCACATGAACGGTATAACCAAAATCACAAAAAACCTAAAGGCTGAGGTGCCGAGGTCTCTAAGCCTCTGACTAGTGGTACCGAACTAATCAATCAATCAATTTGACGATGAAAAAAACGAACGTGACATCTGTTTTTATGATACAAATATATTTGTCACCAAGTTTCTGGTATGGAACTGCAAGAAACAATTATTTGACAGTGTTAAGTATAAATTTAGATTATATCACATACAATAGACTTCTGTATCTGACGCTGACAGTACTTATATCTTTTTTTACTAGCATTATCATGCATACCAGGATAATGCTCATGTCCATCATAATAATTGAAAATATTTTTTGGACAATCGAACAAACATTAAATAAGCTTGGAGAAACAGCTATACAAACAGAAAACAAGAGAATAGACAACCAACAGACGAAAACGCACCCAGGATAGAATAACTTCAGTCTAAGGTAGCTTTGGTCTAGGGGGATAATAAAAACCACAAACATTTTTTTTCTGTGTTGCGGCCGGAAAGCATCAACTTTCATGCCGCTGCGCTAAACGAAGTTGCCGCTTATCGGATCCGTCAAACAGAAAAATAGTATACATATCTTGGCCAGTAAATAGGAAAGCCTCAAATTATAGTAAAATTAATACCTATTTAGAGGTACCAGCCGTTTTAGTAACTTAACGTATGCGGCTTCTTGAACCATCTCACATTAACATGAAATCAAAATTTGACGTAACTTCAAAAACGTGACATCTAATAAATTAGTTACGACGTTCATTTTTGTTGGTAATTTTTTGTTTCAACCGATTTATTAATAATAAATAAGGATGGTCTTATTCTAAATGGGTATAAAATTTACTATACATGTGATCTGAGACATTTCTTACTTTACTTAATTACAGTTACCTGTAAATAATTGTCATATTAGTAAAGCGTGATATATAGACGTCAAAAAATAATAGTTCAATACTATTAAACGCTTTACAAAATTAGAAAAATTAATTTCCACAGAGCAGACCGTCCACTAAGAAGCAACAACTACTTCTCGGGCTATATGCCCCGACAGACATTGAATTACACTTCTAGAAGTGTGGAAATTAATTTTTCTAATTTTGTAAAGCGTTTAATAGTATTGAACTAATATTTTTTGACGTCTATTTCTAACTTTACTGGCCTAGACACGTAATATACTATATTTTCTGTACCTATAATGATAAATAGAAAATATTTGGATGAGTCAGTTCATATGTGGAAACTGGAAAAAGCAATAACAGATCAACTGGTAAATATACCATATCATATTCAATGTTATGGAACATGTCAGAAAAATAATAAAAAGCTCTCCTAGATTTATACAATTCTACATTATGTATTGATATATTATATGTAGGTTAGGTTACGTTAGATCTATGAAATTTGATGTGTAAAAATATGCCATTTGTGGTTATGAAGAATGTCACATTGAAAGAAGTTTTTTTTTAATAGTTATCGGGGGATAAAATGAAAATTGAATGTGGGTAGGGATGGTAATGGTTATTGATAATAGATAGAATATTTTTGACAGGCAGAGAGATATAATATAAAAAATAACCGAAAATTAAAAAGATTGGACTAAAATTTATGAAGCAGATTGTAGAAAATTGAAAAATTTCATACCATTATAGTAACTATTATTAGATTTGAAAATGAGGAGAGAGAATATTTTTGACAGGCAATATAAAAATAAAATAACCGAAAATTTTAAAACATTGGACTAAATAGTTATTTATGTACCAAAGGCATAAATAGATGTTTATGCCCTGAGGTCGACGTCTTACGAACCCGAGGGCCTCCGGCCCGAGGGTTTAAAGCAGTAAACAATTAAATAATATAGAAATGGAAATTGTACTACAAATGGCATATTTGGTGATTGTAAGGAGTTGAAGAATTGACGTTATACAAACCAGGGAAGTAATATTCCAATACTTATTACAATTATAAATAATAAGTCAATTTTGAATAGAATAATTAACATTTGGACATAATAGAAGTAAAAGACAGCTTGAAGATCGAAGAAATATAATATAATTGATGTAAAATTTTGAATTTTCATAAATTAGAAAATTTAATATTGGATAGGAATAAGAAAATTAATTAAGTGATTTAAACATAAAGTCAATTCTTTAAAGTAAAAATAATTCATTCATAAATCTAAAATTTGTAAACTTTCAATTAAAATTGTTTAATAAATAAATATCTTTGAAACAGGATATTATTATAAACAAATAATTAAATATTGAACCCAGCCCTGAGAAAGAGATTTTTGAAGTAAATTAACAATTAAATTAAATTAAAATAATAATATTTAATTAATTAGATACAATTTAATAAAACAAAATTTAATATATAATAATCAAAAAGACAATTGTAAATATCATTATAATAAGTACCAAGTAGTTAAGGGGTAACATTTAAATGGGTTGATAGATTTTATTCAAATTTTGGTTGGTAGGACTGGAGAAAATTTTAAATATTTTCATACCTTAAATCAATATGACCGACTTTCTGTTCAAACAGAGTCGGTTTCAGGAGAATTTGAGCTTGAAATAAGGAAACTTAAATTTTCTGCTTTAATTAGAAACAAAGGAAAAAAACATATAGGGTGTACCAATCTTACGATAATGTTCGGTATATGGGTTATTTTAAGAGATATCAAGGAATGTTATATTATAGCTATAGTAGATGTCCATATTTTGGAATTATCTGGAACTATACAAAGTGTTGCATAACTCCGTTACAAACCAAACATAAAATGTCCTTTAAGTTCGTACATTAATTTTTATGTAAAAATAAATGCTTGGACACACAACTTCGAACAATAATTGAAGTTTGGCAGATAATATTAACAGATAATAGATTGTAATAAGATAAATGACGATTAATTGAATTTATTATAAGTAGAAAGGTTACCATGGCAACAGTTAAACCATAATGAATCTAAAAAATGACCAATTTTCATATAACCTTCCATCTCCTTTCTTAGCACTTCAACAAACAAAGCCTTATTAGTTTTCCTACCAAAATCGTCTTCCATCAGCTCTTGAGTATCATTTTATAGGGATGCATTTTATTTTATTCTAATATGTTTATGCAGTTTTTGATCTGCCTTACATGACCAAACTCGCGAAACTGCTTCTTTATTTTACTAATTGTTCCTTTCCTGGCGGTAAATCAGGAAATTTCTCATGAAATAGGCGAGTTACTTCCTGTTGTGTTCGGGTTTTATCTCCGTAACCAATCATTTGTAAAACTGTCATTTTATGCATTTCCGTCAATCTAACCATTTTCAGAATTGAAGTTAACGAATTTCAAACTAAAATTATAATACTGACAACTTACAGCGTGGGCCACAGAAAACAGCCCACCCCGATATTTGGCAGTATTCCTTAGATTTTAAGGAAATTAGGAAACATGTCGATTTTTGTTCTAAGGGGTACATATTTTACGATACCCCCTTCCTTCCACTTTACACTCCACAAGTGATGTTATTCCTTCGGTTTCGGCGATTTTTGCGCCTCATCAGCACAAGGTAGATGCCATTCGTCCAGAAGCTCTGAGAGCATAATCCATAATTTTTTGACGTCTATAGATCACGCTTTACTAATATGACAATTATTTACAGGTAACTGTAATTAAGTAAATATGTTCATATATGATACTTATGACAATTTTACTAATTACAACATCAATCCCTTAACGCAATGGAGTGTACAATATTTTTTGTTAGCCCATCATGTGAAAAGCATGGCGTGCTCAAATCTAAGCCACAAACAGACAACGTTTCGCCTTGAGATTTGTTGATAGTCATTGCAAATGCCAATCTAATTGGAAATTGAAAACGTTTAAATTGAATTGGCACATATGTGGGTATAATAGGGATCCGTAGTAGTAATATATTTTCACCTTGGAATTTGCCATTTAAAATGACGGCTTCGACAATGTTTCTCATTAATTTTTTAATAACTAATCGCGTGCCGTTGCACAACCGGGGTGGGTCAAATAACGAAGAAAAATAACCGGAGATCCAACCTCTAACTGTAAATTAGGCGGTGGCATGTCTGCTAAATCTAATGAGTTTAAAAACTCTGCTGGATAATTAACAGCTTCGGTGTCATCACAAACTGTATCAATCGATTTGTATGTCACCAAGTCCCCAGGCAACAACTGTTGTATCTTGAGAGATTCAGTTCGTTGACGTCCTCATTTTTTGCTGCTAAAATTGCTCTTTCTGACTGCCACTAATGATTAATGTATCGTGTGTGTACATCGAGAAATATCAGGTCAATGAGTCCATCTTGCGAATTAACGATTGTGCAGAAATCGCTCGGTAATTTTGTGCATCTACAGCAACTTTTCCATTGCCGATATCTAATAATTATTTTGAGAATGTTTCAGCAGATAGATCTTGAAACATTTGAACGCGCATATTTACTTTTAGTTGTAATTTTTCAGCATTACGCCACTGTGGCGGTAATTTCAAGCAGGCGTTGATTTTATCATCATACGTTGAACGTGGAATGACAGGAAGTGTTTGTCTGAAATCGCCTGAAAGAAGTAACAGAGTACCGCCAAATAGTTTGTCGTTGTTTTTAAAATATTTCAATGTTCTGTTCAACGCCTCAAGTTCATCCCAGATCATAATTTTACACTGTTTCTGCACTGTGGCCATGGACGATTGTTTTTTTTATGTTGCACACTGTACCTGGGTTATTTTGGATATTCAGTGGCAGCTTAAAGACTGAATGAGCTGTTCTGCCTCCATCCAATAAAGTTGCCGCAATGCCAAAAAATAAAAATAAAAATTTTTGGGGTGGCCCACCCTTACCACTTAGGGGTATGAAAAATAGATAACAACCTATTCTCAGACCTACCAAGTGTACATATAAAATGTCATCAAAATCGGTTGAGCCGTTTCGGAGGAGAATGGCAACTAACACTGTAACACGAAATTTTTATATATATATATATATATATATAAGAAAGATAAATGTATATACACTGTGTTCATTTGAAAAGGACCCACCCTTAATATTTCAAAAATGGGAGATATTGGAAAGAAATACCAAAACACGTCAACTTTTAAGTTGAGGGGGGCACTTTTTGGCGCTAATGTCATAAACGTCAGATTCACCCCCTCCCTACTGGAGACACCCCTTACATTTTTTCAAATAGCATTAGGTATCAAGTCACACCTCATTTTAAAGATCTGGTAAATCTCTATTCAATCATTTTGTTTTGCCTTTGATACTAGCCTTCCATTGTTATTTAATCGTTGTTTAAAATTCCATGGACAAATGATCTTCATAAAACAAAAACATCACCTCACAGCAAATGGGATTGGTAAATAATTTTATACTAGTTTATTCAACCTCAGATTCAACTTTTCATATGCTCCCATATTGTCTTATGATAGAAAGACTCTTTAAAGAAAAAAAAAATTACAAATAGTAAAAAGACAACTGTTAACAAGGAAAAACTGCTATTTAATCATGCGTCACAGTGACCACCGTTAACATTCAGGCAATAAAAGTTGAAAAAGAGCCAATTTTAAACAACGATTAAATAACAATGGAAGGCTCGTATCAAAGGCAAAACAAAATGATTGAATAGAGATTTACCAGACCTTTTAAATGAGGTGTGACTTGATACCTAATGCCATTTGAAAAAATGTAAGGGGTATCTCCAGTAGGGAGGGGGTGAATCTGACGTTTATGATATTAACGCCAAAAATTGCCAACCTCAATTTAAAAGTTGACGTGTTTCGGCATTTCCTTCTAATATGTCCCATTTTTGAAATATTAAGGGTGGGTCCTTTTCAAATGAACACAGTGTATAAATGTATAATATAGTTGTACCTGTCATTCGAAGAAGGTTGAAGGTAGGGATCGCATTTTCACGTTGAAGAATGTCAATTTTTAAGTAAAATTTGACGTGCTTCGGGATTTTTTATACAGTAACCGAAATAATGAATTCATTCCGTTTGGCTTTTACACACTGTATATATAATGAGCAATAGATGATTGAAATCTATCTTTTATTTATTCTAAACCAGACATTGATGAATATCACCTTGAATAAAGGTCAGAGGGTCAGCAAAAACATATATATAGATAAATATACCGCACTACAAACTGACAATTCTATTCATATTCTGTAAAAAAGATGAGTTACATTTTGAAGGAACAAGACTATGTTTTCCATTCACCCTTACACGTAAATGGTTTGATACCTGACAGTGCACCAAAGTGTCCATGGACAAATGATCTTCATAAAACAAAAACATCACCTCACAGCAAATGGGATTGGTAAATAATTTTATACTAGTTTATTCAACCTCAGATTGGTTTATTAGATATGTTTTTCTACTTACATCGGGTATTTTTTGGGCTGCTACATGGTACCTATATCTAGTTCAATACTATTAAACGCTTTACAAAATTAGAAAAATTAATTTCCAAAGAGCAGACCGTCCACTAAGAAGCAACAACTACTTCTCGGGCTATATGCCCCGACAGACATTGAATTACACTTCTAAAGTAAACGGAGTTGGTATATCTGTTAAGATATAACTAACCATTCTGGTTTGCGATTAGAAGGAATAACATCACTTGTGGACCGGTTTCGGCGTTTTTGCGCCTCATCAGCACAAGGTAACTGTAATTAAGTAAATTCCTACAAAACCGAGATGGTTTTTTGTCGATATAGAATTTTGGTTTGTGATGTAGAGATGTCGCTGATATCGCACTCTTAACATTTCCTTTACTAAGGCTAATGTATTGGTGTGGTATCAACGTAGTCTCTAGACCAGGATTATGCTCTCAGAGCTTCTGGTCGAATAGCATCTACCTTGTGCTGATGAGGCGCAAAAACGCCGAAACCGGTCCACAAGTGATGTTATTCCTTCTAATCGCAAACCAGAATGGTTAGTTATATCTTAACAGATATACCAACTCCGTTTACTTTAGAAGTGTAATTCAATGTCTGTCGGGGCATATAGCCCGAGAAGTAGTTGTTGCTTCTTAGTGGACGGTCTGCTCTTTGGAAATTAATTTTTCTAATTTTGTAAAGCGTTTAATAGTAGTGAACTATTATTTTTTGACGTCTATAGATCACGCTTTACTGATATGACAATTATTTACAGGTAACTGTAATTAAGTAAGTACCTATATCTGTTTTCTGTGATAAAACTAGGACGAATAATTGAACACTTTGTTTGTCAACAATTTATTTTCAAAACATTTGTTAAAAACCAAATATTTTAATTGCCGAAGCTATACTTCTTATCAAACTCAATTAGTTATGTTTAATATACCAAAGACAATACATATTATTGATTCGTTGACCTTTTAGATCAATCAGAATATTACGGTGTTAGGGATAATTATTATTTAGTTCGTATCTAACAGGTTTCAATAAGTAAGCTTCGGTAATGTTAAATCAAAATTGACTGCGGTACCAAGAGGGGTTCCTCAAGGATCTGTATTAGGACCATTAATGTTTTTTATATACGTAAAATATTTATCCTGGGGGAACCTTGGTTAAAGATGCATGACTTTAAAATCTTGGTTCAACAGTAATCAACTCAAGCTGAATGAAACAAAATCCCAAAACATTCGGTTTACATCCAGCAAGTTTATTCCATCTTTAGAACCAGTAAAACTGTTTGGAATAACTTTAGATTCAGGGTTTACTTGGGCGTCTTATATAGACTATGCTCAAAGATCCCATCGCAAATATTCGCTTTAGAGCAGATTAAAAATTGCTTAAGTCAAAATATTCTTCGATTAATTTATTTTGCACTCGTTCATAGTCATCTCATCAACGGTGTGGGGCGGAGCAACTAATGCTTCAAAAGTTTTTTCATTACCAAAAATGGCTGTCCCCAAATCCTTCCGCTTCCTTGTATGTACATTTGTGAGACTCCTGGATGTGCATCTCGATATTGATTTGCTGGTATACCACGCAGATATTCATAATTATAGAGCCTGGTCCACATCAAAAAATATTTACGTTGTGCGTTGTATTTGACGCAAATTTGTTCGTGTTCGTCAAAATATTTATAGATGTGGACTGTGTACCGCATAAGAAAACACGCAAATATTTGCGCCAGATACAACAGACATAATAATAAGAAGAAAGAAAATGGTGAACATAGACGGTACTGGACAATAAAACTGTTCCAGTATAGAAGCCAGACATGTGAGAAAACCTATTAAAAACTCTAGCAGTTCATGAGACAATTCGTAATTCAGAAATTTTCTCCGAATGTCACAAGCCGATTTTCAAGATTCACTTAATTTGGTTGGATCTAAAACTAAGAGAATTGACACAAATTTCAGAAAGGCAATATCAGTTCCTTATGCTTGTGATCCTATGATAATCTAAATTTCTGAATCAGAAGTGAAGAATCCTCATTTGACCAGTCCATATTTTATTTCTATTTACGAGTATACCTACACAGCGAATTCCTATTATATGGTTAATCACAAATTATTGCTAAAATCAATTTTAATTAAAACGCACTAGGGATGTTCGATACTAAGTGAAGTATCGATAATATATATCGATACGGATCGTAACTTTTGTATCGATACAGCAAAATATCGGTCGTTAAAGTAGTATTGATACTCAAAGTATTGATACAAAATATCGAATATCGAAAAAGTGTGGGTACATCACATCTACATTTTCTAAAATTCCGAGACGTCATCACGGTTTCAACAAATGACAAACCGACGTAATCAAAATAAATGAATATATAGGGTTATGGTGTGAATAGTTACTCAATAATAAATTTAAATATTTAATAATCATATAATTTAATTGATATTTGTACAACCAACTCGATCACTTGATATTCAGAATCATTTATTTTCCATAGTGGAAGAATATAAAACATATTGAGTAAGTCCGTCACAAACCTAAAATAAAACGTACAAGAGTTAGAAACATTTAGAAGCAAAAAGAATAATATGTAAAATTAGTTTTGATACACCCTGTATACTGAATAATTAAAGTCATACAATGACAAACAGTGAAATAGGAACACAAACTTTAAAATAAAAGATTAACAGAGTACCAACGTAAAAAGTGATGATTGAAAAAATTGAAATATAAATAAAATAAACACCACAATAGAGAAAATTATAACTTAAAATTGAACTATAGATAAAATAAAATAAATCATATAACTTAACATAAATAAACTTTCAATATAATTAAAAATAGCTCTAATAATTTAGTAACTAAATCTTTCAAAGACAGTCATTGGTAGAAATAATTTTAAAATAAAATCTAAGAGTAAAAAAAACAAAGAAAAAAATCAACAACGGGTTGAGATTTTGAGAAGGAAGGAGGTTTGTTCAAAGTAAAAATTTTAAAAACTAAAATTATGCAGAAATATTCAAAAAATAATAACAAGTTGTAAATATAAAGTAAACTAAACTAATACAAAGTGATTGTAACAACAAATAAGTAAGTGAAAAGTAATACTTACCATAAATACTCGGTAATAAGTAAATACGGCTATAAGCATAAGCAAGGCATATTTTTTTTAATTAATTAAAAGTGGAAAGCAGAAAAATATTGAAATCGTTTATCCAGCACAGAAAAAACTTTCCAAGTGATCCAGAATTATGATCCAGGACTGCTGAGCATTGAACTTCAGTATGACCTTCAAGAAAAGAAAAGTAATGAATACTTAATTACAATACAAAGACAGACAGGTATCATTTATCCATATAATTAAATGTTTGAATTTATTGATGTAAAAATTTTAAATTGTTCAAATTTAAAAAGTATTACATATAATTATATTTACTGATAAACATTTTCAACATTTCAAACATTATCAAAGTTAATGTAGACGCAATATAGAGTCTCATAACAATCATAATAAAAAAAAATATATAAATAAATAATAAAATAAATATTATTGATAATTTTCGACTTAGCTAGTTCGATAAACAAAGATAAGTATTAAAACTAAAAATAATACATAAATAAAATTTTAATTTATAAAATGATATGGAATTATTATAGACATATTATTATTATTACTTTTAAAACCATATCAATAGATTATGTTATGGAATTTATTATACTAGTAAATAGATATAGAAGACAAATATAAAAACTGTCAAAATAAATGGAAAAAATCCATTGGATTTCAAGTATCTCTGTTATGAAAACTGTAAATAAAACAACCTTCTTTCATAATTGTGATCTTATGACGTGACTCAGTCTCAGAGACATTTGCTCACTTTCCATCTGGTCTAGAATTTCTTTGGGTAGTTAAAAAAGATTAAAGAAAGAAAAGATGCATATCCAATCCCAATCAAATTAGGTTTTACCCATACTTGCCTAACCAATAGAATGTTTACATTTACGATACGATATTACATGAACGTGTATCGATACACAGTTTCGATACACTGTGAAGTATCGTTACAAAATATCGAGTATCGAAAGAAGTATCGATACTCATTAGTATTAATACGTGTAGAACATCTCTAATACGCACAATAACGGACCAAAATAAAAACACCAACACCGCACTGTTATATTTCATATTTCTAGCGGATTATATTCATTATATGCTATTGTATAAGCTGTTTTGATTTACGTTAATTCATGGCTGATTCAAGTTAATTTAATTAGGAGTTTTTTTTAGTAGTATATATTTAAGGTCTGAGGACAGACCAATTGTCAGGATGGCCGAATGTTATATTTCATATTCTAGCCTATTATATCGCAAAACAATCGACTATATTTCAGTTTCAGTTTTTTCAGTAAAATATTTTTTCTACACCCACATGTATATTATACATTTTCTGCACAATTTACAGAATGTAAATGTAGGCCATTCCGGTTAACTGAACGGATATGATATCATATACATCCTAGAACGTATATGAAATCCACCAATCAGCATTTGCGTTTAGTACCCGCCAACTAATCTTTTTTCAATTTCATAGAAACGTCAAAATAACTTGTCAAAATATTTCTATAGTTTTTAAGAAAAATATTAGTAAAAATGAGTGATTCCAGATCAATAAATAATTTTCCACCAGATATTCGCTTAGCCGCAAAGGAGACGTATAACGTATAGAAACAGAATAAATTGAATATTTAAGGGTACTCCTGACAAACGTCAGTTTTTATGTAATACATTTGACGTTATAGATAGCTGATTAGTATATTCATCGGTAGTCCAGTGGTAAGTATCCCAGCCTCTCACGCGGTAGACCAGAGTTCGATTCCCCGTTGGGAAATTTTTTTTAAATTTTAATTTTATTTCTAAATAATAATAAAATAATAATAATAGTAAAATTATTAAAAAATTTTAATTTGAAGTTATATTATAGTTTAATAAAATGTTTATTTTCTAGATTTTTTCTTAAGTGGGTCGTAGAAAAAATATTCTGTTCGACTCGTGTGGATTGTCCATATCGCTCTCGGACGATTGAGCACTCCGCCAACGGCGTCGTGCTCAAACTTCGTCCTCGTGCGATATGGCCATCATATCCACACTAGTTGCACAAACTACTATTGTCCCATTTGTGTTTTATTGTTTATTTTAATTATACTCACATTAGATATAATAATTGATAATCGTATTTTATATTTAAACCAATTTTATCTACTTCATGTACCCGAATGTATTTATGACTGTTTGTTCTAATTATTATGTTTAAGGTCAATAAACTATCCTATTCTATTAATATCCTAAAAATAACGAACATAATCATAAAACAAACTACAAAATGAATAATTATGAGGTGATTTGAATAAGTTGGTCAACTTTAAGAAAAAAACAAAAATAGATGGAATCTCATGTATTATGTTTGATTTGTTACAAAAAATCTTATATTTTTATAAATTCTCAGAAATTATTTACGCATACTGAAAATAAATTCCAGCAGAGACCACAAAAAGAGCTTCGATAACCCAAGAAGAAGGAGGTAAAACGATGAAATAAAAACGAGTTTGATAAAGCTACTGTTTTATCGAAACGCGTCACAAGATTAAATTGAACTTTAGTCCAAATAAGTATAATGAAGTTTTAAACAAATTATTTTGTTTTATTTCATCGTTCAGAATGGATCTTCATCAGGTAAAAGCCTCATCTATTCAATTTAAGAAGGGGGTACTTTTAAATTTCGTACATCTGCTTCAGTTAACATACAGGCACATAGGATGGAAAAGGCGGTCATGAGGACTGCTAATCTTTCTCTATTGAACCCCTGCTGATGTTTAATATCTGTCAACGGCCCCTAGGGTTTGCTGTATTCCTACTTTGGCACGTGGCTCCAGTACGTTTGATGTTTTGTTTGAAGAATAGAAGGATCTTTTGACCTTGACGGGATTACTAACCAATCACTGTACCCCGAGGAAACACGTGCAAACAATTGGCATGTACAGGGATGAGCCTATATGTCGGTTGTGCATGGAAGAGGAGGAACAGCCTCATTATCTACAAATGTGAAGCACTGTCTCATAGGAGATATAAACAACTAGGACTGAAGCACCCAAGGAAGGATTTCTCCAAAACAACTAGTTTTTTAACATATACGTTACAACCAAGAGCTGAGGTGCGGAGTTGGAGCCGGATTCTTGACTGAGAGAGTAGTGCTTCCCAAGAGAACACATATTTTGTCTTCGTCACTGTAGTAAACAAGAAGGATAAAGACAAAATATGTGTTTCCGCAAATCGCTAGGAAATTTTGACATTCCAGACAAAATTTCTTGAAGAAAAAGTCAAGATTTCCTATTCACTTCCTTACTGCAAGGAAATGATATTTCCTTACTGTATTCTGAACTCTGTGTTGCTAATCTTCACAGTCGACCAGGAATGTTAGGCTTTTCCTACTCGGTAAACAATGTACTATTTCTCAGGAAGTTCTACTTCCTCAGACAAGAATCCGGTTTTTGGTATCAACCGATAGGGAGTGAAATATGTATTTCAATCATGAAACAACTCTATAGTGTAATTCGTGATAAAGTCGAGAATTCTAGAACCGTTGGCGATACTTCACTCTGAACACTGTTTACACTACAACAACACTAATACTTTACACTATCTCACACGCGTTTCGATAACCAAGTTATCTTCTTTAGAGGAAGCATTGAATTAAGGTTGGTAGAGAGCCCAACTAGTTCCATAAACAATAGCATAAAATGCTGGAGGCTGGAGTGCCGATGATTGGAAGCTTCTGAAAGGATGTACCGTATAAATCGAGCAATCAAACCTCCTCCGAAATTCCATCGTACGCCCAAGATATAGAATTTTTTACAAATAAATAATTAATCCCTTATGAAATTTTAATATCATAAGGTTTGCCGCTACCAAAAATCACACAACGCAGATGAAGATATGTTCACTTAAATTAATCGCAATTTAAACAATGCACAATATACACAATTTGAATTTTTAAATTTTTGTGTTGTATAATCCTTAATAACATTCTCGAACGAGAAGAATTTTGTTCAAGAAATTTTCTTATTCACGTAGTCAAGTTTTAGTTTAACTGATCCCATTTGGAAATATTCGATTGTCTAAAGCAAGACTAGAATATCTCCTGGGATATTACACAATGAAAATAAGAAGAAGCACCCAAGCTAACTACATTACTACTTTTGTGAGTGACGACAAAGAATTAAAAGTCTTCATTTATGTGGGTGACAGTGACGATTAAGCGGCGACTGATTTCGGAATTAAAAACTTTAAGGTATTTTTCAAGAAAAGTGCTCTTGTTTGAATCCGCTATTTTGCATCGTTTCTGAAAAAAATCGTTTGACCAATTTTATTTTCTGAAAAAATTAACATTATTATCAACAAGAATATTATTGAATTTTATACCATGTTTTACATGATGACCATTTGTTGCAAGACATAAATCCAATCGTTTTTTGTAAGGGTTCAGTATCTCTTGGAAAAATTCTTCGAGTTCGAGTTTTATTACA
Source organism: Lochmaea crataegi (assembly GCA_947563755.1). NCBI lineage: Eukaryota > Metazoa > Arthropoda > Insecta > Coleoptera > Chrysomelidae > Lochmaea > Lochmaea crataegi. The sequence goes on from OX387428.1 coordinate 12,866,918, forward strand.
TACATCCTCTATTCTTTCGGAAAAAAATTGCATGAATTTAAATTAGGCGATCTTGCAAGCCATCCTCGTTCAATCCATCGTATTTTCATACGTAGTGTCAATATATTGACTAAAATGAGCAGAACAACCATCGTGCATGTACCATCAATTTCGCCGTGCCATGAGGGGAATGTCGTTAATTAAATTAAGTGAAATATTTCGCAAAAAGTATAGGTAATCCTCTCCTGTTAAACGGCCAAGTAACTCTACTGGTCCCAGTAATACTAGTCAATGAGAAGCGTCAATAAAGGAATATTGATATTAGCTCTTTCATTGAAGTTAGTTAATCTTACTCCAGCAGAAAAATTTCTGATGTAAAGTTAATGAGTAATTCTCAAAAGGAATGGGTACCACTGTTTCAAAGTACTTATTCCTGAAGATAACTTTGAGCTAATGGAGTCTCGTGAAATTATGATGGAAGAGCGGAAAATATTTTCATTTCGAGATGAGTCTTTATTTTCTTTACATGAAAAACACAATCCATCCGTTACAAGATATTATTCTCTGGAAATGGTAACCTAAACGATCGCAAATATTTGCAACTTTTGCAGAATGAAATAGTTCCGGCGATTCGATGCCTTCCTGTTAACTCTCAGGTGGTTTGGTTTCAATAAGACGGTTGTTTATTCCACAACGCAGCAGAATTCGTCAACTTTGGTATTGAACAAACTTATACAAATACATTCAAACACAAACGGAACATAGGGATTTAATGTATTGTCCGATCTAAATAGTCCACCAACAAAACATTTCTATAAGTTCACCTCAATGAATATAAATTATTGATCTGGACAGCTGGATTCAGAACCAATGTAAAAAACCCCGCCCCGTCTCCTTCCAAAATTTGTTAGTTATGTGCGGGGTGTGCGAACTGCGATTTAGTATTGAATAATTATTTGATGGGGGTAGTAAACGTCGCTACATATTGAAACAATATGCTTACGTTTTATGTTGTTAAAATCGAAAATTAATTGTTAAATTCTTTTTAACAATTAATGTTTCGAGTTAAGATAATATGTTTTGATTTCTTTTGGCAATAACGGCTTTCAAAATAAAAATAAATTCGTAAATAAACAAAATAGGATTCTTTAAATTGAAATAAAGCAACGCTCTCATCTACCGACTGCTGTTTACTGACTGCCTGACGCTAATTAAGGACCGCCCACAGTTGAGAATACGGAGTGGTGGGAATTGTACGATATGTTATAGGTGTCCAAATAAACGATTGTAATAATCGTGTTTTTAATCTGTTGAAGCTGGATGTTGGTCGACTAATTCAAAAGCAGTTCTGATACAATGCTTAAAATCCCTATGTTCCGTTTGTGTTTGAATGTATCTGTATATACTTTTAATTGTTTTCTTTTTCCAACGCAGTATAAAAAAGACGGCCCATTAGTCATAGACCTGGAAAATTTTGATACTGTGTCATATGACACCCAGCTGGAACCAAATTACCTCCATTATTTATTATGTATTTTTGCTATTGTCCTCATAACGTTACATACCCAGCGAGCCGACGCATGCGCTAAATGCTTGCATTTTGTTATTTGTTGACGAAGGGTGAAGAACGGTCTTTTCCTTATTTCAACTACAACGCTGATTGCTTGATTTTAATATTGCTTGGGGGGTGAGAAATGGAAAAGGATGATGCATTTAAATAAAACCTTTTTCTTAAAAATGTTCTTATACAATTAATTTATTCCAAATAATTTTGAAGATATATACCAGTGTAAATATATTAATTACCTATATTTAATTAATAACATCTGGTCTAGTCACGTTGGTGTGATACTATGACGAGGAGATCACAATCCAGCTGTTTTTGCATTGGTGGATGTATTCTGAATATAGGAATACAGATCTGTCCACTTTTTAATAGTCCATAGTACTTGAAATGCATGGGCATTACTATGCCGGTATAACAGACTCATATCTCCATAATTTTTTTAAATAAATCAATCAAGCTGGGACAATAAAACAAAATTTCAATGGTTGGAAAAGGTAAGGAATCCCAAAAAAAGGAATATATTTTTTTCAATCTTTCCTAAACTCAGCTATACCTACACAATAACGATAACGTAAGCGTGAGAGAACAGACTTTTTCTAGTTTTATTAAGTCAAGAGTTTTATTTTATTCTCTAGTTGGTATCCATACTAGATTGTAATTTGCTACCAATTCTAAATCAAAAATGATCTATATTATTTTTCAGGAGGCCCTGCTCCTCAAAAGTGTTGCCTGATGTTTCAGCAGCTGTAGGAAACACGCCGATGATAAAACTGAATAAAATACCAAAAACTGAAAATGTCGAATGTGATATATGTGAGTGAAATCTGAACTTTTTGAGAATTTAAAACTGAAAACCTACTAGATATTTTTTGTGTTAAATACACCTTTTTATAACGTATCTATCTCAATCTATATTTTTAATATTACTAAATAGATCATGTTTTTTCATGCACAAGTTTTACTTCTGTGGGTCTTCTTCTTTTATTTATTCACCATTGCTGTAGTATATTGTATATTTAAAATTTCTGGTAAATAAATAAAATTATTATTATATGGCAGTTTGGGTTTTAGTGGTCTAATGATCTTTAAGGTCTTAGTAAACATAAAAACTACAAAACCCTCCGGTCAGTTACCCAATTTTGTGAGAAAAATCTTTTTTTTTTTTGCGTTTTGCGATAGGAAATGTCTCAATTCTCAAACATTTTGGGCTTATTTCCGAAACTAATCAGCAGTACTTATGTTTAAATAAGCTTTTTTGTAAATTATCTTAAGAAATGTCCAAATTTTTTCTCCGAATTAGAACAGAACTTTTAATAAAGAATGACCATTTCATAAAATTAACAATCAAAAAGTTTTCCATGGTGCCGACTTAGATTAGATGTTATGAAGTGGAATAGGCCAGTATCCCACGGCGACCTTTTCAAATCTATTGTGGTTATCTTTATCTAGATTCCTTTCCCCAGCCCGTCCACCAGTTTTGATTCTGAATCTTTCGAATAGTTCTTTGCCAGTGGCTTTTCGTCGTCTAGTGCAAAGAACCACCGCACATTTGCACTGGCATAGAATGTACCATTTCTTTCTCAAATTGGCAGAATTTTCCCAGAAAAGCCGAATAAAATTTAACTTCAATTCAATATTTCAATGGATGGTTATTATTTTTCAGATGGGAAATGTGAGTTTTTGAATCCAGTTGGATCAGTAAAAGACCGCATGGTTCTTAGATGTATTGAAGACGCTGAACGAAGTGGCTTGTTAAAACCGGGTGCAACTATTATCGAAGCTTCCTCCGGAAACACTGGAGTTGCTTTAGCTTGGGCAGCATCTGTTAAAGGTAAATGCTAAATTTTATTCTCCAATTATTTCATACTATCTAACCATATTATGTGAAACTTCAAAGTCAATGAAATATCGTCAAAGTTGACTTGACTTTATATATACATTTTAAAGTGAGAGAGATATTTCTGTGGCTAGGAAAAATTAACAGCATAGTTAATACTGAAGTCACAATCGAAACTAACATAACAATTGATTTGAGCTAGACAACTATTATCTAATAAGTGATAGTACCTACCTACAAAGAATTAAAAGAGAATCTTTCATATCAGATTGAACAAAAAAGTGAAAAACAATTTTTAGTTTATATATTCATAATATACAGGGTATCAATTCGAAAACTTTCAATGCGAATATCTCTGAAAGTGAAAAAAATTAAAATAAAGCAATTTGGTACAAAAATGTTATACAGGTAGGGAGAACTAGAATCGCCATAGTTTGGTTGTGGGGTGAGTGACCCCTTAAGCCCCATGCACCCCACTCATTTTGTTATACCTCATTCATTCATTCATTCATATATTTGGGCTGTGCTCATCAGCCCAGGCACTTGAACTGAATCTTTGTACCATTTCCCATGTTATCTATCTCCATTCCTGAAGCTTCGTGTCGTCTATAAAGGCCACTAGTTTGACTGGAGGGATTTTCAGTAGTTGTGGTGGTTGTATTAATTCCTCTCCAAAGTGCTTCCGTCTAAGTACTTGTAAGTTCTCGCAGAAGCAGAGTATGTGTTTCATCATCAAGTTTACAATTTTTGCACATAGGTTCACTTTGCCCATTTTGTACAGATGTTTTCTCAAGGTGCAGTGTCCAGTCACCACGTCGGTAACTGTCTTCAAATGTCTCTTACCCAGTTTCAGTAGCCTGGTTGAGAGTTCCTTATTGTCTACCTTGTTATGTAAACTGTTTGTATGAAGGTGCCCTTGTGTCAACCTCCATTTGAATTGGTATTCCCTATCTAGCCAGTTCCCGATATCCCCTCTTATGCAATCTTTTCCACAAAACGGTTCCGGACTTATGAGACTCCTCTAGAGCCTTCTTTAGCTAACTGGTCCGCCATTTCGTTACCTGCAATCCGCTCATGTGCCGGCACCCATATTAGAGACACTTTGTTATCTTTTGCCAGTCTGTTGAGGGATTCTTTGCAGTTTTTCACCAGTCTAGACCTAGTTGTTGGATAGCTTTGAGCAGATCCTGGCTGTCAGTGAATATTTTAATTTTGTGTCCGGTATATCCTCTTCTGATGTTTTCATCAATATAGGCTTTAGCGGCAATCGTCTCTGCTTGAAACAGTCGTATATCGACCAAGGCTAAAGAACATTCTCTTTCTTGGTCCGTTTATACCAGCCCCAGTGCCATGGTTTATTTTGGAGCCATCGGTGAACCAGATGATTTCTCCAGAATTACATGGGTGCATCACCTGTTCCCTAGATGGGATGATGATATTCACTCGCTCAGTGAATATTCTCTGGTGTCATGCTATCAAAACTCATGTGAAATATGGGTTCGTCTAGTAATGTCCCAGTTGTATCAGTGTGTCCTTTTCGAACATTTTTCGGGGACCATAAGTCTTCCGATTTCAGCCTAACAATTGCCATCATTGCCCCCGCCCTTATAAGAAGTTCTAGAGGAGGAAGTCCAATAAGGGCTTCCATTGATGCCGTCCCCGTGCAGTTCATTGTCCCGGTAATACCAAGAAGGACATGTCTTTGGATTGCAGATAACATATTAACTGCAGAGGACACCTCTGTCCTCCTCCACCAGACTATTGTTCCATAGGAGATCGTTGGCCTTATCACAGTTGTGTAGAGCCAGTGAACCACCTCAGGTCGTATTCCCCAGGTTTTGCCCATAACTCTTCTGCATTGCCAGAAAAGCCTAGTCGCCCTGGCAGTAATTTTTTCCAGGTGTGCGGTGTGCCTTCCAATTCAGTTTGTAATCAAGGGTCACTCCCACATATTTGACTTCTTTGGATATTTCTAGTTCTTCTCCTAACAATAGTACTCTACCCCGAGGGAGAACTCTTCTATTCGTAAGAGCAACTAGTTTTTTTTTTGAATAACTGAAAGGTACCAATCCTCCACAATTCGCATTGCTACCTGTAGGACATTCATAACCACCTCTGGGAATTTCCCATTGGTGACAATCACTATGTCGTCCGCAAAGCCCTGCGTCCATATGCCTTGATCATTCATCCTACTTATCAAGTCATCCACAACTAGGTTCCACAAAAGTGGTGAAAGTACTCCACTTTGAGGACATCCTTTAGTTGTCCTAACGGTGTATGTTTTATCATGCATATGTGCTGTTATTCTCCAATGCTCAAGCATGGATCCTATCCATTTGCATGTGGTACTGTTAATCCCTCTGTTTTCAAGGGATCTGGTAATTGATGACATCGATGTGTTGTCAAAAGCACCTTCGATGTCTAGAAATGCTGCAAGGGCTACTTCCTTATGATTCAGGCTCCTTTTGAGACCTGAGACCAAATAATGCAGGGCAGCTTCACCTGATTTTCCTGTAGTCTATGTAGAGGGATGCTCTGGAGCGCTCCTTCTTGTAAATACATTTGTCAGACTTTTTCCATGGTTTTCACCATGAATGATGTCAGACTGATTGGTCGGTAGGATTTAGCCTGGGTGTACGTTTTTTTCCTGATTTAGGAATAAACACCACCTTTGACTCCCTCCATGCAATTGGTATATATACTCTAGAGCATGGCTGCTTCGAAGTATCAGAACTAAAGGACCCATTATGATGTCTAGTCCCTCTTGCAGAAGCTTGGGGAATATGCCATTTGGTACTGGAGTTTTGTAGGAGTCAAATGAGTTTACAGCCCATCTGATAAGATGGGGTCTGAATATATTATTCGTGAGTTCCCAGCCCTCTTTGGTTGCCTTTGTTTTGGCAACCGGCCTGTTGTCATAGCTTGACTCTATCTTCACCAAAACTGGAAAGTGCACACTGAGGAGATGCTCTAGAGCCTCTGCCTCAGTAATTGAAAACTTTCCGCTCGGCAACTGAATAGAACCAAGTTTGTTAGAAGTATCCCTTTTGAGAATCCTGTTGATTCTGACGCTGTCAGGGACACCTTGCGTGCCCTCACAGAATTATCTCCAGGACTTCTCCTTGGATTCTTTTATTTTTGTATTGTATGTACCTAGTTTAGCTTTATACGCTTCCCAGTTACCGGCCTTTTTCGCTTTGTTGAAACGCGTCTTGTTTCTTTCCTTAGCGATGTCTTTATTCCACCAGATGACTTGTCGAGAAGAGCGACTCTCCTTTATCGGACTGTTGTTATGATAAGAGGTCAGTGTACACTGTTGCAGCCATACGGCTGCTCCCTCTAAATCCTCAGCAGTTTTTGGTCTGCCTAGGTGTGAACGGATTCAAGAAAGCAGGTCCTCTTTATGAGATACCCAGTCAGTACTCTTAGGATCCCTGTATGTTCTAATAACCGATTTTTCTACGTTAATTCCATAGTATATATGGGCATGATCAGATAAAGATGGTTCATCCGATAGATGCCTCTTGCGAATCATCTCCCTGACACGTAAAGTGCCAAGAGTAACATCTATCAATGATTCCCCCCTCGATGTTCTAAATGTAGGCGTATTACCCACCTTCGCAATATCAAGTTCAGTAGTACATAAATAGTCAAATAGTTTCTTACCTATGGTGTTGTTGTCTTTGCTGCCCCAAATGTTATGGTGTGCGTATGTATCAGCCCCTACAATGACATCCAGATTATGTCTCCTTGAGTATTCCATCAGGTTCTCCATGTTAGTCCCCGGTAGTGGTTCTTCTGAATCGATGGGGAGATACAGAGACACTATTATTGTCTCTAGTACTACCCCATCTTTTTCGAGTATAATCTTTGCTGCCACCATGTCACCCGTGCATAGTTCCATAATCGGCATCAAGTTGTGTTCGGATCTATACAAGTTCTTATTTTAGTACGATCAGTTCCCATTATCAGTCCCATTCCCCTAATATTAAGCCCCAGTATCTTACCTTTGCTCTTGAAATAGAACGATGTCTATGTTTTCAGCCACCACTCTTTGTTGTAGGACTGCGGTGGCTGTCTTTTTGTGCTGCAAGTTAACTTGTAGCACCTTGAAGGTCCTTAGAGGTTGATGGTACAGGTTCTCGATCAGTCCCTGTTTCCTCCTCGGTTGAGTTTTTCAGGGTTTTAAAACTGGCCCACTGAAATATATAGTACGGTCTCCATTGAGCCCGTACCAGTCCTTTCATGGACTCCTCGTCAATCCGGAGACTCAGATGCAGTCCCCAGTCGGATGAGCCGAGGATCATCCAGCGATCAACCTTCAGCCCTGGATACTGTTTCTCGAGCCTCCTCAACCCCACTTTCAGATCCTCTTTTTTAGTCACAGGGAGTAGGGCGAGGACTCGTTGCTGCTTTGGAAGTTCATCACTCTTGATGAGCTTCCAGTTGGCTTTTTGTGACAAATAGTCCCTCGTTATAATGAAGGACTCCTCATTGTCACAGATTAGCCCGTAGTAGCCGTCCATGTATCAACTGGCTTCAAACCTATGCGCCTTCTGCACCTCGTCGATCATATCAGTTAGGTTCTCTTTGATAGACCCCACCTGATCTTCAGAGACAGCTGTCTCTGAGAAATTTTTTGGAACCACAGCTGCCTTGATCCCTTTGAGGGCTGTATTTAATACCAGTTTTAATACCAGTGGTACGTTTGGCCCTCTTATCTTTCTTTTCCTCAGGAGTGCTCCTGGCTGAAACAGTTCGCTTAACGCCCTTTGTCTGCTGGTATACATCCTGTTCTGATGTTGAGGGAGTCGGCAGCACCACATTTTTGGTGTCAATTCCTTCGTTCCTCATTTTTTTAGCTTATTACGCTGGGCACCTGAAAGTTTCCCGAACGAAGCTTTTCTTGCCACAGGATTCGATATAACGTTTTCTGGTGGCGTGGTTTGCTCTTGGGCTCCAGAAGTATCTGGCTGCGTTGGAGGCACTTCAGTCTCCATTGCTGCCGGATCTTCCAAATCCCTTTTGCTAGGAGTCTCTATAGGCTCCGTAATAGGTTTTTGTTTCTCTTGGTCCATATTTGTTCCCACGAGTATAGGAGAAAGGAGGTCAGTAGTACCTGCAGAGCTCCTTATACAGGTACAAGGCTGAATGCAACTGGGTGCGCCAGGTGTCCCGAGGTTAGTGGTCTCGTGGTCGAATAACCCACGGCCATCCATCCCTTCAGTGACCACTTAACGTTAGGATTTGGGAGGTTATTATAGTGGTCCTCATCCACACAGGCAGGCAATAAAGCCAAGCCTCCCGATCCACATAGTTCGGCATGCCCCTCACAGGCCTTACCCTAGTAAGGGGGTAGTTGCTCTGCTATGTAGTTTGCGGTATGCGTCACGTGCTTGTCAGCGATTGGGTATTCGGTTGGCAATGTTGGGCGTTTATCACCAATCACCAATCACCAATCACCAATAGACCAGTTCTTTCATTTGCATGACGTCCCTGGCCTCCCCTATCCGCAACCTGGGGACGCTCCCGATGTGTGTGTGAACAGTTATAGCAGATTGAAAATTAACAATTATTACTGTTTCATGATACTGTCATCAGACTTTTGAGCTCGAAGAGCTCAAAAGCATCGAATAGTTTTATCATTGAGCTCGGAGAGCTCAAAATAACACAAAAATTAAATGTTTGATCTAGAAGAGCTCAAAAACATCGCAACTAGCGACAAAATCGCATGCTTTTGAAAATTGAATTTAGCGGGAAGTTGCAGGGATGGCCTTTAGGGTCAACCGTTTTCCAGATTTTTTTAAACGGATCTGTGATTAAGCACAACTGTAGATACTGGAGTGATGACAATCAGCATGTTGTCACGGAAGGACACACGCCCAGAAAATATAAATGTGTGGGCGGAATATTGGGTGATACTACTGTTGGGCCTTTATTTACTGATGGTAACTTTAATGGCGATACTTACTTAGAAATTGTATAAAACACCATTCAACCTCTTATTGTCGAGAAAATAAAAAAAAGGTTGATATTAATGGGGATAGGAACCTAAACGAAGATTTCATACATTCTCAACAAGATGGAGCGCCACCCTACTATGTTATGTTCTTCGTGTGAGGCAATTTTTAAATGATACGTTTCCAGAACAGTGGACTAGGAGAAGAGGTCCAATAGAATGGCACCACATTCAACACCCCTCGACTTTTTGCTCTGGGGTCACTTGAAAACTGTTGTATTTGAAACACAACCAGCTTCACTGTATGATCTTCGACTTCAGATTATTACTGAATGTGCATCAGTTCCGAGAGAAGTTTTTCAGAATGTAAGAAATGAGTTTTAAAATAGATTATGTTTTTGTTCAGACGAAAATGGATTGCATTTTAAGCATCTGATTAAATAATATAGCATTTCATAAAAACACAGTTTATTTTATTTGAATTGTACTTTTTGTTCGACCCTGTATTAAATTAGAAAAAAATTTTTTGTGCAGATCAATACTACTCAAAAAGACCTTTAATTTGAGGTATCACAAAGGGGGTGGTGCCATTTAAAATTTAGGGGTTGGGGTGCATGGGGCTTAAGGGGTGACTCACCCCACAACCAAAATTTTGTAATTCTAGTTCCCCCTATCTGTATAACATTTTTACTAAATTGCGTTTTCCTAATTTTTTTACTTTCAGAGATATTCTATATTTTCACTATAACTGGAGAGTAAATTAGAATGTGGTGTAGGCTGATTTTGAGCAATTCTGGGTACTTGAAATATACTTTTATGTATCCAGAGAAATATATTTTGCTGTTTGTTAAGCTGTGAAATGAATCAAGCGTTCAATAGTCGATTAATGAACCAATGATAATATTTTATTCTGTTCATAAGAATATTTCAAATGGTTAATTGTGGTATTTTTCAGGATACAAATGTATTATTGTATTGATGGATAAAAATTCGATGGAAAAAGAAAATTTGATAAAAGCATTTGGTGGTGAAGTCTTGAGAGTCTCCCTGGCAAATGATCCTAGTAGTGAAGATGGATTCTTTGGTACCCTCCACAAACTTCACAAGTCAATACCAAATTCGATAGTTTTTGATCAGGTAGTACACAACATTGTTTGGATATATTATTACTTCAAACAATACAAATATCGAGGATATTTGTTTTGTGGCAGGATGGGTTAGGTTAGGTTAGTCCACTGTGAATCGCAGAGTCTATTATGGCTCACACCTATTAATAGTCCACCAAACAAATTCAGCTTCTCCACAAAATCGATTAGTTTATTAAGTAAATAATATTTCAGGTAAGGGTGATTCGAGTATCACTATATGATGATTTAGATGACAATGGCCAGTAAAAAGGTCTGTTAGACAACGTAGATCATGCCTGCTATAGTACAACACTAGTTTGTGGACATTCTTCGAAGGATATATAAAAGCCTTTGAATGAACTAATTATGTCAGAAGTGTAAAACTCTCCTAGCTGTCCGGTAATTAGAGTCTGATTGGCAAAACTTGATGAGATGCCAATTGCAGGTTCTAGTACGATGAAATCATCTGCGACACCCTTGCGAAAGATTGCAAGTGTCTGCCTTTTCGTTGCCATTCATTCTAGAATAAAATCGGCATTTATTTTATTTTGGTATATTTATATCCCTTCGACAACGCGTTTCCTTCAAAAACTAATGTGATTAACTTGACGTTATCGTCCATATTGACTAAATATGAACATGAAATAGCACCCAAGACGTCCGATTTACTGATAATACGGAAGCGATCATGGTGATTATTTTTTTCACTTGTCAAAATGTGACATTTTGGTGGTTTTAACCAATAGCAATAAATTATTCTAGCCAATCATTCGGTATTATACTGATAATTCTGCTTCCTCATCGATAATACCTTGTTTACATTGAAACGTCAAAATTTTACTTTGAATTTGTCATTATTGACAACTAAAAGTGCTTCGAAGTTTATTGAAAAATGAACACAAACCGATTCGGTGCCATCACCCAAGAGAATATTGAACATTTAATACAAAATCCTTTTAAATTGTTGAAAAAAATAATCTTCCCAAATACAACTCGTTCTTCAAATTTTATCACATAATTTTTTATTTTCATTACTCAAACTTGTTTATTTGAGGCAAAAACATTCAAACAAACCGAATTTAGATAAAATCACTCGTCCTAACGGACTCGTGATTTTATCAATCGGTTTGTTTTCATATTTTTGCCAAATAAACAAGTTTTCGTGGAAAAGAAAAAATTATCGATAAAATTTGAAGCACTCGTGGTATTACCTTTGATAATTTTTTACTAAATATAGTAACCAATCAAATTACTTAATTTTAGGTCATGTGTCAAATTTCATCCAATCACCTCTGGATTACAGGGATAATACCCTACATGTTTTCAGTTTGGTGTTTTTTTTTATTAAAAATTAATTAAACGTCAAACTGACAACTGGTTTGAAAATGTCGCGAAGATTTGGTATTGCTTCTAACGATGCAATTAATGATATTATATCTAATAATATACCAAAAAATACAATCAAATCAAAAAAATATGTATGGAAAGTATTTCTCGAGTTTTGTGCGACCAGAGAATACGAACCGAATGCTGAAACGAGTTTGCATAATTTGATTAAAACTAATAAATTTTGTATTGAAAATTATCAAACGTCAGATTAACAATCAATTTTTTGATATCTACAAAGTAAAAAATTATCTTATCGACTACTCCTCGGGCCTTGATAAATACTCAAAATTTTGTTATAGAGAATCCTTCAAGCGTGTTGCTCAAGGATAATAGCCCTATTATCAAGCAACACGCTTTCAGCATTCTCTATGACAAAATTATCTCGGTATTATGAAGACCCTAGGGGTATTACTACTGATACTATGACCACTTTGACCACTATTTTATTACTATATTATTACTTCGGCCGTGTACGGTGGAGTTAAGAATTCTACCGGTACCCGCTGCGTAACTTTACACTATCTTACGAGCATTTTGATAACCAATTTATCTTCTTCGGAGACTGTGCTCAGTATAAACCAATTTAGTTTAAATGTTTATGATTCTGTCTAAGTGATAGCTCTGAGAACCTAAATTTCAAATTCGTTAAGTTTTTGAATAAACATGTCATTCATAATATAATAGTATCTATAATCCATAAGGGTTCAATGGAGGTTTAATTTGAGGATTGAGTGAACCGGGTTTAATATTTAAATATGGACTAAAGCATTATGTATTTTCCAAATGAAGGATTACTTAATTAATTATTTTCGTAATGCTGGCGACAAATTCACAAGCAATCAAAGCATATTTGGACTATGCCAGGACGAAACCTTGTCTTTTCAACTGATTTTCTCTTTTGCCGTACAATTCCTTGTTTCAACCTATGCATTAAATGGAGCCCTCTCCTAAAAAAATAAAATAGCTGGGATCGAAGAAAACTGATGTAGTCACCAGTGGACATGGGAATTCATAAATAATTGGTACAGTACTATCTGTTCTGGTTTCAAAGCAGCCCCATTTCCAAAAAACATTCATCTTCAGTAATATCTTCGATAATTTACGTGGTTATATAAAAGTAATTCACAATATTCAGATGTGAAAATTTTCTAGAATATCACAATGATGCTCATTATACAAAGTGTCATAGGATTTATAGGTTAGAATTGGTAAGTGATCTACTTAAACCACCGATTTCCTCAGATTTATTTGAAACAGTGTTAAACTAGTTTTATCGCGTGAACCTTAATAAAAAAACTGGAACAGAGCCAGTAAACCTGGTTCAATCGATTGAACAACCGGCCCTAATAATTATGATAAGGGTTAGGGATCTGTCAAAAACTATTAAAAGCTGTTGGTTCGCTTGTTTATATTAACATCTTGTTTTGTTCAAATCTTTTTAGTTTACCAATCCCTCTAATCCCATGTGTCACTATGACAATACAGCTGAAGAAATTTTTGACCAATGTGATGGTCAAGTGGATATGATAGTAAGTAAAAGTTCAATTCACTGTTTCTATAAATGTTTTGTCTCTAGAAATGTCGCTATGCAGGGTGATTATAATTAAATCTATATTTAATTCCCCCGTCTAAAAATGAAGCACTGAACAATGGTCTCAGAAGTTTACTTTTTGTCAACAAATTTGGAATGAAAATTGTTCATTGATAATTTGTTAACATACAGTGTGACCGTAAAATATGGAATAAATTCATTATTTCCTAAGACAAAGACTTTTTTGAAAAACGTCGATTTTTACTTTTAAGGTTACAACCAATTTTTGGGAATATTTTTAATGAGGACAGCCTTTATTTGGTGACGTTTTTGATTGTTTTTAACATGCTGATTTTAATGTTATAAATGAAACTAACTGTTTCTAGTTAATTCCACTATTTAATGAAAAAATTATGAGAATGACGATGATATGTCAATATCGAAATAATTATCAATATCCTTTCATAGTTTTCATAATTTTTTCATTAAATAGTGGAGTTAATTAGAAACAGTTAGTTTCATTTATAACATTTTAATATGAGTAGATTCCACAAAGTAAGGGTCCAAACAGTATATGCTGATTTTGATTAAGAACGTCACTTCGTATGTATACAGGGAGATTGATTAATGTGATAAAGCGCAGTAGGTTTGTTAACATAACAAAAGTTATGCATAAAAATTGTAGATAGCTTTAAGCTTCATAACTCGGTGCCTGATCAAAGTTATGGGTTTTTTTAACGACACCCAATATTTTACTGTAAAACTGAAATCCGCTTTTCTTTCCCATTATAACAATATAAGGTTGTAATATGTTATGCAGGGTATTTGAAAAGTTATACTTAAACAATTTTCCGTATAAATCGTAGCAAGTTCAGCGCCCTGTATATTTGAATTGGAGTATGTGAATAATAATATATTACAGCCAAATATTTTTAATGACTAATGATTTATAAACACGAATGATTTTGCTAAAGGCTGGGTCTCATTAGGACATTTTAGTGGAGTCCACAAGTAGAAGCCACTAAAGATACTCTTAAAATTAAAGTCACACTTGACGAATTGTTGAATTAAGTTTGCAATATAAGTTGCCTTTGCAAAATGGCGAATACGACAGTTGTTCGGGCTGTTTTCTGTTTTAATTGATTACCTCAAAAATTCAAAAACACACAAGAAAGCGATCTGTTTGGGTGAGAAAATGGATAGCTAGAAGATATATGCTAGGTGCATCGACGGCGAGAAATAACAAAAATAAAACAAAGTTTATAATTTGTAGTGAATCTTTATTTTATAGGAGAAATAATCAGAAAATTCTTAAACCATAATATACAAGAAAAAAATTAACTTAATCACATTACATTTATATTAAAAACTAGAAATATTCATCTGTAGGACTCTGGAATTCATGATACGTTAAAGAATGCTCATTGTATTCATAACCAATCTCTGACAGAGCAGTATTTGGCCTTGACCTGGAATATGTAGGAGAATCATCTCCTGAAGTGACAGTGTCCTGTACCAATCTACAGGTTCTCTAACAGGAAGGATTGGTGACTCTACCTTTCCCTTTAAACTACCACATCTTCGTACTTTTGGGATTACAGGTGTCCTATTTGAAGAGCTGGGAAGAGATTGCTTGGACCCAATGTTATTATTGTTTTTTTTTGTACTCGTTTGTTCTACATCCATTTCTTCTATATCACTACTTGGGTTGTCTTGATTAATGACATCCAATTGGCAGTTATTTGAAATAGGCTGCAGCTGCTGAAATACATAAACACATTGATGTAAAATAAACAAACTAATGTCAAAAAAACTAATTTATGAAATTTTCACAGGTACCCACTACAGATAACGGTGGAATTTTCCAAATTGTTGTGGCGCTATCGGTGGAAAACATATAAGGATAAGGCGACCACCTGGGACTGTGTCGGAATTTTGTAGCTATAAAGATATATATATATATATAGCATAATCCTTTTGCCGTTGTAGATGGAAATTATTGCTTTGTTTATACCGATATTGGGTGCAATGGACAAACAAACAAACGATGGATCCATTTTTCGAAATTCAAATTTCAATATGGCATTGCAAAGCAATCATCTGAATGTTCCGGAAAAATGTGTTTTTGTAGGAGATGATGCTTTTCCTCTACGAACTAATCTATTAAAACCGTACAGTCATAAACACCTGAATGTAAAAGAAAACATTTTTAATTACCGCTTGTCAAGAGCAAGAAGAATTCCATAATAATTCGCAATGTTCATAAATATCCAAAAATTTACAAATTTCTACAGTATTCCACCTTGACATTGTGCTTTTTTGTAATGTCACCTACAATAATTATTTGAAATAACTTTACACTTAATAGTTTTATTTAACATTATACAGTTTATTTACCTGCTTAACATAACCTCACAAAAAGTTACCACAAACAAAAAAATATAGATCACACTAGGCGATTACTCGCTTCAATAAGCCTGGTTGCTTTCAAGTGGACACAAAAGTTTGCTCTGAGAGGAAAGTAAATTTCTTAGTTGCTTAGTTGAAGGCAAGTGGTAACTTTTGAATCACACTGTGACTTTTAGCGGCAATTTTAGTGGCTTCTACTTGTTGACTCCACTAAAATGTCCTAATGGGACCGAGCCTTAATACTTATTAAATCAAATACATGGTAGTCAAAAGTCAAGTACATTATTTTCTGAGTAATTTTAAATGGATCACCATTTTAACAAGCATTTCCATATCTAAAATTATTAGTTTTTGAGATGTGCAAACTAGAAATTAGGTATGTAATAGCTTACCAGATGTTAGTTTACAGTTGAAGATTTATACAAAATTAGAAAGAAAAAACACGCAAAAACACTACATATGGTAAACTATAACATACCTAATCAATACTTTGCATAGAAAAATGAAAATATCTCAAAAACTAATAACTTTAGGTATGGGAAATGCACTCATCGACAATGATATAAAATAAAAAAAATGTCTTATTATTATTAATATAATATAAAGTAAGCCAGTTCCAATTGTAGCCCTTGTTGAATTTGAAAGTCCCTAAACGTTGTATAAATTCTTATTTAACCTTGTTCATACTTTCATGAAAAATATTGTTTATTTATTCATTTACATAGGGACGACCGGCTTTTTGTGCATTTTCAATCTGACTGAATGCTTACTACTTTATAGACCTTCCTGGATATTTATCATTAAATGAATTACATAGTTTCATCTGAGTTCGTGATCCATCACCATAGCCAACCATCCTAAGTATTTCAATTCTTTGTTCTACAGTCAATCAACTATTTAACTGTCACTGGCCGCCAAACATGACAATGACATGAAAAACTGGCCAACTATTTTTTCTGAAAAAATTCACCACTCACTTTTGCTGCAATAGGTGAAAATATTCATTAAATTTCAAATTTTGTCTGATCCGAATCAGCTCGTTGAGAGTAATCTGAAAATCTCACCAAATACGTCATGATGTTATATTTCAAATAATTGGTGAAGACGTCATTGTTTTAATTTGAATCATCCTGTGTAATGAAATGCTGTTGTTCAATGGAGAATCTTGAAAATAAAAAATGACGTCTTCAAGGTTTTTCTTCAAGTATTTGGTTAAAGGAATAATGAATTAATTCCATCCTTTACGGAGTCACTGTATAAACATAGCCAATTTACTCATTATTTCACTTTCTCCTTTAGATAATTGAAAGTATAACTAAAATTTTATCATTATAACTGAACTTTTAAAATTATTATTAGGAGAAAAGACATTAAGAAAATGATTTGCCTTAGGTAATGGGAACTGGCACTGGAGGTACTCTTACGGGTATAAGTAGAAAGTTTAAGGAAATTTCGCCCAATACTTTAATCATAGGGGCAGATCCATATGGATCAATCCATGCTCAACCACCAGAACTAAATGTAACAGATGTGAAATGTGTTGAAATTGAAGGCATAGGATATGAGATTATTCCAACAGTATGTGACAGACGTTTTGTAGACAAATGGTACAAATTGTTTGATAAAGAGTCTCTTAATATGGCTAGAAGGATGATTAAGGAAGAAGGTCTATTGGTTGGTAAGTTTATTCAAAAAATATATTTGCATTGTATATTACTTAGCCCATACAGAATTTGGTGTAATTTCGATCAAATCAACATTATGTGAGTAACGCCTATTATTATAAGGTCATAACATCCAAACTCCTAGCAAAGCTGGACCACTCTTTGGGGGATTATTTTGATATTCCTCGGGATATTCAAAACACTGTCTTGTACGTTATTCGACGACTTCGTTAGTTGTATTGGAAAATCGGCATCTCTCTGTGTTGACAACTTTTTGAGGTGTGAGTGTATGAACTAGTTAGGAGACACTTCACTAACTTAAATTTATTGTCACTTTAAAAAAGGTGTTGTATTCTGTCCTGAGAAGATCAAAAAGGTTTACAAATACTGATTGATCACTCTTTCTTTTACAAGAAAACCTAATGTTTCATTCCCTTGAATCCCTTAATAACCTGACATCCATGTGACGCAGAGTTTGCTTACTAATGCCAATTGCTTTAGTAACAAGTGTTTTCAAAACGTCTTGACTTTTTGACATTGGAACAATATTTTCTTGCTTCATACCTTTCTTCACGAATGCATTCATTTATCGCAATTATTTATGTCACTCTATCCAGCTTGGGCCCTTTCTCACTTCTCAAATGAATAGTAGGAATCAGTTTTGATCGGGTGATCTAGCAGGCCAATTCACTGTTTCAATCCGAAGTTCTCGAAATTTTCTGTCTAAAAACTGGTGCACAGCTAAAGCTAAATGTGACGATGCGCCATACTGTTGAAACCATATTCTGTGGTCTGAATTGTTGGAAATTTGAATATCAGGGAAAACGTGGGTCAAATCAGGAATTGATGTACTTGGGACAAAATTCAGATACATTTCTTCTGTCAAATTTTCATAAAAAAAATATGGACCAATAATTGTATTTTTTGCAATACCAGCTCATACGTTGATTTTGTTGTGGTATTTTCATACGACATCCAGTCCCAGACTGTTTCTTTGGTAGATAGTACCTTTTTGGGGATAGAATGGATACAGAAAAATTTATTGATCTAGTAGGTACTAATACAAACAATTGTTTTTTAATTGATTTGGACGTAAATAGTATTCGCGTATTTTCAATATCGCTCATGCTCTTCTTGGTTGTCATATGTCACAGCAGCCTAATTTCCGTAGAACAAGCGTGATATTTTCACTGGATGAGTTTTTTTAACGTTTGATATTAAATGTGACTCTAATTTTAATTTGTTGAAATAGGTACAAGCAGTGGTGTGCTCATGGCCGGTGCCTTGAAAGCTATTAAAGATTTTAAATTGGGAAAAGGAATGAAAGTAGTAGTTATTTTACCAGATGGTGCCAAAAACTACTTAACAAAATTTGTAAGCGATCAATGGATGGAACAAAGAGGCTTTTTGCCTTGTGTAAATATCAATAATCACTGGTAAGTAGTTATGCTTCTTTTGATTAAGTTTGTCGACTCATCATCTATGCGTAGTCACTCATGTTGTTTGCTTTAACAGTCACATTTTATTACAGAAGTACCGACAAATTCATTACAGCAGTTAGAGATCTGCACTTATTTCCTTTATGTCATATTCACTTATGAAATATGAAATTTTCTTGGAATTACCTCATAGATGGTTAACAAATTGATACAAAAAAACTTTGCTAAATTGTTCAAAATATATTTTCCCACTTAACTAAACTTAACTAAACCTTAACTCACTTAAATGTAGAGGAAGCTAAAAGTGAGGATGGTTACCATTCACGAGTACGCATTGGAGTGAAACTTCTTGGTGAAAAATTGAATTATGCGATTACCTTATAAAGTTTAATCGCTTTTTGTTCAATTCCGTATGAAAAAACCAATGTGGCAGACTTACTAGAATATGAAGGTATACAATTTTTGGTTCTTTCGGGTATCAAAGAGACAGACCAAATATAAATAGGGAACTTTCCATTTGTTTTCAATTCAATAATATCATTAAGTGGCGCCTAAAAAACCTAATCCACAAGGATGCTTTAAAAATCAATATTAAGTTGGAAAACATAAAGTTCCGTGCTATTTAAAATCCTTTCAAACGACCTCTACAGCACGCCAAAGCTGCTGACGTCATTGAGTATGATGTCCAGCTGTGTACTCGTGTATCGATCCCGGCCACAACAGTGATGCCAATTCGAGGAGTTTTTGGGGTTTCTCAGGTCAATCATAATTGAAACAGAGGCTTTGCAACTATCAACACATCGCTTCGGATGTTTTGCACCTCGTTTTACTATGACTCGTTTTTTCCCCGGATCGACCGTAAAATAAGTTTCGTCATAGTTGAAAATATGACTTAGCCTTACCCCATCCAAGGATCCTACCAATTCGGAAAAATAGTCTTAACATCGTTATATATTCTCTGCGTTTCTTTCCGTCGGGACTTTTTTATGTTCGAATAAAAACCTTTCCATCCATCTGCGAACTGGTGTGTTATTTTTAAATCTCTTTTCTCCGAGTTCTTTATTTTCAAGTAATTCTGTTCAAGCACTTTTATGTCATACTCTGTGAACGGAAACCCCCAAATACCTACTATTTTGATACTTTCAACTGCTGATTCTCCTCTTTGTCAGAGATAACTTCCTGTCTTCCATATTTCCGGGTGGATAGGCCGCTTCATTTACGTGACTATGTTCCTAGCGGAATTCCAAATTGTCTTGAAACTGACCTGAGTGTTTCGCCCTTTTCTATGGCCTCCAAATCCCGCCGCAGTATCATCGGTATAGTTGTGATACGTGCAGCAACCCAGAACTCTTCTCGATTTTCGAGTCATCGTGGTCCAAGTTACGTACAATTTGAAAATAATCTGAAAAAAATACTATTACGCCCCTGTATTCTTTATGATTTATCATGTTTGAGGTTAAGTTGAAAACACATTTACATACCTCAAGCGATTGGCAGGACTTAAATATGTTAAATAGTATGCTTTCCACAACAAGAGTTTTTCACGTGTCTTAATTTGACAAGAGTTCAATTATTTTTCGACCTGCAGTGAAGAATAAAAACACTATTTACTTGTTTGGCGCGACAAACAGCGAATCATCTCGACTACCAGCTTAACACTAACCACTCAAAAAGTGGCCGATCACTTCAACTCGAGCGCGTTCAAGGTTATATTCGGGGAGTAGGATTGGAGAACTATCGATGGTTTATCGATAACTATCGAAAAAAATCGATAGTTTTCGGTACTATCGATAGTTGAGATGTTTAGGTGAAGAATTTATTTTGAAAGCTGATATGGAATAAAAATGAGAGAGAGAGAGAGAGAGGAATGGGAGAGAAATGAATGGAAGAGAGAGGGATGGGAGAAAGGGGGAGAGAGAGATATATGGAAGAGAGAGAGAGAGAGAGAGATGGGAGAAAAAGATAAGAGAGATGGGAAAGAGAGAAAGATGGGAGAGAGAGAAAGAAAGATGGGAGAGAGAGGGATATGGAAGAGAGAGGGAGATGGGAGAGAAAGAAAGATGGGACAGAGAAAGATGAGAGAGGGAGATAGGAAAGAGAGAGAGAGAGATGGAGGAGAGAGAAAGAAAGATGGGAGAGAGAGAAAGAAAAATGAGAGAGAGATGGGAGAGAAAGAAAGAAAAACGAGAGAGAGAGAGAAGGAAGAGAAAGGGAGAGAGACGGGAAACAAAGAGAGTGTACTGCGTGTGATTACAATCATTATTTTAAACTGTCAGAATCTAAGACGGATTCGGTAAGGTTCGCGACCCTCGGAATATTGTAAACATTTTTTTCCCATTAGACCATTTTTGACAATTTTTCAAAATTTTTGATCATTTTTCAAAAATTTTGACAATTATTGACCATTTTTTCAAAAATGTTGACACTTTTTGACCATTTTCCCGTATTTTAACAAATATTGACCATTTTTGACAATTATTGACCAATTTTGACAATTATTGTCCATTTTTGACAATTTATCAAGAATTTTGACAATTTTTGACCATTTTTCAAAATTTTTTACAATTATTGACAATTATTGACCATTTCTGACAATTTTTCAAAAATTTTAAATATTTTTTAAAAATTTTTGATAATTATTGACAATTTTTTCAAAATTTTGACAATTAGTGACCATTTCTTCAAAATTTTTGACCATTTCTTCAAAATTTTTGACCATTTTTCCAAATTTTAACAATTATTGACCATTTTTGACAATTATTGACCAACTTGAACAGTGTTTGACAATTATTACCAAGTTTTGCCAATTATTGACCATTTTTCCAAATTTTAAAAATTATTGACCATTTTTGACGATTATTGACCAACTTGGACAGTTTTTGACAATTATTACCAAGTTTTGCCAATTATTGACCATTTTTCCAAATTTTGACCATTTTTGACAATTATTGACCATTTTTCCTAAATTTTTGACAATTTTTGACCATTTTTCCAAATTTTAACAATTATTGACCATTTTTGACAATTATTGACCAACTTGGACAGTTTTTGACAATTATTACCAAGTTTTGCCAATTATTGACCATTTTTCCAAATTTTGACCATTTTTGACAATTATTGACCATTTTTCCTAAATTTTTGACAATTTTTGACCATTTTTCCAAATTTTAACAATTATTGACCATTTTTGACAATTATTGACCATTTTTCAAAATTTTAACCATTTTTGACAATTTCTTAAAATTTTTGATAATTATTGATCATTTTTCAAATTTTGACAACTATATATAAACAACAGAGTGATAGATGTCAACTTTACCGATGTAAAACTATCGAAAATTATCGATAGTAAGTACTAGTAGCACTATCGATAAATATCGATAGTCGGGACTATCGATAGTTCTCCATTCCTATCGGGGAGGGGCGAATTGTTCCAAGTCACATCCCTGTTCCAAGTTTGCCGCGTTTACGGTACCTACCTTATATTATTATTCTTTTATTATTTTCGATTTTTTCATTTTAGGTGGTGGAATGTAAGTGCTACCGAAATAAAATCGAAGCCTTTGGAAAATCTTCCTGTAACTACTTCATTAGAAGATGTTTTGGCTGTTATGAACAAGCTGAACGTGGACTATTTACCAGTTGTAGATGATGGGTTAGTATTGAGTGTCTAAATGCTAAGAGTGTTGGTGAATTTAACTGATCATAAATGTTATAAAAACGAAGCAAATTGTATACATATATATCTAGGCTCCTTTGTAAAATACTGCATGCTTTGGATTCATATTTTTACATACAATCTTATTGAATTTCAAGCAAATTAGCTAAATTACAACGTTAATTGGTCTGTTAACGTAAACGCGGTCTTTCAGGCAGTTACAGAAAAAAAATCGGGGGTGTCAAGTAGGGTGATCCTACCGGCCACTCAACTATAGATCTTCGACCAATCCATATCCGGGAAAAAATGGTATTTACATATATCAAATACATCTCTCGACCTGCGGTACGCCAAACACTGAAGTATCATAAAATAGTATATTACACTACAAATGCAGAAAGTTGAGATTCCTGCACTGCGCGCCATGATGCCTATGTAGTGTCATCGTACATCAACTAACGACAAGTAGATTCACTTGCGTCGGAACGTTTGAAATTTTTGGCACATCGTCTCTCTGGCGCCATACTCGCCCGTTATCATAATACAACAATTACGAGGGACATACGTGTGGTTAAATACGTGTATGTACTGATTTGCAGTGACCATTATAATACAGGAATATTAAAATAAAATTTAAAAACTTTTAAATCAAACTACGGTGTAATCGAACAAGCTTCTAATGAATATTATTGATTAAATTGTTATGTTTAGCATAGTAATTGTTACAAATGTTTAAGTATACTTAGTTTGGGGTGTTGTTTCTGTAATTTTTCTGTTTTAATGTTACGATTAGCAAATTTTAATGTATAATAAATACGTAATCTTGTATACAATGAATAAAAATAATCAACTGGGAAATTTGTACAAGGATGCCACAATTTAACATTCTTAAAGCTATTTTTAAGCTTCATACCGACACCATATTCAGAGGCTATTTTATTAAATTTATTTATAAATATGTTTTCCAATTCTATAACGAGTTCCACAAAATTTTTGGGAGTCACAACCAAATTACAAATGTTGGATGAAACACTATAATCTTTATATTTCATAAAAACGGTAGCGTCTCTTTCTAGATTATCTATCTTAATAAATTCTAAGCAAGTGTTACACGAATGCTGCAATAAACACTTTTTAAGTAGGTATCCAGTAACGTATACCAGTGCATTTCCATCGACACTTTTTATATTTCTATAATCAGTCGTAAACACTTTTAGAGGAGTATAGATATTATTTGTAGTCGTAGAACTAACTGTACTTTTAAGCAATTCAGATTTTGTATTAAGCAAAATTTCATTTAAATCTTGCATGCAGTTTGCTCCTTCGGAGTAATCTAAATATTTAAGAGAAGTAATTTTTTTAAACGCTCTGCAGAATTGGATTGGCGTAGGGTTTCTTGCATTACCACAACAATTTCTGATTTGCCCAAAAAAATTTTCCAGACAATCCTGGTTAAGGTTTCTCGTTAATAAGAAAGTGTAATTTTTTGTTTGGTGTAACATTTCCCACAAAATAAAAATAGCTTTAATTGTCAACTTCCACCCAAATATAAATTTAAGTTGTTTAGTAACATTTTTTCCGTTAGAACTGAAAACTTGAAGGTTGCTAAACA
Source organism: Lochmaea crataegi (assembly GCA_947563755.1). NCBI lineage: Eukaryota > Metazoa > Arthropoda > Insecta > Coleoptera > Chrysomelidae > Lochmaea > Lochmaea crataegi. The sequence goes on from OX387428.1 coordinate 12,891,089, forward strand.
TTGTGAGCATATCTCTAAGAAAAGTGTTTTGCTTTTCAGTGCCCATAAAGGCATTGAAATTATTTAAATGACACGAGTTTAGAATGTCAAAGAGATCGTTCATATTTTGTATGAAAGTAACTGTAGTTCTGGCTGATGCTGGTAGAATTTTAAAGTCAATATAAGTACTCAATGCCACGGCACAGAGTGACTAAAAACTTGGGAAGCAAGTTTTACCTTCATCTTTTTAAAACTGCTGGGGTAGATATGTTCATTAGTAAGTCTGGGTGCCAATCTGAATTCTTTTTGTTTCTCGTAATTATACATCGTATCTAAATAGGCTTTGTTGGTTTCACCATTTTTAACTATGAAATTGTATTTAAAGAAATTGTTCCTTGTCGATTTCAAAAGATGGGGTACGTCAAATAAATAAACAATTTTTATACTATCCACAAAAAATACCGGATTGTCCTCAGTTAACTTTAACGAACTTTTCACCAGTTTTTGAAAATTAGATCCTTGATCAGATATTACTCCCAAAACATTTAATCCTGCATTGGATATTTTTCTGACACTTTCAAATAATATGTCTCTTAGATCATCGGCGGATGCCGAATTTTTATAAAAAAAAATAAGCAACAGGCTGTTTCCAGCTAGTTGCTATACCTAGCCATCACTACCAGTACACTAGATGCGATGTCCATACTATTTTGGTTAGTTTCTTTAAACCCAACAATTTTGTAAATAGAAATATTATAAAATAAATTGGATTTGATTGACATTTCATCTAGACACAAAACACAATCTCTTTCCTTTTCACCTAACAGCTCGGATCTTGATTTCATTAAATTAAAAATTGAATCATTAAATCCCGGTTTTAAAATCCAGCGTCTAAGAAAACGATGAAGTGTTGATATTGAAGGCATTGTACAAACTGTTGACATTTTTCTGTAAGCTTTCGGACCTAAGAAGTAAACACTCAAAGCAAATTGCTTAAATTCGTCAGTATATCTTGCTCCTTTTGGAGCTTTATTCAGTAGCTTAAACTGACATTCTAGAAAGTTGTATGATTTTTTGGAATAGTTTTTTTTAAGAATTGCAAAACGTCTTCAAAATTAATGTTCGTTTCTAGAGACTTTTTGGAATTAGATAATCTGGCAGAGGTTCTCTTGAGATTCCTAATTTTTTTTCTATATATCTTTTTCCTTGGTGTAGAAGCTGAAAGCTTTGGGCACGTCTGAACTCCAATATCTATAAAGTAAGTTTATTCATTTTGTTAAGGTCTTTTAAAAATATATTTAACCATACCTATTTGAGCACTAGTTGTTTGAATAGAAACGTCACTGCAGACTTTAATAGGAACGTCACTGCAGGCTTTAATAGGAACATCAATATATTCGTCGTTATCTAAAACAAAAGTTTCACTTTCATCGTTTATGTTCAGATTTTAATAGAACCAATTCAATCAATAATTAATTAGTTCAACTTGTAACTAAAATTAAAGCAATAAACACATAGAGAAAATTTCTAACCTTCAGTTCTTTGTAATAATAAAGAAGGAATTGCGAGACAGTTAATTCGATTCTTCAATTCATTTGTGAAACTATTGTCAGTAAAATGCAAATTACAAATTTTTATCCTATTATAACATTGTTCCACCGTTATATTGGCATATCGGTGGTTTTCTTTAAAACCCAAAACATTTTTCCAAGCTTCACATCTGCAATATAAAATAGAAAATAAAAAAAGTTTACTTGTATACTACTAAATTACCTCTTCTCTTACCTAATTTTGTCTTTTGGGCATCTAAAAAACGATCTCTCTTTCACTTTACTGCGACAACCATCAACAGAACAATACACCACTCCAGGCATTTTGTAATGAAATAAGTCACTATAATATTTATACTAAATACAAAATTATAATAAAAATATGTATAAATATTTTAATATTCACGCAAAAACCATGATCTGCTCACAAAAACGAAAACAAAAAGCTTTAATTATATTTCCGAAGTTCCGATCAGCATCACATTAACACTGCGCGCTACCCCTGTATTCAACACTTTCTCGATTTAAACTCGCCAGAACTCAGCAGACGATAGAAGGGGTAAGGAAATTTTCGGTAACCACTGAATCGACGAAGTGAATTTACTTGTTGTTAGTTGATGTACGATGGTAGTGTTAACTATTTTTCTTACTACCTCGGTGAAAAGTTCGAAAACAATTAACTAACATTAGCATTAGGTACTTGTAAACAAATTTTGAGGTTATATTAGCGAGAGTATAGCTGAGCTTAACATCCGTTATCGTTGTACTTATTGGTGCGATGGGTAAGCGCGTGCCTTCCATAGTGAAGTCCTACCGACATTACGTTTAATTAATTTTTTTTTATTGATTTAACACCAATTATCATAGTTTTGCAGAATATTATAATTTACGCGATATGTAAGTGTGGATTTATGCAGCAACATTTAACATTTATTATTTAACAATTAACATTTATCATTTAACAATTAGTAAAACTGCCATCGTTTATGCAGACACAATTATAAATTAGGAGAAAATAGTAAGCATGCGCATAAGCCCGAGATTTTAGTTATTTACAATAACCCTACATTTTCATGTCTTTAAAATGTGTACTTCCTTTGTCATAAATGACGGGAAATTGTCGAACAAGATCGATAAGAGTGGCATCATCCATTTTTAGTAAACAAACACACAACATAACCCTAAGTAAACCGCTTTTCTATGAAAACAGTGAGGTTAACTTCAGGATCTGCGTACTAGTTGCGCACTAGATGAAAATTCGGTACATTTAATTTAAGAAAGTTAAAAGTTGGCCAACTTCGTAATTGTTGAATGATAAATGATAATTGTTAATTGTCTGCATAAATGGAGTCATAGTGAAATGAGTAGTTTAACTTATAAATGATAAATGTTAATTGTTAAATGATAAATGTTAAATGTTAAATGTTGCTGCATAAATCCACACTTAGTCAAAAGCCAGAAGGTAGGAACTATATTGAAGGCTATTCATATACAAATGTCACAATATAAATAAAAAAATATCACCGTTTCCAGGATTCGAGCCTTACGCCTACAATTAATAATTCTCGGCATCTAACCGTTCGGTTATAAAGAAATAATAATTTGTCAACCAAGAAGTTGTATATTGTATATAGACCCTATGATTTATGTTAAAATTAATTAATTCTTAGCCTTCCTCATATTTCAGCTGCATAGAAATATCATCACCGCGTGTAATATAGTTTCGCAAAATCTTTTTGGTGATGTTAATTTCTTATTAGCTATTTTATTTTATTAATGTTTTAATAATAAAATACTTTGTAGAGCAATTGCTGGTATCGCCATCAGAAGAAACATCACAAATAAATTAATTTCATCTAATTCACCAAAAGATGAAGTCAAACAGCACATTGAAAGAATATTCTCCAAGCTACCCAAAACCAGTAATGTTGGACTAGTATCGAGAGTTCTGGAAAAAGAAAATTATGTAGTACTTCTTGAGTCTAAAGGTAGGTGGGCAGAACAAGAATCATGCATTCTCCTTTTTTTTCAGTTAGTTGGTAGAGCCCTATTTAATTAGCACTCCTACTTAGTATACTTAGATTTATTTTGAATAGAAATGAAATGCTTCAAAATGGATGTGGCATTTTTGGAATTTGAGCAAATCAAAGACCACATGAACAGGAGATGGTAGCGCGAATTTTATTGAGGCCTAGGGGGTCCCTCATCCTCAACACAATACTGCCTGATGAACATCGTATGGAGTAATGACACAATTTTTTTGCAAAAAAATTCTTTATCACCTCACACTGATTAAATATTGAAAAAAGTGAGAAAATGTGATCATTTCCAATGTTGCCTCTAGTAAATCTCAAATTTTTTAAAGTGAGGTTAGAAACGTACAAGATGTCCGATTAGCTATAATTTATTGTTGTAGGTGGTGTCGATGAAGTAATAGGGATCTTAACATCAGATGATGTTCTTTGTTTTATACAAAGCAGAAACAAAAAATGACATGGTGAATTAAATACACAAAAGATACTTTTTTACAGTTAATGTTTCAAAAATAAATCAGCATACTCTGAAAATGTGATTTTTCATTGTTAACCTCATTCCTTCCTTTTAGCTGTTGTAATTGATACCAGAATACAGGTGATTAATTAATTTATTACTTAGAACAATATCACCTAGTTGTTTCAAAATTAGTGAATGTATTGAATGATTTTTTATTAGAGAGTAACATCAATTTCGGTAAACTGTATACCTCGAGTTACAACGATATTTCAAAAATTAGTAGCAATTTAGGCGGTATTTGTCTGACAGCTGTGCTGGAAACGGTAACTGACAGTGAGTCTTTTCAATTTTTTTTATTTGTGAAAGTTTTCTTGTGTTAATCTGTTCATCGTAATTATAGTCCAGTCAAAAATCTTAATTCATTCCAATACATAATTTTTTAGAATTAAAATAAATCAGTTATTTGTGTAATTGTGTAATTTGTGTAAAATAAACTCGTTCCTTCTTGATTGAAGGAATATAACCAAGTATCCCACTCATACAGCACTACTCACTGCAATATATTTTTGTTATTCAATTATTACCTATAGTTAATATGTTAAACATGTTTTTTCTTGTAACAAAGTTTAAATTCCAAACATTTTGGCACCTAAACTATCTCTCCATATTAACAAACATGTCTTCATCCAACGAGTATTACAAATAATATCCCCAATGAAGGTAAGGAATTCCGCTCTACGGTAATCTTGACAAATTTGCTCACAATTTGGTGCTCAACGAGCAAATTATATCTAAGCAATAATACTTTTCATTACATAGTATTATCCGATGGGGCCTCGTCGTCGTAGTCATTTCTTGTTTTACGGGTGGATCTGGTCCCCGACCTAATGGTTGTTGACCGGTTCCGAGCGTTATTGCTTGTCGCTGATTTAGCTAGATTATATCTTCTGTCTTGTTCTTTGTCTTCAGTTGTGTGTATTTTGCGCTGCCTCCACCAGGAGCAAATCCTTAGCCGATGTACTGTGAGTAGTGGTGACCTTATAGCTGACCTCAGTTGAAAACCCAACTGATCTTTCTGTTGATGTGCCAGGCCTAAGAGGGTACACTTCTTTTGTTGAGTTTTCTACCTGGTAACTTTAGGATATTAGCTGAGATAACAGTCTTGCCACCTAATTGCCAATATGCTGCTTCATCGGAGTAGTCGTCGTCTTAGTTGTTTTCTTGGTTGTCGCTTGGGCGTAGCTGACTCCTAGTATCGGTCTTTTTGAGATTAGCTTCGATGTCTTCCCAGTCGTCTTGTTGTTTTGGACTTTGTGGGCATCCTTTGTAATTCGCACTTTGTGATTGCACTGGTTTATCCCTCGATTTTGAGTATTGGTTGGAACGATGTGTGCATGTCGTTAGTCCGCGATGGAATCCCTGGCAGTTGTAGCATTGTGTCTGTCCATTTACTCTTCGTTGCTTTTTCCATCTTATCCTCATGTATTTGATCTGTTGTATTATCCTCATCTTCCCTTTTTCTTTTACCTGTAAACTTCACAATGTAGATAAGCATTGTTTTTCTTCCGCCGTACTTGGAGTGGATTTGGTTAACTTTTACAATCTGAACTCCTTCCCTTCGTAGTTCTTGTCTTCATTATTTGCCTTTGTATGTCTTTGCTGAATGAGTTCCAGTAATGCAAGCTCCGGAGGATGACAAGCAGGCCACCCCTGCTTGTTGTCGACTTCCCATTTTCTTTGATGGCTTCGTCCTTCGTGTTCCTTCAGGCAGCTTTCTTCCTCTGTTTTTATTGGGTCTTCTTGATGAACACCATTTCTGTAATTACAGGGATTTTATCCTTTGCGCCTTCCTTCGGACGCTTTTTGACTGGCTTCTGTTTCTTGTCTTCTTGCATCTGCTCCATTTTTTTCCTGTGTTCATTGCAGCAGCTCGTTCTTTGAATTTGATTTCCACTGCTGGGATTTGCTTGTATTACTAACCTTCATCTTCCTGCCACCATCTTTCGTGTCTCTTCTATGCTATTGTTTTCTCCTTCCTTTGTTCTTAGTATTTTCCTAGTATTGTTTCATACTTGCTGTCTAAGTCGTGTTCTTCTTTTTTTGGAGTCGTCACTTTCTTAGAATTCCCTGGCTTAATTGTAGTTCCAGTACTCCTCAGGCACTGAAACATGAAAAAAACATGTATATTTCCAAATCTTGGAATTAAAAAAAAAATTTTAAACAGAAAATTTCGTTGAAAAACGCCATTTGCGTTAAAAAACTTGTATGAACTGCTCAGATGTCGTGACTTCGGATGAACTAACGCTTAACCCTCTGTCCGATCGCTTTCTCAGAATTCGGCTTCAGTTCAGAGTATTTAGACCACGTTCTCTATCAACTCGGCAAGCATTGAAAGGAGAGTTTATTTAGAACAATTCTAGGCACCACCCACCACTATAACATCAAACTTAGTCTATTGTGAATACTAATTATGTTACAGTGACTATTTCAGCAGATTTATTTTCTTGAATTCAACCGTAAGTATTCATGTCCAATTATCCATTTTTTATTAAAATGGGAACTACGAAAAAAAATTTGCCAAAACGATGAATAGACAACATCCTATATACGACGGTTTATTAAAAAAGCCTGCAATATTACCAATTACATAACTATTGTGTTAAATACGGTCAATTTTTTTGAAGAGTAAAATCAAAGTTTTTGGTGCAAAGGTATTTTTATTTATTGTGAACATAGAAAATTGCTCAAAATTATACACTATTGTAACAAGAATTTTTAAAGCATCATTGGCAACTGAATCGAATAAGTTAAGTTGAAGGTAATATTGAAGATCAATCGAATTTAATCATAGTTTCATTATTGGATTTAAACAGCTGATTTGTCTTCTGTCAACATCATTCTCTGTTTCTTCTTTTTCGAACTCTTGAAGTACTGCCGTTCGGTACGGAAGGTTGCCTACCGATGTACCGTGGATGAATACCAGTGTACAGAGAGGGACATTTTATTTTGTAGTTACCTAGGGTACACAGATGATCTGACAATACTTGTACTGGGGAAACACCCTAACGTTATATCGGAGATAATGCAACCAGCTCTGGAAACTGTGGGGAAATGGTATAGGAAGGAATGCCGAAGGGTGCGAATCCTGCAAAAACTGCGCTCATTCCCTTCACCAGAAAAAGGAAGATTAGGAGACTTAAACTGCCAAGCCTCTTCAACGTGCAGCTGTGTATAAGCTAGGAGGTCAAGTATCTCGGTATAATTCTGGGTGCAAAACTAACCTGGAATTCACAGATACTTGACAAACCCAATAAAAGAAAAATGGCCCTAACGGCTGCCAAACGGGCGATAAGAAACTGGAGTCACAAAAGTGGTGAGAACCATGGTCGCCTATGGAGCCTTAGTTTGGTTGCCAAAAACATATGAAAGGAAAGCCGAACTGGAGCTATCGAAACTTCAGAGGCTAGCCTGTCTGTGCATAATGGGTGCGATGAGAAGCAGCTCGACTTTGGCAATGGAAACTATTCTCAATCCCCCTCTTGCTTTCCACGTTAAGGCGGAAGCGAGAGTGGCTGCATACAGGCTGGAGTGCAATGGGAACTGTTACGAAGGAACCAACACCTATACAGACAATCCAGAATCACAGATGTTATCACAAATTCGCTGCTTGAAATGAGAAGTGATAACATGTTGGCTACAATTAACGACAACCAACCAGCTAAACTGGGATGGACTGGAAGCATGCAGTCAGGAAGGAACGTTGGTGTGGTACACAGACGAATCTAAAACTTACAAGGAACAGGAGCTGGAGTTCACGGTGCTAGACCCAGGTGCAATGTCCATGCATCGTTGGGGAAGTTTGCATTCGTACTTCAGGCGGAAATCTTGGCTATCTACACGTGTTTGTAAATGAACATCGAAAGGGGTATAGAGGCCAAAAGATCCTCATACTCTCAGATAATCAGACAGCACTGAACTCTTTAGCATGTTAGCATGTCCCCAGATCAGATCTAGACTAGTCTGGGACTGCCGTAAAAAACTCTTAACCTTGGTAAACCATAATAGAGTAACACTTAAGTGGGTCCCGGAGCACAAGGGTATTGTTGGCAATGAAACGGCAGACTCCCTAGCAAAGATATGGGATATTTTATTCTCCTTTTCGAGAGCCGTTCTCATGCCTAGAACACTGCAGCCTGTTGGCTTATTGTACTCTACTCCTACATTTAGTCTACCAGCCCAGTTATCCCCGTACCCTCGAGTAGACGATATAGGTCCACTTGATATGTGCCATATGTTTCAGGTGGCACATTGGCCTCTTCGAAAATTGTTCGCCTCCACGACTCCAGTGCCTCACAGTCATATAAGATATGGGTCTCGGTCTCCAGCTGATTTCTACCGATATTCAGTAGCACTTCGGCCCGCTTAACACATGTGTCACCTATAAAGGTCTTACTTTGTACCTGCTTTGGAGTGTTTTCTTCCACTGTAGTCTATATTGACGTAGAACCCATTTTTGTATTTGTCATCGGAGCACTCAATCTAGGGTCTGAAACTGCATTCACTGGCCCTGTACGAGTATTTTGTATATCAAAAACTGCTGCACGTGGTTGTACATCTCGGTGGATTCAAACTAAACAGCATACGTACTGGAGGCACGTACCAGTGCAGGAACACAGCAAACTCCTGGTCAAAAAACCCTCGGAGTCGCTGACTAACAAAATATTTCTACAAGAAGGATCCAGTGAAAATATTGTTGTGCCTGATGAGGGCTACTGGTCTCTTCACATGAACAGTACAACCAAGAGCACAAAAAGCCTAAAGGCTGAGGTGCTGAGATTTCGAAGCATCTGACTGGTGGTGCCGAATTAACCAATCAACAAGAACTCAACATTCAATAATATCAAATCACAAAATATCAAAATAAAAGTACTTCGGCACAAACATTCAGTACTTGACATATTTGATAAGCTGAAGTTTTAAAATTACTTTTGTACAGGATGGTCTTAAATAAATTTTACATTCCAAAAACTTCCGAGGAAGTTTTTTCAAATGGGACAGCCTGTATGAGTGTTCATCAATGGATACTGAATTATATCCCATTCAACTTTACTATTTACTCTCCGTACCTATTTTACGTCTTTTAAAAGTTATTTAAAAAAAATACATTTTTGGTAAAAATCTACTCGCTTAATGAAATGTCAGAATGTTTCTATAGTGACAGTTCAGATTTATTTTTGCTGGTTTATTGTGTTTTTCAAGCTTTGAGCGTAACACATTTATCGAAACAAATGATATATTTGGGGATAAAATTTTCTTACAAAATAATCAATTATCTTCAAGGTGTCTTAATAACTCAATAGGTCAATGGTCAAAAGGAGATATTAGAGGTAGGTACTATAGTTACTAACACTTTAACTCCGAGTTACCTTAGAATTCAAACTTAACTTAACTTTAGGAAAGGGTTGGTGAAATCAGGCATTAAACTTTCATTGTTATTGCAGAAAAAATGTTGAAAACATTTTTTTGGTAAATAAACAATATTAAATATTGGAAAATTATGGTTAATCCATTACTTCTTTTCTCAATAAAAATTTTCCATATGGTCCAAAATAAAAGTACTCTACTCTTTATCAAAAATGATTTTTTTCAACAAACCTCAACAATTTAATATCTGATAGTTGAATTTTGGGTTTAAGAGCATGCAGAACTTTTTATAAAGAATACATTTTTTTGATAAAACTAATAGTAAAAAAGTTTTCCATATGTAGACTTAAGTAGACACAGAGGGCCAAAAAAATGTGTATTTTAATTATTTAAATATTGATATTTTTAATAGTTACAAAAATTCAAACTCTATCTTTCACCATAACTTTTTTTTGTCATCATGAATGATACTTTCGGAGTACCGTTCGATTTTTTTGGCCCAGTCTACTGTATATATTTAAAAAACTAGTAGACCTTCTATTGGTGGATTTATTTATTTGCAGCAAAAATACTTCAAAATAGTACAAAGTATTCAATAATATGTTTGAAAAAGTAGCTGGTCTCATTAGTTAACAGTAATTTATTAATATAAAAGTGTTTTTTCTTCTAATAATTTCTAGTAATTGCCAATTCTATTGAATTAATTATTTTAAATATACTAAGAAAATCTAAACACACCTTGTTAACTTTAAATAGTAATAAAATTCCACAATGTTCAGAATAAGCTACATAAAATGGAAAAAGGTTCAATCTTTAGAATGGTGGGAAAAGTGGGAAATCTCACCAGGTCAGAGACAAGCAAAACAGTTCGTTAGAGGACTTTCGCCAAAATTTAGTTTTTGCAAACTGGTTACTGAACGGAAAGAACCAAGATCCCAATTTTTTTTCAAAAATATATAAATGAAATAGGGTAATGAAATGAATAATAAAAAACCAAGAAAAAATTTAAAAACAAGTTTTTTGCAAAAACTGTAGATTTTTATTAGATTCACAACTTTTGTGGAGGACATTTTTCGATAGGACGTCATAGTAAGCCGAAAATTGAAAAGCAGTATTTTTCACTGCTTTTCAACCCCCCATTTCTCACTGGTAGCTGGGCATCAAGGTTATTTTACGGGCTTTTGTTTCTTATGTACGTACCTGTTAACCTTATGAAAACATGAAATTTCAGGTTTTAACTTTTTTGTTCCCAAACCGGATTCCAATCGGACTACAGTGGTTATTAGGAAATTAATGTAAGCCCAAATAAAAAGTATTACTATATTAGATTATTACCTACATTTAGTAAAATGTCCTTGATAAATGAGTTATTATCGCTGCATCTATCTATTTAGGATACATTAAATAGGTAGGGACATTTAAAAAAAAGTGCATAATAACTACTTAAATAAACGGTAGGTAGTTGTGATAATGAAACGTTCTGATAGTTGGTTGTTTATTCCACGGACTGGAAAATTTTAATTTCAAACTTATTTTGTTGGTGTTTTTGACGTAACGTTTATTCCATGAAAAATGTAAGTAAAAGTTTATGATCAAATATAGAGCTGAATGGGAAAATGAATTAGCTTATTTTATTTATTGATTCAATGATTTTGAAAAATTTTTAAAGTTCCAAAACTTACAATTTAAATGATTTTATAGTCTCAAAAGCTGAAAAATACACTTTTATTGTTCATCGCCAACCATTTGTATAAGTCGATTTGTTATAAAATGTTTTTTTACAATTATTATCCAAATTTTTTTCTTCTTTTTTTTTATCAAAATCAATATTTAATCATTTAATCTACCTGCTCGTCCCGCTAAAATGTAACATTAAATAGCATAGTCTTCTTATAATAAGCGACAATAAGGAGTTATAATCATGATTTCCAAATTATTGTTAAGGTAGAAGAGTACCTACAGGTGAAAAACCAACTAAGTCCAAAAAGTCCAGTTTTCCGGAGAAAGAAAACAAAATTTAAGCCATTAGAAATTCGACGCTTTTGTAGTTTTTTCGGAGATTTTTTTTATATTTAGTTCCATATGTATTTTCTTTTATTAGCTAGAGTAATGTCAATATTGTATTTTTATTAGGTTGTTAGTTATTTTTTATTTAAACAAAAAGCTTTTCCCATGGATGGATTAAAACAATATTTTTTTATTCAATTTTTTTCCCTTTTTTTATTTCAAAATTATAGGCACTGCAACATTATAATAAAAGAACAAAACAAGCTGTAAACTATTGACTGAAGTAATCCGAGTTCTAAAAATCGCTTCGATCATCGGGCACATCATCTAGCTTAGTTGGTAATTCAAACTGGTTAGCAGAGAGAAGCTGAGGTACTCTTTAGATCCTTCTTCTATACAGAATTTCATTAGAATTTTTAGATCAGCACACTCTTCTTTGGGTAGAGGGATAGGTATTCTGTTCCAAAGAATATTAACTGTTTTAATTTCCCAATAGGAAAAGCAAACTTTTTCTTGTACAACTTGGTGGACCAAAAATTACCCCAACCTTTGAACATAACTTGCTCACATTATACCTCAACAAACGGATACGGCTTGGAACGGGCGTGTTCTATAACCTATCCCCAGTCGTCTGGGGTTTCAGCCTTTCCACTTTTGGAAATCAACCCCATGTTTTTGTCGGGTAATTGTCACAGTGTCAAATCTTTTTACAACAGTAGTTACGTAGTGGAAGAACTGGATAATGGTGTGCTGGTTTTTGTTCCATCCTCCGCAAGAGTCGGCGAACACATTGAATAGAATAACAGCTGTCTTCTGAAGTACACCTCAGCAGAAGTTAGATTTGGAGTAGGAAGATTTTTTCCGAAATCTATAGCGACAGCCTCTACAGATTATTTTCTAGATTCTGTTTTTGCACGCCTTTTTAATTCATAAATCCAATCTGCCTTCTTCAAATGAATTGTATTCTCAGTTTCTAGCTTCCTAGCATCCTCATCTAGCCTTACTTTGACGTCATCCCTTTTTGCGGCAGTAACTTTCCAATTCAGTAATATTGGCATTCTGCTCATCGCACCAACAGCACGTTCCGGATCGTGGGTAGCCAAGGCGGCAATCAAGGCCCTGAGTGGATATACCATCAACTCAGGGCTTGCTACTGAGAACGCCTTGCTGACTTAGCGAGGCGGAACGCAGTGTGGCTAGAATGGATTCCGGCCCACTCTGGTTTTGAAGACAATGAAGGGGCGGACGCGCTCAAGATGGGGATGTTTAGTCAAAAATAATTCAAGAAGTTTTTTAACATTCATATCTTCCGGGAGGTATACTCTGTTAGAGCCCTTCAGGATGTAGTGCGCTTTAAGTCCCTTTAAGGAGCCAAAAAACTGCAATAACAATTCACGGGTTTGTTGAGATACCTTATGAGGTCTATTGGTATGCTTTCCCCTTCCATCAAACGACGCCTTGCCAGCTGTTCTTAAATATTTTTTGATTGTATTTAATCGAAGTAATTGTATGAAATCCAAAAAGTTATTGGAAAGCTTTAAAACATAGTGGCACCTCCATTGCACTGCCATTCCTAATAACTCTCACTTTGTAGCTGTAGGAGCTTTCATTTAATCTAGCAACTTCTTCATTTTTTCTTTGCCTCCGTCGAAACACAGTAATGAGATAAGTACCTAACTATTTTGGGCATCATTACCATTTTCACGTCCAATATTATTGAATTTAAATATTTCATGGACTGTGTTGGTTATTCCGATGGTTCAGGTGGACTTTGTTGGTTTTTCTTCTGCAATATATATTTATTAGGTACCTCAAATATCTTAGGACTCCGTTTGTTGTTCCCCTTGACGTTTTGATAAAGTAGAATTTATTCAAATGATAATTCCGTTTTATTTTATTTTTGGACCCTGTTGGTTTATCCCCTGAACCATTCTAATTGTTGTAATGGTATGATATCGTCGAGAGATTTGGTACATACATTAGCCATAGAGGTACTACACATCTCATTTTGACATGTAGGTACACCTACACCAAAACTATCAACAGGTTCCACAAGCTGCAATCCGGCAACGACGCTCATGCTGATTCTGATGAGGCGCAAATACGCCGAAACCGGTCTGCAAGTTATGTTGTCTCTTCTAATTGCAAACCAGAATGGTTGGTTAAATCTTGTAGATCACACTGACCCCTTTTGGCTTAGAAGTGTAAATCAATGTCTGTCGGTGCATATAGCCCGGGACGTAGTTGTTTCTTCTTAGTTGAACGGTAACTGTTTTTGGAAAGTATTTTTCAAAACTTTGTTGTAAACCGTTTGAATAATATATTCTTCGATATCTACTATTTTCAAGTTTTTAGTTTTTATTTAGTTACTTGATATTTCTCATTCTATATGGTTCTTTTAGTGCCTCTTTATTACAAGTTTTCCACGTAAACTCTCCAATGTAGAAAATCAACTAAACCAAATAACAACAAATTACCACTGCGTTAAATAGCCTTTTAAACTAATAACTGCTTCAATTCGTCTTGACATTGTGTCAACTAATGTTTTGCAGTGATCTGGTGTAAGGCCGTATAAAATTTTTCGGAGACGGGTCCGCAACTCTGAAACGGTTTTTGCGGGATTTTCTCGTAACTTTTTCTTCTTGATATGCCACAAGGTTTCAATCGGCGATAGATCTGGACTACTAGACGTCCAATTTAAAACCGAAAAAATATTGTGTTCCATCATTAGATCTTTGACTTCTTCAACTGCATGACAAGCGATGCTTGTTGGAAGATACAGTCGATATTTTTTAATTGCATTCGTTCAATTTGGTGTAATAAACTGTTTTGAAGCACATTATTGTACTTATTAGTATTCATAATACTTTCCAGAAAGTGTAAGTTTCCCTTCGCACTAGCTGACTTGGATTTCCAAATCATAAAAGAAGCCGGATACTAAAATTTCTGAAATACTTCGTCTTTGGTTCTTATGACACGACTCTCACTATCTTCAATGCATACTTCAAATCTGGCTTCATCACTCCAAAGATTGGAGTTGCATTTGTTTGGAGACCATAATTTGTGTTCCTTTGGTCTATTTTTTTCTGAATCGTTGTCAGTAGTAGCTTTTCTTTTGCCTATGCAATATTGAATTAATTGCGAATAAAAAATGAAGTTTTAAATCCCAGTTTTCTGGCAGCTCTGTGACAAGTTGCCCTTGACCAATTTTGGGTCGTACTAGTAAAACATTTCAAATTATTTCGTCGTTCTGCCCAATCAATTATCAAAAAGTAATTGTTCAAAGATAATAGAAAAATTATCGTCCAGGTAAAACCTTTTGTTATATTCTGGTACCTATTATAGTCAATAAATACTTTCCTTCGAACTTTATTGTAATAATAAAATCAATAACACGAACAATTTTTTTTCTGAAGCGAAAAACATATAATTATAGCAATTAGGTTGTTTTCGAAGATATGAATAAATATAAACATAACATCACAATTTAAAGGTAAATAAAAATGTTATCGACAGTTAATAAGTATTTTCGAATAAATTATGTCCTGTTGCATATTTAAAGTAGGCACAGTTCCTTCAATTCATCAAATTAGTTTCCTTGTTTTGGAAGTAAAAACGAAGAATTGAGACAGTTGATCATTGATGGAGGATTGGGAGGGAAGCTAAGTTTATGATTTAATATCATGATATTACATATTCAAAATTGATTGAAGTGATTGCAGAAAATACTCTCTGGTTGAGTACGGTCGTAAATATTTTAACTTTGATCTACATTTATTTTGAAACAAGCCAAACGCCCGGTGCTGACTATCTAAAGCTTATGGAGCAGCTGAAAGCGGATTACTTAATGGGGCAAACCATTGGCGCAGCTGCCACGAGATATAGCTTTAATAATAAGTTCTGGTTTCGTTCGGGTTGGTTCGGCTCGAATGAGTAAAGTATTTTGTTAATTCAAATAGTATGAAATCACTTTGGTTAGCGAATATGTTAAAAATCCCGACACATTCTTTTGTTTTCACTTGTATGTCTATGCGTAGAATTTAGTATAACAGATTGGTTGCCACCTGTCGGCAATAGCATCGGTTATGGCTGATGGCAGCCATTTTATTCAAGATCACAGTTAATATAAAATCGTACTATCTTACTCATTAACGTCCTTTGCTGTAATCCATTTTCATGGTTCCTACGGAAGCTGTCAAGGCGAATTAAATGAAAAGCCGGTGTACTCCACCAGGTATATTTTACATGAGATTTCGACTGGAGTAATATCTCACACTAATGGTTTTCACAACTACATATATTATGGTTCTACCCTTTGTAGATCATTAGACATTACATTAGCCACTGACTTAACGATCAGAGATTAGCTATAAAAATAAAAACTAATATTTGATGACATACATATACCGCCATGTTTTTGAGTTATCTCGTGCTGAAGCAAGAAAAAAACATTTGTTGCTTGGTTGGAATGCGAACGTTTATATTTTAGCACCATCCATTGTAACAGCAGGAGCATGTAGGTATTGTAGGTAGTCTCACAGAGATGACTAGGAGAGCAACTCTCCGAATTTGAAATACATCGTGGTTGAATATTAAATATTCTGGTGAAATGGGTACCGGGGCACGAGGGTTATAAGGGCAACAAACTGGCGGATAAAACGGCTATACGTCATTGGAGCCGAACCCTTCTGCGACGTCGCAAAGTCGTCAATAAATATGGCCACAAGGAAGTGGGTGACACATAAATCTCTAAAGAGGTGGGTAATCTCACCAGGACAGATACAGTAGAAACACTTTATCAAAGGATATTTGCCAATATTTACGGCAGACGTAAACAAAGATAGGAAAACTGTCAAAGAGGTAGTAGGTATGTTAACAGGGCACTGTAATCTTAACAGACGCGCAATGCTAGTGGGGTTGACACCGGCAAGAAATTACATGGAAGATTCAGTATCGATGCTCATTGGCTACTTAAAAAGAATCTGAATCTGGAGGACCACAATAGATCTGAAAAGGTCGCAGTGAAATAGACCGATTAGCCACCTCATGAAATCTAATCACAGTATCATAAATACAGAGAGAACAACAATGTGTAAAAGGGTCGAGTTGCTGTTAATAAAAGCTCTTCTTGAAATCAACTTGTATATTATATCTTCATAATATTTTCAAATTTATTTACATTTATATTTAAACTCCGGCCAGGCATCTGACCTTAATGGAGTTCAAAGTTATAATTGTTTCTTTCCTATTCGTAAAATGTTATTGTAATGTCATCAATATCAAATCTAAATGTTTATTTATGCTTACTAATACTTCCATATGATTGTTGATAAACATATCTATCCAATATTATAAAAGTGTTGGGCAAGTAATTGCTGAAGCTAATTAGTGAATGACCTACATTTGATTAAATTATACGAGGGGCACTACAAGTGCTAGAAATAAGATTATGCGGAACACCTGATAATATCGCAATAATAATAATATGATCTTTTGAAAACAAAAAATTTATATTTCTGGGAGAGCAAAACACATGATAAGTATTGAGGAAGACTTATCTACAGTGTTGCCGGACTGATGACGAATATCTGAATGAAAAATGAAAATACAAAATATTTAACAAATAGTGACAATATAATTTGACCGCAAGTAGATTCTCATTCAGCAACACTGAAGAAACTCAAATAAGTGAGTAGTTTCTCAAAATTTACCATAATGGCGCAAAACCGTTTACCATTCATTCATTTATTCACTCGTTTGGGTTTTGCTCAACAGCCCAGCCACTTGGAGCAAATCTTTGTACCACTTCCCATATTATCTACATCCATTCCAGAAGCTTCGTGTATTTTATATACGCCACTAGTTTGATTAGGAGGGTTTTGAGTAGTAGTGGTTGAATTATTTCCTCTCCAAAGTTCTCAGAGAAGCAAAGTTTGTGAGTAGGTGTTTCATTATAAAGTTCACATTATATGCACATAGGTTCAATAACTTTTCCCATTTTGTGAAGATGTTTCCTCAGGGTACAGTGTCCATCTTGTATGGAGGTAAGCTTGCGTCAACCTCCATTTGAGTTGGTGCTCCTTATGAAGCCAGTGCCCGATTTGCTCTCTTAATACAATCCTTTGTGATTCCCGGATCTATCAAGTCTCTTTTAGAACTCTTAACTGGTTCGCCAATGCATTATTTCAGTTGAACGATAGAGCCGTAGGAAAATGAAATTATTTGAAATAATTTAATGCAATACATTGCAAAACTGCGATGATAGATATTCTATTCTCATAATATTCATGGCAGTTAGAACCCAAAATATAATTAATGTTCTACGTGGATTTTATCGTAAACAATGTAACCAATTTCATTTCTACACGTTTCCAACATTAAATTAAATTATTATTTTTTTCATAAAATATCATGCTACTGTTTTCTCTTTTCCTAAGTCAATTCGATTGTGATAATTCAAATTTTAAATCCGTGGGTATCCAGATATTTGTTATGAATTTCAGTCCGATTTATCAGAGTGTACAGGTTCTTCATCGGTTGGCTGTTGTACTTTTCAAGAGTTAGAGTTAGTCTAGGCTGTCCGAATATTGCTTGTCTTCATCAGTCCAATTCCTTGCATTTTGACAGTATAATAATATATTCGTCCGTTTTTGTCCCTTTACCAAACTGTCTGCAGGAAAGTTCGCCGTTGTACAGCCCCATTTTGTGCAGGTGTCTTCTCTCATTGGACTGTGACCAGTGAGAGTTGGATCGTTGGTTATACCTAAAATGTACATGCATTGCTCAGATGCTGGAGATGGTAAAGTGAAGACCAAACTTGCTATGCTTCGGGAAGCAGAAGTATTGGGTAGAATAAGCAAATATCAGTATCTCGAGTGGATATTTTCCTGGTAAGTTACAGAGATTGTAGTCGATTTGAAACAAGTCGACGGTACGAATGCTAGGTTACCATGAATGTGTCAATACAAGGGCAGGGAATATAGATACTTTTCCAGCTCTAGGTAGAAAAAACATAAATATGTTAGGTTTAGTTGAAGATTGTATAGTTAATCGAGAGAAGTTGGTTGGAAGTGAGACATCAGGACCTGCTCCATAATATGTCTTCCTCCAATCTTCCAGCGCTAGTGCATACCAATTGGCTTAACTTTTTTATGATTAAAAAAGATTACGGCATAAGAACACATATCATGTAGCCTTGAGTGGAGGAAATAGGTTGAGTTTAGATCACACCCAGTATGTCAGTATTACTTCATCCTCAACTTATTCATTCTGGAATCTGGACGTTTAGTCATACATCCCCGGCAAGTTCCAGATGCCACGGACCAGGAGAATAATATAATTATTGACAAGTTGTCATTATAGGAAGTAGAGCAGTGAACCAAAGAATTTTCATTATTTTAAAAGCATTATAATTTTCTTTTATCGTGCATACCAGACGCCTCAACTGATTGGTTTTTGGTTTTTAATGGTATAAATTGAGGTTAAATAAACTTTTTCTGACCTGGGGCCGTATTCTTGACTGAGGGAGTGAAGCTTCCCGAGAAAACGGATATTTTGTCTTTGTCACTGCAGTGACAGAGTAACCAAGCAAAATAAAGACAAAATATCTGTTCTCTCGGGAACCTCTACTTCCTCAGTCAAGAATACGGTCCCTGGTTGGAATAAAAACTCAAGTTGTGGATATCTGGTTACAGACACTTGGACTTGCTACATATCTGTTGAAGTCAGTGAGAATCCTGCTAAGGCGAGAAAGTTGAGCTAGAGACATATGTTTTTTTACAAGTTCCTAATAAAAATATGTTTTTAAGTCTTAACCTTCTTTCAACTTAACCTACAATGTCTTTATGTTCAAATCTTTAGTGCAGTTCCCTAAGTATGATGATCCAATTCTGTGCAGCCTCACTGTGAAGGAGATCCTCTAAAAAGGCAATCTGTATGTTAAATGTATATTGACGACTTTAAAATCAAACTAAGAGTAGGCAATTCAATATCGAAGAATCTTAAATGTTGAAACTAGCCTTTACTCTGTATTTACTGCAGAACTAGTGTCCATCTGTAAGGCTTTAGAATGGATTTCTGAAAAACGTCTAAACTTTCAAGATTATGTTATCAGACTCCAAATATGTATCACTATGTCAATAAAATAGCAAGACAGTCAATTTACTCAGCATTTGGAATATCAAAAACTTCAGCACATGGTTGTTCATCTCGGTGGATTCAAACAAAATATCAGATGTACTGGAGTCACGTGCCAAAGCAGGAACACTGCAAACTCCTAGTCAAAAAACCCTCGGAGTCGCTGACTAACGGAATATTAAACCTCAGCAGGGGCCAGATGAGGAAAGTGACAGCATTACTCACCGGACACTGAACCCTAAGGAAGCACATGCATACAATTGGCATATACAGTGCTATTCAAAAGTCCCCTCCTCCCTCTTATCTTTGGAACGATTATACATAAACTAGTGAAATTTGGAAACTGAATATTATAGAGTAAGAGCCCAGTTTCCCTAGACATAACTTATTTTCTAAAGGACAAAATGTAGCCTCAAGTAGTGTTTATATGTGTATTGAATGCAGCATACCTGCTAAATTGGTTAGACGGCCAATTCGCAGGTACCAGGTGAGAAATGTAAATAAAAATAGGGTTAACTTAACTTCAATTCAAACGGACAATTTTTATATCTATTCCATAAAATATTATTACAATTTTATATTGAACATTGCCAGACACTTTCCGTCGGACATAACTTCCGCTAGACGCTTTGAAGCTCCCAAAAAAAAGTTTACTTATATTCTAATGTCTGGTTTTTATATGTTATTTGAGGCACTATTCCAAACAAATATTTATTCAGCCAGACCAATCGCAAGTGCCAAACATCCCCCAGACACCAAAAACATTCAGCCGTGAGTGAGTGAGGTATTTATGAGAAGTGATTTCTCCCTTTTTTAGCTCAAATTCCCATAGAGCCTACTGTGTATGCGTGTGTAGCGTCGCACACAGTATAGTATCGAGTAGTCATGGGTAAAGGTCGAAACACACCTATCAGCACCTCATAGGAACAGCGACTGCATAGAATAAGGTATAAGTACGGAGCGACTGATCATCACCAGCAGATTTTATTTCTTATGTGTATTTAAATGTAAACGCGCATACCTAACATCATCGGCACAGCACCGACAAGGCACGTCAACGCCTCAACCACAACATATTTCTCAGAGAGAATATTTTGCGGACGGCGTGCCAATATAATATCTCTAACAATATAAAATGAAGTCTATAGTCGGGTATCGCGGCGGTGCTGATCTCGTGTCGATGCGTTAAATGAGCGCATACACAACCGTCGAGTTGACCACTCAGTCGCTGTTCCTATGAGGTGCTGATAGGAGTGTTTCGACCTTAATACTGCAAATTTTCGTTTTTTGATACAGTTGATACAATAACACCGACACTGTTTCCCGTGTCAACACAGTGTGTCAGTACAATTGTGTCATGACACAATAAATTGTTTCACATGCACAGCTGAGATTTCGGGCTCATAGAAATTTGGAAATTTGAGTATCAGCAAGCTTTTATAGAATTCGGTGAGCAAGAGTCATTTATAAATCCAGGTGTACAAGAATTATATTCAGCAAAATACAAAATTCATCTGCGACATTTACAACTTTACTGGAACAGCTGTTCATAAATCACAAGACAACCACAACCACAACCACAACCACAAGAATTTAAAAAACTTCGATGCGAGCAATCTACCACCACGCAAAACTGATCTTTTTCAACAATTTCTTCTAGCAAATTACATTTCGAGTATTTGGAATAATGTTCACAAAAAAAGGCAATTTTTTCTCCAGAGAACAATGGGTTGACATTGGAAGGCAACCAGTACCAGTTTCACTGAGTTGATGGTGACCAATTACCGGGTTTTGTCAGTGAATCGCTTCAGCAAAATATAGGTTTTTTAAATTGACTTAAGTCTCTAAATTTATTCTATTCTCAGTTGTTTGTTTTTTAATTTGTTAACTACTCTAGATCCCACATTTTGTCCTTTAGAAAATAAATTATGTCTGGGGGCTCTGAGCTCTTGGACTATTAAGGGTTGTGAAGTTACTTACTAGTGATGATAAACGACGTATCGGATGACGTCACAAGGTCCTTGTGACTAATAATTTAGAAAGGATCCCTATGGCAAACGACACCTCTTTTCAAAGGTATCGAAAAAATCTATTCAATGATACTAATCTTGTTTGTGTTTATCCCAGTTCTGACATAGCTGGCTCTTAAAAAAGCAAGGCTGTGATGAATTAAATCAGTTATTTCAAACTCCACCACTGGATAATTGTGTGGATGGACGTTTTTGTAAGTCTCTCTAATTGTCTATCGAACATTTAACTGTTTTAATAGCTTTTGGTAATTTTCAAATTTTTGTACATTCAACTGTTGTGAGACGAACGTTTAATTGCTTCAGGAAGCGAAATGGTACGTGCTTTAGGTGATAAAGTAGCAGCGATGGTGAAACTAGACAAAATATTAATGCAGCAGAACGCATTTTTAATAAGAGGTTTCCCGATCGCACCGTTTCGAGGACTCATTTTACTGAACTCCTTCGTAAGTTTGAAACAACGGGTAGTATTAATGATACAAAACGATCTGGCAGACTACAAATTTCTGATAAGAACAAAATTGATATACTGAAAGAAGTAATAGTAAATCCTACTTCATCCACAACTCAAGTTGCATCTACCTGTGAAGTCAGGGTGTTTTTTCAACTTTTACCCATACGAATTGGAAATGATTCATCTACTCTCAGGCGACGACCATGACCGAAGAATGGAATTTTGTGAAAATATGGACACTAAAATTAACCAACAGTCAGGTTATGTCAAAAGAATTTATTTCAGTGACGAAAGTACTTTCTATCTGAATGGAAATGTGAAGACACAGAATATGAGGTATTGGAGTGACGTAAATCTCTCATGTTTCGTGAAATACAAACTCAGTTTCCTCAGAAGGTGAATATTTGGGCAGGTATCCTGGGAAACCACATCGTTGGACCTGTTTTTTACATACTAATTTAACTCGTGAGGTATATATGGAGATGCTGCAAAATGCAATAGAACCGTTGATTCTTGAAATTTTGGAAAATAATCCAGATGAATTCGGCAATTTGGAAATAACATTCCAAAAGGATGGTGCTCCTCCGCACTATTCCTGTACAGTAAGACGGTATTTGGATGAGTAATATCGTGGTAGATGGATTGGACCTGACATTATTGACGTTTAAAAAACTATTTCCGCAAACATTTGAAAAAGAGTTTCAAAATAGATCCACTGTAGGGAAGTAAATGGAGCTTACTTCGAGCAATTATTGAGGTATATTTTTCAATCTGTGATAAATATCATACTGAATGGAATTTAAATTCCAATGTTTAGGAACTAATAAGCCATTAAAACTGCAATTTACACAAATAGAATAGATTTTTTCGATACCCTTGAGAAGAGTCGCTTGCCATAGGGTTCCATTTAAAATTATTGGTCACAATGCCCTTGTGACGTCGTCTTCGACAAATACATCACTAATAGAGAACTTTACAACCCTTAATATTCCGTTTCCAAATTTCACTACTCATTCATTCATATATTTGGGTTGTGCTCATCAGCCCAGGCACTTGAAATGAATCTTTGTACCATTTACCACGTTACCTGCTTCCATTCCAGAAGCTTCATGTCTTCTATAAAGGCCACTAGTTTGACTGGAGGGATTTTCAGTAGTTGTGGTGGTTGTATTAATTCCTCTCCAAAGTGCTTCCGTATAAGTACTTGTAAGTTCTCGCAGAAGCAGAGTATGTGAGTAGGTGTTTCATCTTCAAGTTCAAAATTTCTGCACATATAGGTTCACTTTGCCCATTTTGTACCGATGTTTTCTCAAGGTGCAGTGTCCAGTCACCACGTCGGTAACTGTCTTCAAATGTCTCTTACCCAGTTTCAGTAGCCTGGTTGAGAGTTCCTTGTCTACCTTGTTCATGAAGGTGCCCTTATGTCAACCTCCATTTGAATTGGTGTTCCCTATCTAGCCAGTTCCCGATTTCCCCTCTTATGCAATATTTTGTGATTTCACAAAACGGATCCGGACCTATGAAGACTCCTTTAGAGCCTTCTTTAGCTAACTGGTCCGGCCTTTCGTTACCTGCAATCCGCTCATGTGCAGGCACCCATATTCGAGACACTTTGTTGTCTTTTGCCAGCCTGTTAAGGGATTCTTTGCAGTTTTTCACCAGTCTAGACCTAGTTGTTGGATAGCTTTAAGCAGATCCTGGCTGTCAGTGAATATTTAAATTTTTTGTCCGGTATATCCTGATGTTTTCATCAATACAGGCTATGGCGACAATCGTCTCTGCTTAAAACACAGTCTTATGTCTACCAAGGCTAAAGAACAAATTTCACTAGATTAGGTATAATCGTTCCAAAGTTAAGAGGGGGAGATGACTTTTGAATAGCATCTGTCGGTTGTGCATGGAAGAGGAGCACTGTCTCATTGGTGATAAAGACTCCTAGGACTAGAATGCACAAGGGAGGCTTTCTTCAAGAAGTACCTAGTGAAAAGAATGTTGAGCCTGGTAAGGGCTACTGGTATCTTCACATAAACCAAGAGCAGAAAAAGTCTAAAGGCTGTGGTGTCGAGGATTCGAAGGCTCTGACTTGTTGTACGAACTAATCAATCAATCAATGAGATACTGAATCAACTATAAATACTGATGTACCTATTGTCTCTTCCTATGTTATTATTATTCCTCCTATCCGTTGCCTGTCTTGTTCGGGTTTATATTAGTCGCTATGACATGCACTTCAGCGAGCAGAGAGTATCCCTAATACCCTTATATTTCTCTCGCTGTTTTTTGGTTTACTACTTGTTTAAACAATCGTTTAAAATACGCCCCTGCTTTTCGTAAGATTTGGTTTCCCGCGCGAACTATACGGCATATCCTCTCTACTTCAAAAATATATCGACCCGGTCGGACATGCTTCTCCCGCGTCTGAAATTCGGTGCTTGTGCCATAAGCATCGACCAATAACTTACTTTCTAAAAGCCAAAGTGTGGTCTTACCCTTTAATTTACTTTCATAAATGTGTACATATCATAACAACTTAATCAACTAATTCGCTTGCGTGGATTTTTGCTTACCATTCCTATCCCTATTCAGGTGGTTTATCCCAAATCCCTGACACAGTCTCTAGCCTAGAGTGGTCCTTGGATAATCCTTTTGACCCGCTCCAAATTATTGTAAGGAAGACCGCCCAAAGCGAACTATTTTGGATTCGTAAATTACCAGCAACTACACTACTATTAGATATAGTTTGTATGAATCAGACTGAATGCTTGGGATCACTTTTAACCTTTACTTTTATATTTGATTTTATAATTTGGTACATTAAATTTATCTTTGCTAAAAGAGTACCAAGCGCCCAAGGTCATTAAAAAAAATCTCCCCAGCAAAAATGAAATATTGGCTTGGCAAAAATTCTATTCGTGCGTTAATTTTGGGTAGCAGTGTAGTCAATAATAATAAAATCTTTCAACCATAAACATTCTAATTGAGGGACGAAAATAATACCCGAGGATGATATTTACTTTACAAAATTTTACAGTAAAAATCGTTTATTACAGTTACAAATCGCTTCAAACCTATTTGGACACGAGGTTATTATGCATATATGGTTCCACACATTAGCTATTTTTCATCATAGTTATGTGCTTTGGTATTGCTCAGAGATTTTTGCTGCAAAAGGAATAACAGACTCAGAAGTGTTACTTTTAATGGAATATAAATATTTATACTTCACAAATTGGAACTTTGTAAGTAGAACAAATAAATACTATTGGTGCTGGTGTTAATTTCATATAATAATATTCTTCTCATAGTAGGTACGTTTACGAAATATTAAATTTTACTAAGGAAACTTTCTACCCATAAACTTCTTGAGCAAACTTAGACAACTAAATTTTAGGGTGGTATATTTAATATCTGCTGAAGCTGACGCGTCCTGATTTTTCCCAAAACAAATTTATATACAAAGTTTCCCAGGTGTTCGTAGTAAAAACTTGGGATATGATAGAGGGGCTGGAAATAATAATATGAAGTTTGTGCCTCAGGTACCTTTGTGAACGAGCTATAGGCATCTGAAGTTGGAAATTAAAAATTGTTTTTTATATTGGGAACTGACCAAATGGGTCACGCCGTATTGTGGCAAAGAGAATCACACAACAGTTGAGTGAGAGCATGCTGTTTACATTATTCGACAAGTTT
The DNA here is from genome assembly GCA_947563755.1 of Lochmaea crataegi. NCBI lineage: Eukaryota > Metazoa > Arthropoda > Insecta > Coleoptera > Chrysomelidae > Lochmaea > Lochmaea crataegi. Next base: position 12,916,849 of record OX387428.1, read on the forward strand.
ATAAAACGATTATTAATAAATATAATAAAAATGGAAGTTGAAATATTTCCTGTATGTAAAGAGTAAAAAATAAGTATCTGCTGCTCTGTTGGGGACGGGCAGAACAGAGCAAATGAAGATTTAAACTGTGGTTTTCCATAACTTTCAGAAGCCAAGTGATCGTTTAAAGGCTATCGAAAATTATTTTGGCAATGCGGTGAAAGTCGAAAAATGTAAAACAAGGCAAAACTTATTGAGAATGATTATTTATCTATTTGCATGACATACTATAATATCTTGATGTTATGAATTTTTACCTTACCGATAATGATAAAGTAATGTTGCCACAGCATATTCACACTTTTCACCCAACCTGTCTTAGATGAACACGCTACAGAAATTATTTTTCCACTAGGTATCAAACCATTTATTTCATGTAAGATGTTTGGATGCATGGTGTGGTCATTTCAGTCAAAGCTTTATTAGTCCTTTCATAATTAATTTAACACTAAATTGAATCTCTAACATATAAAATTCGTTCTGCATCGTATAACGTTTTTCTAATTTCGCTTTTCATCCGTTAAAGATAATATTTCAATCTCTTGTGACATTTTCTTAAATTTTTTCTCTAGTTGGATTATTTACAATTATTAGGTTTTCTGATTTCTAAGAAGCGAGGAAGTGGTTTTTTAATGATTCCCTCTCTACTTAGTCCGTATCTTGTTCTTTCGGCAACACTTTCCACCACAATATGTAGTGGTCTTAGCTCAGGATTTTTGGGTAACAACCCCAATTTCTCCCTGCCAGATTCCTGCAGATCTTAGGGCAACAACCATATACTACGCGTACAATGTTCTCAAAAACAAGTCATGAGCAGTTTCAACATCAACAAACACCTATCTACCAAAGAAAAAAAACTACCACTATTGAAACATAGATGGCAGAACAATTCTACAATATACTGATTGCTTTTTTGAAATTTCAGATTTTTACGAAGAAAAAAGTGTGGTAAACTTATTTTTATCACTCTTATGTTTCTTAAAAATAATATTACATCTTAATGATGTTATTCAATTCAACCGTGAAAATAAGTACCTACAAATTCTAATAAAGCTATATAATTCCATAAATCATTTTTATACTATTTTAGTTAAAAAAAAAAATGCATTATTCTAAGTTGGCAGCTATCAAGATATCTCAAGAGGGCGCTCTTTCTTCAAAAATGGCTTAGGCATTTAGATGTGTAATTTAAAAGTGAAAAAAAGACAAATATAAAAACAGTTGCATCATCAACCATTGATCTGTTCATAAAGCCAGCAAGTGTGCATTATGGTGTTTCTAAACGGTTGGATTTTTAGTCATTTTCAATAACTTAATAATTCTAAATAATTCCTAGTAGAGTAAGATCCCAGAGCCATGAAACATTACCTATCTTTATTTAAATCATTGGCTCTGAGTAGTGCCTCATGTACTTAGAACGCCTGCGCACTAGTTTTACCAGATGATTTTTTCGATAGTGGTTATCCTAGACAGTGTGATAAGTCTTTCAAAGCTTTGATGAGAAAGTATTACTCGGCAAATTCAGAAACTACACAAAAAACTGACATAATATTGCCGAGGATACATCTACATTATTTACATCAAGCCCTCTGAGTATTTCTATTGATGATTCATCTACATTATCTACCTCAAGTTCAGAAGCTAATTCTATAGTTCAAGATTCACCTGCAGCCTTTACGTCAAGCCTAGCAAGTATTATCGTACCTGAACCAAATGTAATATCTGAGCCAGCTGTTGTATCAGATTTAGTCGAACCGTCTTCTTCTAATTCTGAAGGATGTTATGTACCGTAAGAATGTGTCGTTGAATCCCCCTCTCAAATTTTTGCGACTCGGGGAATTTTGGACATTACAAGTTGTCTGGCTAATAACATTGTAATATTTGTCTGGATTACATATATATGAAAATTAAGCATTTAAATATGAGTAAACTTCATCAATTCATTTCTAAGCCTTAAAGCGACTGTTAGAAGATATGGTCGGCGAAAAGCGCCTGGCGATACTGGATACTAATTCGGAGTGAGATTTTGAAAAATATATATATAAAAATCAGCCATTTGAATTTAAGTTCACTCACCTGGTACCTCTAAGACTATCACAGTTCCAACTCTGTATGTGCGCAGGCGTTCTAAGAACATGCGAAACTACTCAGAATCAATAGCTTAATCTATTTAAAAATAAGTAATTTGGCTCTTGGATCTTGGACTATATCTATTTTTCGCTACGGAAGCAAGGCATACATTTTATATCCAGCACTATCATTATTTTTAGCCACTACAATCTCCAAAATATGCCGCATATTTGTTTTTCAAATTCAGGTTGCTGGTGCTGGTTTTTCGAACGTTATTTTCATATCAAATCAGATAACCGGACTGTTAATTTCATCTTTCGGGGGTATGTATGTAACGATAGAATATCTATCGTTATGTTTCGTATTATTTTTCACTATTGAGTTCCAAATAATTTCTTTTTAAACCCTTCATCGACGCCCTTGTCGCCCACGCTTTTTTGTGATATTTAAGGTTCGTTTCAACAATCATTTCGAGGACAGTTCTTGAACTGGTTACGAATTAATTTGTGCGCATGTTTCAGTAAAGCGCGTTATAGGAACGGTTCCTAATTTCAGGTTGGAACACTGAACTGAACGACCCTGTCATTACATCAACCTTCAAATCAAAATTAACAAAAATGAATGTACTGCAAGGTTAGTATCTGATGAAAATATATATATATATATATATATATATATATATATATATATATATATATATATATATATATATATATATATATATATATATATATATATATATATATATATATATATATATATATATATATATATATATATATATCTACTACATTCGTAAAATAAATAAACGAAATGCTGTGTGTACGTTTTTTTATATAAGGGTTTACAATGTATTTTTTTTATTTTAGAAATTGAAGAATTTCTGGTATTACCCAGTGGCATCCGAATCACTCATTGTATTTTTTAAACTTTAAGGAATACAAAAAAATATTAAAATAATATCATAGAAAACTTAACCTCAGCTTCTGAAAAACCAAATCTACATGAAATTAAACATCACTGCGCATGCCTCTAACAAATCGATTCAACAATTCTTGCTTCGGACCGCGAACCGTTTTCACCATCCTTGAACTAGTTTCAGAACAGTTCACGTTACATTGGAACAATGAACCAATTTAGTTCCGAACCGATACCGTTATGTTGGAACGAACATTTTCATTTGCGCATGCTCCGCCAAGTTCTGAACTGATTCTAGACCTTGTTGGAACGAACCTTTAGAGTTTAGTTGAAAGGTTAGTTAATCGGTAGCCTCCGAGAGGGGATAGGCTCCAAGCATCTCAGACATACCGATTGTAAAGAAACATGTTAAAAAAGTGCAGTTTAATAATGTGAGTTGTACGTTGAAAGGCTTTATAGGTGAATTCACATATCACCTGAAATATGTAAACACCTCTTTTTACTTATTTAAGAGAATAAAAAACAAGTTGGCGTCCAGACTATCTTTTATTACTTTACCGGCCCTTTTTCCAATGATGAGTGTCCAACACATCCTAATTTAGGCAAAGATCCATACCCTGAGATCAAGCAAAGAGTTTATTATCGACGTCCAGCCGATTTTCTACGGTGATTTGCAAGGCATTCCGTCGGAAATTATATTTTTACCGTTTATTATCTTCCGACGGATAATGTGGATTTTTCTTCTTACCTGCAGGCATTGTAAATGCTTTCTCTTCTCTTCTGACGGCTTTTATTCACTCACTTATCTTCTCTTTATCTTCACTTCTCTTCGTTACATGTTAAATTTTATTAAAATTCTGAAGGACCAGGAAAACACATGACCTTGAAAAATGTAGTCGCCGGTGCCAGAATTTTTCATTGCCTCATTAACAACATTAATAGCATGATGAATGTTGAGCTGTCATTTCATAAATAAGTAATCAGTGGTCCAATTTTGGTTAAGAAGTTTGAATGGATGGATGCCGAACTTTCTATATTTCTAATAGTGTTTATTTTCAGGTTTTTCAAATGATTTATTTTGGTTTGGCGTTATGGTACGATGTTTTACTACTAATGCCATCCACACAAAAACAACAAGCAACAGTAGTAAAATGGAAAGGCTATTTGTACTCTAGTATTATTTTCCCATCAGGATTATTTGTATCCGTAATGTTTTGGGGACTGTTTCACATTGATACCAATTATGTTTTACCCCAAAGCTGTTTCAATTTTTTTCCAAAATGGTTGAACCATTCTCTTCACACAGTGACTAGTTTAATGGTTATTCTGGAATTCTTTATTATAGACCATCCTCAACAAAATCCACTATCAGCTATTAAAGGATATACTACTATTTTTCTTATTTATCATTCTATGTAAGTATCCAGTATGTTTTATGCATTTTGTCAAAATTAACATACTTATTAGTTAGGTGCCATATTGTTTTTAAATACTATATGGTATAATGTATGAATATTCGGACTTGTTCAGTTATATGAACTTTCTTGTTATTTTCTTGAAAAATCTGTATTTATCTTCCATTACCACAATTACTAGAATCTAGAAAAATGACTTTCAATGGTAAACAGATGGCTCAAAAGCAATAGAAGGGAATGGAATTGAAGCGTACGGGCCAGGAACCAAACACTCCGATTCAAGCCTTAGTAAAGTGTGTCCAGTTCAATATTGATAAAAGATACAGAAGGCAAAGGATTATCATCATGTCCGATAGTCAAACAGCCATTGAAGCACCGAGTTCTTACGTAATCAGTTCCAAAATGGTATGGGAATGCCTAGGAAAACTCAATGAACTAGGCGAGAACAACATCGTCATCTTATTGTGGGCTCCAGGTCACACTGTAATAGGAAATGAGATATCAGATGCACTAGCAAAGGAAGGGGCTGAACACCCTTTTTGGGGACCGGAACCCCTTTAGCGGTATCAGCTCCAATGTAATATTGGAAGATATAGGTAACGCCGAAAAGCAGAGATGATCTAACCATTGTAGGACTTAGACAATTAAAGAAGCTACAACCAAGTGAGAACAAATGAATGCCTAAGCCAGAGTAAAACTTCACTAAGAGTTTCCATAAGTTTCTTGACGGGACACTGTCGCCTTGAAAAGCTCAAACTAGTGGTGCAAGAAGAATGTAGATTCTGTGGAATGGAGGAAAAAATTTCCATTCACAAACTTGCAGATTGCATGGCAAACAGAACTCTAAGGCACAACACCTGCTAGGAGACTACTGGATATAAGAGGGAAACTAACATATACTAAAGCCTGCGGATATCCTGAAATTCCTTCTGGAAATAGATATCTGAGATTTTCCTCAGAAACTGAGTTAAAGAAAGGGATACAAAAGATCTCTTAGGTCTGAGTGAATGTCAATCTCGATTTTCTTTTCGAAGGCTTACTCTATGCCTAAACATTGATAAATGCGTTGAGTAAACTGGAGTAATATGCAGATGAATAAAGGTAACCATGGAAAATGGGATAGTGATTTCCTCTCTGGAACAAGCTACCATTAAAGCAAAATAAGGTCGAGGATACCCGTCACTAGTACTTTGGGTGACATTAGTAGATGACCTCATCAACAAACTGTCCAGGGTGGATTTCAATTTGCCTAGAATATGCAAAGCACATACTTATTGTCGTAAATGGGACAGAGTGTTAGCAAGACAAACGGCAAACGGCCCTAAATATAGTTGATAACTGTTTTAATCCTATCGAAAGATGTCACCATTTTCCAAGCGAAAATGACGACAATCCACCACTGTGCAGTAGAAATTAATAAGCAAGGAAGAACAAACCGTTCAATTGCCATCTTCACAGACTACCATGCAGCACTAAGTGAAGTCGATTCCTTGTAGGTCAATTCTAGTATGAGATTGTGTGCTTGCTCTGAATGTACTTGGAGCTTAGGGTAGCTTGGGTTCCAAATCACAAGGGACATAATTACAACGAAAACGTAGAAGAACTAGCCATACTGGACCTGTCAATGCCATTCGTTGGTCCTGAGTCGTTCAGTGGCGTAAAATGGGTAGCAGACAAATTTATGGAGTGATAGACAAATTCACCAGGTCAGAGACAAGCGAAATAGCTTAAAAGCAATTACCAAAGTCCCCGAAATAGTTATTGAGTAAAGATAGGAATATTGTCAAAATCTTGGTGAGTCTGCTAACTGGATACAGTAAGATGAATAGGTATAGGCACTTGAATACAGACGAAGCTATGCGGAAAATCTATCAGTTAGGGAAAGAAACAGCACAATTCATTCTATATGCCACTGCGATAGTCTGGCAAATGTGCTGGTGTTTCCACTAGGCGACGAAAAGCCACTGGCTGAGAACTGAGATGAAGATTCAGTCCCAAAGCTGTTTTATTTCATTGAGAGATCCACAATAGCTCTGGAAAAATTGCAGTTGAAAAGGCCGATAATCACCTTATAACATCTAGTCCAAAAACGTTTTTAAACACCGCTTATAGTGCAGGAGCCAGTAACAGATTAACATGACCAAGTTCCTCTCAAGCGATAATTAGTTAAATAGATCAGAACGACAGCTACGGTTCCGAGTGGGGATGAGCGGCGGTAGCCTCCCACGCACGACAAAATTATTTCAATCATTTTCTCTTACCTGAAAATTTGTTAAATTGTTGCTTACCCAAAATTTCGAGGAAAGAAAACAATCAGCTGACTATAACATGGTTGATTATAAGTCAGCTGGTCGCTCGCTGATGATAGCTTATATGCAAATATGGATAAATATACATGTCAGCTGGCTGTATCTCGGAGGAAAGACCGTCAGCTGATACTTTGAAAGTCATAACGCAGGAGTTAGGCGTCTTTCGCAAAAGAGCAAGTTCACAATTAGCTGTAATTAATAAAAAAAATCAGCTAGCGGTTTACCTGACTCCTGGACTATTATTTGTAAGAACTGTTTTAGAAACCTACAAAGTCATGACCACGGTACGAAAAATACCTACAATGAATTGCTTAAAGTCTGGAAAAATAGTGAAAATCAAAAAACCTAACTGAAAATATTTGTAGTTGCTTATCTATCGGAAAGATCAAAGTCTGTAAATGCAGGTATACTATGGTCTTTGGAATAGTTCAGTTACGCTTTCAAATCTTCCTGTTAGCAGAATGACTGTCGTTCGCATATGCAATGGTGTAGAAGTTGTCGTCGTTGAGTACTGCCAGACCTCGTAGAGTAACATATTCGGCCAGTTATAGACAAATTGTGGGTACCTTCACACATAGGAATAGATGGAAATAAGCAGTAGCCAAAGCAGTAACTCAGGATCCTAGTGCCACCAGAGTCAAGAAACCTTCAATGTCAGGCATCAAAATATTTATTAAGACATCGGTTAGCAACGCTTGGCAATACCAGAGGTTCCAAACTTGAGAGAAACTACGTGAAGTGAAAAAAATAGTTCAACCGTGGAGTACTGTAATAGAATCTAGGAAAGAATGAGTTATCCTGACCCTTCTTCGAATAGGGCACATTCGATTTTTCCTATTAATGTCGAAATCCCAACAACCGCACTGTAAAGTATGTCAATTCCTGTCAGGCATATACACTGTGTTCATTTGAAAAGGACCCACCCTTAATATTTCAAAAATGGGACATATTAGAAAGAAATGCTGAAACACTTTTAATATGTCCCATTTTTGAAATATTAAGGGTGGGTCCTTTTCAAATGAACACAGTGTATAAATAGAATGTCCAAAGTGTTCACAGCATAGAGCGACCTTTAACTTCTATTTGCTATGAAGATACCATTTACTCGGAGACGATTATATAATGGAAAACTTGGTAGCATATCAACGTGCTATTCAGTTCCTGCACTAAGCTTAATAGTTGATTTTTACAATTGTTCGTGTTTTTATATAACATGTAGTAAGTAGGTACTACTTAGTATTTATTATTGTAACATTTGGTGTCAACAATAACCTGAAGGGTTGATGTGCTTTATTTACTTAAAAAAAAATTTAATAATTATACCAAAAAATGTACAGAAGATATTTTTGATTTTAGTTATTTTCCGGTAACAACCTATACATATTTTTGAAATATTCTCAAACATTAAGCTTTGAAATCTATAATATAGACTCTTTGTGACGCTTGCTAAACTCTTATAATTTTTAGGTATGTTTTATCCCGTTTTGTTCTTGGATTTTGGTTGTACCCTATTTTTAATCTCATGACGGCAACACAGGTGGCTCTTTTTATATCTTTCTACTACATATGGAATATTTGCTTAGTTGTTTTTGGGATTGAAATGGAAAAAATCAAACTTAAACAAAAATCCTGGGCCAATAAAAAAACAAAGTTGTCATAACATTTTCTATTCTGGTTTTAGCAATTTATATTTGTTACCGAAAATACCTTTATTTTATACTGATAATAAAAATATTATTTATAGATTGATTGTTCTGATTGCTTTTTCCACTGACATCTGACATAACTAGTGACATAATGACAGAAGTGAATTGGTGATTCGCCGAAAGTTCCTAGAATTACTGGCCACCGATGCGTTGAGAATTCAGCTAAAACGTCATTTTAAATTTTAAGATTTACGCTTCGGGGGTGTATTCATTGTTTTAATAAAGCAATATAGATGTTCGTAATGATAAAAAACCTACAAAAATCTTATGTTTTGAATGGTAGACATTAACTGTCATTCTTGTCATAAAAACCACTTCTTGTTGGTCACACTAACCGTAGACTGAACTCCTCTATTTGTTCTACTTTACTTTATGTCTATTGTGTCAAATGTCACGTCTTCACATATATAGAAAGCGATAATGATTACTTTTGTCGACAAGACGTGTAGAATAGAGTCGATAGTAGTATTCTATAGTGTGCAGAGTCCCACTCCCGAAAACGTGTGTCAAAGGTTAAAGTCAAGTGTCAACATAAAATGTCATCCGTCTAAGTCACACCATAGACTAAAGATTATAGTATCGAAAGTGCTCTCTTGCACCTGTTCGAGCGCATCGAACATTTTATGAGGAAGGAATGATTGGGGCTACCGTTGCTGTTGAAAGATGTCCCCAACCGGTGAAGGATGTCACTACCGATAAAACATATATCCAACCGGTAAGAGATGTCCCCCAGCGTTGGAGGACCGTCTTCTCGGCTGGTGGATCCCCCTCTTGGTTGGAAGGTGTCCCTCGCTGCTGGAAGCTGCAAATGGAACATAGCTAGACTGGCTGTGGATAAAAGTAAAATTAATTACAAACAAAAATAAACAATAAAAACAACTAGATAAATTCAATACATATAGAAAAATAAAAACAATTGCAATTGGAGGAAAACATTTGCGGTTGAAATATGTTCCTCGCGGTTGGAAGATATACCGAAACGGTAGAAAATATTCTAACGTATAAAAAATATATCCAATGACAAAGTATGTTTCTCACCGGTGGAAGACGATCCTCCTGGTTGGAAGATGACTCTCTCGGATGGATGATGACACTCTCGGATGGATGATGTCTCTCTCGGTTGGAAGATGTACCTCTCGATTGGACGATACCTCGCATCCCTCTGCTGGATGATATCCCTTGGAAGATGCCCTCTAAGCAGAATGATACCCTCATGGTTGGAAAATTATCTCTAGGCTGGATAATGTCCCTCTCGGTTGGGTGAAACCACTCTACAAGGCAACAATATTACCAAAAAAATACCACTACCACCTTCGGCAAATATAATAATCCCCTACTAGGCAACAACAATACAAAAAATTACCACTACCACCTTCGGCAAATGGATATAATAATCCCCTACTAGGCAATAACAATACAAAAAATTACCACCACCACCTTTACCAGCAAAGATAATAATCCTCTACAAGGCCCATGCTGATGTGGAATATTGGAAAAGTTTCTGAAAAAAAAAATCAAATGAAACTGAAAAATTTAACAAAAATATGGTTTGTATCTATGAACCCTGTAAAAAAATAATGTAAATTACAAACCAAGTGGCGAAAACGGGAAAGACACCTGGAATTTACAGGTGTACAGTTGACGATCCTCTCTGTTAGAAAGTGTCTCTCAAGGTTGGATGAAACACCCCCCGCCCGGTTGGAAGAACCTTAAAAAATTTCTGGAATAGAAAATCAAACAAAATTGAAAACATTCAACAAAAACATCGTTGGAACCTATGAACCCTGTAAATAAATATATGCAAATTACAAACCAAATGGCGAAAACAGGAGAGACTTTACAGGTGTAGATACAGTTGACGATCCTCCTGGCTGGAAGATGAGCCTCTCGGCTGGATGATAACCCTTTAGGATGAAATCCCTCTCGGTTAGAAGATGTCCCTCTAGGTTGGATGATACATCCCCCAGCTGGAAGAATCTAAATAAATTCCTTGAACAGAAAATCAAATAAAATTGAAAAAAAATTCAACAAAACCTATGAACCCTGTAAAATAATATATGAAAATCACAAACCAAATGGCGAAAACAGGAAAGACACCTGGAATTTACAGGTGTACAGTCGACGATACTCCTGGCTGAAAGATGACTCTCTAGGCTGGATGATAAACCTTTAGGTGGGGGAAACTGATCTTCTTGGAAGACGTCTTCTTCGGCTGGATGAAATCCCTCTCGTTTATAGAAGATGTCCCTCTAGGTTGGATGATACATCCCCCAGTTGCAAGAATCTTAAAAAAATCCTGGAACAGAAAATCAAATAAAATTGAAAAAATTCAACAAAATTATTGTTGGAACCTATGAGCCCTGTAAAATAATATATGCAAATTACAAACCAAATGGCGAAAACAGGAGAGACACCTGGAATTTACAGGTGTATAGTTGACGACTCTCTCGGCTAGATGAAATTCCTCTCGGTTAGAAGATGTCCCTTTAGGTTGGATTATACACTCGCGGTTGGAAAAACGTAAAAAAATTTCCGGAACAGAAAATCGAATAAAATTGAACCTGGAATTTACAGGTGTACAGTTGTTTAAAAAAAAAGAACAAAAAATAAAATATTATTATAAATTATGCGCCACCCTACCTTTTTTTGTCAAAGTTATGGTCGAGTTATTCCTTCTTCGAATGTGCGATGAAAAATTGGTAATTAAATTCATTGTTGTTTGTCTATCCAATCCGATCAATTGCTTGAGCTAGAAATCCGGTATTTCATAAAGATCCATCTCATCCCTTAAAACTCTCCGTTGAAATATCAAATGATTTCTAAAATAATATATATATGTATTATGATACCACATTATACCTATGATATAGGACCATATCTTACCTGTCACACTCTTCTATCATTGGAAAAACCAATTTTTTAATTTTTTTTTCACTGAAGAATGTAGCTTCACCAATAAATACACAACACAAAAACAAGCTCTAAGACGCACCGATTTCCGAAAACCCGATCAAAAATATTCACAATTCTATAAGATTTTCTGTGACTTACACGGGATGCGCTGAATTTTATATATAGCCTGAAAAGTTATAAATTTGCGCAGAATTTTATATATATATATAGCCTGAAAAGTTATAAATTTGCACATAATTGACCTTGAAGACATATGAAATTACATTTTTATAACATTTGGTTGAATGGAATAATTAATATAGGTACATACGCGTTTAGGGTAGTTCCTCGCTCCGTTACCTTAAACAAAAAAATTAAATAAATATCGATCCATTGATCATCTAGCCTTTACCAATTTCAGATGTCCCAAAAGATTCTGATCCATTTTCTATTCATTCTCTCTATTACCTGTGAGTTTGGAGATATTTGCTGTTAAAATAGGTTGGAAACTTCTGGGACACCCGGTATTTTATCTAATATTTCTCCATATCTATTCTAAATAAACGTAGAAATATTTTCAGAAAAAAAATGAATTAACGTCAAAAACTGACACAAATAGACATGGGAAAATATTGAGTAGATTCAATGGGAAATAGTATAGGTATGTAAAAAAGAATATAATATAAAAGTTGTTCTATGTTAAATATATAAGCAAAAGTTTTCTAGTAATCACCCTGTAAATAAAATTTTTTTAAATATATTGAAAATCGTATACATTTTTATTGAAATATACCTAGGTTTATTACAAGAAGTGGAACTTTGTTAAAATTATTGTTATTTCAAATTAAAATCAATAAAAGTCCAAAAATAACGGAAAAATAATTCACATTAACCGATTTTCAATTCAAATATTCTTAATTCATGTGTCCAAGATTCAATCAAAAGTAAAACAAATTATTTGTACGTGATGAAAAATATTATAATAAAACATAAACCTACCCTAAACCTGATATTGTGAACTAGAACTCCAGATCCATTCCAATTTTGTGAATTTGAGTACCAATTCCTACAAAATTCAGTCATAAGTAACGAGTCAATGCGTTATATAATCCCAATTAGTCATGCCGGCCGGTCTTTTTTGGTAGAATATGGAAATTTTTAGTTAAAAAAGACTCAAAAGTTGATTATAAACAATTATAAAATTTCATTATTGATTACAGGATATTCAGAAGAAGTTCGAAATAAATAATTATTGAAAATTTCACTTTTTAAAGGCCGGAAAATTTCTGTTTTTAGATAAAATATATTCGATACCTAACGTTCTAAGCGATTTCAAAATCGATTAAACAATTAGTAACATTATTCTTTGCAAAAATTATAAAAAATAAATATTTTTGGGATTAAATAAAAGAAAAGCTTACCATATTCATTCCAGTTCAATATATGATTCCAATCCAATCCAATCCAATCCAATCCAATCCAATCCAATCCAATCCAATCCAATCCAATCCAATCCAATCCAATCCAATCCAATCCAATCCAATCCAATCCAATCCAATCCAATCCAATCCAATCCAATCCAATCCAATCCAATCCAATCCAATCCAATCCAATCCAATCCAATCCAATCCAATCCAATCCAATCCAATCCAATCCAATCCAATCCAATCCAATCCAATCCAATCCAATCCAATCCAATCCAATCCAATCCAATCCAATCCAATCCAATCCAATCCAATCCAATCCAATCCAATCCAATCCAATCCAATCCAATCCAATCCAATCCAATCCAATCCAATCCAATCCAATCCAATCCAATCCAATCCAGTGGCACTCACTTTCACTACACTACACAAAATTTCGAAAATGGCACACGTAATACCGAAAACGTCACTCCCGGCACATCACTACACGTAATAGCGAAAACATCACTACAGGCACTTCAGAAAATTTCGAAAACGCCACTCCCTACACTACATTACACGTAATACCGAAAAGGTCACTCACGATGCTTCGCAAAATTTCGAAAACGCCACTCCCGACACTTCACTATACAAAATTTCGAAACCGACACTCCCGACAGATCCGTACTACGAGACGGTTTGCGCGGTACTGAATGAGAATGTTGAATGTATCCTGTGCTATTAACGACTATTTTTAACGGTACTGATTTTATTTAAATTTAAAAATGTGTAAAGTTTGTGAATTTTTTTTTTCTACATATAACTCCCAATATCTAGGGAACCAATCGAAATAATTACAAAAAACTGTTTTTTATTCCATGAGGGAGCTTAGCTGTGCTAATTCAGTTTTCTTTAAATGTATAGTTTCTTAACAAATTGGAGGGAGACTTTTCAAAAGACATAGGTAAGTTATGTTAATCCGAAAATTTTATAAATACACTATGCCTTTCGTTAGTAAGTTGTTACTTTTCAAAAGACATAGGTAAGCTATGTCATTCCTCATATTTCCTAAATATTATCCAGTCTTTCGTTAACAAGAAGGTACTTTTTAAAAAGACAGTTAAGCTATGTCGTTCCTCATATTCTCTAAAAACCATCCAACCCTTTTTTCACAAAGGGTACTTTTTTCAAAAGACATAGGTGAGCTATGACGTTCCTCATATTTTCTAAAAACTATCCAACCCTTTTTTACAAGTGGTACTTTTTTCAAAATACATATACACATTTTCTAAATACTATGCCTTTCGTTAATAAGTTTGTACTTTTCAAAAGACATAGGTAAGCTATGTCAATCCGAAAATTTTCTAAATACACTATGCCTTTCGTTAGTCTTGTCTAGTCGAGAGGGACAACTTCCAGCCGTGATGGGCAACGTTTGCTTAGATTTGTTTGTAGATACGTATTTAATTTCATAATTCGTGAGAAAAGTACTTTCCCCACATGTTGCACACTATACTTTTTCTACAACTGCACAAATTTAAAGAATACAAGTAAAGTAACTTAATATTTATTTTTAGGGTTAGTAAAACAAAAATAACACCAAAGTATCCTATATCTAAACTGTTAAATAATTTTATTTAAAATTATAGTTGATGGTGAAATTTGTACAATTTTGTATGGTCGAATCCGGAACGTCATTTCTCTTCACTAAATTCTCCGTTATATCAATTAATCTGACAGTTTTGTGACAACTAAGTTGGTATTTAAAGATGACAGAAGCCTTTTGTCCATTTTATTTGATTCTCCATATAAATGCATGTGGCGTGGGCAAAGTGCCGTGAGAAATAATATTTCTCACAGTATGAGCAATATTTGGTTTTGAAATTAAATAAGGTATGAGAAATACGTCACTTTTCATAGCAGTTGTAGAAAAAAGGTTTTGTACTGCATTCGGCAAACGTGGCGTATTGTTTAAATAATTATTACATCTTTTTTTGAACTTTCCCCACTTGTTGCACAATATACTATTTCCCCACAAGTGTAAAATTGATTAAATTGTTCCCCATGACATAGCTCCAAAAATAATAGAAATAATATAACTGGCTAAATACCCAAGGGGCGGAGGCCAAAAAACTGAAAGAAGAAGAAGATGAGATAATACACTAGTGATGGTAAGACCCGGCTCATTTTGGTGACCCGGGTCTTCCAGATCAATCATTAAAATGACCCGTTCTTGAAGATTCGTTCATATGACCTTGTTTATTTGTTCCATCGTTTCATGATGTGAATGAAATGAACGGCATAAATTATTATGCAGATTTTCATATTCATTTATTTATTAAACTTCACGTCTGCTTATGAACCTTCATTAGAGTGGATGAATGATGAATGACTGAATTTGTAAATAACAATCCAAAAATTGAAATAGTTTGTATTTTTTGTCAAATTAAAACATAAATGTACTACAACAGCGGTGGCTTGGTTCAGTTCATTCGAACGACAGGGTCACAGAACGTGATTGAATCAATCACGGGTCTTGGAACTGATTCGGTCTTTGAGAACGGGTCGTTCGTGACCTTCCCATCCCTATAATACACACTTTTCTTGAGGTTAGATTTTCAAACAGCAAGTTCCAAAAAATAATCTAAATTAAAATATATGAAGTCAAAATGATAACTGGAAAAATAATATCTGCTGTTTTAAAAGGAACCCACAGTGCACTTTTGAAATCAACTTATACCAATAATTATTTACGTCTAGCGATTACTAGAGAAAGTAAGTAAAACTTATGTAACCTAAAACATTAACCCTACTAAAATTTATTTTTATTGAAAACTTTGTAGATGTAAGACACCTTTATTCAAAAACGACGTTAGGAATTGATACATTTTTACAACAATGCGAAATTACTCGAACTCAAATGGAAAATGTGAGTGATAAATTCAAACAAAAAATGATTGAAATTAATGTGCAGGAGGGCAAGCAAATGGTATTTACAGAAGATCTGAAAAATATGATACACCTTACATCAGATGAGAAAGACCTTGAACTAGTAATACAAATGATCAAAAAGTTAGTTGCTAAAATTTGTAATAACCATGTATGTATGTATAATGGGGTAACTAAGACCTATAAGGACTATTGCACCTCTTTCTTTTACTAAGGAAAGACTCAAAAAATAGTAGTTCCTCTAGACCAATAAACCTTTTTTTCTTCTAGATTTAACAAACAAAATAAGGAGTTACGTTTTGGAAGTTTTGTTTTTGGCCCAGTTGTTATGCGTCTCTTTCATCATAAGAATGAACCAGAATTAGCTTTGGAAGTAAGTAATCATACTTATATTTTTATAACCTATTCTCCAAAATAGAATTTTATTGAATATTTCATGTATTTATGAGATTGAGAATAATGATTAATAATATATAGAAATGAAGATGATGCTTACAATGTTAATATGCAACAAAAAAACAATTGCATCTGGTGTTCCCCAAGGCTCTTTACTGGGTCCTTTACTGTTTTTGCTATATATATAAATGATTTATCTTTATTTAAATAAAAAACTCTCCAGAGCATGCACGCATTGAAGACAGTTTCTTGCGAGTTGGATACTAGTATGGCAAGGAATGTATACTTTGCTCTCGTTGACTCACTGTTACGTTATGGTGTATGTTTCTGGTGTTCCTGTACAGACCAGTTATTTAATATGGTCTTCATCCTGCAGAAGCAAGCTGTTAGATTCTTGTGTCATATTGGGTGTAGAGAGTCTTGCAGGCCTTACTTTGTCCAGCAAAAAATTTTAACTTTGGCCTGCATTTACATCTTGGAATCAGTGTGCCTCATGCATCGGGAATTTGGATTGTAGGTCATCTCAGCTCGTGCTTATAATAGTCCTGCTTCTCATATAA
The DNA here is from genome assembly GCA_947563755.1 of Lochmaea crataegi. NCBI lineage: Eukaryota > Metazoa > Arthropoda > Insecta > Coleoptera > Chrysomelidae > Lochmaea > Lochmaea crataegi. The sequence goes on from OX387428.1 coordinate 12,933,506, forward strand.
TCTGCTTACCTATACCCTCCTCCTCTCTAATAAAAAAATCTATTATATATGATAGTAAACATTTATTTAATCATTTGCCATTAAATGTTAGAAAAATAACTAAAAATAAGCATTTTAGGAGCGAGGTAAAAAAATTGTTGACATCAAGGGCCTACTATAAAGTTTCGGAGTACTATGACGATTCTTTTCCATAGTGTTGTGTTTGTTTTGGATTTAGTTATTGACATATATTGTTGTTTTTTTGTATCTTGTTTAATGTATAAATATTTTAAATTTTGTTGTTATAGATTGATCTTTTAGAATTATTTTGTTGGTCTAATTGTTCTTAGGTTATGATGCTTTAATTATAAGTTGTATAAACTTGAATTAATAAAGCTACTTTTGACTTTGACATGACTAAATCCAAATTTCTATACTTTCGTTTTTCAAATTTAGCAAATAATACTTCCTCATGCTAATGCTTTGAGAATTTAAAATGTATGAGTTACTGATCAAATTATGCATCTTGAATATTTTAGTGCTTCAAATCAGATGAACTTTCAGGATTTTTCGATCAAATAATCACATACCAAATTTTATTAGATCTTTTGTTTGAAAACAAGCAATACCAACAATTACTGGATTGTGTTGATTTTATAAAACAAAAACAATTGGAAGGTATGAGGTATCCAAGAAATGTCGTAGTTTTGGCCCTAGCAGCATGCTATAAGCTGGTAAGTATATTTTTAAATTACTTGATCACTTTTTATTGCTAACTAGTTCTATACTTTTTTTTAATTGTCTGGCACCATTAGAGGAAAGCACCTAATCTAAGATATGCAGACCTATATTAGTAACCATGTTTTTTTTCAACTAGTGAATTTGATATTGATTGTTTTTGTTTTATATTTAACATAATCAAACTCCTCATTAGCACTAGTGCTTCCCTCAGTGCTTCTTCGGTACGTTTATTTTCTTCATCTAGATCTAGACCATGAGTAATATATTCTATGAGATCTGGCTGCGAATTTTTGCAGATATCTGTTTTATGAGAAAACCTTATGCAATTAAATGATTAATGGGGAAGACCACTAAGAGATGAAATCCTTTCAAATATATTTTAATCAATGAATAATGATGTTGGTTCAGAGTGCAGACAATAGCATGTGTCAAAATTATATTAAATAGATTTCCTGGTGTTCTGAGTGGATAGTGCTATGACATACTAACCCCTAACATTATCTGTCTCTGTCTGCTTGTATTATATATCCTCTGGACACCTTAGTGCGGTGTTGTCAAAGCTACTCATCATTGGCTTTTGTATATCTGAGCTGTTTTTTCCCTACAACGTATCAACTAATGATAAAAATGTCATTTCATAACAAAGTACCTAATTTGTTGGTATTATTATATTTTGTTTGAATTTTTCTTTATCTCGAGAACAAGTTTTACCCGAGGTTTTACCATCACAGTTGGTGATGGAATATGACATTTGTTCACTGAAGCACTCTCAGCGTGATTGACGTTACCCGTCGGGCAGTAAACTTCATCCTCGGGAGGAAAAGTAGCACTTTCCTCCCTTGTTATACAAATAGCTATTTTGTTACATAAATAACACTTTTATCAACCTTATATTCAAATTTCATTTAATTCTTGAGACAAGTCGTTTAACAAGTGTACTACCTTAAATGTCAGTTTGTGTAGAATACCCTATATCTGTACCTTTTCTGAGATATCAATTTTTTTGATAAAAATTTGACAGATGCAGATCTTTATGTTGAAGACGAGGTTGAAAATAAAGGTAATATTGGCTATTTGTTCAAAGGCAAACCAGAAGTATTGCATTACATTTTAATTATTCATTCATTTACATTAGGTTTCATCAAAAAAACAGACACCTGCAGAAATTGGAAACTGTATCTTGGAGTAATTTATACTATGTGATTTAAGTGCTATTAGTGTACAACCTTTATTTAAACATTTTGAAATAGTTGTTTCAACAATAAGTATTTGATAATAAAATATTATTTTGCTACCTTCATTCTATTTCCTTGGAGTTCATACCCCAAACCTTTATTTTAGACAATTTCAAATACTAGGTTTGTTTAGACCCCCTTTTTTCTATTCTACATTGAACAAAACCGAAGTTAGAGTGTCATCACAATCAGATGATCTATCTAAAATTCTACACATGAAAAATTGTTATTATCTTAAATTTTTAGAATACAAAGGAAAGTTTGGATTATGCACTAAAACTTTGGCAAGATTTAAAAGATATAGGTCATTTTCCAATGCGCAGGGCAACAACATTTTGTGCAGCACTTGCCTATAATCAAGGAAATCCTGGTATCGCCTTAGAAATTCTGACTTGTGCTAAGAATCAAAACTATACAACTGTGAGGAATTTAAAGGTAAATGTTATAACATTACAATCTGCTCCTTCACACAATAAAAAATGGTTATCCTACTACATGTTTGTTTTGTGAATTGGGCAAAAAATTACTTTTAACTATACATTCAAATTTCATTAACTCATCGTCAAAACAGTACCCCCCCCTGATAATAGCTCTAACAAGAGACGCTTTGCGTTCGTATTGGTGGATTCGTTGTAGTAGCCATACTTTTAAAGAACAACATAAACTATATAGTACTATGGAAACTGTCTTATATTCACACATGGATGAAAAATCAACTTTATAACTTCTAATTAGATGTGATGTACTATTTTGATATATAATTATTTAATGATGGGACATTGGTATTTACATAACGGGTAAAATATAAATACGTGGTAAATACTTGATAAAGCATTAAATAACAAAATATTGTTTCAAGTGAGGCAAGCGACTTAGCCAGTAACATTGTAAAGATTGGTCCAGTGGGTAAAACGTTTGTCTCGATTTCTGCAAGGTCAACCTCACCAGTAGTATGATTCTGAATATTATCAGAGAGGTCTTTAAGTACATTTTGCTGGATTCCCAATAAAAAATGCTACCAGTTAACTAATGAAGGAGTTGATAAAATTACTTATCTTTGCCCTAATTGGAAATTTTACACCAGAAAAAGTCAAGGAAGCAAGAAAGCATAAAAAATAAAATGGAGATCTGCAATAAACCGAACATGCAGCTGTGATAAAAACAGAACCGGATCCAAATTCCTCTACCGATGGTAATTTTATCATAAGCAAACGCGAAAGGCCAAAAGAGAATAGAGTTGATGAGGTTGAGATTGAAATAAGCAAAAAATCACTAAGATCCTCAATAAAACCGTTCCTGGATCCCATTCCTAGACTATAGTATTGTTAGAATGTCATTACGAAAAATATTTTATTCCACATTTCTTCCAAAATATAATCTACTGTAAATGGACCTTAAAAATTTGACAACAGTTTGTTGCAGTTTTAAATTTCAAAAAATTATTGATTGTTTAGTTGTCGAATTTTTTCAATAGTGTCAGATAGGGACCAAAATTTTATAAAATTAATCATTCTTGAAACGTTGAAATAAAAAAAAGATTGTGGTTTGATTTCCCATAATAAATAACAAAAATAATAATGAATATACCACAAGGAACATACAGAAGATATTGATGATAGTATTAACAACAGTCATAACAGTGGAGAAACTGATGAAGAGGAATGTGACATGAGCGACAGTTCGCCTGGTGACTCTTCTGACACTGATAATCAGAGTCTGATTAATGATCAGACTGATTAGTGATGTATTTTGAGATTTTTTAGTAAAAATAATAATGATCAAAATTCTATTATAATACAATGGCTCCAACAAGGTTTTCACTTTTTTACTGAAAAAACCCAAATAAATACCAAATTTGGGTAAATAGTTATAAACCCAAATTATATATATTTTTTCATTCACTAATTAATTTATTTAGTTACGTCAAAAAAACCAATTCGTCAATTTCGACGTATTTCACTGAAAAAACATTCAACAGATTGAATAATTAAAATTAACAACATTTTCTTGACAGTCAGCACTAACTTCAAACGTTCAAACACATAAAATTAACTGTTTATATGACAATGACAGAAGTTACCCAAGTGTCAAAAAGAACAGTTAAAATAAGTTAAGCCTCCAGTATTGGGCAACGAGTTTAAGTCATTCTACTTTTGCTATTAAAAGATTGAAAAATTGCTTCATAATGTTAGTTTCATTTTATAGTAGTTTATACGATTTCAGTTGGACAACAAAAACATTCAAAGTATCGCTTGTCGGTGCTTGGCTGCCAAAAACACCGTCAGCCGGTCTTATTAAATTTATCTTAGATGTACAACTGAACTCACATAAACTAATCCCAATATTGTAATACTGAAAAGTTAATCTATATGTTAATTCGGAACTGTGAACTTTACAATATATCGGAACAGTTTTTTATTCATTGGAGAGCCTTTATTTTGATTTCAACAACTATTCTTCAACGTCCTTTCTATAAATTTTCATTTTAATAATAATAAATTTCTTAGTAATCCTTATGTATTTCCATATTTTAAAGGTTGCGAGCTTAGCTGCAGTAGGTAGAGTTGAAAATGCCATTCCATTAATGAAAGCCATTCTTAATGACGACACACCTGGTAATCACAAGCAAACCTTCAACAGAGATATTTTGAACAAAATTAAAGAAGTTGTGTCCGGTCTCGATAATCCAGAGCTTGCATTGGAGTTCAATAGAATTGAACAGCTTCTTCAAAAGCAAGGCCATGTTTCCGATGTGGTAAGTATAGTATATTAAAGTATTAGTGGATAAAAAGTTATTCCGATTAGTGTTTATGGGACAAATTTTTATTATAGAACTCACCTCTTGGCTGGAAAATGCAAAAAACTCGTATTTGCGAAATTTGACATTCAATGATTTTGTTTTGCAGATGTGAGACCGATGAAAACCTCTCATATTTCATTTATAATTGTGTTCCCAACATTCTTACAAATTTTCAGCTTTATGCGAATTATTGTAAGCTTACATCTATTTTTTTGAGCTAAATTGACCAGATGTGTATGCTAACGACTCTAGTCATATGAAACAAGTTAAACTGTTATCAACCTTTATTATTGGACTTCTGAAGATTCAGTAATTTATAATCAATGAATAAAAAAACTTCTTAATATCTGCAATTTTCATAGGTTTATTAGTAACTAACTAGTATGAAATTCGTTTATAAACAAATTATTGTATTTTGTAGATTATGTTGTGCAAAGTTAAATGTAACCACTCAAACCCTTGCTATATTATGATGTACTATCATAATGAGCAATAGCGATTGTTATTCTTCACTCTCTCTCAGACTGAGTGTAGTTAGTAATGGAAAGACACGCGGACTATTGTCAAGCGTTTAGAAATTTTCGTGTAATTGAACATGTATCGATAATGACTGATTTCTTATGTGTTTGGGTGCATTTGAAGTTTCTCAGTGTATTGGTGGATTATTATTATTATTATTATTGGTAACTTTTTATGGTTCACTTTTCAGAGTATAGAAGAGCAGTTATCTGGAGAGATACAACCGCCGCCAATGATTACGGAAAGGAGACATAATAAATTTCAACAAAAATTTAGACATCCTGAAAATAAGCAAAGGACTTATAGTCAAAAAAGATATCCTTATCAACAACGACCTGGTTTGGACGAACTAGTATAATGCGAATAATTTAAATTTTAGATGTTTATTGTAATCTTTTTAAATACTTAATTATATCGTCTAAAACTAAGTTTTTATTTTGCTGAATCATAACATAACAAATCATAGAATTTTGTAAAAAAAACTATTTGTGGTTGTCCTTTGTAAATTTCTTATGAGAACTTTAGTTTTGCGGAATTTTTGAGTTTTTAGCTGGATTTATAAACTCTGTTGTTCGTTATTAGTTATTCGCGATTCCCGCTGCTCGAGAATAAAAACATTGGTATCACATACATACGTTTATAAACCGTTGTTGTCGTGTTGTTCGTAGTTTCCACGTCTTTCGTCGCAGCTCTCAAATAACCAAATTTTATATCTTGTTACTCGTGATTCGCAGTTCCGCCAATGAAAACTGAAGTTAGTGCCACGTGACTTGATATCTGCCAAATGTGTCAGACTCCACTTATTTTGAAAATTTTTGCTCTAGTAGATATCCAGTGAAATCAGTTAATTTGAGGTCATTTGATTGAACACAACCAATCAGAACAACATTACACTGATAACAGACCATGGGCTGTTATCAGTGTAATGTTGTTGCTTTGCAATTCTGCTTCTAATACCATTGGATATGTTAATGGTCTAGAAACACAGGGTGCGTTTATGTTGGAGCTTCGATAAACGAGAAGGTAAATTTTTATCTTTGCTGTATTGCTAAGCGTGTCTCAACGGGTTGCTCCAACTTAGACACATGCATAGAAACCAATGAAATAGTTTTGCGTTTATCCTGGAGCTTCGATGTACGATAAGAGCAGTGATAGTAGCAAAGCGAAGAAAACCATTCATTGGAGCAATGGAGCAAAGATAAAAGCTTAGCTAGTATCGCTGCTGTTATCCTTTATCGAAGCTCCAACATAAATGCACCCTAAGAAAGTCATTTAAATTCATCGTTTATTCTTTTATTTTAAACTAAAATTTGTTTTGCTATTTTGCTCAAATAGTTGAAGTATACGTAGTATGGTCACATCCAATGATTTTAATAACAAAAATTGCGTTGCTTAATATATGATCCGATATTGCTTGTTTCAAGACTGAGGTGGACAGTTAACGTGTTAATGTATTATAATTGCAGAATACTTGGCAATACATTTAAGTACAGAGGTAATCACAGACTCTGAAGACCCAAATTTTGTAAGATTTCATAACGATGATATGTCAATATCGAAATAATTATCAATATCCTTTAATAATTTTCATAAATCTTTCAATTAAATAGTGGAATTAATTAGAAACAGTTAGTTTCATTTATAACATTAATATGAGTAGATTCCACAAAGTAAGGGTCCAAACAGTAAATTCAATTAAAACAATTTGTAATGCAGTTCTAACTCTCAGATCCTCAAGGTCCATTTTATACTGATTATAAAAATATTGACAATTTGGAACTTCACTACACTCTATATCTGCCGTTACCTGTAATATCAACATGTTAACAGTATTTTTAGATAGTCTAAATCTATCCGAAAATTCCTCATCATTCCTTTCTGTAAAATGGTTAGTTCGTCGCCGAAAGTTCATTAAAATCGTCGTCATCACTAAAATTTAGCAAATAACGTTATCCCATTAGAATTTTGGAAAAATAAATTACAGAATCCACAGACTGTATTTTTTATTTTGAACTAAATTTTTAGGTTAGAAAACTGGGATTATTATTAAACCTTGTTTTAACATAGTTGGTACAACTCACCCTAAACGAATCAGGCACTTATCTAAGTATTATTAAAAACTTTCAAGTTTTATTATTTCAGACAATTGCTCTTTGTTTCAACATATTTGGCATACCGCTGTCAATCGTCCCTCCGAAGAGATATTAGGAATTTTTCTTGATAAGTGATATTTATTTATTAAAAGATTTGTGATATGGGACAATGAAAACTGTCGCAAGATTCCGTTGTGAACCCAACCAAAGAAAAGAAATCAAATTCAAATTTCTCACGAGTACACATCATATTCGTTATATAATATAAACTGTGGATACTGAGTGACCCAAAAACTTTTACAGCTCTGAAATAAATTCAAATTAACAATATCCTATACTTTATTTGAAAAAGGCAGAGAGCAATAATCCCTTGTAAAATGAACATTCCCAGGGCGTACCTGCTTGTGATTATAAAAATCTCAATAATTGTGAATTTTATATTTAAGCAATATCCTAAAATCATGTGAAGTTCTTTTCACGAAAAATGGTTCTGACTCAATAACCGTTTTTTGGGGGCTGGTATACGTGAGGAAAAGTGTGGTACTGTAAAACCTCCAAAGCATTCCCCAGGAAGGCGCCCTATTACATACATAGTAAATATTGAATAATAAAAACTGGAAAGATTAAAAATTGAAAATAGGCAAGTTGTGTCTAATTAAAAATTGAAATATTGTTTAGTAGTGCAGATAATTTAAAACTGAGACGTGAGTTGACTTTAGGAAAACGAGGAATTTTACAGGTACATACCAAAGGTAATTTAAAATATTCTAGGATAAAGTAGGAATTAAAATTTCATATAAGCTTCAAATTACATTACTTGTGAGAAGTCTATAGAAAGCACAATTTCACCAAAATTTTACTTCGGCTGATCTACATATAATTACGGATTTGAGAAAACTCGAAATAAAGGTGAACAATGATTTGGAAAAAGGCCAGAAATAATTGATAAAGAATAAACTTCAAATTAAATTGAAAAAAAAGTACCGATATGTTCTTTATGCAGAAAAATATTAATTCAGTAAGTATACAGATAAAAATAGGACATGAAATTATAAATAAGGTGGATAGTATGAAGTATTTGGGATTTTTAATGTTAATTCATTTTCCAGGATACTTTTTGCGAGCAGTATATAGTGACGACGTATATAGCCCGTTCAGTACAAAATCCGTTGCACGTCATCAAAGTGTCGAAAAAGAGACGTTCGTTTATATCATGTCATTCGATTGCTGCTGTCAATCCTCTGTCAATCACTATGTTAAACCTCTCTAAACTCAATAAATATTGAAATTTATAAGTCGCATTGTATTAAAAAATAAAAATATATGTTTAAAGAAAGGTTTCGTAATTAATTTGATATCAAATACAGCTCGTAGGTTAATTAAATATTAAACTCAAACTAACGTCAGTCTTAATAAAAACTTTTTATGTTGGCAAAAATGCGCGCTGTTGCCGCGATTAAAATGGTTTATTTCTGGTTCAGTTGACGTCTTGACATTTTTGGGGTTATGTTGTGACAAAAACTGCAAAGAACTGTGAGTAATCTTTCACAAGCAGTAATGAGTTATCAAAGTTAAAGTTACATCCAAAAAAACGTATAAATGAAACTTAAATAATACTGCAATAGTTGATGCATTTACTCCTGCTTCTGATACTATTTACAGCGTTTATGAAGCAAGTATGTATAAGTTCAATATTATACCCAATGAACTGTATTTATTATATTCTGTTACATTATTCTTAATACTTGGCAATTATACATGGACATTTTTTTATAGATAATCATGTCACTTTAGGAATGTTACTGCAGTAATTGGAGGAAGAACAATAATTATTAAATGTAGAATGTTCCTGAGTAGTTTACTAAAATATGATACATCCACAAAGAGGACTTATGGAACTTTCAACAAAAATAAACCACTGTATACATTTGTTTTTATTAATGAATCCCGAATTTTCCTAAATGGTTTATGTCAAAAGGTATGTTACAATGATTATGTAAAATTTTAGAATGCAAAATTGTTTTTATTCTAGATATTTTGTATTACATGCTGAGAATGAAAATGGTTATATTGATGGAGCAGAAAGTATATTTTTATATGAATCTCAGTTGAGTTATTATCATGGGAAAATGAATGAAGAACATGTTTTTAAATGGTTTGAAAACCAATTACTATTGAATCTTTCTGAACCTTTAATAAATTATGGATAATGCTTTTCGATAATATTAGGTTAATGACACAATATAGAATTCAATCAACAAATGTTGAAGCTGAGCTTATTTATATTACAGCCTAGTAAGTAGACACAAACTGTATTTGAACAGTGATATAGCAAATTATGTTATAGAATTCAGAAGACTACACAACTAGTTTAATACATTCAAAATTCTTACTTCAAATTATACCTAATAGACAATAAATGCTGTTTTACTTTTATTTTTACAAAAATAATAATATAGGTATATTTGAAAAGAAAAGAATTGGTTATTTGAATACTGCCCTTTCAATAAATGTTTTTTTCAGAAACAAACCCCCCAACAAAATACATTGTGGATATGATAGAACAGTATAGTCACAAAGTATTACCTACCATCTTTATAAAAATCCTTTTGAGTTAATACTGGCTACTGCCAAGCAAGCCGATAGATGCATTCCAGAGGTTGCGGGTTGGAATTGGTTTGTCCGTGAACCTCTCAAATTTGAAAGATTTCTATTTGACAATTATTGTTCTACCTTATTTAAAAAAATAGTATTACAAACTTTTCGGTGTAGTAACTAATGTATAAATTTGCAATGTTTCTTTTTAATAAAACAATTCCATAAAAATTGGGGTGGCATTATTTATTATTTTATTTTAATCATGATATTCAAAATAAGTAATTCGGGCAGCATTTTCTAAAGGTACATGTGTATATCACAAAGTTTTATAAAAACTACAAAGAATTAATTTAATAGTTTTTATTGAATTGAAAGGTCTCATTCGATCTATCATTTATTAGCAATACTTTCAGTTGCGGTAGATGCTGAAGAGCTAAAACAAAATGGTAAATATAAATTTGGATTGATTAGAAGATGATGGAGTGATAAATAATTCACCAATATACTGATAATTATAATATGTATTGATTTCAGTGCTACGATTTAGTCAATCATTTGCTTATACCTTCACTCGGAGAATAGAATGGATTTGCTCTCCTTTTCTGAGCTGTGGTGGTGCTTACTGCACAATTTTCTTTTGCTATGATCAATGATCATATATCTCAGGATGATTTTCCTTGTTGAGAATGACCTACACACTAAAGCTTCACATCCCGGCTTTTCTAAAAAAAATTTAAGATTTATTTCAACAAAATATAAAATAAAATTGCCTACCTTTAAAAAGGATGTAGATCCAGGTTATCAGAACTTTCTTATTTATAATTTGTCTGTAAACCTTACATCAATCTTTCATATTGTAGTGACAACATTCTAGAATCCAACATATGTAGGTAATTGTAACCTAAAAATTATATTAGATAATATTTTTTCCTTGATACTATATATACATGCATTTTAAATACTAGAATAGTTCCATAACTTCTAACTAATTAAGTGTGTGGTATAAACATACAAATAAAAGTGTTAACTATTCCACACGTACCTTTTTAGTGCTAAAAATAATTCCATAGTTTTTAAAATAAGAATTTCTTAGTGCTGTACGGTTAACATACAAATTGCACGCAATAACCATCAATAACTAAACCTAACCTAGAATATTTGATAAACTTCATTTGACATATACTAGATTCTCATATTATTTCAAGGGCTTGGCAACATAGTCCAGTTATGACAGATGTGACGTGCAACGGATTTTGTACTGAACGGGCTATAGGTTGGATTCGATACGAAATATCCTAAACGAAAAGCCATCTATATGTGATCAACTGAAAATTAATGACGTCAACGACAGGTAAAATTATTTTGTTCATTGGTTTAAAACTGAGACGTGAGTTGACTTTAAGAAAACGAGGAATTTTTCAGGTACCTACCAAAAGTAATTTAAAATATTCTAAGACAAATAAAGTAGGAACAAAAATTTCATCTTAGTTTGAAATTACGTTACTTGTGAGAAGTCTAGATAAAGCACAATTTCACGCGAAATTTTACTTTAGCTGGTATACATAGTAGTACAGATTTAAGAAAACTGGAAGTAAAGGTGAACAATGATTTGGAAAAATGGCAGAGATAGTTGATAAAGAATAAACTGCAAATTAAATTGAAAAAAAAAACTACCCATATGCTTTATGCAGAAAAATATTAATTTAGTAAATACGCAGATAAAAATAGGTAATGAAATTATAAATAAGGTGGATAGTATGAAGTACTTATTTGGAATTATTCTTGGATGAGAACATAAAATGTAGCATACATGTACAAAAAAAAGAAAAAAGTGGTTCGAGTGACTGGAGCACTCTACCAATGTAGGGATTACTTAAACTATGAGACATTGAAAATAATTTATAACATTTATTTCTTACCAATCATCAAATGCCAAATTTCAGTGTGAGGAACTGTTGGGATAATATTAATGAATAAAACACAGGATTCAAAATAAGGTAGTGAAAGTTGTATTCAGCTTCAATTACAGAACATCAACAAATGTAGTTATCAAAGGAACTGGTCATCTTCAGATTGCAGAAATATTGAAAGGCAAGACACTTTATAAATAAGTAATGTAAGAACAAACATTCCTTTAAAAACCTACTGCAACTCCAAATTTGTCAGCTTATAAATATGTATTTTGGTATTACAATATATTTGATTACTTTCAATATGTATATTAGTATTACGACTTTAAATTTGTTCAGTTTAAATATGTATTGTATTCTATTTCGAGACCATCACTCTGTGCTGTATTAGCAAATAAACTTTTGTGAATTGTAATTTTTGTATTTTTTGAATAAAATACCTACTTGAAAAAAAAGTTATTTTCTTTTAGGACATGAATTATTTGAATATATTATAAAATCATGTATGAAATAATGTGTCATTAGTAAGTTATACCTATCGCATTTTGTATTGTTATTAAACAGATTGAAGATTATGTATTGCGATTTCAAAGCATTCCTAAAATATAGTGGAAAACACTGTCAAAGGTTTTAGTAATGCCTATAAAAATAGGAGCACTATGGTATCCTTGTAGCTTAGAGGTTTGTATATTTGATGTCAGGTTTGATAGTGGATGTATAGTAGATCACATATAACTGGTATTATGAAGGTATGTATATTTTCTGATAATTTCCTACGGTAATAATTTTTTTGTGTTCAAAATTGTTGACCAGAACAGACATAATTCATTTGTAATGCTGTAAAGCCAATTGGTAAATCGAGCAATAAATATCAACTGATAGATAAGTACAAAGTTAGAAACAATAAACTAATTGTACACACATTATATTTAGGTAAAAGACACATAGTCTTTAGTAAATTACTTCTCTTGTAACTCTTGAACATATTTCCATAATTTGTGAAGGCTTTGCCAGTTTGGGAGCCATCATCTTTTTCTTTCATTTTATGGAAAAGAACCTGTAGATACGATTTGCCTTGTGCATGCCTATCTCACCCTGAATTAATTAATTTACCGATAATTTTTTTACCGCGTTTTGCTGTAACCCTCATTGAATATAGTTTTATTATCAAGGGTTGAAAAAATCTTTCACAGCAACTAATTACTGCAAATGTAACACATTCTTTGCTATACAAAAAAGGGAAAAAACCATACCAACTAAACAAAAATCCAAAATTAACGAGTGTTCGGAGAGCACGCTATCGCGTTATAGAGTATTTCCAAGTGACACGTCATCATCCCGCGCCATGTTGTCTTAAACAGCTGATCACGGACAATCTTCAGAAAGAAGCTTATATGGAAATAGCATTTTTTACTGATTTAAATATTAATCCGGGATTGGCAGTTTTGTGGAAAGTTGAGTTGATTTCTGCTCCGTAATAAACTTCGTTTTCAGTTTCAGGAGAATTACGAGCTTTTACATTGATAAAATAATGTGTTTCGAACTATAAAGGTGTGCCATTAGCTTTTTCAAACTAGTGAAGATAAAATGAAAAACTCTTAATTTATATATAGTGCCCTAATACGGAATTCTAAGATATTGACAAAAGTATTATAATATTCATGTTTAAATGGAAATAAAGTACGAAAAGTGCCTAAATACGGAATTCTACGAATATTACATAGGTATTGAAAAAGTGTACCTGGAAAATTTATCCACAACCATCACATCTTCTAGGTAAAAAGGTTTAATAAGGGAGAATGATTGATATTTATTTGGTCGTTAAGCAGATTACCTGAATATTTGTTTTTGTTAATCTCGCGGGCTTCTAAAAGATTTAATTATCTTCACTAGTTTGAAAAAGCTACTGTGTAGCGAAACGCGTTACTAATTTTAGATTGAATGTCAGTTCAAAATAAAATGGAGATTTAAACAAATTAAATTGTCTTATTTCATCATTTAGTATGGATCTTCATCAAGTAAAAGCCTCATCCATTCAACATAAAATAAGGATCGCTAAAACGAGGAAGTTCTAAAAAAAGGTGGTATAATGAAGCCATTGAAGACCTAAAAGAGGGAGGAGTACCGGACTGGAAGGCGAAAACAAGAGACAGGAAGCAATGGAAGAAAATTATAACAAAGCTATGGGCCTAAAAGGCCAGCGTGTAGCATTATATATGAAATATAAATCCGAGAACAAAAGTTAATTGGTTTTGGTAAATTTGTGTACTAATAATAATAATAATATAATAATAATAACGTTTATATAAAAGAAGAATTTACAAATTGCATACATATACAAAAGTAGTAAAAATTTAAACTAAATAAACATAAAAAATTTTGTAATAATTTTAATATGCTCATATTGTACCTATAGAGTATTTAATTGAAAGCAGCTGTAGTTTACATTTATATCGACAATTTTCTTGCTTTATATTAACGCTGTCTACAAATTACAGGAAAGTGTAGGTACATATTAAAACTAAAAAACATTAAACCAAACATGAATGAACATGAATAATTAATAAGAAATTTCCTGTCGTGTTCAGATGCAATCAAACTTTACTGATTGTTTTCCTTTAAAACACTTTTAGCCGTGGTGGTTAACTGTTAACGTTGACAACAATGGAATGAAGAGTTGAATAGATCAAATAAAGAGCAATTGTTCAATAATAATTATAAATCCCTTCGGATTTCAACCATAAAGCTTGGTAAGAGGTATTGATTGCTGTGTATTTTAGGGTGAGTATATTTACTATTTTTGTTTCAATTATTGTAAACTAATTGTTAGGTTATTGTATAATATCGATTAATAAAAGAAAATAAATTTTAGAAATAATCATATTACATCCATAAAATAGCATATAAGTAGTAAATATCTAGATTCTATTTTTGTTACTGGTTTGATGTACTCGGTATATGTTAGGGTTGGTGACCATTGCAAGGTCATGGTAGCCTGGGTACCAGTGCACGAGGGTCCTAACGGCAACGAATTGGCGGATGAAACGGCCAGACAAGGCTCATCAATGCCGTTCATTGGACCAGAACCCTTCAGTGGCGTCGCCAAGTCAACAATAAATATGGCACAGACATATCTAGAATGGTGGGTAATCTCACCAGGACAGAGACAGGCGAAATAGTTCATTAGAGGACATTCGCCAACTTTTACGGCAGACCTAATAAGCAAAGATAGGAAAACTGTCAAAGCCGTAGTAGGTATGTTAATAGGGCAAGGTAAGCTTAACAGGCACGCAAAGCTAATGGAGTTGACAGACGTAGGCATGTGCAGATTCTGTCATCTAGAAGAAGAAACTGCAGAGCACATCCTATGAAAGATTCAGTCTCGAGGCTGATTGGCTACTTAAAAAGATTCGGGCTGGAGAATGTAATTTAGATTTAGAGGACCACAATAAATCTGAGAAGGTCGCAGTGGAATAGGCCAATTAGCCACCTCATCAAATCTAATCTAATGAAAGTGTGTTTTTTTCTATTTGCTACGTTTTTGGAGGATTTCAAAGGTCAATTGACAACTGGCATACATCAGTTGTAACAAAATAATCCGTCTGCACATGGGAATCATATGAATTACTCCGATTATTTTTGGGAGATTTATTGCCTGTGTAATACGTATTTTAAGAAAATGTTATGAAATTTGTATTGAAATTTCTGGCAAAATTTTCGTGGTTAATTTCAGAGTAATTTTCGGGGGTAATACCACGAGTGCTTAAAAATTACCGATAATTTCCATGAAAGCTTGTTGTTAATAATTCCACGAGTTCGAAGAACGAGTGGAATTAGAGAACAAGCTTGAATGGAAATTATCCGGTTAATTTTTAAGCACAAGCGGTATTTAGGGAGAATATTTCTCCAATAAAAATAGAAATTACTGTATATCTCCACTTTATTCAGATAGATAATGTAACGTCTCTAACTTAGAAATCTCAATAAAAAACAAATTATTTAAGCTCGGATACTTTTTTTCGTCGCAAAATAACATAAATTGTCTCCATACACTATTCTTACTATTTTCCGTGTTTTTGGGTACACTTTTAATGACATTCTTGTCAATTTCCCGTTCTGTTATATCTCCGAATCGATTCATGACCTTTAAGAAACTCTCCTTCGACGTTTCACGTTTATTATTTTAACATTTAGATATATTGTAATCCAGGATTTTAAAGTTTTGTATATTGCTTCTTGGTAAACACAGTTGAAACTAAAACATTTGCACTTTTGACTATTCTTCAAAGAATCTATTAAAACTTTACTAATCATGCAAAAGAATACGGAAATGCACTATTTCCAAGCCACAAAACCAGTGTTTTCAATAAATAAATAAGTTGGGTTTGCACATCATTCAAAGCTAAACAGAACTGATAATCTACCTCTTCATCGGAAGTACTGTGGGTCACAATACCATTTAATAATTCACTTGGAGCTATCTGTTTATGTGTAGTGAAACTTTTTTTTAACATTTTCAAAAAAATAGTAGCATTCCTAATTCTCTTGGCTACAGTAGATACTATAATGTGAGCATGTAGAGGCAGTTCTTCAAATAAAAACCAACTCGATTTTGTCTATCTGTACTTGTTATTAATTTCTATCTGAATTTCTAAAAATGTATCCAATAAATGATGTACCGTTGAACATAACTTTTGAACTGCTGTTCTAAAATTGTCCTTATGATTAATATTATCAGTTCCAGCATTACCAATTTGTTGAAGGTACAGAAAAGCTAAGGCTGCTTTATCAACAGTAAATTTCGAGCTGCTATCCAAAAATGACAAAATATGTTTTTCAACTTGTGTTTTACGTATTACAAACCCACTTCCATATCTTTTCATATACAAAATTGATACGTCAAGTGAAGAGAATTAATCTCGTGGCAATTTAGTTTGCTGGATAAACAAAAATTGACTATTTCTGATAATTCTGATGATTTTTTTAGATAACTAGTGGTTATGTAGTGAAGCTTCAAGAAACTTTTCTATAACTGATAACTTTATTTCAGTCACATGTCCTTGTGAATGTTCTGATAAACAATTATCTAGCCAGTTCGTCACATTCTCATTGAAAAAATCTACAGGACAGTAGTCCAGAATTGAATTTAATAATTCCCATCCTGATACAGCCGTCTTGGAAGGAGAAAGCAATGCATCCACTGTTTTAATTTGCGAATCGGTTAGTCCGTTATTTAAATAGGCTTCAAAACTCTGGTCCATTTTAGCCATTATGAAGAATATATACTTTAAATGATTTAAAATATTTACTTTTAATACTATATTGTTTCAAATTTGTTTTAAATTATCTAAATTCTTCTTCTTTTCACTGGGTTGCGCGTTATTATCCGATATTCCAGTGTATCGATACTTTTACTTCCGATACTCGATATTTGTACTGTCTCGATACCTTGCGATTAGGGATGGCGATCTGAAATCGATTAATCGAAGAATCGAAATGTAGGACCAAATAAATCGATTTTTTAAATCGATATGTTGTACTGAATCGATTCAGTGAATCGATATTTCACCCTTGAAAATCGACATTCGATTTTTTCTGGTTTGGTTTTGGGAACTATAAGCTATATTATCTATTTTCTTAACTTTTTAATGTAACAAATACATTTAGAAAATAGATAGGTAATAAAAATAATTGTTATTATCGAATGATTTTACTGATAAGAGATCCCAGAGATTGTTTATTATGGTATCTTTCTTGTTTTTCATAAAATGGATTTATATTTACATTGTAAATAAAAACTTGAAAAAAATCGATTTTTTAGAAATCGATCTTATAGACCTCGATTTTTTTATGAATCGATTCATCAGGTTACGATTCGAATCGATTTAAAAATCGATCTTTTTTGGAAAGAATCGCCATCCCTACTTGCGATCCGGGATTTTTAGTGGTAGGCGGTAGCGGCGAGTGGCGTCATCTACCAACAATAGCAAATATATTCACGCAGCCGTTATTCGTGGTTTGCAGTTTACTGCAAAATGAATAGGTACTTTAGAAGATCGGGTTTTTATTTCTTAAGGAACTCTGTAAAATTGTCAGCTGCAGCTGAACCGTTGAATGATTGTGAATCCCTGGAATGTCTTATGTTAGCCAAAGAAATAAATTAATAAACTAGGTAATTTAGTTGATAGCTAAAAAAAGAATAATGTTACGTTGTTTATTTATAATTTTTAGTTATTGAAAATATCTTTTGATAGTTTTGTTGTTATTTAATTCATTTCATCATTACATTTTGCTTTTTGAATAGAACCCTGACAGCGGTACACCCACACCCATTTACTTTTGATGTGTCAGAAAAAATGACACATTAGCAAACCATAGGCGTTGCGTTTAATTTTTAAGAGGTGTTATACTTTATAAGACTTTTTATTGCAAAGATGGTGTAAATATCGAAAAAAATCGTGGACGATCATTATGTCTGAATACTCCATCTAAATGCATTTATAATGATGTGCCGCACATGGTATATTCCCTATTTAAAAATAAGGGGTTGGTGAAGTGGAAGTAAATAATAGTGATTTATGAAGCGACTGTCTAAAGTAGTACTTCTTCCCACGTGGAAAAGTTGACCGCACGAGCCGTTAGTCGACTGCTGCAATTCCATAGAGAAAAAAGACACTTTATGTATATGTTGCGTACAATATTTTTTGTATAGCCTTATAAAATTAGTAAAATCGAAGTAAATATTTGGGATACTTTAAATAAATTCCTTCAGTAAACTACAACTAGTATTCAATTATTAATATGATTTGCTTAGCATGCTATAAGTACGCTCTTAGTTACCAATAGTTAGTATGCTGTTATCGTGTTTATTATTAATAAGGCTGTTTATTATTAATTTATGTACGCATTGCATTTGTACTGATAAAAAAATATTTAAAGAAAACTTTCATTTATTCAGAATATTTGAAAAAAATCACACATTATCTTAACAAAAACTAACTACATAAACATATCATCATATCCTGGAGGTGGGAATTCATCGTTGTCTGGTCTGTTTGGCCTTCTTGGAGGGAAGCGATCAACATCAGGAGGTCTAAAAGGATCAAATCTAGCTCCAGGAGGAATTGAGCCTGGTGGAAGACCTACATTTCCTCCTGGAATTATCCCACCAAGTCCTCCTCCAAATGATGGTCCTGGAGGTTGGAACAACATTCCTCCTCCACCTCCTGGAGGATATCCTATACCGCCTAGAGGATCCAAATCACTACGTCCATAACTACCTGGTCCAATGTTTGGCCGCATGGGGAAGAATGGTACAATATTTAGTGATGGTAGTACTCTTAAAGGATCACCTTGTAGCCTTGCTTCATTTCTAGAACCGGTATTTTCAGTTTGACTTGAAGTTTCTTTTGTTTTAGAAGAAATAACAACTTTATTGATAAGTTGTAGTTTAATTTGTTCAACTATATCTCTGTTATTGGGAATCATTTCATCCAAGGGTCCTGATTTAGAAGCAACACTCCTTGTATTCAATTGTAAAAAAGACACAGTACGTTCATCAATTCTTATTAAGTTCATCATTACGGCATCATCCAAGTGAGTAGCTTTCATTATATACAACTTTCCTTGATAAACATATCTAATTGAATAGTTTTCATTCCAGTTTTTAGGGAGAGATTCAGATTTCGGTTCTTCGCCATCTAGTACTTTGGATTCTCCCAAACCAATACATCTAAAACCATTTGAAACCAAAACCAAATGGGTTAGACATACTAAAATATCTTGGTTATTTTTAATAACTCTTTCAACGCTGCTATAAAGCAGATCCCATCCGAAAACAGATTCTGCCATTTTTAACGTGCTATTTATACTTACTCGAATTTATTTGTGAATTTCAACACTCTTAACTTTAAAACTGCTCGTCACCTTAATTAATGACAAAACAATAAGGTTATGTATTCTGTATTCTTGTATGACAGTCAACGTAATCGAAGTCGATTTATATATCGGTCATTCGAATGATCGATTAACTACAATGAAAATAGAGAGGGTAGATAACTCGAATAATAAAAAGATCAAACTTGTAGAATCAAGTACTCACTTCATCTGCTCGGTTATCGCATTTCTGACTTCTTTGTCTGTATTCATTTAAAAGTCTTCTGAGCTTGGGACCCAATTTCTTTTCGATTTGAGATTGCATTGAGCTCAATGAATTTCTTGGACAAACCCAAATCAAAAGTTCCAACGATATAATCAACATTTTAAGTTGTCACTCTGAATTTGGGGAATTTGATTTTTTAAAAGTTTACTACATCCCTACCTGATTGTACTAACGATATCCTTTTCTAAATGTGAGCAGTGATCAAAATTAAATTCCAATTAGATATTGTTTATACAAGAGTAGTTTCCACACAAAAACAAATTAGAACCATGTTAATGCAGGTTTTAAATCGCTCTCAATACGAATTTGTTGAATATGGACCGGACTGAAGTACGTGAGAAATAGTAAATATATGCTGAAAAGAGAATTATAATATAATAGGTTTGTAGCAACATAAAATTTACGAGCTAAGAACTTGATTCAGAACTACTTGAAAGCCATGTGCGAACCTATAGTTCCAGACTCTACTAGGAATTATGTACGTATAGAGAACGTCAAGTTGAGAAATTACTATGACATAAATTGTCTCAAATGAGTGTGACGTCAAGGACTAGAGACAACAGAGGCATATTCAGGAGAAACGAAGAGTGTATCGAGCATAATAGTGAATAATAACCTACCTATTTTGATTAAAAAATTTATAACGACCTGCCTTTGTTCTTTTTCTCTTCGATCTTATATTCGCACATTTTCATGACTATCGAAAACATGAAAGTCAAAATTCTGAAAATGATTCTTAATATGTCCGGATGAGAGGAGATGTAAAGAAACATGGTATTCTATAAGCTGTGGAACTTATGCATTTTGGTTGTTTTGTATTTGATATTCTTGAGAGATTGGAGTTGATCGTTTATTGTACAGTTGGATTAAACTTTTTTAAATGAAACTAACTGTTTCTAACTAATTCCACTATTTAATGGAAAAGTTGATGAAAATTCTGAAAATATCGTCAGAATGACGTTGATATGCAAATATAGAAATAATTATCAATATTTATTTAAAATAAGTAGAATTTCATTATTCACTATTATGCTCGATACACTCTTCGTTTCTCCTGAATCTGCCTCTGTTTTCTCCAGTATTTGACAACACCCTCATTTGACATACTTTATGTCACAGTAATTACTCAACTTGACGTTCTCTATACGTACATTCATATTCCTCTCAGCAGGTGTATACATGTAGGTTTGTTCCGACAACAATTCAGAACGGATTCGGAATCGCTTAGGTTTGAATAAACACATAAAGTAAAGTCTGGAACTATAGGTTCGCGCATGGCTTTTAAGTAAGTTCTCAGTTCGTAAATTTTATGTTGCTACAAACCTATTATATTATGATTCTGTTTTCTGTATATATTTATTATTTCTTACGTCCTTTTGTCCATATTCAACATATTCGTATTGAGAGGAAAAATAAAATTTACAATTCTTTCACTAAATTGTTTTAAAACTTTTGTACCTACTACTTTTTTTCCAACATTATAATACACTCAGAATACACAGCTCACACTGTAGTAAAAGTCCAGCCTGCAGAACCAATTAAAGCTAAGGCGTTGGAATATTTTTTATTGAGTTTAACGCAACCACAAATCGATAAGAAATTGGGTCCCAAGCTTAGAAGATTTTTAAATAAATACATACAAAGAAGTCAGAAATGGGCAAACGAGCAGATGAAGTAAGTACTTGATTCTACAAGTTTGATCTTTTTATTATTCGAGTTATCTACCCTCTCTATTTTCATTGTAGTTAATCGATTAATCGAATGACCGATGTATAAATCGATCTCGATTATGTTGACTGTCCTGTCATACAAGCATACATAACTTTATTGTTTTGTCATTAATTAAGGTGACGAGCAGTTTTAAAGTTAAGAGTGTTGAAATTCACAAATAAATTCGAGTAAGTATAAACAGCACGTTCAAAATGGCAGAATCTGTTTTTGGATGGGATCTGCTTTATAGCAGCGTTGAAAGAGTTATTAAAAATAACCAAGATATTTTAGTATGTCTAACCCATTTGGTTTTGGTTTCAAATGGTTTTAGATGTATTGGTTTGGGAGAATCCAAAGTACTAGACGGCGATGAACCGAAATCCGAATCTCTCCCTAAAAACTGGAATGAAAACTATTCAATTAGATATGTTTATCAAGGGAAGTTGTATATAATGAAAGCAACTCACTTGGATGATGCCGTAATGTTGAACTTAATAAGAATTGATGAACGTACTGTGTCTTTTTTACAATTGAATACAAGGAGTGTTGCTTCTAAATCAGGACCCTTGGATGAAATGATTCCCAATAACAGAGATATAGTTGAACAAATTAAATTACAACTTATCAATAAAGTTGTTATTTCTTCTAAAACAAAAGAAACTTCAAGCCAAACTGAAAACACCAGTTCTAGAAATGAAGCAAGGTCACAAGATGATCCTTTAAGAGTACTACCACCACTAAATATTGTACCATTAGTCCCCATGCTGCCAAACATTGGACCAGGTAGTTATGGACGTAGTGATTTGGATCCTCTAGGCGGTATGGGATATCCTCCAGGAGGTGGAGGAGGAATGTTGTTCCAACCTCCAGGACCATCATTTGGAGGAGGACATGGTGGGATAATTCCAGGAGGAAATGTAGGTCTTCCACCTGGCTCAATTCCTCCTGGAGCTAGATTTGATCCTTTTAGACCTCCTGATGTTGATCGTTTTCCTCCAAGAAGGCCAAACAGACCAGACAACGATGAATTCCCACCTCCAGGATATGATGATATGTTTATGTAGTTATTTTTTGTTAAGATAATGTGTCATTTTTTTCAAATATTCTGAATAAATGAAAGTTTTCTTTGAATATATTTTTTTCATTAGTACAAATGCAATGCGTACATGAATTAATAATAAACAGCCTTATTGATAATTAACACGATAGCAGCATTTTAACTATTGGTTACTAAGAGCGTACTTATAGCATGCTTAGCAAATCATATTAATAATTGAATACTAGTTGTAGTTTACTAAAGAAATTTATTTAAAGTATCCCAAATATTTACTTCGATTTTACTAATTATATAAGGCTATACAAAAAATATTGAATGCAACATACAATATACATAAAGTGTTTGTTGTCTCTATGGAATTGCACCAGTCGACTAACGGCTCGTGCGGTCAGCTTTTCCACGTGGGAAGAAGTACCGCTTTAGGCAGTTGCTTCAAGAATTACTATTATTCACTGCACTTTGTTCAACTATATCTCTATTATTACGAATTACCGTCCTATCTCCTTACTTACTCATCTCTCGAAAATATTTGAAAAGATCATCAAAAAACGGCTTGCTTCTTTTCTTAATAAATACAAATTAATCTCCAACAATCAATTCGGATTTAGAGAAAAAATTTCAACCCAAGATGCTGTACTCACTTTGACCTCAAAGGTAACTGATGCTTTAAATAAAAGCAAAACCTGTCTGTGTGTGTTCATAGACCTTTCGAAAGCCTTTGACACCTTTAGTCATCATCTTCTTCTTCAGTCTTTGGAGGATATCGGAATACGGGCTAACACTTTGAAATTATTTGAAAGCTATTTAACAGGAAGGAGCCAAGCAGTTAGAATTGATGATATATTGAGCAGTTACAAAGTGATCGACTGTGGGGTATCTCAAGGATCCGTGCTGGGACCGACATTATTCAATATATATATTAATGGACTTTTTGCATTAGGCAATGGAAACATAGTCGGATTTGCAGATGACACTGCCATCTTTTATAAAGCAGATAGCTGGAATTCCCTAAAAATTAAAGTTGAAAGTGAATTATCCCTCATTAAATGTTGGTTGGATAAGAAGTTACTAACGGTGAATATTGAAAAAACGCATTACATACCATTTTGTTGTAATGCAGCTGGAACACCCCCATTCGATCAACTAACAATAAAAACAGATATACCCTTCCACATTTTTCCTGAAAATAAAATAAAATACTTAGGAATAATTCTAGATACACATTTGAAATGGGATCTTCATATTAAATATACTGTCAATAGATTGAGGACCATTTTATTCAAATTTAGGAAACTCAAAGAACTAATACCTCAGAAATATCTCAAAACATTATACTACTCACTTGTGGAGAGTCATATCCGTTATGGAATAGCAGTGTGGGGAGGAGCATTGAATACTCATATTCATCAAATTGAAATAATGCAAAGGCGTTTTCTCAAGTTAATTTTCTCTAAAAATAGTATGTATCCTTCTGATAAATTATACATCGAAACTCGTATGTTGGACATAAGGCAGCTGTATTTCTTATGCTCTAGCATTAAATATCATTCACATAAACATACAGCATTGCTTCCTTTACATCAGTACAACACTCGCCAAAGAGATCAGTATACTACACCCTTAATGGTCAGGGTCGTTGCTCAAAGATCATATATTTACTTTGCTCCTAAGCTTTACAACCATATTCCTGAAACTATAAAATCCATAACAAATATCAGTCGCTTCAAAAAAGAGTTGAAACAACATATCCTCCATAGTCAAAGACTTGAACTTTTACGTTTATTTGAGTAGATGAGAAAAGAGGTACCTCCTCTGTATTGTTCACTTTCAATTCCGAAATGTATATGTACAATCGTTTTTTTTTTAATTATGTATAACATTAATTTTCAATAATTTCCAAATCAATGTTATATCTCTTAATTATATATTATCAGTACTCATATTTTATAATTGTAATTTAATTAAGTATCCAGAATGAAAGAAGTACTCGTTATGCATGCTGCGAATGGAGTTATTATTATTATTATTTTCAAAATATTTATCCTTAATCTAGTGTAAAAAAATAATTTTATATTCAAGTGATTTTATATATTGAATATTTTAACTACTTCCTCTTATGTATATATTTGTATTTTGTTTGAATGTTTTTTATATAATTACTGCTATATTTATATTTATTATTTTGGTATTTTATATTATCTCTCTACGATTCAAATTCTATAAATTTTATATATTAACTTAAAAAAATTTTTTTGTTTACATTCATGAATCATACTGTTTATTCAGTTTATGTATTAGTTTTAAGTTTTGTTTTGTGAACTGAATCTGAATAAACGTTATTATTATTATTATTATTATTATTGAGAATCATTTCATCCAAGGTTCCTGATTTAGAAGCCACACTTCTTGTATTCGATTGTAAAAAAGACACAGTACGTTCATCCATTCTTATTGAGTTCATCATTACGGCATCATCCAAGTGACTAGCTTTCATTATATACAACTTCCCTTGATAAACATATCTAATTGAATAGTTTTCATCACAGTTTTTAGGGAGTGATTCGGATTTCGGTTCATCGCCGTCTAGTACTTTGGATTCTCTCAAACCAATACATCTAAAACCATTTGAAACCAAAACCAAACGGGTTAGACATACTAAAATATATTGGTTATTTTTAATATCTCTTTCAACGCTGCTATAAAGCAGATCCCATCCGAAAGCAGATTCTGCTATTTTGAACGTGCTGTTTATACTTACTCGAATTTATTCGTGAATTTCAACACTCCTAACATTAAAACTGCCCGTCATCTTAATTAATGACAAAACAATGAGGTTATGTATTCTTGTATGACAGTCAACAGTCAACATAATCAAGATCGATTTATACATCGGTCATTCGATTGATCGATTAACTACAATGAAAATAGAGAGGGTAGATAACTCGGATAATAAAAAGATCAAACTTGTAGAATCAAGTACTTACTTTATCTGCTCAGTTATCCTATTTCTGACTTCTTTGTTTGTATTTATTCAAGTCTTCTAAGCATGGGACCCAATTTCTTTTCGATTTGAGATTGCGTTAAACTCAATAAAAAATATTCCAGCGCCTTAGCTTTAATTGTTTCTGCAGACTGGACTTTTACTACAGTGTGGGCTCTTTCAGGTATTCTAATGCTGGAAAAAAAGTAGTAAGTACAAAATTTTTAAATAATTTAGTGAAAGAATTATAAATTTTATTTTTCCTAAACAGTCAAAAGTAAAATATGCTTATTAGTGGTCCAAGTGTCAGTAAAGTAGTTGCATCCATTGTAGCTGCCTATATTGGACAAACCAAAATCAAAAGTTCCAACGTTATAATCAACATTTTAGGTGGTCACTCTGAATTTGGGGAATTTGGTTTTTTAAAAGTTTACTATATCCCTTACCTGATTGTACTAACGATATCCTTTTGTAAATGTTAGCAGTGATTAAAATTAAATTCCAATTAGATATCGTTTATACAAGACTAGGTACCAGACAAAAACTAATCAGAACCATGTTAACCACTTTATTATTGTTTTAAATCGCTCTCTATACGAATTTCTTGAATATGGACAAAAGTACGTGAGAAATAGTGAATATATACTAAAAAGAGAATTATAATATAATAGGTTTGTAGCGACATAAAATTTACGAGCTAAGAACTTGATTCAGAACTACTTGAAAGCCATGCGCGAACTTATAGTTCCAGACTTTACTTTATTCAAACCTAAATGATTCCGAATCCGTTCTGAAGTGTTGTCGGAACAAACCTATATGTATGCACCTGCTAAAAGGAATGTGAATGTACGTATAGGGAACCTCAAGTTGAGTAATTACGTGACATAGAGTGTTTCAAAGACTAGAGAAAACAGATGCAGATTCAGGAGAAACGAAGCATAATAGTGAATAATAACATTCTACCTATTTTAATTAAAAATTTTATAACGACCTGCGTTTGTTCTTTTCCTCTTCGATCTTATCTTCGCACATTTTCATGACTATTGGAAACATGAAAGACATAATTCTGAAAATGATTCTTAAGATGTCCGGTTGAGATGAGATGTAAAGAAACATGGTATTCTATAAACTGTAAAATTTCTGCGTTTTGGTTGTTTTGTATTTGATATTTTTGAAAGATTGGAGTTGATCGTTTATTGTACAGGTAGATTCAATTTTTTTTAATGAAACTAACTGTTTCCACTATTTAATGGAAAATTTGATGAAAATTTTGAAAAATTGTCGTGAGAATGACGATGACATGCAAATATCGAAATAATTATCAATATATTTATTTAAAATAAGTAAAATTTTATTATTCATTATTATGCTCGATATACTCTTCGTTTCTCCTGAATCTGCATCTGTTTTCTCTAGTATTTGACATCACATTCATTTGAAATACCTTATATCACAGTAATTACTCAACTTGACGTTCTCTATACGTACATTCATATTCCTCTAAGCAGGAGTATACCTATAGGTTTGTTCCGACAACAGTTCGGAACGGATTCAGAATCGCTTAGGTTTGAATAAACAAACAAAGTAAAGTCTGGAACTATAGGTTCGCGCATGGCTTTTAAGTAATTCTAAATCAAGTTCTCAGTTCGTAAATTTTATGTTGGTACAAGCCTATTATATTATAATTCTGTTTTCTGTATATATTTATTATTTCTTGCGTCCTTTTGTCCATATTCAACAAATTCGTATTGGGAGCGATTTAAAATAATAATAAATAAATAAATAAATAAAATACAATTTTTATTCCCTAAAAGACATTTTACAATGTATGGGACACGTCAAATTACAAATAGTAATAAAGTGCCTCCTTCAAAAAAATTACCATGGATCTGATTGGTTTTTATGTGGTACCTACTTTTGTATAAACAATATCACATTGGAATGTAATTTTAATCACTACTTACATTTAGAAAAGGATATCGTTAGTACAATTAGGTAAGGGATATAGTGAACTTTTAAAAAACAAAATGTCCCAAATTCAGCGTGACAACTTAAAATGTTGATTATATCGTTGGAGCTTTTGATTTGGGTTTGTCCAATATAGGCAACTACAATGGGTGCAACTACTCTACTGACACTTGGACTACTAATAAGCATATTTTACTTTTGAATGTTTAGGAAAATAAAATTAACAATTATTTCACTAAATTGTTTAAAAAATTTTGTACCTGCTACTTTATTTCCAGCATTAAAATACCTGAAAGAGCTCACACTGTAGTAAAAGTCTAGCCTGCAGAACCAATTAAAGCTAAGGCGTTGGAATATTTTTTATTGAGTTTAACGCAACCACAAATCGAAAAGAAATTGGGTCCCAAGCTTAGAAGATTTTTATATAAATACAGACAAAGAAGTCAGAAATGGGATAACCGAGCAGATGAAGTAAGTACTTGATTCTACAAGTTTGATCTTTTTATTATTCGAGGTATCTACCCTCTCTATTTTCATTGTAGTTAATCGATTAATCGAATGACCGATGTATAAATCGATCTCGATTATGTTGACTGTCATACAAGCATACATAACCTTATTGTTTTGTCATTAATTAAGGTGACGTGCAGTTTTAAAGTCAAGAGTGTTGAAATTCACGAATAAATTCGAGTAAGTATAAATAGCACGTTAAAAATGGCAGAATCTGTTTTCGGATGGGATCTGCTTTCTAGCAGCGTTGAAAGAGATATTAAAAATAACCAAGATATTTTAGTATGTCTAACCCATTTGGTTTTGGTTTCAAATGGTTTTAGATGTATTGGTTTGGGAGAATCCAATGTACTAGACGGCGATGAACCAAAATCCGAATCTCTCCCTGAAAATTGGAATGAAAACTATTCAATTAGATATGTTTATCAAGGAAAGTTGTATATAATGAAAGCTACTCACTTGGATGATGCCGTAATGTTGAACTTAATAAGAATTGATGAACGTACTGTGTCTTTTTTACAATTGAATACAAGGAGTGTTGCTTCTAAATCAGGACCATTGGATGAAATGATTCCCAATAACAGAGATATAGTTGAACAAATTAAATTACAACTTATCAATAAAGTTGTTATTTCTTCTAAAACAAAAGAAACTTCAAGTCAAACTGAAAACACCAGTTCTAGGAGTGAAGCAAGGTCACAAGATGATCCTTTAAGAGAACTACCATTAGTATTATTATTAGTACCATTAGTACTACCATTAGTCCCCATGCGGCCAAACATTGGACCAGGTAGTTATGGACGTAGTGATTTGGATCCTCTAGGCGGTATGAGATATCCTCCAGGAGGTGGAGGAGGAATGTTGTTTCAACCTCCAGGACCATCATTTGGAGGAGGACTTGGTGGGATAATTCCAGGAGGAAATGTAGGTCTTCTACCTGGCTCAATTCCTCCTGAAGCTAGATTTGATCCTTTTAGACCTCCTGATGAAGATCGTTTTCCTCCAAGAAGGCCAAACAGACCAGGCAACGATGAATTCCCACCTCCAGGATATGATGATATGTTTATGTAGTTAGTTTTTGTTAAGATAATGTGTGATTTTTTTCAAATATTCTGAATAAATGGAAGTTTCCTTTGAATATATTATTTTTTTCATTAGTACAAATGCAATGCGTACATGAATTAGTAATAAAAAGCCTTAATAATAATAAACACGATAAAAGCTTACTAGTTATTGGTTACTAAGAGCGTACTTATAGCATGCTAAGCAAATCATATTAATAATGGAATACTAGTTGTAGTTTACTAAAGTATCCCAAATATTTACTTCGATTTTACTAATTATATAAGGCTATACAAAAAATATTGTATGCATCAAATACATAAAGTGTCTTTTTTCTCTATGGAATTGCAGCAGTCGACTGTCGGCTCGTGCGGTCAACTTTTCCACGTGGAACGAAGTATCACTTTAGGCAGTTGCTTCATGAATTACTATTATCTACTGCACTAAGTGGTGTGTTGACTATCCCGAGATCATAGCCCTTCCGATACAAAGATATTCACCACAGGTTAAATTGTTGTTGGGTTGCCAGTAATCTCAGGGGCTCGAAATGATTATTCATCTACTACTTTAAAAACATTGAAATGTATGCATTTTTTTACACTTTAAATTATTATAGTATCCAACTAATATACACTAGTACACAAATTTACCAAAACCAATCAACTTTTGTTCTCGATTTATATCTAAATCAGTAAAAATGCTATATCCATCCATCTTTCTGAAGGTTGTCCGTGATTAGCTGACAATATGGCGCGGGATGACTTCACTTGGAAATGCTCTATTGAATTGGGTATTGAAATTGTAGACGATAATATTAAGAAACACAACTAAATCATATATTTCTGCTTCATTTCGCTATGTGAATATTGTAGCCATTACTAAATTGCATCTAACCGAATTATTGATACTACAAAGAAATTTGTAAACGTTACAGTTACATGTGTTGTCAAAGGTGACTCGAGTTTTAACTTTTCATTTGTTAAAACAGTTTTTAAAAATTTATTTTTAAATTATTATATCTACAGTTTGTCACTTAACTTTAGAATTAAATTGATTAAATATTTAACTGAACATTTATTAATATTTAATGACTGTAACACACAATTAGTAACCGAACTATCTAACAAGGGGTTTAAAATAGAAATCTAGCAAGTCGACTGAAGTCAACTGAAGTTTTAAGTGAAGTCAACTGAAGTCTGAAATCTAACGTTTATATACTTAAGTATATTAATTATAACCTTGTAGAGACGATAGAACTCTTTTTAATTGTTTACTGCTTGGCTTCTTATCTTTGTTGCTTCTTACAGTTTTGGATACTTAACTCTCGATACTTTTTTTTCGGTAAAGGTCTGGAACAATTGCACTGTTCAAATGTGTTATCTTATGGAAAGCGTGAAATATTGTTAACGTTATGGCACTTTTTAAACGTATTTTCACTTTTTTTATTCTAACCATAAACAGCCATTTAAGCGCTACAAACCAGTGAAATACAATGTACGTTAAAAATAGCATTCAGTTTGCAAATAAAATATTCAGTTTTATAATTTTCTTTGAAACATTTTAATCAAGCTCTCCTTTCTCGTATATTACAGAAAATGAAATTAAAATCAAGAACATCAAGAAAACCCAAAGGTCTTCTCCCGGTAATGTATGAAACTTATAAAGACTTTGCTGAAAACACGAGTTTGCATGGATTAAAGTATACTATAAAAACTGAAGCTGGAACCATAGAAAAGTAGGTATAATTTATTACCATGATGTTTTGATAAATCTTCACATTAACATTCGCGCTAAATAAAAATCTTCATATACAGGGTGTTTTTGCTGGTGTAGGCAAGTGGGACTTAACATCAACTCCACCAGAACCATCTTAATTGCCTTCACTAAGTAAAGAAAACTCAAAACCTCAAAATCATTAAACTTGATGGGATCGAGGTTGAATGGAGACAAGAAGTCAAGTATCTAGGTTTGACTCTAGACACTCCTGTGGAACAAACACGAAAAGGAGATTATATACAAAGCAAAAATGGCTCTAATGGTGTGCAGGAATCTGGCAGGGTAGCCCAAAAATCCTGAGATGGATGTACACTGCCATAGTGGGACTAATCATCACTTATGGAGCCATTGCGGGGAGTAGTAAAACTAGCCTATTTATTGTCGACGAGAGACAATCTCTCCAAAATTCAAAGACTAGCCGGTATATGCATGACTGGAGAAATGATAGCATGCCCAACGGTGGACATG
Organism: Lochmaea crataegi; assembly: GCA_947563755.1. NCBI lineage: Eukaryota > Metazoa > Arthropoda > Insecta > Coleoptera > Chrysomelidae > Lochmaea > Lochmaea crataegi. The sequence goes on from OX387428.1 coordinate 12,965,073, forward strand.
GAAGTGATTCTCAACCTCACACCACTACATATGGTGGTGGAAAGTATTGCAGAAAGAACAAGATACAGACTAAGCAGAACAGACATTGAAAAAAACCGCCTCCTCGCTTCTTAGAAATCAGGAAACCTGGGACATGCCACATATGGTATGATAAAAAAGTACACCTTTTCAAAGAAATTCGGTACGGAATTCAGCAACAACATGGAATGGAATCTATATAATATTACCAGACTTGGAAACAATGCCATTCAATTGTACACAGACTGCTCAGCAGCAATAGAAGGAACTGGGATAGGAGTGTACGGGCCAGGAACCAAACACTCCGAAAGCTTGGGGAAACCTCACGTCCAACGCGGAAATTCACGTCATAGGAAAGTGTGCCCAGGAGTGTGCAAAGGAGTATTATCATTATCAAGCAGCCATTAAAGCACTGGGTTCTTGTGTAATTCTAGTTCTGTCTATAAACAAAGATGGGGACACCCTTTTGGGACCGGAACCCTTTTCAGGTATCAGCTCCAATGTAATATTGAAACAAATAGGCAAAGCCGAAAAAAAGGGAAGATCTGACCATTGAAAAAATCAAGTAGGGCTTAGACAATCGAATGTACTTCTGGGTGACTATAACCAATTGAGAACAAATGAATGCCTGAGTCAGAGTAAAACTGCACTGAGAGTTTCAACAGGTGTCCTGACAGGACACTGCTTTCCTGAATGGGCACTCCAAAAAGCTCAAAATAGTGGAGGAAAAATAATGTTGCTTCTGTGGTATGAAGAAAAAAACCTCCATCCTCATATTTGCGGATTGCATAGCAATACAGAACCCTAGGGCACAACACCTAAGAGACTACTGGCTAGAAGACTAAACTAAAGCCTGCAGACATCCAAAAATTCCTCCGGAAAATAGGTCTAAAGGAGATACCAGTCTCTGAGACAAATCCTAATATCACTGAGCCAACGAAAATTTATTTATATATATTCACCCGAGGTATATGTTTGGTGTGGTATGTTGGTATGTTCCACTTCTTCGCTGGAAGAACTGTCTCTGGTCTAGTTTGCTCAGATAGGTTGCAGAATTACTCCTAACCTCAACTAGAGCCAAATGGCATCATTGATAGTCTACCTCGTGTAGCAAGAGCTTCGGTAGATGGTTCATTCTCTAATAGATGTATAGTGAGGGGAGGTCCTATAGAATGGTCACCATACTCTCCAGAGTTAACTGTTCCCGATTTCTTCTTTTAGGGATATGTAAAAGAAAGATGCTACTATACTTCACCATAAAATCTAGAAGAACTTAAGCAGAAAATATTCTGCAAATGCCTGTTACATTATAAGAGGGTGAAATTATCAACCCTTACTTGCTACCATCGAAAATGTATGTTAGTTACACTTCTCACATGTTACAGAGTATTTTGGATGATAGTTTTAATCAGCGGACTGTGCAGTGCAGTATACATGACTTTTCTTTTTTGGGATAGATACATAACTAACCCTACAAGAACTACAATTAAGACTATGTATGCTCCAACCACTGCGATACAGTTTCCAGCGGTGACTATTTGTAATGTTGATGGGATATTAGAAGAAAAATTAGATATTTTCCTGGAAAGTTTGTAAGTTTTCTAATTTTAACATATCAACACTGCTGTAGTACCAAAATCTATCGACAATAAGCAAAAAGTTATTCAGAAATTTTGTATTAAAGTGATACATTGCTATTATTTTAAAAAAGAGAAAAAAATAAGCTTCTTTGTGATATGTCACTCGACCTAGGTTGCCATCTAAAAAATTTCAAGATGGCGGCCGTACGCTAAACCCTGGTGTCAAAAACATTTGACATTTGCTCTATGTTATCCAGAATAACGTCTCATTCATCGTCCTAGGATTTCATGCCTTTCCCTTTATCCGTATCAAAGATAATCCCTTGGTGCGAGACTTTTCAGCAGTGCTGTGTAAATAGACCGTGACACTAACTGACATTTTAACATACGGCTTAGTCAAAATATTATCGCACAATTGATTGATTGATTGGCTTCAGTATATCCAGTTAAAGTTTCGAGTAATCGGTAACTTAGACTTTGGAATTTTCATACTTTTGGTACCGTTTATGGGAAGAGATAAGTTTTCCTTTTCAAGAATAATAGATTTTGCAGTGCACATAGTGTTTTAAGGATTGGAAAATAGTCTTGGAATGAATAGGCCTTGGTCCAGGTCGTTCCATTCCAAGATTCTTTGCGGCATTCGATGCAGTTTTCGAGACCCCAAATGGTGTTTTATTACGAAAAAATCGATTAAACGAGCACTCTGGAAGATATTAAAAAAAATTTTTTACAGGAAATTTTCCGTCAACGATTTCTCTCGAATATATCAACGATTTTGAAGCGGAGTTTTTTTTAAGGGTGAAGAGCTGATTGTGTTAGGTTACACTGAACACGGTTTACACTCACCACACAAACACTTTACATATCTTACGCGCGTATCGATAACCAAGTTATTTTCTTCAGGGACTGTTTACCTTCAAGTATCTCCAACGGTGGCAAAATTCCCAACTCAATTGAGTTATGTTTAGTTAGGCTAGAGAAGGTTGTGAATATGATGATTAATTTCTTAAAATAATTTTCATTATATAATTGAAATTTTTATTATTTGTACAAATGTTGATAGATATACATAAATTTCCATCATAAAGAATGCTTTTCTTTGATATATTTATTCCAGAACCATTTTTTGCGGGTCCATTTTTTCTGCCTATTTTTCCGGGGACCGTATTCCTACCTGAGGAAGTGGAGCTTCCCGAAAAAGCACAAATTTTGTCCTTATTTCGCTTGGTTATTTTGTCACTGCAGTGACAAAGACAAAATTTCTGTTCTCTCGGGAAGCTCTACTACTGTAACGTTAATTTCGTTCACTTTACTTTCCTTCAGTTAATTAATAATAAATTATCGTATGGGCGGCGAATAGCCAGTCCTTTCTCATACCCAACACCGAGAAATGTTTCAAGGCTGAATATATTTACTGACGACTAGAGTCGAAATCAACGTTTCTATACGGGCCGATCGAGTTCCGTCTGTCGTGAAAATATCCACTGCTATTTTGATATTCCCATTTCGACCTCGTTCGTATCTCGGAGCGGAGTTTTTTTTAAGGGTGAAGAGCTGATTGTGTTAGGTTACACTGAACACGGTTTACACTCACCACACAAACACTTTACATATTTTACGCGCGTATCGATAACCAAGTTATTTTCTTCAGGGACTGTTTACCTTCAAGTATCTCCAACGGTGGCAAAATTCCCAACTCAATTGAGTTATGTTTAGTTAGGCTAGAGAAGGTTGTGAATATGATGATTAATTTCTTAAAATAATTTTCATTATGTAATTGAAATTTTTATTATTTGTACAAATGTTGATAGATATACATAAATTTCCATCATGAAGAATGCTTTTCTTTGATATATTTATTCCAGAACCATTTTTTGCGGGTCCATTTTTTCTGCCTATTTTTCCGGGGACCGTATTCCTACCTGAGGAAGTGGAGCTTCCCGAAAAAGCACAAATTTTGTCCTTATTTCGCTTGGTTATTTTGTCACTGCAGTGACAAAGACAAAATTTCTGTTCTCTCGGGAAGCTCTACTACTGTAACGTTAATTTCGTTCACTTTACTTTCCTTCAGTTAATTAATAATAAATTATCGTATGGGCGGCGAATAGCCAGTCCTTTCTCATACCCAACACCGAGAAATGTTTCAAGGCTGAATATATTTACTGACGACTAGAGTCGAAATCAACGTTTCTATACGGGCCGATCGAGTTCCGTCTGTCGTGAAAATATCCACTGCTATTTTGATATTCCCATTTCGACCTCGTTCGTATCTCTTCTTCTACCACTTACTAATTGAATATGAATTAGGAATTCACGATTGAAATGTAAATTATTTTCCTGGTCAAGGCGTCTGAGCTTGACATGAACATGAGACGTGAGTCTGTTATCTTTCATATGATTTCCTGTATTTAAAGAATGGCGAAGAGGGTTCATTCTTTTTTCCTGTGAACATGTGCTATTGAAGCAAACATATCGTATCTTGAAAAAGTGCATTTATGTGAATGCACTTTACCTGGGACAAGAATTTTACCTGGACCCGAAACTTTACCTGGGACAGAAACTTGACCTGTGAACTTTACCTGGACCCGAAATTTCACCTGGGTCAAGCCTGGATCTGAAACCAGGACTGACTCCATCTGTAACCAGGACTGACTCCATCTGTAACCAGGACTGACTCCATCTGAAACCAAGATATCACTATACCTATATCTGGAATATTACCAGGACTGGAACCATGGGAAGTAAAACCTAGATATTTTAACGATCGCTTCTTCAACCAAGAACAACCTCTATGAACTAGTCATTTAGTTTTTTTTTGCTTTAAATTGTTTCCAAAGTCAATATACAACTTGTAAATTTAATAACGTTGTTCATAAAGTTTATTTTCCCTTCCAATATTCCAGGATTTGTCGCTATAATGCTGATGTGAGTAACAAATAAGCTAGTATTATTCAAGGTGGCGTCCACTTACCTTTCTTAACTTTCATAATTTTTTCCTTTTATTAATTTCAGTAACTTGATTAATACAATAATTAACTTACTTCAGTACCTTAATTAAAACGTGCTCTCTAAACTGAGTAGCCGTTGCACTACCCCAGTCAAGGGTCCATTTATTTTGGGTTTCGATGGGGATTACTTAGACGAATTCGAGCTGGGGTCGAATTTTCGAAACCATGCGAATACGCTTCGTGTATGATGTGTCAAATTTTGGACGTAGATATCAAAAATGTATTCTCGAAGGCTCTACCCCTTTTCGTGTGAGACATTTTTAGGATAGAATATATCGAATGGGTAAAGCCCTGTGAAAACTGATTTATTTGTATGAAAAATGACTGACCTCATTATGTTATACATTAGCAGATCGACCTCAAATATTTCATTATTTTATAGATTGATTTTTATATTACAGAGTGGTTCTTGACATGTGGAGTCGGTTGTGAATTTCCCACTGTGAAGCTGAAAATATTTTTCCATAAGCTCAGTACTTCAGTCGTTATATTTTGCACTACCATTTTTCACTCAATTTGCTATTTTTTTAATTACACGCTTCTCTTTGCAAGGGATGTTTTTTGGGCCGATTTATGTAACTGATAATAATGAAGTCAGGCATGCGAATTTTTATAGCGTTGCCAATTGATATTAGTTACGTGTACGAAAAAATATTAGTTTATGACTCGAAAATGTGAAATCTCAATCGTACACGAAACTACCCAACTATCACAAAGTTAATATTTTATATTGTATCCAGAATGTATGTTTTTTTAGAAATATTGTGGACTCGGAAATGCCAGTAGTTCGTGAATCTTTTAGACAACTGCTTAGTTTTACTGATCCAACTGCTGTCGATTACAATGAGAGTCAAATTAATATTCTTCAAGATGTGTTAGATCAGCACCATTATGACGTTTCATACGTTATGCAGCATTTGGCACAAAACTGTTCGGACATGTTGAAATTCTGTTCTTGGAATGCTAGGCAATTTAACTGCTTCGATCTATTTCGTGAAAGTTTGACAGTAAACGGGTATTGTTGTTCTTTCAGTTACATGTAAGTATCTTCATTGAATATTTTTTCAAAATAATTATCTAGAACAAATCCTTAATGATTTTCAAACAAAGAGGCTATTACTAGGGAAATATGTCCTGGAAGTATTAAACTATAGGTACCTACTTCAACTGATAATTTCACTGGAAAAATCGTTTCTTTTAAATGCAAAATGCAAATATTTTTCCATTCAGCACATCAAATCTGAACTGTATGAGTCAATCTGATATATTCCGTTAGAAGAGTGGTGGCCAGCATCACAGAGTGGCACGCCTGACCTACTATAGTGGCACGTCAAGTTTTCCACAAATAAATGAAATAACATAATTGAATCGAAGAACCGAATCACAAGAGCACTAAATAAAAGCAAAAAAAGTTCTCAAGGAACAGCAATGAGCTTCTCAATGCCTACTTCTGAAAAATTTGGTTGTGTGATCTTGCGTTTCTGACGGACCTTATGGGACGTTGAAATAATTTAAATTCACGTCTTCAGGGCAAAAACTGTATTTTTCCTTCATTATGTCTACATTTCCTCTTTTGTGGCTAAACCGGTACTTTTTGCAAATTATTAGAAAAAAATATTCCATCTGGATAATTGATTTGCAAGAAGGCAATTACAAAAAAAGAAGGAGCTGCTGACGGAAGTGGAAACACAAATCAGATGTAATATGATATAGAACTCTTACAAATGAAACTAACTGATTTTAATTAATTCCACTATTTAATGAATAAATGTTGACGATTCTAAGATACTTATTGATGATTATATAACTCATGTTCTAATGAACCAATACAATCCTTGAATTTCCCTTAGTTACGACGTATTGATAAGTGAATATACCCCTTGACGACGTGATATAATCGTTTTGGTGTTTCGCCTCCTGCCATATTGTGATCATTTCCATAGTAACGGGCAAGCTCAATGAAATGTCAATTAATTCTACTACAAATTCCGAAAACAACAATACATCAAATATGTATTATAATAATTGTACCTTCAATATTAATATTAATCAATAAAAAAAATTAGAATATTATTCGTTATATAATCGTAACGAATACCAACTCGAGCATAGACAATATTTTTCGATTATTTACCTCTTCACTCGGCGTATTTCGCGAAACACCACTCGAGCTGCGCTCTTGTGATGTTTCGCCAAATACGTCTCGTGACTCGGTGAATAATCGAATATTGTCTATGCTCTTGTGATATTATAACTGATTATTTCGATATTGATATATCATAGAAGTATGAACTTTATTTGATTTGTACCTGACATCGGTAACAAACCGTTGGCGCAGCGTCGCCATCTGTGGCTCGAGCTACGAATTTGAGATGTAAACAAATACCTATGCGTTTCTGGCAGCCGTTGTACGTACATTTATGTAGTGACACTTTTAGTTGTTTGAGTGTAGTAAATGCTGAAATATTTCCTCTCCACTACTGTTTTCGGTAAGTATAAACACTATTTATTGAACTAGTATATACTTGATAAATGGAAATTTGTTACACATTCAGTAACTGATAGTTATAAAACTATGTCCCTGGCTAGTGACAATAGCACTGTATCAAAAATTACGTAGTTATGAACATTTTGAACACAGACTATTTTCATAGATGTGTCTTTCTAGTAGATTTTTTTTTCAGAAAATGTCTCGTAATAGGCGTAGTAAGGTTCTAACTGAGGAAGAATTGCTTGTGATGTTAGAAAATGACGATATTTCGGAAGTCTATGTACTTTCTGACGATGACGATGCAGGATGCGATGCAGAAGTTCTAGAAAGTGATCATGAAAATGACAGCGATTTTGAAGATAATATTATGGTCCCAGATGTAAATAATAGAGAATTTGATATTGCCGATTGCGGTGAAAGAAGTGATGCTGAGGAAAATCCTACCAATAGTTTTGAGGAAGAAAACGAACTTGAAAATTTCCATAAATAATATGGTCTAACCATGAAAAAGGACATTGCCTGGATACTTGATGCACAATATCAAACAAAGGATATCAGATGGCACGGACAAAATACATTAGCAGATCGTGTAGTTGAATTAGCTGCTCCTGTAGCCTTTTTCAGTCGGTACATTCAAGACAATTTGTTTGATCAAATGGTGACGATGACAAATCTTTATGCCAAACAACAAAATGTTCCAAGATTTCCTCCAACAAAACTTGCAGAAATAAAAAAGTTTATTGGAATTCATATTCTTATGGGGAACTTAAAATTTCCGAGAGTCAAATTGTACTGGAGTTCGTCATATGGTATTGAAATAATAAAATATAATATGTCCCTGATACGATTTTTTAAGTTGCGGAACGCTCTGCATCTCGTTGATATCACTAGTAGAGAAGAGTCCAATAAGGATAGGTTATGGAAGGTCCGCTGTATATATGACGCACTAAGGAAAAGCTACCAAGAACTTCCACTAGAGAGGAATCTTTGTGTCGATAAACAAATTGTCCCATTTAAGGGAAATACTGATGTGAAGCAATATCTTAAAAATAAGCCCAAAAAGTGGGGAATTAAGATTTACGTCCTAGCTGGAGAGAGTGGCATAGTTTATGACTTTGTAATATACCAGGGGAAAACTACAGAGATCAATCTAATTTACATGAACTTATTACTGAACCAAATCACATTCTGATGTTTGATAATTATTTCAGCTCATACAATCTGCTGCCGCAAAGTCTATATTTGCCGCAAATACAAATAGAGTGAACCGTTTCTCTGGTCTGAAGCTACCAACTCAGAAGCAAATGAAAAAAAAAGGAAGAGGCTATTCAGTCCAGTAAGTAAGGATGGCATTCTTGCTACTAAATGGTTTGACAATAGGGAGGTTGTATTTGGGGTCGAAATTTGTCGGTATAGGAGAAAAAGACGTATGTAAGAGATGGGATAAACTGAAGAAAGGGTATGTCAATATATCTAGGCCAGAAGTTATGCGTAGGTACAATACAAGTATGGGAGGGGTAGACAAGCAAGATATTCTATTGAGTATGTACAGATCTTATATTCGATCTAGGAAATGGACAGTGAGGCTAATTACACATGCAGTAGACCTGGCATTAGTGAACTCATGGTTGGAATATAAAAGTCAAGCTGTTTATTTGGTTGTTCCAAAACAGAAGATCCTTGATATGATGGCTTTTCGACAATCTGTAGCTGAGCATTTAATTTGTACCAACCCACCTGTGAAAAGGGGTTGACCCTCAAATGATAATCTTGGAGAACTATCCAGAAGACAAAAAACAGAATCAAGACCTCTAGCAGAATACAGACTTGATGGTTATGGTCACTTTCCAGAATTCGATGAGAACAAAAATAATTCAAGGTGTAAACTGGAAGGGTGTAAAGAAAAAACACACAAAATACGTGTGTGCCACTGAAAGGGTATTAACAATTGTAAAGATCAGCAGATATATTTTTCTTTGGTTTCCTATATCATTGTACAGTTATACTGATCTTAAATGGGAAAAAAGATATCCAGGATATCCCCATAGGGCTAATAATACCTAAGCCTTAATATTTGCGATATCATATCTTCTTTTTTTTTCTATTCATATTTATTAGGTCAATCACAAGATAGGTCACTACTTGGTCTAGCCGAACTATTAAACATCAGGTAGGCACATCAAAAGTAACTTCTGTCATTCTGATATTGATATGTTAATATCGAAAAAATTATCAATAAGTATCTTCGAATTTTCATCATTCATTAATTAAATAGTGGAATTAACTAGAAACAATTAGTTTCATTTGTAAGAGTGATATGAGTAGATTCCACAAAGTAAGGGTCCAAACAGTAAATTTATTATGATATAGAAATTTGATCCCTTTAAAATATTTCATCGTACGCCCACTTTCTGTTTTCTCTTTATTTTTCTCTTTTTCTCTCTCTCACACACACACACACAATTTGTGTATTCACCCTTTCAGTAGATTTTTCAACCTACATAACGATGCTGGAAAAATTTTGCTTCATAGAAATCTATATTCAGCTGACACATTCAAACGAGTAAGACAAAAACCTTACTGCCAGGTAGTAGACGGGGCACATTTTGAACATATGCCTACCATCAGAGACCGTTTTGAAACTATAATTTTATTATTTATTTAATTTATTTACCAAAATTAAACTCAAACATAATTGATGTCTGAGGGGGTATTGCCTTTTAAAGTTATTGGTCACAATGGCCCTCTGATGTCTTCTATTACTATTACATTACCTGTTACGACTGGTTAATAAGCCCACGGGCCTATAAGATACGAGGGGAAGCCGAGTTTCAACTAGTACCGTATACTGAAACTAAAAATCCGAAAACTTTTTGCAATCCTAATCTTTTAGTTCATTTGCCAATTCTTTTCCAAGCAATTCATGGTTTACAGTTGCGAAAAGGATAGAAGTGTGCTTAGATATATCAAGTGATGTATATTGCCCCTGGGAAAGAATGCCAATCTGTAATCCCAATATTAGTGATCGAATATTATAGACGGTATATTCAGCTGTAACATTAGAACTATGTAATATATTGTGTCAGAAGTATATAAAAAACGTTATGGTTTTGTTATTTCAGGCCAAAAACCGAATTACGTACGCTCTATAATGGAATTAACACAGGAGTGGTAGCAATCTTAAATGCGACACCCCACTCAACACAGTATTCCTCCTTCCATTTTCAAGGATTTAAGGTAATTTGAGTTCTTCAATGACATATTTTGTATTTTGTCTTGAAAATTTCCTTAGCGTATTGATATTGTATGGTCTAAAAGTACCCTACACACATAAATATTTGAAAAGTTGCGATTGTAACGATTTTATAAATAACTTTTGGGTGTAGTACTTTCAAAGGGCTCACGTATAGTGTATAGACCAAGCAATAGAGTATGCAAGTATAGTGTCATCAATAGACGTCTGGACGAATGGCATCTACCTTGTACTGATGAGGCGCTAATACGCCGAAACCGGTCTACAAGTGATATTATTCCTTCTAATCGCAAACCAGAATGGTTGGTTCTATCTTGCAGATATACCAACCCCGTTTACTTTAGAAGTATAATTCAATGTCTGTCGGGGCATATAGCCTGAAAAGTAGTTGTTGCTTCTTAGTGAACGGTGAAAATTATTTTTCAAATTTTGTAAAGCGTTATAATAGTTTTAAACTATTATTTTTTGCGGTCTACTGAATAAAATATATTTACAAGTTTCATAATTTACAACATAGTTCAAAAAACTTTTCCTCTCCAGGATGAGAATTATGAGTTTCCTTCCTGATATAAGGGATAGAGGTAGGAGGAAAAAATATATTTTTTGACCGGTCTACTAGTTAAAATTTGGTTTTTGATATTTTTGTTTAATTTTAAGATCTTCATTCACGACCCAATGGAATATCCGGTACTACAATCAATTACGAGAATGGTGTCGACAGGAAAACTCGCTTATATCCATTTGTATGGGTCAAAGATGACATGTAGTGATGCAGTAGCAATTTTGCCATTTACTCAAAGGAATTGTTTAAAACCACAAGAAAAAGTGTTAAGCAGTTTTGAAACGTACACTTCTTCAAATTGTTTGGCCGAGTGCGAGGCACTTTATTTCTATAAAACATGTGAATGCGTACCATATTTCTATAATTTCTTAGGTCAGTATCACGTATTATTAACACAAACATAACGTTAATTGATTTCTCTACATGCCTTATTACATATTTGCAATTAAAACTATTCAGGTTGAGCAAAACATTATTTATAAATCGAGACTTTGGATTGTTTTTGAGTATTTTCAAATTTTTGTGTTTTAGATTAAGAAAATTAAACCCTCGACACTCGCTCTCGGGCTTAAACTTTCTTGCGTAGATAAAACACAACTAAAACTCGAATGCAATTCAACGTTTTATCCACAATAACAGTCATTCAGAATCAGATTAAATCAAAAAGTGATTTGTCCTTATTTAAGATTGTGTTTTTCATCATTCCACTAGTGGATAAAGTGGTACTTTGTATGCTTCATAAGTGTGGATAAAACTTCAATTATAATGTGATTGTGGATAAAAAAATGAAATTGAAATCACCGAAAGAGCAGTTTATACTGTTTTTGCATTTCAGTGAGAAGGTACTATTTTGTATTTTGATATTGTATATAAAGGGTGATTTTTTTCGATTGCACACTAGGCATTCTGACAAAACCGATCAGAAAAAAATCTGAAAATTTGTAATAAGGGGTATCCTACGTTGATCTATCGAATGAAAATACGATCGACTTTTATTGAAAAAATTATTTTTTACTCATATTTATAAACTCCATTAACGTGTTAGATGAAAATTATTTCATTTCAACCATCTATATCGGTCACTGTAAGAAAATACAAAAAACTCTCGAAAACTGTAACACTTAGGTCTGGTGAAATGTTAGGAGTATTTGATCTAATTTCATTTGATAAAATATAATTTTATGAAGGTCCATCCTATATTAGACTAAATTAAATTACAAGGGGGTCGATTGCCCCGGGTGGCATTACCACAATGCGACCTATAAGATCGTTCGTATATACCCTATATCTATTTTTTAGTCCAAGAGATCTAGGCTTCTGAGTAAGTCTATTATCCGTTTTGGAGCTAGGTCTATAACCTGACCAGGCTGTTCCACCGTCTCATCGGCATCATCGCAGAAGCTGCATGGTCCACTTTGCCTATCTTGCAGAGAATTCCTGTGATCACCTGACTTACGATTTCTGAGGCTCCAAGAGCAATTTAGCTTAGTTAGCAGAAGGTCGTATCAACCTTTTTGCCTGTTTTTGGCCTGGAGTATTTTTTCAGTAGGCTGCTCTATGTTCCTTTTCTCATTTTCGGACTTATTCCACGATGCGGCTTTTTGGGATACCACAAAACGGTTCGTGTCCGATTGAAGTAGTACAAGCTCCTTTCTTCGCGAGACCATCTGAAATCTCATTTCCGAAAATACCTCCAATCCTTGGCACCCACAACAAAGTTACTTTGTTGTGTCTAGCCGGTTGCTTGAGGGGTTGTTCGCAGCTTTAGACTTATGAGTAGTAGTTTTAAAAGCAGCTTTCCTATCAGAAGCAATACATATTGTGGATGGGTCGAGGCATTTTTTGAGGCACTCTTGAGAACAGATATTTATTGCTAACAGTTCCGCTTATCTCAGGGCTGTTGATATTCTAGTATTAGGACCTGTTACCCCTATTTCTACTCCTTCGTTTGTTTTTGACCCGTCAGTGTAATAAGTGAGGGCCCTCTCGTAATTAGAGCGATTTCGTCTGAGGAGTGTTCGAAATCTTGATTCGCAGATTTAACGTCCGTGGACATCTTCAAAGATTGGGGTGCTCCAACCTTTAGTATCTCAAGATGCCCAGTTATATCACCGGGTTTCAAAGATTCCGCCTGTAGACGTTTTCCAGAGGGAATCTCCGTACATATAGTTGTAGTGAAGGAAGGTCTAGCAATATCTTTAACGCTGCGCTGGGGCACGATCTCATTGCATCCGTTCTATTTGGCCCATTTCAGTCTCTCCAATAGCAAGGGAATGAATGGTCACTCCTAGTCCATTTAAGACAGTCCGCATAATAGCGACTAAGCAGTCCCGTAGCGCAGTTCATACGCCACGCCACGCCAAGTCTTCGGCTTGTGCTGTTCCACCACTGGCTTAAGGTGGATTTTTGTGGTCCCATCCACTTGGCCAGCTAGTTCAGGCAAGCCCTCACATCTAGTGCATATACCTCATCAACACGGATTATATCAGGCAGGTTTCCGCTGGCTTGAGCATTCTTTTGATCTCACCTGGTTGTAGTTTCCCAGAATATTGAAAGAAATACTTACACGAAATAAACAAGATAGGACCATATTGGAAAGATCCAGTAGGGCTGAAGCAATCCTGGGAACAGTACACTTTCACCTGAATTGGTACCTCAAAAAGGTTAAGCTGGTGGAGCACGAGGAACGTAGATGCTGTGAAATGAAAAAAAACTCCGTTCAAATATATGCGAAATGCATGGCACTATAGGATCCTACGCACAATAACTGGGAGGTGGTAGAAGAGTAAGACTTGCCTATATTGAAGCCTGCGGAAATCCTTAAATCCAAACTCCAAGGAATTGGACCAAAGGAGCTACTAGTCTTCGAGACTTTCCACAGGTGCTAAATAGAAGCAGAAGGCGCGATAGAGCCTTTTGTTGAATGTTCACCTCAATACATACATATAAAGGGTGGAGGATTAGTAAAAGATTTGTCGCAGCAAAATAATCAAGACCAGGTTGATACAAAAAAAAATAACAATATGAAGAAAATCTGAAACTCATTTTACTTTCATCATATTTATTAAATGAAATATGGCTGCCATCAATTGCCATTTGTAATGATTTTTTTTCAAATTTATATCAATGTTATGTTTTTAGAACAACCTCAGTGTAACGTCACCCAGATAGGTTGCATATTGGAAGTCCGTAAATGTGAGTAAAACAGTTTTTACAATAGATTCGTAAGGTTTGTTTGAACAAACAATTGAACTAGTGATAATATGGTGAGGAAAAGATTATCAGTATTATTAAAGATAAGAATAACGCTACCGTAAAAAGCCCTTCTTCATATTAACAAACTCTCTAAGGACAAGGTATAGTATGTTCATTGTTCGGAGGTGCGTACCGCCAAAATTAATTACTGAAAAGGCACATTATGTTCTTATAATTGAATGAGATATGGTCTAATATTTTCTAACAAAGATATACCAATGTATAATGTATATTTTTCTTTTATTGATTTTACCATATTTGAAACTTATCACTGGTTGTTGTACCTAACTAATTGCTAACAGTTCCTGAATGCTTATTCTTTGTTGAAACATACCTGTTCATTTAATTTCTCTGGTAATTTATAACATAAGTAATATAATGATCCTTATGTATCTAAATTGTATGTAATAATGGTTGTTTTAATATTATAGCTGACCTGGACTTCTCGGGTATATGCGATTGTCCAGTTCAATGTGAAGACGATTTTTACGGAGTGTTTTCTACACAAGCCAAATTTGATTATAATCAGAATTATTCCATGGTGACGTAGTATGTTTCTTAATTATATAGTACCTATATCTATAATCTCAATGGCGTTATATTCAGTAATAATACGATATTTAATTTATAACTATGTGGTCACAATTTTTTTCAATCCATGGTTAAGCAAGAATCTAAGACTATTGGAATGTAGAGGATGCAGCAACGAAAATGAAGCTGATTAAAGGACTCCACACTTTTTAAGTTCAACTCCGTTCCCGGTCAAAATGAATGAAATTTTAGTATTTTGTATGTCCTGACATGACGAACGAAAGTTCTCATGGTCAGAACTACCGACAACACCAAATAAGTTCAATTTTGACCTCTTAAAGTATAAAGGATATTCTTTATGTTAATATTTTTGGGAAATTAAACCACAATCTTTTTTATATCAATTAATTAAAAGTTTCGGTACCGTTCCCCAAATAATTAAAAAAAAGAATAATGGAACATACAGAAGATTTTAAAGATATTGTCACACACCTCAGGATACGTCAAAGAAAGAAGAGTATAAAAAATGAACAAAGTGGTGACATATAATTTTTAATTACAAAAGTTGTAAATCAGAAGATTATACGCATTTTCAATATATTTTTGATAATACAGGGTGATCCAAAAATTATGGCAAATCAAATATTCTTATAGTTTTGATAAATAATTTTGGAAAATGTCGTAAGTCACAAGATATTTGCGGACTTTGTTCTAAATTTTCTACAAAAAATAAATTAAAAATGCTAAAAATTCGTAGAGAGGGGTTTTTTGGGCCGAAAAATCGACTGGCACAATCAGTTTTTTGATAAAATCATTATTTCGCCTTCAAATAGAATCATGAAATTTTCGAAAATCCACTTTTCAAAACAAAAAATACTCATAACTCAACTAATAGGAGAGATAGAACGTTCTAGTCTTCACCAATCGATAGAGGGGACAATTTTACATATTCTAGTGAATTTTGAGTCGATATTCCCTAGGATTAAGGGAGTTAGAAAAAAAGAAATTGGTTTGGCAAAATATTTCCATACCTACCCCTTTGTTCTAAATTTTCGACAAAAAAATTATAAAAAATGCTAAAAATTCGTGAAGAGGGGTTTTTTTGGCCAAAAAATTGACTGGCACAATCAGTTTTGTGATAAAATCATTATTTCGCCTTCAAATAGAGCCATGAAATTTTCGAAAATCCACTTTTCAAAACAAAAAATACACATAACTCGACAAATAGGAAAGATAGAACGTTCTAGTCTTCACCAATCGATAGAGGGGACAATTCTACATATTTTAGTGAATTTTGAGTCCATATTTCCAAGGATTATGGGAGTCAGAAAAAATCAATTTGTTTCTCAAAATATTTCCATAGCTACCCCCTTTGTTCTAAATTTTCGACAAAAAAATTATAAAAAATGCTAAAATTTCGTAAAGAGGGGTTTTTTTGGCCAAAAAATCGACTGGCACAATCAGTTTTGTGATAAAATCATTATTTCGCCTTCAAATAGAGTCATGAAATTTTCGAAAATCCACTTTTCGAAACAAAAAATACTCATAACTCGACAAATAGGAAAAATAGAACGTTCTAGTCTTCACCAATCGATAGAGGGGACAATTTTAAATATTTTAGTGAATTTTGAGTCTATATTTCTAAGGATTATGGGAGTTAGAAAAAATCAATTTGTATCGCAAAATATTTCCATAGCTACCCCCTTTGTTCTAAATTTTGGACAAAAAAATTATAAAAAATGCTAAAAATTCGTAAAGAGGGGTTTTTTTTGGCCAAAAAATCGACTGGCACAATCAGTTTTGTGATAAAATCATTATTTCGCCTTCAAATAGAGTCATGAAATTTTCGAAAATCCACTTTTCAGAACAAAAAATACTCATGCCTCGACAAATAGGAAAGATAGAACGTTCTAGTCTTCACCAATCGATAGAGGGGACAATTTTACATATGTTAGTGAATTTTGAGTCCATACTTCCAAGGATTATGGGAGTTAGAAAAAATCAATTTGTATCGCAAAATATTTCCATAGCTACCCCCTTTGTTCTAAATTTTCGACAAAAAAATTATAAAAAATGCAAAAATTCGTAAAGAGGGGTTTTTTTGGCCAAAAAATTGACTGGCACAATCAGTTTTGTGATAAAATCATTATTTCGCCTTCAAATAGAGTCATGAAATTTTCGAAAATCCACTTTTCGAAACAAAAAATACTCATAACTCGACAAATAGGAGAGATAGAACGTTCTAGTCTTCACCAATCGATAGAGGGGACAATTTTACATATTTGAGTGAATTTTGAGTCCATATTTCCAGGGATTATGGGAGTTAGAAAAAATCAATTTGTATCGCAAAATATTTCCATGGCTACCCCCTTTGTTCTAAATTTTCGACAAAAAAATTATAAAAAATGCTAAAAATTCGTAAAGAGGGGTTTTTTGGCCAAAAAATTGACTGGCACAATCAGTTTTGTGATAAAATCATTATTTCGCCTTCAAATAGAGTCATGAAATTTTCGAAAATCCACTTTTCAAAACAAAAAATACACATAACTCGACAAATAGGAAAGATAGAACGTTCTAGTCTTCACCAATCGATAGAGGGGACAATTTTACATATGTTAGTGAATTTTGAGTCCATACTTCCAAGGATTATGGGAGTTAGAAAAAATCAATTTGTATCGCAAAATATTTCCATAGCTACCCCCTTTGTTCTAAATTTTCGACAAAAAAATTATAAAAAATGCAAAACATTCGTAAAGAGGGGTTTTTTTGGCCAAAAAATCGACTGGCACAATCAGTTTTGTGATAAAATCATTATTTCCCCTTCAAATAGAGTCATGAAATTTTCGAAAATCCACTTTTCAAAACAAAAAATACACATAACTCGACAAATAGGAAAGATAGAACGTTCTAGTCTTCACCAATCGATAGAGGGGACAATTTTACATATTTTAGTGAATTTTGAGTCCATATTTCCAAGGATTATGGGAGTTAGAAAAAATCAATTTGTTTCTCAAAATATTTCCATAGCTACCCCCTTTGTTCTAAATTTTTGACAAAAAAATTATAAAAAATGCAAAAAATTCGTAAAGAGGGGTTTTTTTGGCCAAAAAATCGACTAGCACAATCAGTTTTGTGATAAAATCATTATTTCGCCTTCAAATAGAGCCATGAAATTTTCGAAAATCCACTTTTCTAAAGAAAAAATACCCATAACTAGACAAATAGGAAAGAGAGAACGTTCTAGTCTTCACCAATCGATAGAGGGGACAATTTTACATGTTTTAGTGAATTTTGAGTCCATATTTCCAAGGATTATGGGAGTCAGAAAAAATCAATTTGTTTCTCAAAATATTTCCATAGCTACCCCCTTTGTTCTAAATTTTCGACAAAAAAATTATAAAAAATGCTAAAATTTCGTAAAGAGGGGTTTTTTTTGGCCAAAAAATCGACTGGCACAATCAGTTTTGTGATAAAATCATTATTTCGCCTTCAAATAGAGTCATGAAATTTTCGAAAATCCACTTTTCGAAACAAAAAATACTCATAACTCGACAAATAGGAAAGATAGAACGTTCTAGTCTTCACCAATCGATAGAGGGGACAATTTTAAATATTTTAGTGAATTTTGAGTCTATATTTCTAAGGATTATGGGAGTTAGAAAAAATCAATTTGTATCGCAAAATATTTCCATAGCTACCCCCTTTGTTCTAAATTTTGGACAAAAAAATTATAAAAAATGCTAAAAATTCGTAAAGAGGGTTTTTTTTTGGCCAAAAAATCGACTGGCACAATCAGTTTTGTGATAAAATCATTATTTCGCCTTCAAATAGAGTCATGAAATTTTCGAAAATCCACTTTTCAAAACAAAAAATACTCATGCCTCGACAAATAGGAAAGATAGAACGTTCTAGTCTTCACCAATCGATAGAGGGGACAATTTTACATATGTTAGTGAATTTTGAGTCCATACTTCCAAGGATTATGGGAGTTAGAAAAAATCAATTTGTATCGCAAAATATTTCCATAGCTACCCCCTTTGTTCTAAATTTTCGACAAAAAAATTATAAAAAATGCAAAACATTCGTAGAGAGGGGTTTTTTTGGCCAAAAAATCGACTGGCACAATCAGTTTTGTGATAAAATCATTATTTCGCCTTCAAATAGAGTCATGAAATTTTCGAAAATCCACTTTTCAAAACAAAAAATACACATAACTCGACAAATAGGAAAGATAGAACGTTCTAGTCTTCACCAATCGATAGAGGGGACAATTTTACATATTTTAGTGAATTTTGAGTACATATTTCCAAGGATTATGGGAGTTAGAAAAAATCAATTTGTTTCTCAAAATATTTCCATAGCTACCCCCTTTGTTCTAAATTTTCGACAAAAAAATTATAAAAAATGCTAAAAATCCGTAAAGAGGGGTTTATTTGGCCAAAAAATTGACTGGCACAATCAGTTTTGTGATAAAATCATTATTTCGCCTTCAAATAGAGTCATGAAATTTTCGAAAATCCACTTTTCGAAACAAAAAATACTCATAACTCGACAAATAGGAAAGATAGAACGTTCTAGTCTTCACCAATCGATAGAGGGGACAATTTTACATATGTTAGTGAATTTTGAGTCCATACTTCCAAGGATTATGGGAGTTAGAAAAAATCAATTTGTATCGCAAAATATTTCCATAGCTACCCCCTTTGTTCTAAATTTTCGACAAAAAAATCATAAAAAATGCAAAACATTCGTAAAGAGGGGTGTTTTTGGCCAAAAAATCGACTGGCACAATCAGTTTTGTGATAAAATCATTATTCCGCCTTCAAATAGAGTCATGAAATTTTCGAAAATCCACTTTTCAAAACAAAAAATACACATAACTCGACAAATAGGAAAGATAGAACGTTCTAGTCTTCACCAATCGATAGAGGGGACAATTTTACATATTTTAGTGAATTTTGAGTCCATATTTCCAAGGATTATGGGAGTTAGAAAAAATCAATTTGTATCGCAAAATATTTCCATAGCTACCCCCTTTGTTCTAAATTTTCGACAAAAAAATCATAAAAAATGCAAAACATTCGTAAAGAGGGGTGTTTTTGGCCAAAAAATCGACTGGCACAATCAGTTTTGTGATAAAATCATTATTTCGCCTTCAAATAGAGTCATGAAATTTTCGAAAATCCACTTTTCAAAACAAAAAATACACATAACTCGACAAATAGGAAACATAGAACGTTCTAGTCTTCACCAATCGATAGAGGGGACAATTTTACATATTTTAGTGAATTTTGAGTCCATATTTCCAAGGATTATGGGAGTTAGAAAAAATCAATTTGTTTCTCAAAATATTTCCATAGCTACCCCCTTTGTTCTAAATTTTCGACAAAAAAATTATAAAAAATGCTAAAAATCCGTAAAGAGGGGTTTTTTTGGCCAAAAAATTGACTGGCACAATCAGTTTTGTGATAAAATCATTATTTCGCCTTCAAATAGAGTCATGAAATTTTCGAAAATCCACTTTTCAAAACAAAAAATACACATAACTCGACAAATAGGAAACATAGAACGTTCTAGTCTTCACCAATCGATAGAGGGGACAATTTTACATATTTTAGTGAATTTTGAGTCCATATTTCCAAGGATTATGGGAGTTAGAAAAAATCAATTTGTTTCTCAAAATATTTCCATAGCTACCCCCTTTGTTCTAAATTTTCGACAAAAAAATTATAAAAAATGCTAAAAATCCGTAAAGAGGGGTTTTTTTGGCCAAAAAATTGACTGGCACAATCAGTTTTGTGATAAAATCATTATTTCGCCTTCAAATAGAGTCATGAAATTTTCGAAAATCCACTTTTCAAAACAAAAAATACACATAACTCGACAAATAGGAAAGATAAAACGTTCTAGTCTTCACCAATCGATAGAGGGGACAATTTTACATATTTTAGTGAATTTTGAGTCCATATTTCCAAGGATTATGGGAGTTAGAAAAAATCAATTTGTTTCTCAAAATATTTCCATAGCTACCCCCTTTGTTCTAAATTTTCGACAAAAAAATTATAAAAAATGCTAAAAATCCGTAAAGAGGGGTTTTTTTGGCCAAAAAATTGACTGGCACAATCATTTTTGTGATAAAATCATTATTTCGCCTTCAAATAGAGTCATGAAATTTTCGAAAATCCACTTTTCAAAACAAAAAATACACATAACTCGACAAATAGGAAAGATAGAACGTTCTAGTCTTCACCAATCGATAGAGGGGACAATTTTACATATTTTGGTGAATTTTGAGTCGATATTGCCAAGGATTAAGGGAGTTACAAAAAATCAATTTGTATCGCAAAATATTTCCATGGCTACCCCCTTTGTTCTAAATTTTCGACAAAAAAATTATAAAAAATGCTAAAAATTCGTAAAGAGGGGTTTCTTTGGCCTAAAAATCGACTGGCACAATCAGTTTTCTGATAAAATCATTATTTCGCCTTCAAATGGAGTCATGAAAATTTCGAAAATCCACTTTTCAAAACAAAAAATACTCATAACTCGACTAATAGGAAAGATAGAACGTTCTAGTCTTCACCAATCGATAGAGGGGACAATTTTACATCTTTAAGTGAATTCTGAGTCCATATTTCCAAGGATTATGGGAGTTAGAAAAAATCAATTTGTATCGCAAAATATTTCCATAGCTACCCCCTTTGTTCTAAATTTTCGACAAAAAAATTATAAAAAATGCTAAAAATTCGTAAAGAGGGGTTTTTTTGGGCAAAAAATCGACTGGCACAATCAGTTTTGTGATAAAATCATTATTTCGCGTTCAAATGGAGTCATGAAAATTTCGAAAATCCACTTTTCAAAACAAAAAATACTCATGCCTCGACAAATAGGAAAGATAGAACGTTCTAGTCTTCACCAATTGATAGAGGGGACAATTTTACATATGTTAGTGAATTTTGAGTCCATACTTCCAAGGATTATGGGAGTTAGAAAAAATCAATTTGTATCGCAAAATATTTCCCCCTTTGTTCTAAATTTTTGACAAAAAAATTATAAAAAATGCAAAAAATTCGTAAAGAGGGGTTTTTTTGGCCAAAAAATCGACTGGCATAATCAGTTTTGTGATAAAATCATTATTTCCCCTTCAAATAGAGTCATGAAATTTTCGAAAATCCACTTTTCAAAACAAAAAATACACATAACTCGACAAATAGGAAAGATAGAACGTTCTAGTCTTCACCAATCGATAGAGGGGACAATTTTACATATTTTAGTGAATTTTGAGTCTATATTTCCAAGGATTATGGGAGTTAGAAAAAATCAATTTGTATCGCAAAATATTTCCATAGCTACCCCCTTTGTTCTAAATTTTCGACAAAAAAATTATAAAAAATGCAAAACATTCGTAAAGAGGGGTTTTTTGGCCAAAAAATCGACTGGCACAATCAGTTTTGTGATAAAATCATTATTTCCCCTTCAAATAGAGTCATGAAATTTTCGAAAATCCACTTTTCAAAACAAAAAATACACATAACTCGACAAATAGGAAAGATAGAACGTTCTAGTCTTCACCAATCGATAGAGGGGACAATTTTACATATTTTAGTGAATTTTGAGTCTATATTTCCAAAGATTATGGGAGTTAGAAAAAATCAATTTGTATCGCAAAATATTTCCATAGCTACCCCCTTTGTTCTAAATTTTCGACAAAAAAATTATAAAAAATGCCAAAAATTCGTAAAGAGGGGTTTTTTTGGCCAAAAAATCGACTGGCATAATCAGTTTTGTGATAAAATCATTATTTCGCCTTCAAATAGAGTCATGAAATTTTCGAAAATCCACTTTTCAAAACAAAAAATACTCATAACTCGACAAATAGGAAAGATAGAACGTTCTAGTCTTCACCAATCGATATAGGGGACAATTTTACATATTTAAGTGAATTTTGAGTCTATATTTCCAAGGATTATGGGAGTTAGAAAAAATCAATTTGTATCGCAAAATATTTCCATAGCTTCCCCCTTTGTTCTAAATTTTCGACAAAAAAATTATAAAAAATGCTAAAAATTCGTAAAGAGGGGTTTTTTTGGCCAAAAAATCGACTGGCACAATCAGTTTTGTGATAAAATCATTATTTCTCCTTCAAATAAAGTCATGAAATTTTCGAAAATCCACTTTTCAAAAGAAAAAATACACATATCTCGACAAATAGGAAAGATAGAACGTTCTAAACTTCACCAATCGATAGAGGGGACAATTTTACATATTTTAGTGAATTTTGAGTCCATATTTCCGAGGATTATGGGAGTTAGAAAAAATCAATTTGTATCGCTAAATTTTCGACAAAAAAATTATAAAAAATGCTAAAAATTCGTAAAGAGGGGTTTTTTTTGCCAAAAAATTGACTGGCACAATCAGTTTTGTGATAAAATCATTATTTCGCCTTCAAATAGAGTCATGAAATTTTCGAAAATCCACTTTTCAAAACAAAAAATACTCATAACTCGACAAATAGGAAAGATAGAACGTTCTAGTCTTCACCAATCGATAGAGGGAACACTTTTACATATTTTAGTTAATTTTGAGTCCATATTTCCAAGGATTATGGGAGTTAGAAAAAATCAATTTGTATCGCAAAATATTTCCATAGCTACCTCCTTTGTTCTAAATTTTCGACAAAAAAATTATTAAAAATGCTAAAAATTCGTAAAGAGGGGTTTTTTTGGCCAAAAAATCGACTGGCACAATCAGTTTTGTGATAAAATCATTATTTCGCCTTCAAATAGAGTCATGAAATTTTCGAAAATCCACTTTTCAAAACAAAAAATACACATAACTCGACAAATAGGAAAGATAGAACGTTCTAGTCTTCACCAATCGATAGAGGGGACAATTTTACATATTTTAGTTAATTCTGAGTCTATATTTCCAAGGATTATGGGAGTTAGAAAAAATCAATTTGTATCGCAAAATATTTCCATAGCTACCCCCTTTGTTCTAAATTTTCGACAAAAAAATTATAAAAAATGCAAAAATTCGTAAAGAGGGGTTTTTTTGGCCAAAAAATCGACTGGCACAATCAGTTTTGTGATAAAATCATTATTTCGCCTTCAAATAGAGTCATGAAATTTTCGAAAATCCACTTTTCGAAACAAAAAATACTCATAACTCGACAAATAGGAAAGATAGAACGTTCTAGTCTTCACCAATCGATAGAGGGGACAATTTTACATATTTGAGAGAATTTTGAGTCTATATTTCCAAGGATTATGGGAGTTAGAAAAAATCAATTTGTATCGCAAAATATTTCCATAGCTACCCCCTTTGTTCTAAATTTTCGACAAAAAAATTATAAAAAATGCAAAAATTCGTGAAGAGGGGTTTTTTTGGCCAAAAAATCGACTGGCACAATCAGTTTTGTGATAAAATCATTATTTCGCCTTCAAATAGAGTCATGAAATTTTCGAAAATCCACTTTTCGAAACAAAAAATACTCATAACTCGACAAATAGGAAAGATAGAACGTTCTAGTCTTCACCAATCGATAGAGGGGACAATTTTACATTTTTGAGTGAATTTTGAGGCCATATTTCCAAGGATTATGGGAGTTAGAAAAAATCAATTTGTATCGCAAAATATTTCCATGGCTACCCCCTTTGTTCTAAATTTTCGACAAAAAAATTATAAAAAATGCTAAAAATTCGTAAAGAGGGGTTTTTTGGCCAAAAAATTGACTGGCACAATCAGTTTTGTGATAAAATCATTATTTGCCTTCAAATAGAGTCATGAAATTTTCGAAAATCCACTTTTCAAAACAAAAAATACTCATGCCTCGACAAATAGGAAAGATAGAACGTTCTAATCTTCACCAATTGATAGAGGGGACAATTTTACATATGTTAGTGAATTTTGAGTCCATACTTCCAAGGATTATGGGAGTTAGAAAAAATCAATTTGTATAGCAAAATATTTCCATCCCCTCTGTTCTAAACTTTCGACAAAAAAATTATAAAAAATGCAAAACATTCGTAAGGAGGGGTTTTTTGGCCAAAAAAACGACTGGCACAATCAGTTTTGTGATAAAATCATTATTTCGCCTTCAAATAGAGTCATGAAATTTTCGAAAATCCACTTTTCGAAACAAAAAATACTCATAACTCGACAAAAAGGAAAGATAGAACGTTCTAGTCTTCACCAATCGATAGAGGGGACAATTTTACATATGTTACTGAATTTTGAGTCAATACTTCCAAGGATTATGGAGTTAGAAAAAATCAATTTGTATCGCAAAATATTTCCATAGCTACCCCCTTTGTTCTAAATTTTCGACAAAAAAATTATAAAAAATGCTAAAAATTCGTAAAGTGGGGTTTTTTTGACAAAAAAATCGACTGGCACAATCAGTTTTGTGATAAAATCATTATTTCGCCTTCAAATAGAGTCATGAAATTTTCGAAAATCCACTTTTCAAAACAAAAAATACTCATAACTCGACAAATAGGAAAGATAGAACGTTCTGGTCTTCACCAATCGATAGAGGGGACAATTTTACATATTTGAGTGAATTTTGAGTCTATATTTCCAAGGATTATGGGAGTTAGAAAAAATCAATTTGTATCGCAAAATATTTCCATAGCTACCCCCTTTGTTCTAAATTTTCGACAAAAAAATTATAAAAAATGCAAAAATTCGTAAAGAGGGGTTTTTTTGGCCAAAAAATCGACTGGCACAATCAGTTTTGTGATAAAATCATTATTTCGCCTTCAAATAGAGTCATGAAATTTTCGAAAATCCACTTTTCGAAAAAAAAAATACTCATAACTCGACAAATAGGGAAGATAGAACGTTCTAGTCTTCACCAATCGATAGAGGGGACAATTTTACATATTTGAGTGAATTTTGAGTCTATATTTCCAAATATTATGGGAGTTAGAAAAAATCAATTTGTATCGCAAAATATTTCCATAGCTACCCCCTTTGTTCTAAATTTTCGACAAAAAAATTATAAAAAATGCAAAAATTCGTAAAGAGGGGTTTTTTTGGCCAAAAAATCGACTGGCACAATCAGTTTTGTGATAAAATCATTATTTCGCCTTCAAATAGAGTCATGAAATTTTCGAAAATCCACTTTTCGAAACAAAAAATATCATAACTCGACAAATAGGAAAGATAGAACGTTCTAGTCTTCACCAATCGATAGAGGGGACAATTTTACATTTTTGAGTGAATTTTGAGTCCATATTTCCAGGGATTATGGGAGTTAGAAAAAATCAATTTGTATCGCAAAATATTTCCATGGCTACCCCCTTTGTTCTAAATTTTCGACAAAAAAATTATAAAAAATGCTAAAAATTCGTAAAGAGGGGTTTTTTGGCCAAAAAATTGACTGGCACAATCAGTTTTGTGATAAAATCATTATTTCGCCTTCAAATAGAGTCATGAAATTTTCGAAAATCCACTTTTCGAAACAAAAAATACTCATAACTCGACAAATAGGAAAGATAGAACGTTCTAGTCTTCACCAATCGATAGAGGGGACAATTTTACATATTTTAGTTAATTTTGAGTCTATATTTCCAAGGATTATGGGAGTTAGAAAAAATCAATTTGTATCGCAAAATATTTCCATAGCTACCCCCTTTGTTCTAAATTTTCGACAAAAAAATTATAAAAAATGCAAAAATTCGTAAAGAGGGGTTTTTTTGGCCAAAAAATCGACTGGCACAATCAGTTTTGTGATAAAATCATTATTTCGCCTTCAAATAGAGTCATGAAATTTTCGAAAATCCACTTTTCGAAAAAAAAAAAATACTCATAACTCGACAAATAGGAAAGATAGAACGTTCTAGTCTTCACCAATCGATAGAGGGGACAATTTTACATATTTGAGTGAATTTTGAGTCTATATTTCCAAGGATTATGGGAGTTAGAAAAAATCAATTTGTATCGCAAAATATTTCCATAGCTACCCCCTTTGTTCTAAATTTTCGACAAAAAAATTATAAAAAATGCAAAAATTCGTAAAGAGGGGTTTTTTTGGCCAAAAAATCGACTGGCACAATCAGTTTTGTGATAAAATCATTATTTCGCCTTCAAATAGAGTCATGAAATTTTCGAAAATCCACTTTTCGAAACAAAAAATATCATAACTCGACAAATAGGAAAGATAGAACGTTCTAGTCTTCACCAGTCGATAGAGGGGACAATTTTACATATGTTAGTGAATTTTGAGTCCATATTTCCAAGGATTATGGGAGTTAGAAAAAATCAATTTGTATCGCAAAATATTTCCCCCTTTGTTCTAAATTTTCGACAAAAAAATTATAAAAAATGCTAAAAATTCGTAAAGAGGGGTTTTTTTTGGCCAAAAAATCGACTAGCACAATCAGTTTTGTGATAAAATCATTATTTTGCCTTCAAATAGAGTCATGAAATTTTCGAAAATCCACTTTTCAAAACAAAAAATACACATAACTCGAAAAATAGGAAAGATAGAACGTTCTAGTCTTCACCAATCGATAGAGGGGACAATTTTACATATTTTGGTGAATTTTCAGTCCATATTTCCAAGGATTATGGGAGTTAGAAAAAATCAATTTGTATCGCAAAATATTTCCTCGACAAAAAAATTATAAAAAATGCTAAAAATTCGTAAAGAGGGGTTTTTTTGGCCAAAAAATCGACTGGCACAATCAGTTTTGTGATAAAATCATTATTTCGCCTTCAAATAGAGTCATGAAATTTTCGAAAATCCACTTTTCAAAACAAAAAATACACATAACTCGACAAATAGGAAAGATAGAACGTTCTAGTCTTCACCAATCGATAGAGGGGACAATTTTACATATTTTAGTGAATTTTGAGTCCATATTTCCAAGGATTATGGGAGTTAGAAAAAATCAATTTGTATAGCAAAATATTTCCATAGCTACCCCCTTTGTTCTAAATTTTCGACAAAAAAATTATAAAAAATGCAAAACATTCGTAAAGAGGGGTTTTTTTTGCCAAAAAATCGACTGGCACAATCAGTTTTGTGATAAAATCATTATTTCGCCTTCAAATAGAGTCATGAAATTTTCGAAAATCCACTTTTCGAAACAAAAAATACTCATAACTCGACAAATAGGAAAGATAGAACGTTCTAGTCTTCACCAATCGATAAAGGGGACAATTTTACATATTTTAGTGGATTTTGAGTCCATATTTCCAAGGATTATGGGAGTTAAAAAAAATCAATTTGTTTCTCAAAATATTTCTATAGCTACCCCCTTTGTTCTAAATTTTCGACAAAAAAATTATAAAAAATGCTAAAATTTTGTAAAGAGGGGTTTTTTTGGCCAAAAAATCGACTGGCACAATCAGTTTTGTGATAAAATCATTATTTCGCCTTCAAATAGAGTCATGAAATTTTCGAAAATCCACTTTTCGAAACAAAAAATACTCATAACTCGACAAATAGGAAAGAAAGAACGTTCTAGTCTTCACCAATCGATAAAGGGGACAATTTTACATATTTTAGTGGATTTTGAGTCCATATTTCCAAGGATTATGGGAGTTAAAAAAAATCAATTTGTTTCTCAAAATATTTCCATAGCTACCCCCTTTGTTCTAAACTTGCGACAAAAAAATTATAAAAAATGCAAAACATTCGTAAGGAGGGGTTTTTTTGGCCAAAAAATCGACTGGCACAATCAGTTTTGTGATAAAATCATTATTTCGCCTTCAAATAGAGTCATGAAATTTTCGAAAATCCACTTTTCGAAACAAAAAATACTCATAACTCGACAAATAGGAAAGATAGAACGTTCTAGTCTTCACCAATCGATAGAGGGGACAATTTTACATATGTTAGTGAATTTTGAGTCCATACTTCTAAGGATTATGGGAGTTAGAAAAAATCAATTTGTATCGCAAAATATTTCCATATCTGCCCCCTTTGTTCTAAATTTTCGACAAAAAAATTATAAAAAATGCTAAAAATTCGTGAAGGGGGATTTTTTTGGCCAAAAAATTGACTGGCACATTCAGTTTTGTGATAAAATCATTATTTCGCCTTCAAATAGAGTCATGAAATTTTCGAAAATCCACTTTTCGAAACAAAAAATACACATAACTCGACAAATAGGAAAGATAGAACGTTCTAGTCTTCACCAATCGATAGAGGGGACAATTTTACATATTTTAGTGAATTTTGAGTCCATATTCCCGAATATTATGGGAGTCAGAAAAAATCAATTTGTTTCTCAAAATATTTCCATAGCTACCCCCTTTGTTCTAAATTTTCGACAAAAAAATTATAAAAAATGCAAAAAATTCGTAAAGAGGGGTTTTTTGGCCAAAAAATCGACTGGCACAATCAGTTTTTTGATAAAATCATTATTTCGCCTTCAAATAGAATAATGAAATTTTCGAAAATCCACTTTTCAAAACAAAAAATACTCATAACTCGACAAATAGGAAAGACAGAACATTCTAGTCTTCACCAATCGATAGAGGGGACAATTTTACGAATTTTAGTGAATTTTGAGTCTTTATTTTCAAGGATTAGGGGAGTTAGAAAAAATCAATTTGTATCGCAAAATATTTCCATAGCTACCTCCTTTGTTCTAAATTTTCGACAAAAAATTTATTAAAAATGCTAAAAATTCGTAAAGAGGGGTTTTTTTGGCCAAAAAATCGACTGGCACAATCAGTTTTGTGATAAAATCATTATTTCGCCTTCAAATAGAGTCATGAAATTTTCGAAAATCCACTTTTCCAAACAAAAAATACTCATAACTCGACAAATAGGAAAGATAGAACGTTCTAGTCTTCACCAATCGATAGAGGGGACAATTTTACATATGTTAGTGGATTTTGAGTCCATACTTCCAAGGATTATGGGAGTTAGAAAAAATCAATTTGTATCGCAAAATATTTCCCCCTTTGTTCTAAATTTTCGACAAAAAAATTATAAAAAATGCAAAACATTCGTAAAGAGGGGTTTTTTTGGCCAAAAAATTGACTGGCACAATCAGTTTTGTGATAAAATCATTATTTCGCTTTCAAATAGTCATGAAATTTTCGAAAATCCACTTTTCGAAACAAAAAATACTCATAACTCGACAAATAGGAAAGATAGAACGTTCCAGTCTTCACCAATCGATAGAGGGGACAATTTTACATATTTTAGTGGATTTTGAGTCCATATTTCTAAGGATTATGGGAGTTAAAAAAAATCAATTTGTATCGCAAAATATTTCCATAGCTACCCCCTTTGTTCTAAATTTTCGACAAAAAAATTATAAAAAATGCTAAAAATTCGTAAAGAGGGGTTTTTTGGACCGGAAAATCGACTGGCATAATCAGTTTTTTGATAAAATCATTATTTCGCCTTCAAGTAGAGTCATGAAATTTTCGAAAATCCACTTTTCAAAACAAAAAATACTCATGCCTCGACAAATAGGAAAGATAGAACGTTCTAGTCTTCACCAATCGATAGAGGGGACAATTTTACATATTTTGGTGAATTTTGAGTCCATACTTCCAAGGATTATGGGAGTTAGAAAAAATCAATTTGTATCGCAAAATATTTCCATAGCTACCACCTTTGTTCTAAATTTTCGACAAAAAAATTATAAAAAATGCCAAAAATTCGTAAAGAGGGGTTTTATTGGCCAAAAAATCGACTGGCACAATCAGTTTTGTGATAAAATCATTATTTCGCCTTCAAATAGAGTCATGAAATTTTCGAAAATCCACTCTTCAAAACAAAAAATACTCATAACTCGACAAATAGGAAAGACAGAACGTTCTAGTCTTCACCAATCGATAGAGGGGACAATTTTACATATTTTAGTGAATTTTGAGTCTATATTTTCAAGGATTAGGGGAGTTAGAAAAAATCAATTTGTATCGCAAAATATTTCCATAGCTACCCCCTTTGTTCTAAATTTTCGACAAAAAAATTATAAAAAATGCTAAAAATTCGTAAAGAGGGGTTTTTTTTGGCAAAAAATCGACTGGCACAATCAGTTATGTGATAAAATCATTATTTCGCCTTCAAATAGAATAATGAAATTTTCGAAAATCCACTTTTCAAAACAAAAAATACTCATAACTCGACAAATAGGAAAGACAGAACATTCTAGTCTTCACCAATCGATAGAGGGGACAATTTTACATATGTTAGTGAATTTTGAGTCCATACTTCCAAGGATTATGGGAGTTAGAAAAAATCAATTTGTATCGCAAAATATTTCCATAGCTACCCCCTTTGTTCTAAATTTTCGACAAAAAAATTATAAAAAATGCTAAAAATTCGTAAAGAGGGGTTTTTTGGACCGGAAAATCGACTGGCATAATCAGTTTTTTGATAAAATCATTATTTCGCCTTCAAGTAGAGTCATGAAATTTTCGAAAATCCACTTTTCAAAACAAAAAATACTCATGCCTCGACAAATAGGAAAGATAGAACGTTCTAGTCTTCACCAATCGATAGAGGGGACAATTTTACATATTTTGGTGAATTTTGAGTCCATACTTCCAAGGATTATGGGAGTTAGAAAAAATCAATTTGTATCGCAAAATATTTCCATAGCTACCACCTTTGTTCTAAATTTTCGACAAAAAAATTATAAAAAATGCCAAAAATTCGTAAAGAGGGGTTTTATTGGCCAAAAAATCGACTGGCACAATCAGTTTTGTGATAAAATCATTATTTCGCCTTCAAATAGAGTCATGAAATTTTCGAAAATCCACTCTTCAAAACAAAAAATACTCATAACTCGACAAATAGGAAAGACAGAACGTTCTAGTCTTCACCAATCGATAGAGGGGACAATTTTACATATTTTAGTGAATTTTGAGTCTATATTTTCAAGGATTAGGGGAGTTAGAAAAAATCAATTTGTATCGCAAAATATTTCCATAGCTACCCCCTTTGTTCTAAATTTTCGACAAAAAAATTATAAAAAATGCTAAAAATTCGTAAAGAGGGGTTTTTTGGGCCGGAAAATCGACTGGCATAATCAGTTTTGTGATAAAATCATTATTTCGCCTTCAAATAGAGTCATGAAATTTTCGAAAATCCACTTTTCGAAACAAAAAATACTCATAACTCGACAAATAGGAAAGATAGAATGTTCTAGTCTTCACCAATCGATAGAGGGGACAATTTTACATATTTTAGTGAATTTTGAGTCTATATTTCCAAGGATTATGGGAGTTAGAAAAAATCAATTTGTATCGCAAAATATTTCCATAGCTACCCCCTTTGTTCTAAATTTTCGACCAAAAAATTATAAAAAATGCCAAAAATTCGTAAAGAGGGGTTTTTTTGGCCAAAAAATCGACTGGCATAATCAGTTTTGTGATAAAATCATTATTTCGCCTTCAAATAGAGTCATGAAATTTTCGAAAATCCACTTTTCAAAAGAAAAAATACACATATCTCGACAAATAGGAAAGATAGACCGTTCTAGTCTTCACCAATCGATAGAGGGGACAATTTTACATATTTTAGTGAATTTTGAGTCCATATTTCCGAGGATTATGGGAGTTAGAAAAAATCAATTTGTATCGCTAAATTTTCGAAAAAAAATTATAAAAAATGCAAAAAATTCGTAAAGAGGGGTTTTTTTTGCCAAAAAATTGACTGGCACAATCAGTTTTGTGATAAAATCATTATTTCGCCTTCAAATAGAGTCATGAAATTTTCGAAAATCCACTTTTCAAAACAAAAAATACTCATAACTCGACAAATAGGAAAGATAGAACGTTCTAGTCTTCACCAATCGATAGAGGGAACACTTTTACATATTTTAGTTAATTTTGAGTCCATATTTCCAAGGATTATGGGAGTTAGAAAAAATCAATTTGTATCGCAAAATATTTCCATAGCTACCTCCTTTGTTCTAAATTTTCGACAAAAAAATTATTAAAAATGCTAAAAATTCGTAAAGAGGGGTTTTTTTGGCCAAAAAATCGACTGGCACAATCAGTTTTGTGATAAAATCATTATTTCGCCTTCAAATAGAGTCATGAAATTTTCGAAAATCCACTTTTCGTAACAAAAAATACTCATAACTCGACAAATAGGAAAGATAGAACGTTCTAGTCTTCACCAATCGATAGAGGGGACAATTTTACATATTTTAGTGGATTTTGAGTCCATATTTCCAAGGATTATGGGAGTTAAAAAAAATCAATTTGTATCGCAAAATATTTCCATAGCTACCCCCTTTGTTCTAAATTTTCGACAAAAAAATTATAAAAAATGCTAAAAATTCGTAAAGAGGGGTTTTTTGGACCGGAAAATCGACTGGCATAATCAGTTTTGTGATAAAATCATTATTTCGCCTTCAAATAGAGTCATGCAATTTTCGAAAATCCACTTTTCGAAACAAAAAATACTCATAACTCGACAAATAGGAAAGATAGAACGTTCTAGTCTTCACCAATCGATAGAGGGGACAATTTTACATATTTTAGTGAATTTTGAGTCTATATTTCCAAGGATTATGGGAGTTAGAAAGAATCAATTTGTATCGCAAAATATTTCCCTTTGTTCTAAATTTTCGACAAAAAAATTATAAAAAATGCTAAAAATTCGTAGAGAGGGGTTTTTTTTGGCAAAAAATCGACTGGCACAATCAGTTTTGTGATAAAATCATTATTTCGCCATCAAATAGAGTCATGAAATTTTCGAAAATCCACTTTTCGAAACAAAAAATACTCATAACTCGACAAATAGGAAAGATAGAACGTTCTAGTCTCCACCAATCGATAGAGGGGACAATTTTACATATTTTAGTGAATTTTGAGTCTATATTTCCAAGGATTATGGGAGTTAGAAAAAATCAATTTGTATCGCAAAATATTTCCATAGCTACCCCCTTTGTTCTAAATTTTCGACAAAAAAATTATAAAAAATGCCAAAAATTCGTAAAGAGGGGTTTTTTTGGCCAAAAAATCGACTGGCATAATCAGTTTTGTGATAAAATCATTATTTCGCCTTCAAATAGAGTCATGAAATTTTCGAAAATCCACTTTTCAAAAGAAAAAATACACATATCTCGACAAATAGGAAAGATAGAACGTTCTAGTCTTCACCAATCGATAGAGGGGACAATTTTACATATTTTAGTGAATTTTGAGTCCATATTTCCGAGGATTATGGGAGTTAGAAAAAATCAATTTGTATCGCTAAATTTTCGACAAAAAAATTATAAAAAATGCAAAAAATTCGTAAAGAGGGGTTTTTTTTGCCAAAAAATTGACTGGCACAATCAGTTTTGTGATAAAATCATTATTTCGCCTTCAAATAGAGTCATGAAATTTTCGAAAATCCACTTTTCAAAACAAAAAATACTCATAACTCGACAAATAGGAAAGATAGAACGTTCTAGTCTTCACCAATCGATAGAGGGAACACTTTTACATATTTTAGTTAATTTTGAGTCCATATTTCCAAGGATTATGGGAGTTAGAAAAAATCAATTTGTATCGCAAAATATTTCCATAGCTACCTCCTTTGTTCTAAATTTTCGACAAAAAAATTATTAAAAATGCTAAAAATTCGTAAAGAGGGGTTTTTTTGGCCAAAAAATCGACTGGCACAATCAGTTTTGTGATAAAATCATTATTTCGCCTTCAAATAGAGTCATGAAATTTTCGAAAATCCACTTTTCGAAACAAAAAATACTCATAACTCGACAAATAGGAAAGATAGAACGTTCTAGTCTTCACCAATCGATAGAGGGGACAATTTTACATATTTTAGTGGATTTTGAGTCCATATTTCCAAGGATTATGGGAGTTAAAAAAAATCAATTTGTATCGCAAAATATTTCCATAGCTACCCCCTTTGCTCTAAATTTTCGACAAAAAAATTATAAAAAATGCTAAAAATTCGTAAAGAAGGGTTTTTTGGACCGGAAAATCGACTGGCATAATCAGTTTTTTGATAAAATCATTATTTCGCCTTCAAGTAGAGTCATGAAATTTTCGAAAATCCACTTTTCAAAACAAAAAATACTCATGCCTCGACAAATAGGAAAGATAGAACGTTCTAGTCTTCTCCAATCGATAGAGGGGACAATTTCACATATGTTAGTGAATTTTGAGTCCATACTTCCAAGGATTATGGGAGTTAGAAAAAATCAATTTGTATCGCAAAATATTTCCCCCTTTGTTCTAAATTTTCGACAAAAAAATTATAAAAAATGCAAAACATTCGTAAAGAGGGGTTTTTTTGGCCAAAAAATTGACTGGCACAATCAGTTTTGTGATAAAATCATTATTTCGCCTTCAAATAGAGTCATGAAATTTTCGAAAATCCACTTTTCGAAACAAAAAATACTCATAACTCGACAAATAGGAAAGATACAACGTTCTAGTCTTCACCAATCGATAGAGGGGACAATTTTACATATTTTAGTGGATTTTGAGTCCATATTTCCAAGGATTATGGGAGTTAAAAAAAATCAATTTGTATCGCAAAATATTTCCATAGCTACCCCCTTTGTTCTAAATTTTCGACAAAAAAATTTTAAAAAATGCAAAACATTCGTAAAGAGGGGTTTTTTTGGCCAACAAATCGACTGGCACAATCAGTTTTGTGATAAAATCATTATTTCGCCTTCAAATAGAGTGATGAAATTTTCGAAAATCCACTTTTCGAAACAAAAAATACTCATGCCTCGACAAATAGGAAAGATAGAACGTTCTAGTCTTCACCAATCGATAGAGGGGACAATTTTACATATGTTAGTGAATTTTGAGTCCATACTTCCAAGGATTATGGGAGTTAGAAAAAATCAATTTGTATCGCAAAATATTTCCATAGCTACCCCCTTTGTTCTAAATTTTCGACAAAAAAATTATAAAAAATGCTAAAAATTCGTAAAGAGGGGTTTTTTTGGCCAAAAAATCGACTGGCACAATCAGTTTTGTGATAAAATCATTATTTCGCCATCAAATAGAGTCATGAAATTTTCGAAAATCCACTTTTCGAAACAAAAAATACTCATAACTCGACAAATAGGAAAGACAGAACGTTCTAGTCTTCACCAATCGATAGAGGGGACAATTTTACATATTTTAGTGAATTTTGAGTCTATATTTCCAAGGATTATGGGAGTTAGAAAAAATCAATTTGTATCGCAAAATATTTCCATAGCTACCCCCTTTGTTCTAAATTTTCGACAAAAAAATTATAAAAAATGCCAAAAATTCGTAAAGAGGGGTTTTTTTGGCCAAAAAATCGACTGGCATAATCAGTTTTGTGATAAAATCATTATTTCGCCTTCAAATAGAGTCATGAAATTTTCGAAAATCCACTTTTCAAAACAAAAAATACTCATAACTCGACAAATAGGAAAGATAGAACGTTCTAGTCTTCACCAATCGATATAGGGGACAATTTTACATATTTAAGTGAATTTTGAGTCTATATTTCCAAGGATTATGGGAGTTAGAAAAAATCAATTTGTATCGCAAAATATTTCCATAGCTTCCCCCTTTGTTCTAAATTTTCGACAAAAAAATTATAAAAAATGCTAAAAATTCGTAAAGAGGGGTTTTTTTGGCCAAAAAATCGACTGGCACAATCAGTTTTGTGATAAAATCATTATTTCTCCTTCAAATAGAGTCATGAAATTTTCGAAAATCCACTTTTCAAAAGAAAAAATACACATATCTCGACAAATAGGAAAGATAGAACGTTCTAGTCTTCACCAATCGATAGAGGGGACAATTTTACATATTTTAGTGAATTTTGAGTCCATATTTCCGAGGATTATGGGAGTTAGAAAAAATCAATTTGTATCGCTAAATTTTCGACAAAAAAATTATAAAAAATGCTAAAAATTCGTAATGAGGGGTTTTTTTTTGCCAAAAAATTGACTGGCACAATCAGTTTTGTGATAAAATCATTATTTCGCCTTCAAATAGAGTCATGAAATTTTCGAAAATCCACTTTTCAAAACAAAAAATACTCATAACTCGACAAATAGGAAAGATAGAACGATCTAGTCTTCACCAATCGATAGAGGGAACACTTTTACATATTTTAGTTAATTTTGAGTCCATATTTCCAAGGATTATGGGAGTTAGAAAAAATCAATTTGTATCGCAAAATATTTCCATAGCTACCTCCTTTGTTCTAAATTTTCGACAAAAAAATTATTAAAAATGCTAAAAATTCGTAAAGAGGGGTTTTTTAGGCCAAAAAATCGACTGGCACAATCAGTTTTGTGATAAAATCATTATTTCGCCTTCAAATAGAGTCATGAAATTTTCGAAAATCCACTTTTCGAAACAAAAAATACTCATAACTCGACAAATAGGAAAGATAGAACGTTCTAGTCTTCACCAATCGATAGAGGGGACAATTTTACATATTTTAGTGGATTTTGAGTCCATATTTCCAAGGATTATGGGAGTTAAAAAAAATCAATTTGTATCGCAAAATATTTCCATAGCTACCCCCTTTGTTCTAAATTTTCGACAAAAAAATTATAAAAAATGCTAAAAATTCGTAAAGAGGGGTTTTTGGGACCGGAAAATCTACTGGCATAATCAGTTTTTTGATAAAATCATTATTTCGCCTTCAAGTAGAGTCATGAAATTTTCGAAAATCCACTTTTCAAAACAAAAAATACTCATGCCTCGACAAATAGGAAAGATAGAACGTTCTAGTCTTCTCCAATCGATAGAGGGGACAATTTCACATATGTTAGTGAATTTTGAGTCCATACTTCCAAGGATTATGGGAGTTAGAAAAAATCAATTTGTATCGCAAAATATTTCCCCCTTTGTTCTAAATTTTCGAACAAAAAAATTATAAAAAATGCCAAAAATTCGTAAAGAGGGGTTTTTTTGGCAAAAAAATCGACTGGCACAATCAGTTTTGTGATAAAATCATTATTTCGCCTTCAAATAGACTCATGAAATTTTCGAAAATCCACTTTTCAAAACAAAAAATACACATAACTCGACAAATAGGAAAGATAGAACGTTCTAGTCTTCACCAATCGATAGAGGGGACAATTTTACATATTTTAGTGAATTTTGAGTCCATATTTCCAAGGATTATGGGAGTTAGGAAAAATCAATTTGTATCGCAAAATATTTCCATAGCTACCCCCTTTGTTCTAAATTTTCGACAAAAAAATTATAAAAAATGCCAAAAATTCGTAAAGAGGGGTTTTTTTGGCAAAAAAATCGACTGGCACAATCAGTTTTGTGATAAAATCATTATTTCGCCTTCAAATAGACTCATGAAATTTTCGAAAATCCACTTTTCAAAACAAAAAATACTCATGCCTCGACAAATAGGAAAGATAGAACGTTCTAGTCTTCACCAATCGATAGAGGGGACAATTTTACATATTTTAGTGAATTTTGAGTCCATATTTCCAAGGATTATGGGAGTTAGGAAAAATCAATTTGTATCGCAAAATATTTCCATAGCTACCCCCTTTGTTCTAAATTTTCGACAAAAAAATTATAAAAAATGCTAAAAATTCGTAAAGAGGGGTTTTTTTGGCCAAAAAATCGACTGGCACAATCAGTTTTGTGATAAAATTATTATTTCGCCTTCAAATAGAGTCATGAAATTTTCGAAAATCCACTTTTCAAAACAAAAAATACACATAACTCGACAAATAGGAAAGATAGAACGTTCTAGTCTTCACCAATCGATAGAGGGGACAATTTTACATATTTTAGTGAATTTTGAGTCTATATTTCCAAGGATTATGGGAGTTAGAAAAAATCAATTTGTATCGCAAAATATTTCCATAGCTACCCCCTTTGTTCTAAATTTTCGACAAAAAAATTATAAAAAATGCTAAAAATTCGTAAAGAGGGGTTTTTTTGGCCAAAAAATCGACTGGCACAATCAGTTTTGTGATAAAATCATTATTTCTCCTTCAAATAAAGTCATGAAATTTTCGAAAATCCACTTTTCGAAACAAAAAATACTCATAACTCGACAAATAGGAAAGATAGAACGTTCTAGTCTTCACCAATCGATAGAGGGGACAATTTTACATATTTTAGTGAATTTTGAGTCCATATTTCCAAGGATTATGGGAGTTAGGAAAAATCAATTTGTATCGCAAAATATTTCCATAGCTACCCCCTTTGTTCTAAATTTTCGACAAAAAAATTATAAAAAATGCTAAAAATTCGTAAAGAGGGGTTTTTTTGGCCAAAAAATCGACTGGCACAATCAGTTTTGTGATAAAATCATTATTTCGCCATCAAATAGAGTCATGAAATTTTCGAAAATCCACTTTTCGAAACAAAAAATACTCATAACTCGACAAATAGGAAAGATAGAACGTTCTAGTCTTCACCAATCGATAGAGGGGACAATTTTACATATATTAGTGAATTTTGAGTCTATATTTCCAAGGATTATGGGAGTTAGAAAGAATCAATTTGTATCGCAAAATATTTCCCTTTGTTCTAAATTTTCGACAAAAAAATTATAAAAAATGCTAAAAATTCGTAGAGAGGGGTTTTTTTTGGCAAAAAATCGACTGGCACAATCAGTTTTGTGATAAAATCATTATTTCGCCATCAAATAGAGTCATGAAATTTTCGAAAATCCACTTTTCGAAACAAAAAATACTCATAACTCGACAAATAGGAAAGATAGAATGTTCTAGTCTTCACCAATCGATAGAGGGGACAATTTTACATATTTTAGTGAATTTTGAGTCTATATTTCCAAGGATTATGGGAGTTAGAAAAAATCAATTTGTATCGCAAAATATTTCCATAGCTACCCCCTTTGTTCTAAATTTTCGACCAAAAAATTATAAAAAATGCCAAAAATTCGTAAAGAGGGGTTTTTTTGGCCAAAAAATCGACTGGCATAATCAGTTTTGTGATAAAATCATTATTTCGCCTTCAAATAGAGTCATGAAATTTTCGAAAATCCACTTTTCAAAAGAAAAAATACACATATCTCGACAAATAGGAAAGATAGACCGTTCTAGTCTTCACCAATCGATAGAGGGGACAATTTTACATATTTTAGTGAATTTTGAGTCCATATTTCCGAGGATTATGGGAGTTAGAAAAAATCAATTTGTATCGCTAAATTTTCGAAAAAAAATTATAAAAAATGCAAAAAATTCGTAAAGAGGGGTTTTTTTTGCCAAAAAATTGACTGGCACAATCAGTTTTGTGATAAAATCATTATTTCGCCTTCAAATAGAGTCATGAAATTTTCGAAAATCCACTTTTCAAAACAAAAAATACTCATAACTCGACAAATAGGAAAGATAGAACGTTCTTGTCTTCACCAATCGATAGAGGTGACAATTTTACATATTTTAGTGAATTTTGAGTCTATATTTCCCAGGATTATGGGAGTTAGAAAAAATCAATTTGTATCGCAAAATATTTCCATGGCTACCCCCTTTGTTCTAAAATTTCGACAAAAAAATTATAAAAAATCCTAAAAATTCGTAAAGAGGGGTTTTTTTGGCCAAAAAATCGACTGGCACAATCAGTTTTGTGATAAAATCATTATTTCGCCTTCAAATAGAGTCATGAAATTTTCGAAAATCCACTTTTCAAAACAAAAAACACTCATAACTCGACTAATAGAAAAGATAGAACGTTCTAGTCTTCACCAATCGATAGAGGGGACAATTTTACATATTTTAGTGAATTTTGAGTCCATATTTCCAAGGATTATGGGAGTTAGAAAAAATCAATTTGTATCGCAAAATATTTCCATAGCTACCCCCTTTGTTCTAAATTTTCGACAAAAAAATGATAAAAAATGCTAAAAATTCTTAAAGAGGGGTTTTTTGGCCAAAAAATCGACTGGCACAATCAGTTTTGTGATAAAATCATTATTTCGCCTTCAAATAGAATCATGAAATTTTCGAAAATCCACTTTTCAAAACAAAAAATACTCATAACTCGACAAATAGGACAGATAGACCGTTCTAGTCTTCACCAATCGATAGAGGGGACAATTTTACATATTTTAGTGAATTTTGAGTCTATATTCCCAAGGATTATGGGAGTTAGAAAAAATCAATTTGTATCGCAAAATATTTCCATGGCTACCCCCTTTGTTCTAAATTTTCGACAAAAAAATTATTAAAAATGCTAAAAATTCGTAAAAAGGGGTTTTTTTGGCCAAAAAATCGACTGGCACAATCAGTTTTGTGATAAAATCATTATTTCGCCTTCAAATAGAGTCATGAAATTTTCGAAAATCCACTTTTCGTAACAAAAAATACTCATAACTCGACAAATAGGAAAGATAGAACGTTCTAGTCTTCACCAATCGATAGAGGGGACAATTTTACATATTTTAGTGGATTTTGAGTCCATATTTCCAAGGATTATGGGAGTTAAAAAAAATAAATTTGTATCGCAAAATATTTCCATAGCTACCCCCTTTGTTCTAAATTTTCGACAAAAAAATTATAAAAAATGCTAAAAATTCGTAAAGAGGGGTTTTTTTTGGCAAAAAATCGACTGGCACAATCAGTTTTGTGATAAAATCATTATTTCTCCTTCAAATAGAGTCATGAAATTTTCGAAAATCCACTTTTCAAAAGAAAAAATACACATATCTCGACAAATAGGAAAGATAGAACGTTCTAGTCTTCACCAATCGATAGAGGGGACAATTTTACATATTTTAGTGAATTTTGAGTCTATATTTCCAAGGATTATGGGAGTTAGAAAAAATCAATTTGTATCGCAAAATATTTCCATAGCTACCCCCTTTGTTCTAAATTTTCGACAAAAAAATTATAAAAAATGCAAAAAATTCGTAACGAGGGGTTTTTTTGGCCAAAAAATCGACTGGCACAATCAGTTTTGTGATAAAATCATTATTTCGCCTTCAAATAGAGTCATGAAATTTTCGAAAATCCACTTTTTAAAACAAAAAATACTCATGCCTCGACAAATAGGAAAGATAGAACGTTCTAGTCTTCACCAATCGATAGAGGGGACAATTTTACATATGATAGTGAATTTTGAGTCCATACTTCCAAGGATTATGGGAGTTAGAAAAAATCAGTTTGTATCGCAAAATATTTCCCCCTTTGTTCTAAATTTTCGACAAAAAAATTATAAAAAATGCCAAAAATTCGTAAAGAGGGGTTTTTTTGGCAAAAAAATCGACTGGCACAATCAGTTTTGTGATAAAATCATTATTTCGCCATCAAATAGAGTCATGAAATTTTCGAAAATCCACTTTTTAAAACAAAAAATACTCATGCCTCGACAAATAGGAAAGATAGAACGTTCTAGT
Organism: Lochmaea crataegi; assembly: GCA_947563755.1. Lineage (NCBI taxonomy): Eukaryota > Metazoa > Arthropoda > Insecta > Coleoptera > Chrysomelidae > Lochmaea > Lochmaea crataegi. The sequence goes on from OX387428.1 coordinate 13,007,054, forward strand.
CTTCACCAATCGATAGAGGGGACAATTTTACATATGTTAGTGAATTTTGAGTCCATATTTCCAAGGATTATGGGAGTTAGAAAAAATCAATTTGTATCGCAAAATATTTCCATAGCTACCCCCTTTGTTCTAAATTTTCGACAAAAAAATCATAAAAAATGCTAAAAATTCGTAAAGAGGGGTTTTTATGGCCAAAAAATCGACTGGCACAATCAGTTTTGTGATAAAATCATTATTTCGCCTTCAAATAGAGTCATGAAATTTTCGAAAATCCACTTTTCAAAACAAAAAATACTCATAACTCGACAAATAGGAAAGATAGAACGTTCTAGTCTTCACCAATCGATAGAGGGGACAATTTTACATATTTTAGTGAATTTTGAGTCTATATTTCCAAGGATTATGGGAGTTAGAAAAAATCAATTTGTATCCCAAAATATTTCCATAGCTACCCCCTTTGTTCTAAATTTTCGACAAAAAATTTATAAAAAATGCTAAAAATTCGTAAAGAGGGGTTTTTTTGGCCAAAAAATCGACTGGCACAATCAGTTTTGTGATAAAATCATTATTTCGCCTTCAAATAGAGTCATGAAATTTTCGAAAATCCACTTTTCAAAACAAAAAATACTCATAACTCGACCAATAGGAAAGATAGAACGTTCTAGTCTTCACCAATCGATAGAGGGGACAATTTCACATATGCTAGTGAATTTTGAGTCCATATTTCCAAGGATTATGGGAGTTAGAAAAAATCAATTTGTATCGCAAAATATTTCCATAGTTACACCTTTTTTTCTAAATTTTCGACAAAAAAATTATAAAAAATGCTAAAAATTCGTAAAGAGGGATTTTTTTGGCCAAAAAATCGACTGGCACAATCAGTTTTGTGATAAAATCATTATTTCGCCTTCAAATAGAGTCATGAAATTTTCGAAAGTCCACTTTTCAAAACAAAAAATACTCATGCCTCGACAAATAGGAAAGATAGAACGTTCTAGTCTTCACCAATCGATAGAGGGGACAATTTTACATATGTTAGTGAATTTTGAGTCCATACTTCCAAGGATTATGGGAGTTAGAAAAAATCAATTTGTATCGCAAAATATTTCCCCCTTTGCTCTAAATTTTCGACAAAAAAATTATAAAAAATGCAAAAAATTCGTAAAGTGGGGTTTTTTTGGCCAAAAAATCGACTGGCACAATCAGTTTTGTGATAAAATCATTATTTCGCCTTCAAATAGAGTCATGAAATTTTCGAAAATCCACTTTTCAAAATAAAAAATACTCATAACTCGACAAATAGGAAAGATAGAACGTTCTAGTCTTCACCAATCGATAGAGGGGACAATTTTACATATTTTAGTGAATGTTGAGTCCATATTTCCAAGGATTATGGGAGTTAGAAAAAATCAATTTGTATCGCAAAATATTTCCCTTTGTTCTAAATTTTCGACAAAAAAATTATAAAAAATGCTAAAAATTCGTAAAGAGGGGTTTTTTTGGCCAAAAAATCGACTGGCACAATCAGTTTTGTGATAAAATCATTATTTCGCCTTCAAATAAAGTCATGAAATTTTCGAAAATCCACTTTTCAAAACAAAAAATACTCATGCCTCGACAAATAGGAAAGATAGAACGTTCTAGTCTTCTCCAATCGATAGAGGGGACAATTTCACATATGTTAGTGAATTTTGAGTCCATACTTCCAAGGATTATGGGAGTTAGAAAAAATCAATTTGTATCGCAAAATATTTCCCCCTTTGTTCTAAATTTTCGACAAAAAAATTATAAAAAATGCAAAACATTCGTAAAGAGGGGTTTTTTTGGCCAAAAAATTGACTGGCACAATCAGTTTTGTGATAAAATCATTATTTCGCCTTCAAATAGAGTCATGAAATTTTCGAAAATCCACTTTTCGAAACAAAAAATACTCATAACTCGACAAATAGGAAAGATAGAACGTTCTAGTCTTCACCAATCGATAGAGGGGACAATTTTACATATTTTAGTGGATTTTGAGTCCATATTTCCAAGGATTATGGGAGTTAAAAAAAATCAATTTGTATCGCAAAATATTTCCATAGCTACCCCCTTTGTTCTAAATTTTCGACAAAAAAATTATAAAAAATGCCAAAAATTCGTGAAGAGGGGTTTTTTTGGCAAAAAATCGACTGGCACAATCAGTTTTGTGATAAAATCATTATTTCGCCTTCAAATAGAGTCATGAAATTTTCGAAAATCCACTTTTCAAAACAAAAAATACTCATGCCTCGACAAATAGGAAAGATAGAACGTTCTAGTCTTCACCAATCGATAGAGGGGACAATTTTACATATTTTAGTGAATTTTGAGTCCATATTTCCAAGGATTATGGGAGTTAGGAAAAATCAATTTGTATCGCAAAATATTTCCATAGCTACCCCCTTTGTTCTAAATTTTCGACAAAAAAATTATAAAAAATGCTAAAAATTCGTAAAGAGGGGTTTTTTTGGCCAAAAAATCGACTGGCACAATCAGTTTTGTGATAAAATTATTATTTCGCCTTCAAATAGAGTCATGAAATTTTCGAAAATCCACTTTTCAAAACAAAAAATACACATAACTCGACAAATAGGAAAGATAGAACGTTCTAGTCTTCACCAATCGATAGAGGGGACAATTTTACATATTTTAGTGAATTTTTAGTTTATATTTCCAAGGATTATGGGAGTTAGAAAAAATCAATTTGTATCGCAAAATATTTCCATAGCTACCCCCTTTGTTCTAAATTTTCGACAAAAAAATTATAAAAAATGCCAAAAATTCGTAAAGAGGGGTTTTTTTGGCCAAAAAATCGACTGGCATAATCAGTTTTGTGATAAAATCATTATTTCGCCTTCAAATAGAGTCATGAAATTTTCGAAAATCCACTTTTCAAAACAAAAAATACTCATAACTCGACAAATAGGAAAGATAGAACGTTCTAGTCTTCACCAATCGATAGAGGGAACACTTTTACATATTTAAGTTAATTTTGATTCCATATTTCCAAGGATTATGGGAGTTAGAAAAAATCAATTTGTATCGCAAAATATTTCCATAGCTACCTCCTTTGTTCTAAATTTTCGACAAAAAAATTATTAAAAATGCTAAAAATTCGTAAAGAGGGGTTTTTTTGGCCAAAAAATCGACTGGCACAATCAGTTTTGTGATAAAATCATTATTTCTCCTTCAAATAGAGTCATGAAATTTTCGAAAATCCACTTTTCAAAAGAAAAAATACACATATCTCGACAAATAGGAAAGATAGAACGTTCTAGTCTTCACCAATCGATAGAGGGGACAATTTTACATATTTTAGTGAATTTTGAGTCCATATTTCCGAGGATTATGGGAGTTAGAAAAAATCAATTTGTATCGCTAAATTTTCGACAAAAAAATTATAAAAAATGCTAAAAATTCGTAAAGAGGGGTTTTTTTTGCCAAAAAATTGACTGGCACAATCAGTTTTGTGATAAAATCATTATTTCGCCTTCAAATAGAGTCATGAAATTTTCGAAAATCCACTTTTCAAAACAAAAAATACTCATAACTCGACAAATAGGAAAGATAGAACGTTCTAGTCTTCACCAATCGATAGAGGGAACACTTTTACATATTTAAGTTAATTTTGATTCCATATTTCCAAGGATTATGGGAGTTAGAAAAAATCAATTTGTATCGCAAAATATTTCCATAGCTACCTCCTTTGTTCTAAATTTTCGACAAAAAAATTATTAAAAATGCTAAAAATTCGTAAAGAGGGGTTTTTTTGGCCAAAAAATCGACTGGCACAATCAGTTTTGTGATAAAATCATTATTTCGCCTTCAAATAGAGTCATGAAATTTTCGAAAATCCACTTTTCGAAACAAAAAATACTCATAACTCGACAAATAGGAAAGATAGAACGTTCTAGTCTTCACCAATCGATAGAGGGGACAATTTTACATATTTTAGTGGATTTTGAGTCCATATTTCCAAGGATTATGGAAGTTAAAAAAAATCAATTTGTATCGCAAAATATTTCCATAGCTACCCCCTTTGTTCTAAATTTTCGACAAAAAAATTATAAAAAATGCTAAAAATTCGTAAAGAGGGGTTTTTTGGACCGGAAAATCGACTGGCACAATCAGTTTTTTGATAAAATCATTATTTCGCCTTCAAGTAGAGTCATGAAATTTTCGAAAATCCACTTTTCAAAACAAAAAATACTCATGCCTCGACAAATAGGAAAGATAGAACGTTCTAGTCTTCACCAATCGATAGAGGGGACAATTTTACATATGTTAGTGAATTTTGAGTCCATACTTCCAAGGATTATGGGAGTTAGAAAAAATCAATTTGTATCGCAAAATATTTCCCCCTTTGTTCTAAATTTTCGACAAAAAAATTATAAAAAATGCAAAACATTCGTAAAGAGGGGTTTTTTTGGCCAAAAAATTGACTGGCACAATCAGTTTTGTGATAAAATCATTATTTCGCCTTCAAATAGAGTCATGAAATTTTCGAAAATTCACTTTTCGAAACAAAAAATACTCATAACTCGACAAATAGGAAAGATAGAACGTTCTAGTCTTCACCAATCGATAGAGGGGACAATTTTACATATTTTAGTGGATTTTGAGTCCATATTTCCAAGGATTATGGGAGTTAAAAAAAATCAATTTGTATCGCAAAATATTTCCATTTGTTCTAAATTTTCGACAAAAAAATTATAAAAATTGCTAAAAATTCGTAGAGAGGTTTTTTGGACCGGAAAATCGACTGGCATAATCAGTTTTTTGATAAAATCATTATTTCGCCTTCAAGTAGAGTCATGAAATTTTCGAAAATCCACTTTTCAAAACAAAAAATACTCATGCCTCGACAAATAGGAAAGATAGAACGTTCTAGTCTTCTCCAATCGATAGAGGGGACAATTTCACATATGTTAGTGAATTTTGAGTCCACACTTCCAAGGATTATGGGAGTTAGAAAAAATCAATTTGTATCGCAAAATATGTCCCCCTTTGTTCTAAATTTTCGACAAAAAAATTATAAAAAATGCCAAAAATTCGTAAAGAGGGATTTTTTTGGCAAAAAAATCGACTGGCACAATCAGTTTTGTGATAAAATCATTATTTCGCCTTCAAATAGAGTCATGAAATTTTCGAAAATCCACTTTTCAAAACAAAAAATACTCATGCCTCGACAAATAGGAAAGATAGAACGTTCTAGTCTTCACCAATCGATAGAGGGGACAATTTTACATATTTTAGTGAATTTTGAGTCCATATTTCCAAGGATTATGGGAGTTAGGAAAAATCAATTTGTATCGCAAAATATTTCCATAGCTACCCCCTTTGTTCTAAATTTTCGACAAAAAAATTATAAAAAATGCTAAAAATTCGTATAGAGGGGTTTTTTTGGCCAACAAATCGACTGGCACAATCAGTTTTGTGATAAAATCATTATTTCGCCTTCAAATAGAGTGATGAAATTTTCGAAAATCAACTTTTCGAAACAAAAAATACTCATAACTCGACAAATAGGAAAGATAGAACGTTCTAGTCTTCACCAATCGATAGAGGGGACAATTTTACATATTTTAGTGAATTTTGAGTTTATATTTCCAAGGATTATGGGAGTTAGAAAAAATCAATTTGTATCGCAAAATATTTCCATAGCTACCCCCTTTGTTCTAAATTTTCGACAAAAAAATTTTAAAAAATGCAAAACATTCGTTAAGAGGGGTTTTTTTGGCCAACAAATCGACTGGCACAATCAGTTTTGTGATAAAATCATTATTTCGCCTTCAAATAGAGTGATGAAATTTTCGAAAATCCACTTTTCGAAACAAAAAATACTCATAACTCGACAAATAGGAAAGATAGAACGTTCTAGTCTTCACCAATCGATAGAGGGGACAATTTTACATATTCTAGTGAATTTTGAGTTTATATTTCCAAGGATTATGGGAGTTAGAAAAAATCAATTTGTATCGCAAAATATTTCCCCCTTTGTTCTAAATTTTCGACAAAAAAATTATAAAAAATGCAAAAAATTCGTAAAGAGGGGTTTTTTTGGCAAAAAAATCGACTGGCACAATCAGTTTTGTGATAAAATCATTATTTCGCCATCAAATAGAGTCATGAAATTTTCGAAAATCCACTTTTCAAAACAAAAAATACTCATGCCTCGACAAATAGGAAAGATAGAACGTTCTAGTCTTCACCAATCGATAGAGGGGACAATTTTACATATTTTAGTGAATTTTGAGTCCATATTTCCAAGGATTATGGGAGTTAGAAAAAATCAATTTGTATCGCAAAATATTTCCATAGCTACCCCCTTTTTTCTAAATTTTCGACAAAAAAATTATAAAAAATGCTAAAAATTCGTAAAGACGGGTTTTTTGGACCGGAAAATCGACTGGCAAATCTTGACAATTTTTTTAAGTCTTAAACTTCAAAATATTTTCGTAAGTTCCAAATTGTCAATCTTTTTAAAGGCGTGAGTTAGGGAAAAAATTAGTTAAATATAATAGTTCTTGATCACGATGTTTGTTGAAACTCTATTTTCAAAGTTTCGGTAGCGGTCCAGCTGCCGTTATCAAGAATAATGAAAAATTATAAATTTTCGAATCATCGAAAATTGATATTTTCGATTAATCGATTATTTTCGATTAATCGATTATTTTCGATTAAATGATTATTTTCGATTAGTCGATTATTTTTGATTAATCGATTATTTTAGATTAATCGATTATTTTCGATTAATCGATTATTTTCGATTAATCGATTATTTTCGATTAATCGATATTTTTCGATAAATCGACTTTTTTCGATAAATCGATTTTTTTCGATTAATCAATCAATCGATTAACATCGATTAATCGAAAATAATCGATTATTTTTTATAATCGATAATCGATTATGTTTTTTGATAATCGCCCAGCCCTAATTTTGAGTCGATGTTGCCAAGGATTAAGGGAGTTAGAAAAAAGCAATTTGATTCGCAAAATATTTCCATACCTACCCCTTTGTTCTAAATTTTCGACAAAAAAATTATAAAAAATGCAAAAAATTCGTAACGAGGGGTTTTTTTGGCCAAAAAATCGACTGGCACAATCAGTTTTGTGATGAAATCATTATTTCGCCTTCAAATATAGTCATGAAATTTTCGAAAATCCACTTTTCAAAACAAAAAATACACATAACTCGACAATAGTCTTCACCAATCGATGGAGGGGACAATTTTACATATTTTAGTGAATTTTGAGTCCATATTTCCAAGGATTATGGGAGTTAAAAAAAATCAATTTGTATCGCAAAATATTTCCATAGCTACCCCCTTTGTTCTAAATTTTCGACAAAAAAATTATAAAAAATGCTAAAAATTCGTAAAGAGGGGTTTTTTGGACCGGAAAATCGACTGGCATAATCAGTTTTTTGATAAAATCATTATTTCGCCTTCAAGTAGAGTCATGAAATTTTCGAAAATCCACTTTTCAAAACAAAAAATACTCATGCCTCGACAAATAGGAAAGATAGAACGTTCTAGTCTTCTCCAATCGATAGAGGGGACAATTTTACATATGTTAGTGAATTTTGAGTCCATACTTCCAAGGATTATGGGAGTTAGAAAAAATCAATTTGTATCGCAAAATATTTCCATAGCTACCCCCTTTGTTCTAAATTTTCGACAAAAAAATTATAAAAAATGCCAAAAATTCGTAAAGAGGGGTTTTTTTGGCAAAAAAATCGACTGGCACAATCAGTTTTGTGATAAAATCATTATTTCGCCATCAAATAGAGTCATGAAATTTTCGAAAATCCACTTTTTAAAACAAAAAATACTCATGCCTCGACAAATAGGAAAGATAGAACGTTCTAGTCTTCACCAATCGATAGAGGGGACAATTTTACATATGTTAGTGAATTTTGAGTCCATATTTCCAAGGATTATGGGAGTTAAAAAAAATCAATTTGTATCGCAAAATATTTCCATAGCTACCCCCTTTGTTCTAAATTTTCGACAAAAAAATTATAAAAAATGCCAAAAATTCGTAAAGAGGGGTTTTTTTGGCAAAAAAATCGACTGGCACAATCAGTTTTGTGATAAAATCATTATTTCGCCATCAAATAGAGTCATGAAATTTTCGAAAATCCACTTTTTAAAACAAAAAATACTCATGCCTCGACAAATAGGAAAGATAGAACGTTCTAGTCTTCACCAATCGATAGAGGGGACAATTTTACATATGTTAGTGAATTTTGAGTCCATATTTCCAAGGATTATGGGAGTTAGAAAAAATCAATTTGTATCGCAAAATATTTCCATAGCTACCCCCTTTGTTCTAAATTTTCGACAAAAAAATCATAAAAAATGCTAAAAATTCGTAAAGAGGGGTTTTTATGGCCAAAAAATCGACTGGCACAATCAGTTTTGTGATAAAATCATTATTTCGCCTTCAAATAGAGTCATGAAATTTTCGAAAATCCACTTTTCAAAACAAAAAATACTCATAACTCGACAAATAGGAAAGATAGAACGTTCTAGTTTTCACCAATCGATAGAGGGGACAATTTTACATATGTTAGTGAAGTTTGAGTCCATATTTCCTAGGATTATGGGAGTTAGAAAAAATCAATTTGTCTCCCAAAATATTTCCATAGCTTCCCCCTTTGTTCTAAATTTTCGACAAAAAATTTATAAAAAATGCTAAAAATTCGTAAAGAGGGGTTTTTATGGCCAAAAAATCGACTGGCACAATCAGTTTTGTGATAAAATCATTATTTCGCCTTCAAATAGAGTCATGAAATTTTCGAAAATCCACTTTTCAAAACAAAAAATACTCATAACTCGACCAATAGGAAAGATAGAACGTTCTAGTCTTCACCAATCGATAGAAGGGACAATTTTACATATGTTAGTGAATTTTGAGTCCATATTTCCAAGGATTATGGGAGTTAGAAAAAATCAATTTGTATCCCAAAATATTTCCATAGCTACCCCCTTTGTTCTAAATTTTCGACAAAAAATTTATAAAAAATGCTAAAAATTCGTAAAGAGGGGTTTTTTTGGCCAAAAAATCGACTGGCACAATCAGTTTTGTGATAAAATCATTATTTCGCCTTCAAATAGAGTCATGAAATTTTCGAAAATCCACTTTTCAAAACAAAAAATACTCATAACTCGACCAATAGGAAAGATAGAACGTTCTAGTCTTCACCAATCGATAGAGGGGACAATTTTACATATGTTAGTGAATTTTGAGTCCATATTTCCAAGGATTATGGGAGTTAGAAAAAATCAATTTGTATCGCAAAATATTTCCCCCTTTGCTCTAAATTTTCGACAAAAAAATTATAAAAAATGCAAAAAATTCGTAAAGAGGGGTTTTTTTGGCCAAAAAACTGACTGGCACAATCAGTTTTGTGATAAAATCATTATTTCGCCTTCAAATATAGTCATGAAATTTTCGAAAATCCACTTTTCAAAACAAAAAATACTCATAACTCGACAAATAGGAAAGATAGAACGTTCTAGTCTTCACCAATCGATAGAGGGGACAATTTTACATATTTTAGTGAATTTCGAGTCCATATTTCCGAGGATTATGGGAGTTAGAAAAAATCAATTTGTATCGCAAAATATTTCCCTTTGTTCTAAATTTTCGACAAAAAAATTATAAAAAATGCTAAAAATTCGTAAAGAGGGGTTTTTTTGGCCAAAAAATCGACTGGCACAATCAGTTTTGTGATAAAATCATTATTTCGCCTTCAAATAGAGTCATGAAATTTTCGAAAATCCACTTTTCAAAACAAAAAATACTCATAACTCGACAAATAGGAAAGATAGAACGTTCTAGTCTTCACCAATCGATAGAGGGGACAATTTTACATATTTGAGTGAATTTTGAGTCGATATTGCCAAGGATTAGGGGAGTTAGAAAAAAGCAATTTGTTTCTCGAAATATTTTCGACAAAAAAATTGTAAAAAATGCTAAAAATTCGTAAAGAGGGGTTTTTTTGGCCAAAAAACTGACTGGCACAATCAGTTTTGTGATAAAATCATTATTTCGCCTTCAAATAGAGTCATGAAATTTTCGAAAATCCACTTTTCAAAACAAAAAATACACATAACTCGACAAATAGGAAAGATAGAACGTTCTAGTCTTCACCAATCGATAGAGGGGACAATTTTACATTTTTTAGTGAATTTCGAGTCTATATTTCCAAGGATTATGGGAGTTAGAAAAAATCAATTTGTATCGCAAAATATTTTCCCCTTTGCTCTAAATTTTCGACAAAAAAATTATAAAAAATGCAAAAAATTCGTAAAGAGGGGTTTTTTGGCCAAAAAACTGACTGGCACAATCAGTTTTGTGATAAAATCATTATTTCGCCTTCAAATAGAGTCATGAAATTTTCGAAAATCCACTTTTCAAAACAAAAAATACACATAACTCGACAAATAGGAAAGATAGAACGTTCTAGTCTTCACCAATCGATAGAGGGGACAATTTTACATATTTTAGTGAATTTCGAGTCTATATTTCCGAGGATTATGGGAGTTAGAAAAAATCAATTTGTATCGCAAAATATTTCCATAGCTACCCCCTTCGTTCTAAATTTTCGACAAAAAAATTATAAAAAATGCTAAAAATTCGTAAAGAGGGGTTTTTATGGCCAAAAAATCGACTGGCACAATCAGTTTCGTGATAAAATCATTATTTCGCCTTCAAATAGAGTCATGAAATTTTCGAAAATCCACTTTTCAAAACAAAAAATACTCATGCCTCGACAAATAGGAAAGATAGAACGTTCTAGTCTTCACCAATCGATAGAGGGGACAATTTTACATATTTTAGTGAATGTTGAGTCCATATTTCCAAGGATTATGGGAGTTAGAAAAAATCAATTTGTATCGCAAAATATTTCCCTTTGTTCTAAATTTTCGACAAAAAAATTATAAAAAATGCTAAAAATTCGTAAAGAGGGGTTTTTTTGGCCAAAAAATCGACTGGCACAATCAGTTTTGTGATAAAATCATTATTTCGCCTTCAAATAGAGTCATGAAATTTTCGAAAATCCACTTTTCAAAACAAAAAATACTCATGCCTCGACAAATAGGAAAGATAGAACGTTCTAGTCTTCACCAATCGATAGAGGGGACAATTTTACATATTTTAGTGAATTTTGAGTCCATACTTCCAAGGATTATGGGAGTTAGAAAAAATCAATTTGTATCGCAAAATATTTCCCTTTGTTCTAAATTTTCGACAAAAAAATTATAAAAAATGCTAAAAATTCGTAAAGAGGGGTTTTTTTGGCCAAAAAATCGACTGGCACAATCAGTTTTGTGATAAAATCATTATTTCGCCTTCAAATAGAGTCATGAAATTTTCGAAAATCCACTTTTCAAAACAAAAAATACACATAACTCGACAAATAGGAAAGATAGAACGTTCTAGTCTTCACCAATCGATAGAGGGGACAATTTTACATATTTTAGTGAATTTCGAGTCTATATTTCCAAGGATTATGGGAGTTAGAAAAAATCAATTTGTATCGCAAAATATTTCCATAGCTACCCCCTTTGTTCTAAATTTTCGACAAAAAAATTATAAAAAATGCTAAAAATTTGTAAAGAGGGGTTTTTTTGGGCAAAAAATCGACTGGCACAATCAGTTTCGTGATAAAATCATTATTTCGCCTTCAAATAGAGTCATGAAATTTTCGAAAATCCACTTTTCAAAACAAAAAATACTCATGCCTCGACAAATAGGAAAGATAGAACGTTCTAGTCTTCACCAATCGATAGAGGGGACAATTTTACATATTTTAGTGAATGTTGAGTCCATATTTCCAAGGATTATGGGAGTTAGAAAAAATCAATTTGTATCGCAAAATATTTCCCTTTGTTCTAAATTTTCGACAAAAAAATTATAAAAAATGCTAAAAATTCGTAAAGAGGGGTTTTTTTGGCCAAAAAATCGACTGGCACAATCAGTTTTGTGATAAAATCATTATTTCGCCTTCAAATAGAGTCATGAAATTTTCGAAAATCCACTTTTCAAAACAAAAAATACTCATAACTCGACAAATAGGAAAGATAGAACGTTCTAGTCTTCACCAATCGATAGAGGGGACAATTTTACATATTTGAGTGAATTTTGAGTCGATATTGCCAAGGATTAAGGGAGTTAGAAAAAAGCAATTTGTTTCTCGAAATATTTTCGACAAAAAAATTGTAAAAAATGCTAAAAATTCGTAAAGAGGGGTTTTTTTGGCCAAAAAACTGACTGGCACAATCAGTTTTGTGATAAAATCATTATTTCGCCTTCAAATAGAGTCATGAAATTTTCGAAAATCCACTTTTCAAAACAAAAAATACACATAACTCGACAAATAGGAAAGATAGAACGTTCTAGTCTTCACCAATCGATAGAGGGGACAATTTTACATATTTTAGTGAATTTCGAGTCTATATTTCCGAGGATTATGGGAGTTAGAAAAAATCAATTTGTATCGCAAAATATTTCCATAGCTACCCCCTTTGTTCTAAATTTTCGACAAAAAAATTATAAAAAATGCTAAAAATTTGTAAAGAGGGGTTTTTTTGGGCAAAAAATCGACTGGCACAATCAGTTTCGTGATAAAATCATTATTTCGCCTTCAAATAGAGTCATGAAATTTTCGAAAATCCACTTTTCAAAACAAAAAATACTCATGCCTCGACAAATAGGAAAGATAGAACGTTCTAGTCTTCACCAATCGATAGAGGGGACAATTTTACATATTTTAGTGAATTTTGAGTAAATATTTCCAAGGATTATGGGAGTTAGAAAAAATCAATTTGTATCGCAAAATATTTCCATAGCTACCCCCTTTGTTCTAAATTTTCGACAAAAAAATTATAAAAAATGCAAAAAATTCGTAAAGAGCGGTTCTTTTGGCCAAAAAATTGACTGGCACAATCAGTTTTGTGATAAAATGATTATTTCGCCTTCAAATAGAGTCATGAAATTTTCGAAAATCCACTTTTCAAAATAAAAAATACTCATAACTCGACAAATAGGAAAGATAGAACGTTCTAGTCTTCACCAATCGATAGAGGGGACAATTTTACATATTTTAGTGATTGTTGAGTCCATATTTCCAAGGATTATGGGAGTTAGAAAAAATCAATTTGTATCGCAAAATATTTCCATAGCTACCCCCTTTGTTCTAAATTTTCGACAAAAAAATTATAAAAAATGCTAAAAATTTGTAAAGAGGGGTTTTTTTGGGCAAAAAATCGACTGGCACAATCAGTTTCGTGATAAAATCATTATTTCGCCTTCAAATAGAGTCATGAAATTTTCGAAAATCCACTTTTCAAAACAAAAAATACTCATGCCTCGACAAATAGGAAAGATAGAACGTTCTAGTCTTCACCAATCGATAGAGGGGACAATTTTACGTATGTTAGTGAATTTTGAGTCCATATTTCCAAGGATTATGGGAGTTAGAAAAAATCAATTTGTATCGCAAAATATTTCCATAGCTACCACCTTTGTTCTAAATTTTCGACAAAAAAATTATAAAAAATGCTAAAAATTCGTAAAGAGGGGTTTTTTTGGCCAAAAAATTGACTGGCACAATCAGTTTTGTGATAAAATCATTATTTCGCCTTCAAATAGAGTCATGAAATTTTCGAAAATCCACTTTTCGAAACAAAAAATACTCATAACTCGACAAATAGGAAAGATAGAACGTTCTAGTCTTCACCAATCGATAGAGGGGACAATTTTACATATTTTAGTGAATTTTGAGTTTATATTTCCAAGGATTATGGGAGTTAGAAAAAATCAATTTGTATCGCAAAATATTTCCATAGCTACCCCCTTTGTTCTAAATTTTCGACAAAAAAATTTTAAAAAATGCAAAACATTCGTTAAGAGGGGTTTTTTTGGCCAACAAATCGACTGGCACAATCAGTTTTGTGATAAAATCATTATTTCGCCTTCAAATAGAGTGATGAAATTTTCGAAAATCCACTTTTCGAAACAAAAAATACTCATAACTCGACAAATAGGAAAGATAGAACGTTCTAGTCTTCACCAATCGATAGAGGGGACAATTTTACATATTTTAGTGAATTTTGAAGTTATATTTCCAAGGATTATGGGAGTTAGAAAAAATCAATTTGTATCGCAAAATATTTCCATAGCCCTTTGTTCTAAATTTTCGACAAAAAAATTATAAAAAATGCTAAAAATTTGTAAAGAGGGGTTTTTTTGGCCAAAAAATCGACTGGCACAATCAGTTTTGTGATAAAATCATTATTTCGCCTTCAAATAGAGTCATGAAATTTTCGAAAATCCACTTTTCAAAACAAAAAATACTCATGCCTCGACAAATAGGAAAGATAGAACGTTCTAGTCTTCTCCAATCGATAGAGGGGACAATTTTACATATGTTAGTGAATTTTGAGTCCACACTTCCAAGGATTATGGGAGTTAGAAAAAATCAATTTGTATCGCAAAATATTTCCATAGCTACCCCCTTTGTTCTAAATTTTCGACAAAAAAATTATAAAAAACGGCCAAAAATTCGTAAAGAGGGGTTTTTTTGGCAAAAAAATCGACTGGCACAATCAGTTTTGTGATAAAATCATTATTTCGCCATCAAATAGAGTCATGAAATTTTCGAAAATCCACTTTTTAAAACAAAAAATACTCATGCCTCGACAAATAGGAAAGATAGAACGTTCTAGTCTTCACCAATCGATAGAGGGGACAATTTTACATATGTTAGTGAATTTTAAGTCCATATTTCCAAGGATTATGGGAGTTAGAAAAAATCAATTTGTATCGCAAAATATTTCCATAGCTACCCCCTTTGTTCTAAATTTTCGACAAAAAAATTATAAAAAATGCCAAAAATTCGTAAAGAGGGGTTTTTTTGGCAAAAAAATTGACTGGCACAATCAGTTTTGTGATAAAATCATTATTTCGCCATCAAATAGAGTCATGAAATTTTCGAAAATCCACTTTTTAAAACAAAAAATACTCATGCCTCGACAAATAGGAAAGATAGAACGTTCTAGTCTTCACCAATCGATAGAGGGGACAATTTTACATATGTTAGTGAATTTTGAGTCCATATTTCCAAGGATTATGGGAGTTAGAAAAAATCAATTTGTATCGCAAAATATTTCCATAGCCCTTTGTTCTAAATTTTCGACAAAAAAATTATAAAAAATGCTAAAAATTCGTAAAGAGGGGTTTTTTTGGCCAAAAAATCGACTGGCACAATCAGTTTTGTGATAAAATCATTATTTCGCCTTCAAATAGAGTCATGAAATTTTCGAAAATCCACTTTTCAAAACAAAAAATACTCATGCCTCGACAAATAGGAAAGATAGAACGTTCTAGTCTTCTCCAATCGATAGAGGGGACAATTTTACATATGTTAGTGAATTTTGAGTCCACACTTCCAAGGATTATGGGAGTTAGAAAAAATCAATTTGTATCGCAAAATATTTCCATAGCTACCCCCTTTGTTCTAAATTTTCGACAAAAAAATTATAAAAAACGGCCAAAAATTCGTAAAGAGGGGTTTTTTTGGCAAAAAAATCGACTGGCACAATCAGTTTTGTGATAAAATCATTATTTCGCCATCAAATAGAGTCATGAAATTTTCGAAAATCCACTTTTTAAAACAAAAAATACTCATGCCTCGACAAATAGGAAAGATAGAACGTTCTAGTCTTCACCAATCGATAGAGGGGACAATTTTACATATGTTAGTGAATTTTGAGTCCATATTTCCAAGGATTATGGGAGTTAGAAAAAATCAATTTGTATCGCAAAATATTTCCATAGCCCTTTGTTCTAAATTTTCGACAAAAAAATTATAAAAAATGCTAAAAATTCGTAAAGAGGGGTTTTTTTGGCCAAAAAATCGACTGGCACAATCAGTTTTGTGATAAAATCATTATTTCGCCTTCAAATAGAGTCATGAAATTTTCGAAAATCCACTTTTCAAAACAAAAAATACTCATGCCTCGACAAATAGGAAAGATAGAACGTTCTAGTCTTCTCCAATCGATAGAGGGGACAATTTTACATATGTTAGTGAATTTTGAGTCCACACTTCCAAGGATTATGGGAGTTAGAAAAAATCAATTTGTATCGCAAAATATTTCCATAGCTACCCCCTTTGTTCTAAATTTTCGACAAAAAAATTATAAAAAACGGCCAAAAATTCGTAAAGAGGGGTTTTTTTGGCAAAAAAATCGACTGGCACAATCAGTTTTGTGATAAAATCATTATTTCGCCATCAAATAGAGTCATGAAATTTTCGAAAATCCACTTTTTAAAACAAAAAATACTCATGCCTCGACAAATAGGAAAGATAGAACGTTCTAGTCTTCACCAATCGATAGAGGGGACAATTTTACATATGTTAGTGAATTTTAAGTCCATATTTCCAAGGATTATGGGAGTTAGAAAAAATCAATTTGTATCGCAAAATATTTCCATAGCTACCCCCTTTGTTCTAAATTTTCGACAAAAAAATTATAAAAAATGCCAAAAATTCGTAAAGAGGGGTTTTTTTGGCAAAAAAATTGACTGGCACAATCAGTTTTGTGATAAAATCATTATTTCGCCATCAAATAGAGTCATGAAATTTTCGAAAATCCACTTTTTAAAACAAAAAATACTCATGCCTCGACAAATAGGAAAGATAGAACGTTCTAGTCTTCACCAATCGATAGAGGGGACAATTTTACATATGTTAGTGAATTTTGAGTCCATATTTCCAAGGATTATGGGAGTTAGAAAAAATCAATTTGTATCGCAAAATATTTCCATAGCTACCCCCTTTGTTCTAAATTTTCGACAAAAAAATCATAAAAAATGCTAAAAATTCGTAAAGAGGGGTTTTTATGGCCAAAAAATCGACTGGCACAATCAGTTTTGTGATAAAATCATTATTTCGCCTTCAAATAGAGTCATGAAATTTTCGAAAATCCACTTTTCAAAACAAAAAATACTCATAACTCGACAAATAGGGAAGATAGAACGTTCTAGTCTTCACCAATCGATAGAGGGGACAATTTTACATATGTTAGTGAAGTTTGAGTCCATATTTCCAAGGATTATGGGAGTTAGAAAAAATCAATTTGTATCCCAAAATATTTCCATAGCTTCCCCCTTTGTTCTAAATTTTCGATAAAAAATTTATAAAAAATGCTAAAAATTCGTAAAGAGGGGTTTTTAGGGCCAAAAAATCGACTGGCACAATCAGTTTTGTGATAAAATCATTATTTCGCCTTCAAATAGAGTCATGAAATTTTCGAAAATCCACTTTTCAAAACAAAAAATACTCATAACTCGACAAATAGGAAAGATAGAACGTTCTAGTCTTCACCAATCGATAGAGGGGACAATTTTACATATGTTAGTGAATTTTGAGTCCATATTTCCAAGGATTATGGGAGTTAGAAAAAATCAATTTGTATCCCAAAATATTTCCATAGCTACCCCCTTTGTTCTAAATTTTCGACAAAAAATTTATAAAAAATGCTAAAAATTCGTAAAGAGGGGTTTTTTTGGCCAAAAAATCGACTGGCACAATCAGTTTTGTGATAAAATCATTATTTCGCCTTCAAATAGAGTCATGAAATTTTCGAAAATCCACTTTTCAAAACAAAAAATACTCATAACTCGACAAATAGGAAAGATAGAACGTTCTAGTCTTCACCAATCGATAGAGGGGACAATTTTACATATGTTAGTGAATTTTGAGTCCATATTTCCAAGGATTATGGGAGTTAGAAAAAATCAATTTGTATCCCAAAATATTTCCATAGCTACCCCCTTTGTTCTAAATTTTCGACAAAAAATTTATAAAAAATGCTAAAAATTCGTAAAGAGGGGTTTTTTTGGCCAAAAAATCGACTGGCACAATCAGTTTTGTGATAAAATCATTATTTCGCCTTCAAATAGAGTCATGAAATTTTCGAAAATCCACTTTTCAAAACAAAAAATACTCATAACTCGACCAATAGGAAAGATAGAACGTTCTAGTCTTCACCAATCGATAGAGGGGACAATTTTACATATGCTAGTGAATTTTGAGTCCATATTTCCAAGGATTATGGGAGTTAGAAAAAATCAATTTGTATCGCAAAATATTTCCATAGCTACCCCCTTTGTTCTAAATTTTCGACAAAAAAATTATAAAAAATGCTAAAAATTCGTACAGGTGGGTTTTTTTGGCCAAAAAATCGACTGGCACAATCAGTTTTGTGATAAAATCATTATTTCGCCTTCAAATAGAGTCATGAAATTTTCGAAAATCCACTTTTCAAAACAAAAAATACTCATAACTCGACTAATAGGAAAGATAGAACGTTCTAGTCTTCACCAATCGATAGAGGGGACAATTTTACATATTTTAGTGAATTTTGAGTCCATACTTCCAAGGATTATGGGAGTTAGAAAAAATCAATTTGTATCGCAAAATATTTCCCTTTGTTCTAAATTTTCGACAAAAAAATTATAAAAAATGCTAAAAATTCGTAAAGAGGGGTTTTTTTGGCCAAAAAATCGACTGGCACAATCAGTTTTGTGATAAAATCATTATTTCGCCTTCAAATAGAGTCATGAAATTTTCGAAAATCCACTTTTCAAAACAAAAAATACACATAACTCGACAAATAGGAAAGATAGAACGTTCTAGTCTTCACCAATCGATAGAGGGGACAATTTTACATATTTTAGTGAATTTCGAGTCTATATTTCCAAGGATTATGGGAGTTAGAAAAAATCAATTTGTATCGCAAAATATTTCCATAGCTACCCCCTTTGTTCTAAATTTTCGACAAAAAAATTATAAAAAATGCTAAAAATTTGTAAAGAGGGGTTTTTTTGGGCAAAAAATCGACTGGCACAATCAGTTTCGTGATAAAATCATTATTTCGCCTTCAAATAGAGTCATGAAATTTTCGAAAATCCACTTTTCAAAACAAAAAATACTCATGCCTCGACAAATAGGAAAGATAGAACGTTCTAGTCTTCACCAATCGATAGAGGGGACAATTTTACATATTTTAGTGAATGTTGAGTCCATATTTCCAAGGATTATGGGAGTTAGAAAAAATCAATTTGTATCGCAAAATATTTCCCTTTGTTCTAAATTTTCGACAAAAAAATTATAAAAAATGCTAAAAATTCGTAAAGAGGGGTTTTTTTGGCCAAAAAATCGACTGGCACAATCAGTTTTGTGATAAAATCATTATTTCGCCTTCAAATAGAGTCATGAAATTTTCGAAAATCCACTTTTCAAAACAAAAAATACTCATAACTCGACAAATAGGAAAGATAGAACGTTCTAGTCTTCACCAATCGATAGAGGGGACAATTTTACATATTTGAGTGAATTTTGAGTCGATATTGCCAAGGATTAAGGGAGTTAGAAAAAAGCAATTTGTTTCTCGAAATATTTTCGACAAAAAAATTGTAAAAAATGCTAAAAATTCGTAAAGAGGGGTTTTTTTGGCCAAAAAACTGACTGGCACAATCAGTTTTGTGATAAAATCATTATTTCGCCTTCAAATAGAGTCATGAAATTTTCGAAAATCCACTTTTCAAAACAAAAAATACACATAACTCGACAAATAGGAAAGATAGAACGTTCTAGTCTTCACCAATCGATAGAGGGGACAATTTTACATATTTTAGTGAATTTCGAGTCTATATTTCCGAGGATTATGGGAGTTAGAAAAAATCAATTTGTATCGCAAAATATTTCCATAGCTACCCCCTTTGTTCTAAATTTTCGACAAAAAAATTATAAAAAATGCTAAAAATTTGTAAAGAGGGGTTTTTTTGGGCAAAAAATCGACTGGCACAATCAGTTTCGTGATAAAATCATTATTTCGCCTTCAAATAGAGTCATGAAATTTTCGAAAATCCACTTTTCAAAACAAAAAATACTCATGCCTCGACAAATAGGAAAGATAGAACGTTCTAGTCTTCACCAATCGATAGAGGGGACAATTTTACATATTTTAGTGAATTTTGAGTAAATATTTCCAAGGATTATGGGAGTTAGAAAAAATCAATTTGTATCGCAAAATATTTCCCTTTGTTCTAAATTTTCGACAAAAAAATTATAAAAAATGCTAAAAATTCGTAAAGAGGGGTTTTTTTGGCCAAAAAATCGACTGGCACAATCAGTTTTGTGATAAAATCATTATTTCGCCTTCAAATAGAGTCATGAAATTTTCGAAAATCCACTTTTCAAAACAAAAAATACACATAACTCGACAAATAGGAAAGATAGAACGTTCTAGTCTTCACCAATCGATAGAGGGGACAATTTTACATATTTTAGTGAATTTCGAGTCTATATTTCCAAGGATTATGGGAGTTAGAAAAAATCAATTTGTATCGCAAAATATTTCCATAGCTACCCCCTTTGTTCTAAATTTTCGACAAAAAAATTATAAAAAATGCTAAAAATTTGTAAAGAGGGGTTTTTTTGGGCAAAAAATCGACTGGCACAATCAGTTTCGTGATAAAATCATTATTTCGCCTTCAAATAGAGTCATGAAATTTTCGAAAATCCACTTTTCAAAACAAAAAATACTCATGCCTCGACAAATAGGAAAGATAGAACGTTCTAGTCTTCACCAATCGATAGAGGGGACAATTTTACATATTTTAGTGAATGTTGAGTCCATATTTCCAAGGATTATGGGAGTTAGAAAAAATCAATTTGTATCGCAAAATATTTCCCTTTGTTCTAAATTTTCGACAAAAAAATTATAAAAAATGCTAAAAATTCGTAAAGAGGGGTTTTTTTGGCCAAAAAATCGACTGGCACAATCAGTTTTGTGATAAAATCATTATTTCGCCTTCAAATAGAGTCATGAAATTTTCGAAAATCCACTTTTCAAAACAAAAAATACTCATAACTCGACAAATAGGAAAGATAGAACGTTCTAGTCTTCACCAATCGATAGAGGGGACAATTTTACATATTTGAGTGAATTTTGAGTCGATATTGCCAAGGATTAAGGGAGTTAGAAAAAAGCAATTTGTTTCTCGAAATATTTTCGACAAAAAAATTGTAAAAAATGCTAAAAATTCGTAAAGAGGGGTTTTTTTGGCCAAAAAACTGACTGGCACAATCAGTTTTGTGATAAAATCATTATTTCGCCTTCAAATGGAGTCATGAAATTTTCGAAAATCCACTTTTCAAAACAAAAAATACACATAACTCGACAAATAGGAAAGATAGAACGTTCTAGTCTTCACCAATCGATAGAGGGGACAATTTTACATATTTTAGTGAATTTCGAGTCTATATTTCCGAGGATTATGGGAGTTAGAAAAAATCAATTTGTATCGCAAAATATTTCCATAGCTACCCCCTTTGTTCTAAATTTTCGACAAAAAAATTATAAAAAATGCTAAAAATTTGTAAAGAGGGGTTTTTTTGGGCAAAAAATCGACTGGCACAATCAGTTTCGTGATAAAATCATTATTTCGCCTTCAAATAGAGTCATGAAATTTTCGAAAATCCACTTTTCAAAACAAAAAATACTCATGCCTCGACAAATAGGAAAGATAGAACGTTCTAGTCTTCACCAATCGATAGAGGGGACAATTTTACATATTTTAGTGAATTTTGAGTAAATATTTCCAAGGATTATGGGAGTTAGAAAAAATCAATTTGTATCGCAAAATATTTCCATAGCTACCCCCTTTGTTCTAAATTTTCGACAAAAAAATTATAAAAAATGCAAAAAATTCGTAAAGAGCGGTTCTTTTGGCCAAAAAATTGACTGGCACAATCAGTTTTGTGATAAAATGATTATTTCGCCTTCAAATAGAGTCATGAAATTTTCGAAAATCCACTTTTCAAAATAAAAAATACTCATAACTCGACAAATAGGAAAGATAGAACGTTCTAGTCTTCACCAATCGATAGAGGGGACAATTTTACATATTTTAGTGAATGTTGAGTCCATATTTCCAAGGATTATGGGAGTTAGAAAAAATCAATTTGTATCGCAAAATATTTCCATAGCTACCCCCTTTGTTCTAAATTTTCGACAAAAAAATTATAAAAAATGCTAAAAATTTGTAAAGAGGGGTTTTTTTGGGCAAAAAATCGACTGGCACAATCAGTTTCGTGATAAAATCATTATTTCGCCTTCAAATAGAGTCATGAAATTTTCGAAAATCCACTTTTCAAAACAAAAAATACTCATGCCTCGACAAATAGGAAAGATAGAACGTTCTAGTCTTCACCAATCGATAGAGGGGACAATTTTACGTATGTTAGTGAATTTTGAGTCCATATTTCCAAGGATTATGGGAGTTAGAAAAAATCAATTTGTATCGCAAAATATTTCCATAGCTACCACCTTTGTTCTAAATTTTCGACAAAAAAATTATAAAAAATGCTAAAAATTCGTAAAGAGGGGTTTTTTTGGCCAAAAAATTGACTGGCACAATCAGTTTTGTGATAAAATCATTATTTCGCCTTCAAATAGAGTCATGAAATTTTCGAAAATCCACTTTTCGAAACAAAAAATACTCATAACTCGACAAATAGGAAAGATAGAACGTTCTAGTCTTCACCAATCGATAGAGGGGACAATTTTACATATTTTAGTGAATTTTGAGTTTATATTTCCAAGGATTATGGGAGTTAGAAAAAATCAATTTGTATCGCAAAATATTTCCATAGCTACCCCCTTTGTTCTAAATTTTCGACAAAAAAATTTTAAAAAATGCAAAACATTCGTTAAGAGGGGTTTTTTTGGCCAACAAATCGACTGGCACAATCAGTTTTGTGATAAAATCATTATTTCGCCTTCAAATAGAGTGATGAAATTTTCGAAAATCCACTTTTCGAAACAAAAAATACTCATAACTCGACAAATAGGAAAGATAGAACGTTCTAGTCTTCACCAATCGATAGAGGGGACAATTTTACATATTTTAGTGAATTTTGAGTTTATATTTCCAAGGATTATGGGAGTTAGAAAAAATCAATTTGTATCGCAAAATATTTCCATAGCCCTTTGTTCTAAATTTTCGACAAAAAAATTATAAAAAATGCTAAAAATTCGTAAAGAGGGGTTTTTTTGGCCAAAAAATCGACTGGCACAATCAGTTTTGTGATAAAATCATTATTTCGCCTTCAAATAGAGTCATGAAATTTTCGAAAATCCACTTTTCAAAACAAAAAATACTCATGCCTCGACAAATAGGAAAGATAGAACGTTCTAGTCTTCTCCAATCGATAGAGGGGACAATTTTACATATGTTAGTGAATTTTGAGTCCATACTTCCAAGGATTATGGGAGTTAGAAAAAATCAATTTGTATCGCAAAATATTTCCATAGCTACCCCCTTTGTTCTAAATTTTCGACAAAAAAATTATAAAAAACGGCCAAAAATTCGTAAAGAGGGGTTTTTTTGGCCAAAAAATTGACTGGCACAATCAGTTTTGTGATAAAATCATTATTTCGCCTTCAAATAGAGTCATGAAATTTTCGAAAATCCACTTTTCAAAACAAAAAATACTCATGCCTCGACAAATAGGAAAGATAGAACGTTCTAGTCTTCTCCAATCGATAGAGGGGACAATTTTACATATGTTAGTGAATTTTGAGTCCATACTTCCAAGGATTATGGGAGTTAGAAAAAATCAATTTGTATCGCAAAATATTTCCATAGCTACCCCCTTTGTTCTAAATTTTCGACAAAAAAATTATAAAAAACGGCCAAAAATTCGTAAAGAGGGGTTTTTTTGGCAAAAAAATCGACTGGCACAATCAGTTTTGTGATAAAATCATTATTTCGCCATCAAATAGAGTCATGAAATTTTCGAAAATCCACTTTTTAAAACAAAAAATACTCATGCCTCGACAAATAGGAAAGATAGAACGTTCTAGTCTTCACCAATCGATAGAGGGGACAATTTTACATATGTTAGTGAATTTTAAGTCCATATTTCCAAGGATTATGGGAGTTAGAAAAAATCAATTTGTATCGCAAAATATTTCCATAGCTACCCCCTTTGTTCTAAATTTTCGACAAAAAAATTATAAAAAATGCCAAAAATTCGTAAAGAGGGGTTTTTTTGGCAAAAAAATTGACTGGCACAATCAGTTTTGTGATAAAATCATTATTTCGCCATCAAATAGAGTCATGAAATTTTCGAAAATCCACTTTTTAAAACAAAAAATACTCATGCCTCGACAAATAGGAAAGATAGAACGTTCTAGTCTTCACCAATCGATAGAGGGGACAATTTTACATATGTTAGTGAATTTTGAGTCCATATTTCCAAGGATTATGGGAGTTAAAAAAAATCAATTTGTATCGCAAAATATTTCCATAGCTACCCCCTTTGTTCTAAATTTTCGACAAAAAAATTATAAAAAATGCCAAAAATTCGTAAAGAGGGGTTTTTTTGGCAAAAAAATCGACTGGCACAATCAGTTTTGTGATAAAATCATTATTTCGCCATCAAATAGAGTCATGAAATTTTCGAAAATCCACTTTTTAAAACAAAAAATACTCATGCCTCGACAAATAGGAAAGATAGAACGTTCTAGTCTTCACCAATCGATAGAGGGGACAATTTTACATATGTTAGTGAATTTTGAGTCCATATTTCCAAGGATTATGGGAGTTAGAAAAAATCAATTTGTATCGCAAAATATTTCCATAGCTACCCCCTTTGTTCTAAATTTTCGACAAAAAAATCATAAAAAATGCTAAAAATTCGTAAAGAGGGGTTTTTATGGCCAAAAAATCGACTGGCACAATCAGTTTTGTGATAAAATCATTATTTCGCCTTCAAATAGAGTCATGAAATTTTCGAAAATCCACTTTTCAAAACAAAAAATACTCATAACTCGACAAATAGGAAAGATAGAACGTTCTAGTCTTCACCAATCGATAGAGGGGACAATTTTACATATGTTAGTGAAGTTTGAGTCCATATTTCCAAGGATTATGGGAGTTAGAAAAAATCAATTTGTATCCCAAAATATTTCCATAGCTTCCCCCTTTGTTCTAAATTTTCGATAAAAAATTTATAAAAAATGCTAAAAATTCGTAAAGAGGGGTTTTTAGGGCCAAAAAATCGACTGGCACAATCAGTTTTGTGATAAAATCATTATTTCGCCTTCAAATAGAGTCATGAAATTTTCGAAAATCCACTTTTCAAAACAAAAAATACTCATAACTCGACAAATAGGAAAGATAGAACGTTCTAGTCTTCACCAATCGATAGAGGGGACAATTTTACATATGTTAGTGAATTTTGAGTCCATATTTCCAAGG
The DNA here is from genome assembly GCA_947563755.1 of Lochmaea crataegi. NCBI lineage: Eukaryota > Metazoa > Arthropoda > Insecta > Coleoptera > Chrysomelidae > Lochmaea > Lochmaea crataegi. The sequence goes on from OX387428.1 coordinate 13,032,430, forward strand.
ATTATGGGAGTTAGAAAAAATCAATTTGTATCCCAAAATATTTCCATAGCTACCCCCTTTGTTCTAAATTTTCGACAAAAAATTTATAAAAAATGCTAAAAATTCGTAAAGAGGGGTTTTTTTGGCCAAAAAATCGACTGGCACAATCAGTTTTGTGATAAAATCATTATTTCGCCTTCAAATAGAGTCATGAAATTTTCGAAAATCCACTTTTCAAAACAAAAAATACTCATAACTCGACCAATAGGAAAGATAGAACGTTCTAGTCTTCACCAATCGATAGAGGGGACAATTTTACATATGCTAGTGAATTTTGAGTCCATATTTCCAAGGATTATGGGAGTTAGAAAAAATCAATTTGTATCGCAAAATATTTCCATAGCTACCCCCTTTGTTCTAAATTTTCGACAAAAAAATTATAAAAAATGCTAAAAATTCGTACAGGTGGGTTTTTTTGGCCAAAAAATCGACTGGCACAATCAGTTTTGTGATAAAATCATTATTTCGCCTTCAAATAGAGTCATGAAATTTTCGAAAATCCACTTTTCAAAACAAAAAATACTCATAACTCGACTAATAGGAAAGATAGAACGTTCTAGTCTTCACCAATCGATAGAGGGGACAATTTTACATATTTTAGTGACTTTTGAGTCCATATTTCCAAGGATTATGGGAGTTAGAAAAAATCAATTTGTATCGCAAAATATTTCCATAGCTTTGTTCCCCCTTCGTTCTAAATTTTCGACAAAAAAATTATAAAAAATGCTAAAAATTCGTAAAGAGGAGTTTTTTTGGCCAAAAAATCGACTGGCGCAATCAGTTTTGTGATAAAATCATTATTTCGCCTTCAAATAGAGTCATGAAATTTTCGAAAATCCACTTTTCAAAACAAAAAATACTCATCACTCGACTAATAGGAAAGATAGAACGTTCTAGTCTTCACCTATCGATAGAGGGGACAATTTTACATATTTTAGTGAATTTTGAGTCCATATTTCCAAGGATTATGGGAGTTAGAAAAAATCAATTTGTATCGCAAAATATTTCAATAGCTACCCCCTTTGTTCTAAATTTTCGACAAAAAAATTATAAAAAATGCTAAAAATTCGTAAAGAGGGGTTTTTTTGGCCAAAAAATCGACTGGCACAATCAGTTTTGTGATAAAATCATTATTTCGCCTTCAAATAGAGTCATGAAATTTTCGAAAATCCTCTTTTTAAAACAAAAAATACTCATAACTCGACAAATAGGAAAGATAGAACGTTCTGGTCTTCACCAATCGATAGAGGGGACAATTTCACATATTTAAGTGAATTTTGAGTCCCTATTTCCAAGGATTATGGGAGTTAGAAAAAATCAATGTGTATCGCAAAATATTTCAATAGCTACCCCCTTTGTTCTAAATTTTCGACAAAAAAATTATAAAAAATGCTAAAAATTCGTAAAGAGGGGTTTTTTTGGCCAAAAAATCGACTGGCACAATCAGTTTTGTGATAAAATCTTTATTTCGCCTTCAAATAGAGTCATGAAATTTTCGAAAATCCACTTTTCAAAACAAAAAATACGCATAACTCGACTAATAGGACAGATAGAACGTTCTAGTCTTCACCAATCGATAGAGGGGACAATTTTACATATTTTAATGGATTTTGAGTCCATATTTCCAAAGATTATGGGAGTTAGAAAAAATCAATTTGTAACGCAAAATATTTCCATAAAATTATAAAAAATGCTAAAAATTCGTAAAGAGGGGTTTTTTTGGCCAAAAAATCGACTGGCACAATCAGTTTTGTGATAAAATCTTTATTTCGCCTTCAAATAGAGTCATGAAATTTTCGAAAATCCACTTTTCAAAACAAAAAATACGCATAACTCGACTAATAGGACAGATAGAACGTTCTAGTCTTCACCAATCGATAGAGGGGACAATTTTACATATTTTAGTGAATTTTGAGTCCATATTTCCAAAGATTATGGGAGTTAGGAAAAATCAATTTGTAACGCAAAATATTTCCATAAAATTATAAAAAATGCTAAAAATTCGTAAAGAGGGGTTTTTTTGGCCAAAAAATCGACTGGCACAATCAGTTTTGTGATAAAATCATTATTTCGCCTTCAAATAGAGTCATGAATTTTTCGAAAATCCACTTTTTAAAACAAAAAATACTCATAACTCGACAAATAGGAAAGATAGAACGTTCTGGTCTTCACCAATCGATAGAGGGGACAATTTTACATATTTAAGTGAATTTTGAGTCCATATTTCCAAGGATTATGGGAGTTAGAAAAAATCAATTTGTAACGCAAAATATTTCCATAGCTACCCCCTTTGTTCTAAATTTTTGACAAAAAAATTATAAAAAATGCTAAAAATTCGTAAAGATGGGTTTTTTTGGCCAAAAAATCGACTGGCACAATCAGTTTTGTGATAAAATCATTATTTCGCCTTCAAATAGAGTCATGAAATTCTCGAAAATCCACTTTTCAAAACAAAAAATACTCATCACTCGACTAATAGGAAAGATAGAATGTTCTAGTCTTCACCAATCGATAGAGGGGACAATTTTACATATTTTAGAGAATTTTGAGTCCATATTTCCAAGGATTATGGGAGTTAGAAAAAATCAATTTGTATCGCAAAATATTTCCATAGCTACCCCCTTTGTTCTAAATTTTCGACAAAAAAATTATAAAAAATGCTAAAAATTCGTAAAGAGGGGTTTTTTGGCCAAAAAATCGACTGGCACAATCAGTTTTGTGATAAAATCATTATTTCGCCTTCAAATAGAGTCAAGAAATTTTCGAAAATCCACTTTTCAAAACAAAAAAATACTCATCACTCGACTAATAGGAAAGATAGAACGTTCTAGTCTTCACCTATCGATAGAGGGGACAATTTTACATATTTTAGTGAATTTTGAGTCCATATTTCCAAGGATTATGGGAGTTAGAAAAAATCAATTTGTATCGCAAAATATTTCCATAGCTTTGTTCCCCCTTTGTTCTAAATTTTCGACAAAAAAATTATAAAAAATGCTAAAAATTCGTAAAGAGGGGTTTTTTTGGCCAAAAAATCGACTGGCACAATCAGTTTTGTGATAAAATCATTATTTCGCCTTCAAATAGAGTCAAGAAATTTTCGAAAATCCACTTTTCAAAACAAAAAATACTCATCACTCGACTAATAGGAAAGATAGAACGTTCTAGTCTTCACCTATCGATAGAGGGGACAATTTTACATATTTTAGTGAATTTTGAGTCCATATTTCCAAGGATTATGGGAGTTAGAAAAAATCAATTTGTATCGCAAAATATTTCCATAGCTACCCCCTTTGTTCTAAATTTTCGACAAAAAAATTATAAAAAATGCTAAAAATTCGTGAAGAGGGGTTTCTTTGGCCAAAAAATCGACTGGCACAATCAGTTTTGTGATAAAATCTTTATTTCGCCTTCAAATAGAGTCATGAAATTTTCGAAAATCCACTTTTCAAAACAAAAAATACGCATAACTCGACTAATAGGACAGATAGAACGTTCTAGTCTTCACCAATCGATAGAGGGGACAATTTTACATATTTTAGTGAATTTTGAGTCCATATTTCCAAAGATTATGGGAGTTAGAAAAAATCAATTTGTAACGCAAAATATTTCCATAAAATTATAAAAAATGCTAAAAATTCGTAAAGAGGGGTTTTTTTGGCCAAAAAATCGACTGGCACAATCAGTTTTGTGATAAAATCTTTATTTCGCCTTCAAATAGAGTCATGAAATTTTCGAAAATCCACTTTTCAAAACAAAAAATACGCATAACTCGACTAATAGGACAGATAGAACGTTCTAGTCTTCACCAATCGATAGAGGGGACAATTTTACATATTTTAGTGAATTTTGAGTCCATATTTCCAAAGATTATGGGAGTTAGAAAAAATCAATTTGTAACGCAAAATATTTCCATAAAATTATAAAAAATGCTAAAAATTCGTAAAGAGGGGTTTTTTTGACCAAAAAATCGACTGGCACAATCAGTTTTGTGATAAAATCATTATTTCGCCTTCAAATAGAGTCATGAAATTTTCGAAAATCCACTTTTTAAAACAAAAAATACTCATAACTCGACAAATAGGAAAGATAGAACGTTCTGGTCTTCACCAATCGATAGAGGGGACAATTTTACATATTTAAGTGAATTTTGAGTCCATATTTCCAAGGATTATGGGAGTTAGAAAAAATCAATTTGTAACGCAAAATATTTCCATAGCTACCCCCTTTGTTCTAAATTTTTGACAAAAAAATTATAAAAAATGCTAAAAATTCGTAAAGATGGGTTTTTTTGGCCAAAAAATCGACTGGTACAATCAGTTTTGTGATAAAATCATTATTTCGCCTTCAAATAGAGTCATGAAATTTTCGAAAATCCACTTTTCAAAACAAAAAATACTCATCACTCGACTAATAGGAAAGATAGAATGTTCTAGTCTTCACCAATCGATAGAGGGGACAATTTTACATATTTTAGAGAATTTTGAGTCCATATTTCCAAGGATTATGGGAGTTAGAAAGAATCAATTTGTATCGCAAAATATTTCCATAGCTACCCCCTTTGTTCTAAATTTTCGACAAAAAAATTATAAAAAATGCTAAAAATTCGTAAAGAGGGGTTTTTTGGCCAAAAATCGACTGGCACAATCAGTTTTGTGATAAAATCATTATTTCGCCTTCAAATAGAGTCATGAAATTTTCGAAAATCCACTTTTCAAAACAAAAAATACTCATAACTCGACAAATAGGAAAGATAGAACGTTCTGGTCTTCACCAATCGATAGAGGGGACAATTTCACATATTTAAGTGAATTTTGAGTCCCTATTTCCAAGGATTATGGGAGTTAGAAAAAATCAATGTGTATCGCAAAATATTTCAATAGCTACCCCCTTTGTTCTAAATTTTCGACAAAAAAATTATGAAAAATGCTAAAAATTCGTAAAGAGGGGTTTTTTTGGCCAAAAAATCGACTGGCACAATCAGTTTTGTGATAAAATCTTTATTTCGCCTTCAAATAGAGTCATGAAATTTTCGAAAATCCACTTTTCAAAACAAAAAATACGCATAACTCGACTAATAGGACAGATAGAACGTTCTAGTCTTCACCAATCGATAGAGGGGACAATTTTACATATTTTAATGGATTTTGAGTCCATATTTCCAAAGATTATGGGAGTTAGAAAAAATCAATTTGTAACGCAAAATATTTCCATAAAATTATAAAAAATGCTAAAAATTCGTAAAGAGGGGTTTTTTTGGCCAAAAAATCGACTGGCACAATCAGTTTTGTGATAAAATCTTTATTTCGCCTTCAAATAGAGTCATGAAATTTTCGAAAATCCACTTTTCAAAACAAAAAATACGCATAACTCGACTAATAGGACAGATAGAACGTTCTAGTCTTCACCAATCGATAGAGGGGACAATTTTACATATTTTAATGGATTTTGAGTCCATATTTCCAAAGATTATGGGAGTTAGAAAAAATCAATTTGTAACGCAAAATATTTCCATAAAATTATAAAAAATGCTAAAAATTCGTAAAGAGGGGTTTTTTTGGCCAAAAAATCGACTGGCACAATCAGTTTTGTGATAAAATCATTATTTCGCCTTCAAATAGAGTCATGAATTTTTCGAAAATCCACTTTTTAAAACAAAAAATACTCATAACTCGACAAATAGGAAAGATAGAACGTTCTGGTCTTCACCAATCGATAGAGGGGACAATTTTACATATTTAAGTGAATTTTGAGTCCATATTTCCAAGGATTATGGGAGTTAGAAAAAATCAATTTGTAACGCAAAATATTTCCATAGCTACCCCCTTTGTTCTAAATTTTTGACAAAAAAATTATAAAAAATGCTAAAAATTCGTAAAGATGGGTTTTTTTGGCCAAAAAATCGACTGGCACAATCAGTTTTGTGATAAAATCATTATTTCGCCTTCAAATAGAGTCATGAAATTTTCGAAAATCCACTTTTCAAAACAAAAAATACTCATCACTCGACTAATAGGAAAGATAGAATGTTCTAGTCTTCACCAATCGATAGAGGGGACAATTTTACATATTTTAGAGAATTTTGAGTCCATATTTCCAAGGATTATGGGAGTTAGAAAAAATCAATTTGTATCGCAAAATATTTCCATAGCTACCCCCTTTGTTCTAAATTTTCGACAAAAAAATTATAAAAAATGCTAAAAATTCGTAAAGAGGGGTTTTTTGGCCAAAAAATCGACTGGCACAATCAGTTTTGTGATAAAATCATTATTTCGCCTTCAAATAGAGTCATGAAATTTTCGAAAATCCACTTTTCAAAACAAAAAATACTCATAACTCGACTAATAGGAAAGATAGAATGTTCTAGTCTTCACCAATCGATAGAGGGGACAATTTTACATATTTAAGTGAATTTTGAGTCCATATTTCCAAGGATTATGGGAGTTAGAAAAAATCAATTTGTATCGCAAAATATTTCCATAGCTTTGTTCCCCCTTTGTTCTAAATTTTCGACAAAAAAATTATAAAAAATGCTAAAAATTCGTGAAGAGGGGTTTTTTTGGCCAAAAAATCGACTGGCACAATCAGTTTTGTGATAAAATCATTATTTCGCCTTCAAATAGAGTCAAGAAATTTTCGAAAATCCACTTTTCAAAACAAAAAATACTCATCACTCGACTAATAGGAAAGATAGAACGTTCTAGTCTTCACCTATCGATAGAGGGGACAATTTTACATATTTTAGTGAATTTTGAGTCCATATTTCCAAGGATTATGGGAGTTAGAAAAAATCAATTTGTATCGCAAAATATTTCCATAGCTACCCCCTTTGTTCTAAATTTTCGACAAAAAAATTATAAAAAATGCTAAAAATTCGTGAAGAGGGGTTTCTTTGGCCAAAAAATCGACTGGCACAATCAGTTTTGTGATAAAATCTTTATTTCGCCTTCAAATAGAGTCATGAAATTTTCGAAAATCCACTTTTCAAAACAAAAAATACGCATAACTCGACTAATAGGACAGATAGAACGTTCTAGTCTTCACCAATCGATAGAGGGGACAATTTTACATATTTTAGTGAATTTTGAGTCCATATTTCCAAAGATTATGGGAGTTAGAAAAAATCAATTTGTAACGCAAAATATTTCCATAAAATTATAAAAAATGCTAAAAATTCGTAAAGAGGGGTTTTTTTGGCCAAAAAATCGACTGGCACAATCAGTTTTGTGATAAAATCTTTATTTCGCCTTCAAATAGAGTCATGAAATTTTCGAAAATCCACTTTTCAAAACAAAAAATACGCATAACTCGACTAATAGGACAGATAGAACGTTCTAGTCTTCACCAATCGATAGAGGGGACAATTTTACATATTTTAGTGAATTTTGAGTCCATATTTCCAAAGATTATGGGAGTTAGAAAAAATCAATTTGTAACGCAAAATATTTCCATAAAATTATAAAAAATGCTAAAAATTCGTAAAGAGGGGTTTTTTTGGCCAAAAAATCGACTGGCACAATCAGTTTTGTGATAAAATCATTATTTCGCCTTCAAATAGAGTCATGAATTTTTCGAAAATCCACTTTTTAAAACAAAAAATACTCATAACTCGACAAATAGGAAAGATAGAACGTTCTGGTCTTCACCAATCGATAGAGGGGACAATTTTACATATTTAAGTGAATTTTGAGTCCATATTTCCAAGGATTATGGGAGTTAGAAAAAATCAATTTGTAACGCAAAATATTTCCATAGCTACCCCCTTTGTTCTAAATTTTTGACAAAAAAATTATAAAAAATGCTAAAAATTCGTAAAGATGGGTTTTTTTGGCCAAAAAATCGACTGGCACAATCAGTTTTGTGATAAAATCATTATTTCGCCTTCAAATAGAGTCATGAAATTTTCGAAAATCCACTTTTCAAAACAAAAAATACTCATAACTCGACTAATAGGAAAGATAGAATGTTCTAGTCTTCACCAATCGATAGAGGGGACAATTTTACATATTTAAGTGAATTTTGAGTCCATATTTCCAAGGATTATGGGAGTTAGAAAAAATCAATTTGTATCGCAAAATATTTCCATAGCTTTGTTCCCCCTTTGTTCTAAATTTTCGACAAAAAAATTATAAAAAATGCTAAAAATTCGTAAAGAGGGGTTTTTTGGCCAAAAAATCGACTGGCACAATCAGTTTTGTGATAAAATCATTATTTCGCCTTCAAATAGAGTCATGAAATTTTCGAAAATCCACTTTTCAAAACAAAAAATACTCATAACTCGACTAATAGGAAAGATAGAATGTTCTAGTCTTCACCAATCGATAGAGGGGACAATTTTACATATTTAAGTGAATTTTGAGTCCATATTTCCAAGGATTATGGGAGTTAGAAAAAATCAATTTGTATCGCAAAATATTTCCATAGCTTTGTTCCCCCTTTGTTCTAAATTTTCGACAAAAAAATTATAAAAAATGCTAAAAATTCGTAAAGAGGGGTTTTTTTGGCCAAAAAATCGACTGGCACAATCAGTTTTGTGATAAAATCATTATTTCGCCTTCAAATAGAGTCAAGAAATTTTCGAAAATCCACTTTTCAAAACAAAAAATACTCATCACTCGACTAATAGGAAAGATAGAACGTTCTAGTCTTCACCTATCGATAGAGGGGACAATTTTACATATTTTAGTGAATTTTGAGTCCATATTTCCAAGGATTATGGGAGTTAGAAAAAATCAATTTGTATCGCAAAATATTTCCATAGCTACCCCCTTTGTTCTAAATTTTCGACAAAAAAATTATAAAAATGCTAAAAATTCGTGAAGAGGGGTTTCTTTGGCCAAAAAATCGACTGGCACAATCAGTTTTGTGATAAAATCTTTATTTCGCCTTCAAATAGAGTCATGAAATTTTCGAAAATCCACTTTTCAAAACAAAAAATACGCATAACTCGACTAATAGGACAGATAGAACGTTCTAGTCTTCACCAATCGATAGAGGGGACAATTTTACATATTTTAGTGAATTTTGAGTCCATATTTCCAAAGATTATGGGAGTTAGAAAAAATCAATTTGTAACGCAAAATATTTCCATAAAATTATAAAAAATGCTAAAAATTCGTAAAGAGGGGTTTTTTTGGCCAAAAAATCGACTGGCACAATCAGTTTTGTGATAAAATCTTTATTTCGCCTTCAAATAGAGTCATGAAATTTTCGAAAATCCACTTTTCAAAACAAAAAATACGCATAACTCGACTAATAGGACAGATAGAACGTTCTAGTCTTCACCAATCGATAGAGGGGACAATTTTACATATTTTAGTGAATTTTGAGTCCATATTTCCAAAGATTATGGGAGTTAGAAAAAATCAATTTGTAACGCAAAATATTTCCATAAAATTATAAAAAATGCTAAAAATTCGTAAAGAGGGGTTTTTTTGGCCAAAAATCGACTGGCACAATCAGTTTTGTGATAAAATCATTATTTCGCCTTCAAATAGAGTCATGAAATTTTCGAAATCCACTTTTTAAAACAAAAAATACTCATAACTCGACAAATAGGAAAGATAGAACGTTCTGGTCTTCACCAATCGATAGAGGGGACAATTTTACATATTTAAGTGAATTTTGAGTCCATATTTCCAAGGATTATGGGAGTTAGAAAAAATCAATTTGTAACGCAAAATATTTCCATAGCTACCCCCCTTTGTTCTAAATTTTTGACAAAAAAATTATAAAAAATGCTAAAAATTCGTAAAGATGGGTTTTTTTGGCCAAAAAATCGACTGGCACAATCAGTTTTGTGATAAAATCATTATTTCGCCTTCAAATAGAGTCATGAAATTTTCGAAAATCCACTTTTCAAAACAAAAAATACTCATCACTCGACTAATAGGAAAGATAGAATGTTCTAGTCTTCACCAATCGATAGAGGGGACAATTTTACATATTTAAGAGAATTTTGAGTCCATATTTCCAAGGATTATGGGAGTTAGAAAGAATCAATTTGTATCGCAAAATATTTCCATAGCTACCCCCTTTGTTCTAAATTTTCGACAAAAAAATTATAAAAAATGCTAAAAATTCGTAAAGAGGGGTTTTTTGGCCAAAAAATCGACTGGCACAATCAGTTTTGTGATAAAATCATTATTTCGCCTTCAAATAGAGTCATGAAATTTTCGAAAATCCACTTTTCAAAACAAGAAATAGTCATAACTCGACTAATAGGAAAGATAGAACGTTCTAGTCTTCACCAATCGATAGAGGGGACAATTTTACATATTTTAGTGACTTTTGAGTCCATATTTCCAAGGATTATGGGAGTTAGAAAAATCAATTTGTATCGCAAAATATTTCCATAGCTTTGTTCCCCCTTTGTTCTAAATTTTCGACAAAAAAATTATAAAAAATGCTAAAAATTCGCAAAGAGGGGTTTTTTTGGCCAAAAAATCGACTGGCACAATCAGTTTTGTGATAAAATCTTTATTTCGCCTTCAAATAGAGTCATGAAATTTTCGAAAATCCACTTTTCAAAACAAAAAATACGCATAACTCGACTAATAGGACAGATAGAACGTTCTAGTCTTCACCAATCGATAGAGGGGACAATTTTACATATTTTAGTGAATTTTGAGTCCATATTTCCAAAGATTATGGGAGTTAGAAAAAATCAATTTGTAACGCAAAATATTTCCATAAAATTATAAAAAATGCTAAAAATTCGTAAAGAGGGGTTTTTTTGGCCAAAAAATCGACTGGCACAATCAGTTTTGTGATAAAATCATTATTTCGCCTTCAAATAGAGTCATGAATTTTTCGAAAATCCACTTTTTAAACAAAAAATACTCATAACTCGACAAATAGGAAAGATAGAACGTTCTGGTCTTCACCAATCGATAGAGGGGACAATTTTACATATTTAAGTGAATTTTGAGTCCATATTTCCAAGGATTATGGGAGTTAGAAAAAATCAATTTGTAACGCAAAATATTTCCATAGCTACCCCCTTTGTTCTAAATTTTTGACAAAAAAATTATAAAAAATGCTAAAAATTCGTAAAGATGGGTTTTTTTGGCCAAAAAATCGACTGGCACAATCAGTTTTGTGATAAAATCATTATTTCGCCTTCAAATAGAGTCATGAAATTTTCGAAAATCCACTTTTCAAAACAAAAAATACTCATCACTCGACTAATAGGAAAGATAGAATGTTCTAGTCTTCACCAATCGATAGAGGGGACAATTTTACATATTTTAGAGAATTTTGAGTCCATATTCCAAGGATTATGGGAGTTAGAAAAAATCAATTTGTATCGCAAAATATTTCCATAGCTACCCCCTTTGTTCTAAATTTTCGACAAAAAAATTATAAAAAATGCTAAAAATTCGTAAAGAGGGGTTTTTTGGCCAAAAAATCGACTGGCACAATCAGTTTTGTGATAAAATCATTATTTCGCCTTCAAATAGAGTCATGAAATTTTCGAAAATCCACTTTTCAAAACAAAAAATACTCATAACTCGACTAATAGGAAAGATAGAATGTTCTAGTCTTCACCAATCGATAGAGGGGACAATTTTACATATTTAAGTGAATTTTGAGTCCATATTTCCAAGGATTATGGGAGTTAGAAAAAATCAATTTGTATCGCAAAATATTTCCATAGCTTTGTTCCCCCTTTGTTCTAAATTTTCGACAAAAAATTATAAAAAATGCTAAAAATTCGTAAAGAGGGGTTTTTTTGGCCAAAAAATCGACTGGCACAATCAGTTTTGTGATAAAATCATTATTTCGCCTTCAAATAGAGTCAAGAAATTTTCGAAAATCCACTTTTCAAAACAAAAAATACTCATCACTCGACTAATAGGAAAGATAGAACGTTCTAGTCTTCACCTATCGATAGAGGGGACAATTTTACATATTTTAGTGAATTTTGAGTCCATATTTCCAAGGATTATGGGAGTTAGAAAAAATCAATTTGTATCGCAAATATTTCCATAGCTACCCCCTTTGTTCTAAATTTTCGACAAAAAAATTATAAAAATGCTAAAAATTCGTGAAGAGGGGTTTCTTTGGCCAAAAAATCGACTGGCACAATCAGTTTTGTGATAAAATCTTTATTTCGCCTTCAAATAGAGTCATGAAATTTTCGAAAATCCACTTTTCAAAACAAAAAATACGCATAACTCGACTAATAGGACAGATAGAACGTTCTAGTCTTCACCAATCGATAGAGGGGACAATTTTACATATTTTAGTGAATTTTGAGTCCATATTTCCAAAGATTATGGGAGTTAGAAAAAATCAATTTGTAACGCAAAATATTTCCATAAAATTATAAAAAATGCTAAAAATTCGTAAAGAGGGGTTTTTTTGGCCAAAAAATCGACTGGCACAATCAGTTTTGTGATAAAATCATTATTTCGCCTTCAAATAGAGTCATGAAATTTTCGAAAATCCACTTTTCAAAACAAAAAATACTCATCACTCGACTAATAGGAAAGATAGAATGTTCTAGTCTTCACCAATCGATAGAGGGGACAATTTTACATATTTTAGAGAATTTTGAGTCCATATTTCCAAGGATTATGGGAGTTAGAAAGAATCAATTTGTATCGCAAAATATTTCCATAGCTACCCCCTTTGTTCTAAATTTTCGACAAAAAAATTATAAAAAATGCTAAAAATTCGTAAAGAGGGGTTTTTTGGCCAAAAAATCGACTGGCACAATCAGTTTTGTGATAAAATCATTATTTCGCCTTCAAATAGAGTCATGAAATTTTCGAAAATCCACTTTTCAAAACAAAAAATACTCATCACTCGACTAATAGGAAAGATAGAACGTTCTAGTCTTCACCAATCGATAGAGGGGACAATTTTACATATTTTAGTGAATTTTGAGTCCATATTTCCAAGGATTATGGGAGTTAGAAAAATCAATTTGTATCGCAAAATATTTCCATAAAATTATAAAAAATGCTAAAAATTCGTAAAGAGGGGTTTTTTTGGCCAAAAAATCGACTGGCACAATCAGTTTTGTGATAAAATCATTATTTCGCCTTCAAATAGAGTCATGAAATTTTCGAAAATCCACTTTTCAAAACAAAAAATACTCATAACTCGACTAATAGGAAAGATAGAACGTTCTAGTCTTCACCAATCGATAGAGGGGACAATTTTACATAGTTTAGTGAATTTTGAGTCCATATTTCCAAGGATTATGGGAGTTAGAAAAAATCAATTTGTATCGCAAAATATTTCCCCTTTGTTCTAAATTTTCGACAAAAAAATTATAAAAAATGCTAAAAATTCGTAAAGATGGGTTTTTTTTGGCCAAAAAATCGACTGGCACAATCAGTTTTGTGATAAAATCATTATTTCGCCTTCAAATAGAGTCATGAAATTTTCGAAAATCCACTTTTCAAAACAAAAAATACTCATCACTCGACTAATCGGAAAGATAGAACGTTCTAGTCTTCACCAACCGATAGAGGGGACAATTTTATATATTTTAGTGAATTTTGAGTCCCTATTTCCAAGGATTATGGGAGTTAGAAAAAATCAATTTGTATCGCAAAATATTTCAATAGCTACCCCCTTTGTTCTAAATTTTCGACAAAAAAATTATAAAAAATGCTAAAAATTCGTAAAGAGGGGTTTTTTTGGCCAAAAAATCGACTGGCACAATCAGTTTTGTGATAAAATCATTATTTCGCCTTCAAATAGAGTCATGAAATTTTCGAAAATCCACTTTTTAAAACAAAAAATACTCATAACTCGACAAATAGGAAAGATAGAACGTTCTGGTCTTCACCAATCGATAGAGGGGACAATTTCACATATTTAAGTGAATTTTGAGTCCCTATTTGCAAGGATTATGGAGTTAGAAAAAATCAATGTGTATCGCAAAATATTTCAATAGCTACCCCCTTTGTTCTAAATTTTCGACAAAAAATTATAAAAAATGCTAAAAATTCGTAAGATGGGTTTTTTTGGCCAAAAAATCGACTGGCACAATCAGTTTTGTGATAAAATCATTATTTCGCCTTCAAATAGAGTCATGAAATTTTCGAAAATCCACTTTTCAAAACAAAAAATACTCATAACTCGACAAATAGGAAAGATAGAACGTTCGGGACTTCACCAATCGATAGAGGGGACAATTTTACATATTTTAGTGAATTTGAGCCCATATTTCCAAAGATTATGGGAGTTAGAAAAAATCAATTTGTATCGCAAAATATTTCCATAGCTACCCCCTTTGTTCTAAATTTTCGACAAAAAAATTATAAAAAATGCTCAAAATTCGTAAAGAGGGTTTTTTTGGCCAAAAAATCGACTGGCTTAATCAGTTTTGTGATAAAATCATTATTTCGCCTTCAAATGGAGTCATGAAATTTCCGAAAATCCACTTTTCAAAACAAAAAATACTCATAACTCGACAAATAGGAAAGATAAAACGTTCTAGTCTTCACCAATCGATAGAGGGGACAATTTTACATATTTAAGTGAATTTTGAGTCCATATTTCCAAAGATTATGAGAGTTAGAAAAAATCAATTTGTATCGCAAAATATTTCCATAGCTACCCCCTTTGTTCTAAATTTTCGACAAAAAAATTATAAAAAATGCTAAAAATTCGTAAAGAGGGGTTTTTTGGCCAAAAAATCGACTGGCACAATCAGTTTTGTGATAAAATCATTATTTCGCCTTCAAATGGAGTCATGAAATTTTCGAAAATCCACTTTTCAAAACAAAAAATACTCGTAACTCGACAAATAGGAAAGATAGAACGTTCTAGTCTTCACCAATCGATAGAGGGGACAATTTTACATATTTTAGTGAATTTTGAGTCCATATTTCCAAGGATTATGGAGTTAGAAAAAATCAATTTGTATCGCAAAATATTTCCATAGCTACCCCCTTTGTTCTAAATTTTCGACAATTTTCGACAAAAAATTATAAAAAATGCTAAAAATTCGTACAGGTGGGTTTTTTTGGCCAAAAAATCGACTGGCACAATCAGTTTTGTGATAAATCATTATTTCGCCTTCAAATAGAGTCATGAAATTTTCGAAAATCCACTTTTCAAAACAAAAAATACTCATAACTCGACTAATAGGAAAGATAGAACGTTCTAGTCTTCACCAATCGATAGAGGGGACAATTTTACATATTTTAGTGACTTTTGAGTCCATATTTCCAAGGATTATGGGAGTTAGAAAAAATCAATTTGTATCGCAAAATATTTCCATAGCTTTGTTCCCCCTTTGTTCTAAATTTTCGACAAAAAAATTATAAAAAATGCTAAAAATTCGTAAAGAGGGGTTTTTTTGGCCAAAAAATCGACTGGCGCAATCAGTTTTGTGATAAAATC